>JANBXA010000736.1:2430000-3030000 GCA_030556225.1 Cricetiscus sungorus
AGCCTTTTCCACCAGGTCCCGTCCAGCCCTGTCTCCACCCCCCAATGGGCGTGGTCTAAGCCACAGGTGCGGACAAGGTGAATATCTCACTCCAAGCCCAGGGTTCCGTGAGTACTAATCTGTAGGCAGATGCAAAGGACCCCTTTAAAAGACAGACCGCTGCCCACTCACAATCTCTTTTGCTTTTTTGCTCTTTTGCTCTTTGCTCTTTTTGCTCTTTCCAGCTCTTCTCTCTCTCTGTGTGTGTGTCTCTCTGTGTCTCTCTGTCTCTCTGTCTCTGTCTTTCTCTCTGTGTGTCTCTGTGTCTCTCTGTGTCTCTCTCTGTCTCTCTGTCTCTCTCTCTGTCTCTCTGTCTGTCTCTCTGTCTCTGTCTCTCTCTCTCACCCCTCTTCTCTTCTGTTCCTGGTGTCTCTATGTCTCTTCCCTTGCCCCCCCCCACTCCCCTTTCTAAATAAACTCCTCATTTACGCTCTGTCTGCCTGGCGTGTTATTCCCTCCACCTCGGTCACCCTTACCTGCTATGGAACCTGCTATGCTCTCCCACGTGGTCCCTTATCTTGGGACCCTACTCACTTGGGACCCCCACTCGGGAGACCACCCCTTTCTCCAGCTTTATTCCTATAACTGTAGCGAAAGAACAAGGTGCAGGCCTGCTGTCCTCAGTGTTGCAGCCAGTGGTGATCACAGACTGCTCTCCTGCTCCTATGACCACAGGGCCAGCTCTCACACTTGTCCTAGATGTTGATGGGCACAGGGGAGGAGGGGACTCTCCTCCACCCATGCCACCTCAAAACAGATGGGTAATGGAGACAGCCGTCCCTTGCTCACAATTTGAGAGCTGGCTCACCCACACCTGTGCCAACAGAGTTGGCTCTATTGAGTTTCCCGGTGGTGTAGGGCCTTCTCTCCTGAGTGTTGCAGCTGGTAGAGGTCAGGAACAGCTCTCACACCTGCCACAGGCATTGATGGGTGATGATCGGGGATGTCCTTCTGTAGATATGTTTCTCTTATTGCTTGGTGAATAAAACACCGATTGGCCAGTAGCCAGGCAGGAAATCTAGGCAGAGCTATGAGATAAGGAGAATTCTGGGGAGAGGAACAGAGAGGAGATGCCAGGCAGATGCCATGTAGCTGCTGAGGGAACAAGATTATCCAGTAAGATAAGACCATGCAGAAATACTTAGATTAATAGAAATGAGTTAATAATTAAGAGAAAGCTAGCCAATAAGAAGCCTATGCTGTTGGCCAAATAGTTTAATAATTAATATAAATCTCTGTGTGTTTATTTGGGGCTAAAGGGCTGTGGGACCAGGCAGGACAAGAAACTCTTACTAAAGGGCATGCAGGGGGTCATCATTCCCCTGCTATGCCACCACAAGACAGATGGGAAATGGGGAAAGCTCTCCATGCTCACAATTTTGGAGCTGGCTCACCCACACCTGTGCTAACAGTGCTGGCTTGTTTTGCATGCCAATTCTGGTTCCCGAACCCTCTCCTCCTCCCCTTTTCTCCCCGCCAACCCCCATCCCATCCCCTTTCTGCTCCTCAGAGAGGGTGAGACCTTCCATGGGGGATCTTCAAAGTCTGTCATATAATTTGGGGCATGGCCTAGAGGCAGGAGGGAGGGCCTGGTCCCTACTCCAAATGACTTAACAGATTTTGATGATCCCTCCTGGAAGGCATCACCCTCCCTGTGGTTTTAACTAGAATGTGATCTCCTTGATGGCAAATTCCATGGAAAACTACCCAACCACATTCTGTTAACCAAAGGTCAAGATGTCCTAGCTAACTTAACCTCAGCTTTCCTTAAAACTGCCTGCCGCTTGTCCCACTAATCACTAGATTTTGCTTCTGTTAAAATTCCTTGCTTCCCACTGGCCTGAGCTCCTGGAGTCCAGTCGAAGAGGGAGGAGGGACTATATGAACAAGGGGAGTCAAGATTATGATGGAAAAACTCAGACAGCTGACCGGAGCTGGTGAGAGCTCATAGACTCTGGACTGACAGCTGGGGAGCCTGCATGGACTAAACTAGACCCTTTGAATGTGGCTGACAGTTGTGAGACTTGGTCTTTTTGTGGGGCCCTTGGCAACAGGATCAGGATTTATCCCTCGTGCATGAACTGGCTTTTTGCAGCACATTTGCTATGGTGGAATACCATGCGGGGGCAGGGCTGGTCCTGCCTGAACTTGATATGCCAGGCTTTGTTGACTCCCCATGGAAGACCTTACCCTCTCTGGGGTGTGGGAAGGGGTGGGAGGGAGGCAGGAGAGGAGGGGAGGAAGGAGGAATTGTGGTTGGCATGTAAAATGAATATAAAATTAAAAAAAAAATCCTTACTTCTGCAAATGCCCCCTGGATATGGTTTCTGCCTTTAAAAACTCTGTGTCCTGACCCATAGCACAGACAATAAGATCAACAATTAATAAACGGGGCTTCGTGAAAGTAAAAGTTTCTGTAAGGCAAAGGACACTGTCAGAAAGTACAAAATGACAGCCTACAGAATGGGAAAAGATTTTCACTAACTCCGCATGAGATAGAGGGCTAATATCCAAATATATATAAAGAACTCAAGAAACAAGACATCAGCAAACAAAATAATCAAAGTTTAATATGAGGTACAAATCTAAATAGAGAATTCCCAGTAGAGGAAACCAAAATGGCTGAGAAACGCTTAAAGAAACGGTCAGCGTCCTCAGACACCAGGGAAATGCTAATTAAAATTACTTTGAGATTACAGCTTACACCTGTCAGAATGGCTAAGATCAGTAGCACAAGTGAAAAAAAAAAAAGAAACCCCTTTTTCAGGTGTTTAATTTTAATTGAGCATGTTAATTAGGTGAGCCAAAGGGGGCTTCTAATTGCTGGACTTCAATACTTTGATAGCTGGACCTTGATAGTGACCCTCAGAAGGAGGAAGTCCCCAAATGAGGGAACACACCCTGGTTGGCTGGCTTCAGGAATGTAATCTGATGGCTTTTAGCAAGGCAGAGGGAGTGCAGAAGGGCAACGCCCGCCAGAGCCGTGCTCGCCACGCTCGAGCTGGCCAGAATCCCTTCAAAACAGTGCAATGACTCTGGTACAGTATCACGAAATAAACAAGGCAGTTAAACACCCTAACAAAATACTTCATGACTCTCCTGCGCATGCCCACGCTGGGCAGAGCCATTCGGACCCGTTTGCATGCTGGAAAAGGTTTGACGTGGGAGGAAAGAAGAGTTGGGGTTGTACGTGGCCAAAGTACATTGTATGCAAGTATGACATTCTCAAAGAATGAATAAACGTGTTTAAGCGAATGATGGGCTCATTAACCGCCTCGCCAAGTCCGGCACTGCGGACCCAGGGTCTCTGGGGCCATGCGCCGTGCAGAGAGTGCACAATTGCACTCTGGGAGGCTCAGTTTTTAATGAGGTTCTGTCAGGCTCTGCTGGAACCATGCATGCCCCTAGGTCTGTTGCCAGACCTAGGAGAAGAAAGTGGTCTCCGGATGGAAAACTGTTCTCTCCCCACCTGAGATCTGGAGTGGTCTTCTGCAGGGACTCTGTGTAAAAGAGATCTTGGAAGGCAAAAACCAAGCCAGATAGAATACATCAGACTCCTGTCTCAAAAAAATAAAAAAAAAAAAAAAATGGAAAATGGACTGAAAGCATCTTGGAGGGATATGAGTCACAAACTATAATAAAATGAGACGCTACCACACCCCAGGATGGACGTCTGTGCTCTGAGTATCTGGTACATTCCCACCTGGGGTTGTGTCTGGGTGCTTGGTGTGAGTGAGCTCTCTCTGGGGACAATGAGGTGAGGCTGTGTGAGCAACTATGAAGTGTATGTACGTGGACTCTGGCCTCGGCATGTCTTTTGGAAAGACTCGACGTATCCTTGGACCCCTTTCTCCGAGAGACGGAAACAGTGACCACTGGATGCAAGCGCAAGAGGATATTTATTGCTCACACAGGAACCTGTGGGCGCTTCAATCTTTCGGGAGACTGAGCGCGCCCAGGCCAAAACTTCAGAGAATTATATATGGTTTGGGTAGCAAAAAGCCAGGTTACAGAAGCAAATGCATGATTACAGGGATTTCATTGGTTCACTCAAATAAATCGGTTGGGGTCAGCCTGGGGCAGAGTTGATGTTTGGATCGGGTACAAGGAATTCAGTCATGACTATTTCAGCACTCTGGTGGTTACCATAAGACGCTTCAAGGACCCTCTGTTCCCAGATATCGTTCTGCTGACTCGCAGACGCTTCAAGGACCCTCTGTTCCCTCTTGTACTTGTCCCCACCTTGACCCTTTGCAAAAGCAGCTCAAGCAGGAGAAATGCATGGTGGGGGTCTTTCATCTTTAACCTGAGTTGTGTCTCTGTACCATGCCAGCAGGTGTCAGTAGGTTGACTTGGCTCCTTAAGTGAATGCAGGTGAGTGTTAGTTCTTTATTTTTTATTTTTTTCTTCCTCTTCCAACTACGGGATACTTGTTTTGACTCGGAGGGATGTGACAGCTCAGGCACCATCATGAGAAGAGAATTTTTGGAGCCAGAAGAAGCAAGAACAGTAAGTGCTCTTAACTTTTGGGCCACCTCTGTGGCCCTTTACTCCTCTTTTTAAACAACTTTTTTCCCCCTTACTGAGAGTCTTAGATGGATAGAAAAATTACAATGATAGCCCAGAAAGCTCTTAAACAGGCTGCACCCAGTTTTCTCTATTAATAAGATAAGCAGGAGGCACTTGTTATAAGTCAATCTTTTTAATAATATATTTGTTCTCTTATGGTTTAACAAATGTTGGCCGTATTCTCCCCATTTTCCTCTTATCCCGATCCTTCCCAACAGGTCCCCTCAGCTAACTTCATGCCTTCTTTTGTTGTGTTTTGTGGGACTCCGTTGGAGGGGCTTGCTGCATTTAATTAGGGTTGCTTTCATGGAGAGGGAGTTATTTACTGAGCATGGGAAATTTAGCAGTGGCTAGAGACTGTGACAGGAACTGAGTGATAATGATGATCCTGTCTTATGTATTCTTGATTAAAATTCATGAACTGAGGAAGGATATGGCTCAGGGTAACAGCTCTTACGCGTGTGTGTGGTGCTCACACCAAGCTCGCCACTTAACGCCATTTTCCATCATTCTCTCTGTCACAGGACACCACAGACACTGTGACACTGTGTTGTCACAGCTCTTAGATACCTCCTGCCTGTGCCGACTTCATTTGCAATGGCCTCACCAGTTTCTGAGGTGAAGTGTTTTGTTGGATGCTCCTCTGTAGGAATTGTTCTGCTATTTCTCATGAATTCACAGGGCCTGTAGGGTTGGGGATGGGAGGGATGACCTGTGTTGCCATATTTGTCACAGCACTATTTTATAGTCCTCCTTGACGAAGGACAGCCTGGGACACAAGAGACCCTCTCTTCCAAATTAAAGAATTACAGAATGTATCTTGTTGCTGATCTCAACAATGGCAGCTAATTTCTATTAATTGGTGCAATGCAGTTTAACTATCCTTTTCATATCTTTGTTTTTGATTTTTGTTTTTTGTTTTGTTTGTTTTTGTTTTTTTGTTTTTCAAGACAGGGCTTCTCTGAGTAGTTTTGGTTGTCCTGGAACTCACTTTGTAGGTAGACCAGGCTGGCCTCAAACTCACAGTGATCTGCCTGCTTCTGCTTCCTGAGTGCTGAGATCAAAGGCATGTACCATCGCCTCCTGGTTTAACTATCCCATTTTTAAAAGGCTTGGAAGCAAACCTGTCTTTGAATGTGGGATTTTTCAGATTTGGAGATAGTTTTGTAGATTTCCATTTTGTACATATATTTCCATGTATGTATGTGTATATATATATATATATATACATATATATATATATGTATATATATATATATATGATGGAGCACATGGAGATTTGAATATTTCAATTAGAAATACTCTGCATATGTTGTCCATTTTACCTTATGATTTTGAGACATGTTGTTCATGTAAGTGATAGACAGAATGGTTTACTTAGCCTACTATGCATCAGGCATTGATTCTACCCCCCTACAAAATCCATGAGGCGTAACACGTAGCCAAGCTCCACTCGAGTCCCCAGAGAGCCTGTGCATTCCTTCCAAAAAGGTGGGAGTGGTTGACATAGCAATGTTTTTTATAATTTTTATCCTGTCTTTACCAGTAAGGAAGTAGTTTAGTAGCTCATGGCTCAGGCACACCTTCTGAAAGTCAACCCACAGTGTATATGTTTAATTCCACTAAGATATCAGCACCCAATTATACACTTCTTAAAATTACGTTTTTTATTTATTTATTTATTTATTTAATGTGTTTGTGTGTGTGTGAGCCTGACGCTTCAATGGTGGCAGCCAGGGACAGCTTTCAGAAATAAATTCTCCTTCTGCCACATGGATCCTGAATATCAAACAGGAGCTTGGGGGCATGTATCATCACCTGCTGATGATACATCTCCACAGGCTCATAATTTGTCATTTCATAATTCAGTATCAATTTGTTTCTCAGTTAATATAGTCTATGTCTTTGCAGAAGCAGATTTCTTTATTACTGGCAATGAGATTTTTATACTTGAAATTATTCTCTGGAAAATTCACGCAACAACATTGATTGTATTAATGCCACTGACCTGGGTTTGACATACTATAGTTTTACAAGAAAGCTTCACTGAGATAACTCAAGTAATGTCAAGGCCTGCCAGAGCCACATGCTTGAGTGGGCTAGGATCCCTTCAGCCAGTGTAGCCTAACTTGTGAATGCAGGTCCCAGTGAGAGACCCTCCTTCAAAACTCAAGGTGATCTGGATGTGTAACATAGAGGGATGGATTTCTGTAGAGTGAAGGCCAGCAGCATGGTCTACAAAGAGAATTCCAGGCCGGCCAAGGCTACATTGTAACACCCTGTCTCTAATAATAATAATATTATTAATTAATTGATTGATTGATTGATTGAAATTATTTAGGAATTCAATTTTAATCAGATTATTTATTCATATTCAGTTTGTGTTCAGATACTTTAATCATATCCAGCATGCTAGGCACTCTAACAGAGGTAAGAGGGAACCACAAATTGGTTTCAATTCAGGTTTCCTTGATGGCTAAGGATAATGAACCATTAAATGTTTATCGGTAATTTGTTTGGAGAACTCTCTGTTCTGTTCCTTGGCTGGCTTTTTTTTTTTAATTGGCTTTTTCTTTGCTTGTTTGGTTTTGTTATTTGTATGTTCTAGATATCACTCTTCTGTCAACTGGATAGCTGGTAAAAAATTCCCCTCCCGTTCTTTAGGCTGTGTTGATTATTCTGTGGGGGGAGGGTACATGGCCTTGTTATACACCAAATATATCTATCTGTTTGCACATCTTGGCTCTTTGCTTAGAGGCAGCTTTGCTGAGACAGGTATTATCATTTAAAAAAAAAAAAATTTAAAGTCGGTTCAAGAGAGAAAGACACCATGTGGCAAAAATCAAGAGAGAGGGGAGCAGACAGGGAGAGAAAGAGAGATAGGAGGTGGGCAGGGCCCTGTTAAAAGGGAACTTGGTGAATGTGTGCATGAGGTGCTCTTAGTGGCTGCAGCTGAGGATGTACCCTGTTAGAACCCCAAGGGCAGGACAACACAGACGCCTGAGTACTAACAACGGGGAGAGAGGATGCACAAAGGAAGGGGTGTTTCCCTCCGACTGATACTGCATTAATAGGCCCTGTGTCTCATCTCTTTTGCTGTTGTACTGAGTAAGCACAGGTTATCATTGGCTATACCAGAGCTCAGAAGTTTGAGCTAAGCCAAAAATGTCAAGGCTGCACTCTTAGGAACTCTGCAAGGTGTCCTGTCCCCTGCCTTGCCAGCTTCCAGAAGCCTTCAGCATTGTGTGGCTCCTGATGTTTCTGTATCTTCCAGTCCAGCAAAGGTGAGTTAGTGACTTGCCCTCTCACATTGTCTGGCTCTTACATCGCCTCGTCTAATGTCCATGCTGTTTGTAATTATACTGAGCCCACTGCCCACCAGGGTAACTGCATCTGAATGGTCTGTCTTTCTACTGGCCCCCTGTTAAGTTAGTCCTTCTGTGGCCTCCCCTCCTTGCCATGTTCCCACACTCTTGTTTTCTGTTCATTAGTGTTTTGCCTGTATACACATCTGTGTGAGGATATCAGATACCCTTGAACTGGAGTCACAGACAACAGTGAACCACCATGTAGGTGCTAGGGATCGAACTAGGGGCCTCTGGAAGAGCAGTGGGCACTCTTAGCGTCTCTCCAGCCCCCAGATATGAACATTTTCATACGTTAAAAGTTTTTGTTACATTTACTTAGTTCATTTTGTGTGCGTGCCTGTATGGACACAGCCATGGTGCACAGGTGGCCGACAGGTGGCCGACAGTGGACAGCTTGTAGGAGTCAGTTCACTCCTCCCACCACGTGGGTCTGAGGGATGGAAGTCAGGTGGCCTGGCTGGGATGGCAGCAAGAACCACAACCCACTGAGCCATGCATCCAGACCCCAAACATGGATTTTTGGGGGTCGTTCATCCTGTCTACCTCAGCCCCATACATCAGATTCCCCTTAATGTTAACATGGTCCCAGCTGCCACATAATCTGTCCCTCCTTTGTTAATCTCTCCTTTTATTAAAAGCTCCTTTGAATTTTAAATTTCTTCTCTATTTTTTTTTGTTTTGTTTTGTTTGTTTGTTTTTGTTTTTCGAGACAGGGTTCCTCCATGTAATGGTCCTAGCTGTCCTGTCACAACCCCTTTGACAAACCTCTATCTCCAAAGATATTTGCATTATGATTCCTAACATCAAAATCACAATTATAAAGTAGAGACAAAAATAATTTTATGGTTGGAGGTAGCCACAACAAGAGGAATTGTATTAAAGGGTTACAGCATCAAGAAGGTTGAGAACCACTGCTCTAAATTGTATATAAAAGGAATACAGGCTGAGCGTGCTAAATTCTTTGCAACAATTTTTTTTTTTTTTTTTTTTTTTTTTTGCTGTGTGTAGCTCTACAGCCTGTCCTGGAACTCGCTCTGTAGACCAAGCTGGCCTCAAACTCACAGAGATCTGTCTTCCTGTTCCTTCTGAGTACTGGGATCAAAGGCATGCACCACCAATGCCTGGCTCTTTGCAACTATTTTATTTTATTTTATTTTATTTTATTTATTTAAAGATGTATTTATTAGGTATACAGTGTTCTGCCTGCATGTATGCCTGCAGGCCAGAAGAGAGCACTAGATCCACTAGATCTAATTACAGATAGTTGTGCACCACCACGCGCTTGCTAGGAGTTTTGGAAGAGTAGCTGGTGCTCTTAACTGCTGAGCCATCTCTCCAGCCTCCCAACAATTCTTGTAGAGCAGTTTTTCCAGACTAGGCTGGGAGTGATCGTCCCAGGAATTACTGTTTTCCTCTCTGTGGTAACCAGCCAGCGCTCCTGGTTTTTAATAGCCCCCTTCTTGAGTTCTTTTTCTATGAGGGGAGCTCTGGAAACAGTCACCGTGTAAATATACCTTTGGGCGGGTCGGTATATTTACCGACACAGGACTGCAGGGTTGTGTCTGCACAGAGGGCAGCATGTTTGGCTGTCTAACCTGCTAATTGGTTTTCCATTCACTCTTTGTGTGAGCCTGACAGGGCACCTCAGCCACAGCTGGGGGCCCAGAAAGCTTCTAGGACCTGTGGGGTTTGGTCTTTGATTTTAACTTCTTTCTCCCCTGAGTGCCTTGATATAAGGGGCTAGTCCTACTTTGTGAGCTCCAGCTGCCATCCCTAAAAGGTTCCATATCTAAACTGGGGAGCAGCCTGGCTATGAGGCTGGATTTAGGGCCACATACTGAGAGAGAGAGAGAGAGAGAGAGAGAGAGAGAGAGAGAGAGAGAGAGAGAGAGAGAGAGAGAGAGAGAGAGAGAGAGAGAGAGAGAGAGAGCGCACACACGGCACCATTGCATCCATGAAGAACACTGCATCACGCTTACCCAGTCAGAATTCCATGCATTAGCTCACGGTCCTGGACATCTGTAGCTTTGGTGAGGACACTGGAGTGGGACACCGATACAGTCTGCACCACTGCCGAGGTACACAGAGGTAACGCGTGTGCCATGACTGTTCCCTAAGGAAGACTAAACTGGAATTTTGGGGGCGGGGAGGGGGTAAATTGTGTGCATTCGTAGGTCCTTTCTCTGACTTTACCTTCTCACCACAGCTGAGCACTAGGTACAATGACCGTGTCAGGCTTCGGGACGATTTAAGAGTTAGCATTATGCGTATGTGTACAGGATTTTTGAATTATAGAAATCGCGGTGGGGGGGATGCAAAGAGCCCTCATACAACAGGTAGTGATATTAAAGACAGGTCTTTAAGTATCTGGGAAATCCAGAGCCAAAACACAAGGTTTTACCAATAGCTTTGAGCTACTCTTGTTTTTTCTGTTTTAACCTGTTCTCCACAATGCCCTGTTTACATCGTCTGTCCTACCCCCTCTTCAGGATAACAGAAGCGACTGTGTCTTCAGTAGGAAGGCATCTCAACGGTGAGTTTCTCTTTCTGGTTAGAGAATTGTGCCTTATAGATTGTAATTTGTCATTTGAGATGACACCCATACATCAAAAAAAAAAGAGAGAGAAAGAGAGAGAGAGAGATGGTATTTCTTGGTCTTGAAGATGATGCAGGCATCACAGAAACTAATTGGTGAGATCAAAGGTGCTAACATCAGAAGACCAGTTGCAAAGAACTATGCAGCTTAGTCTCAAGACCCACCAAGATTGTATCCGTTTGGGTCAGTATTGAAATTACTTACTTTAGTGTATCACTTAAACAGTAATAATAATATCCATTAAGAAGTTTTTGAGATTAGAGAGAATTATAAGGATAGCATACATAACATAACTTATATTTTAAATCACAAGTAACATACATAGGAAGGAAAGTGTGGTGGTTGCTAAGAAGTTCACAGAGAGAAACAGCTTCGGATAGTCAAGAACAATAACCCTCGATGAGCATAGTAGCATATGGCTGTAAGCTCATCACAGGGAAGCCTGGCCTACACAGTTAAATTCTATTTCAAAAAATAACAATAAATCCTATGTGATGCTGCAGATCTATAATCCCCGCACTTGGCAACTGTCTACTTTTTTTTTTTTATTAATTTTATTTTTTGTTTTTTACATATCGATCCCAGTTCCCTCTCCCTCCGACCCTTCCTCCTTCCCTCTTTCCCTCTCTCCCACCATGATATGCACCCCGACCACCCTCCTCTCCAATCCCCCCCCCCTGCACTCAACATGTAGGGCTATGTCATCCAGGAGGGGTCATCTAAATCTGTCAAGTCATTTGAAGTAGGGACTAGGACTTCTCTCCTGTCTCTAAGTTAAGAGGGTATCCCTCCATGGGGATGTGTCCACAAAGTCCTTTTGTGCACCAGGAATACATTCTGTTTCCACTGTCTGAGGTCCCTTAGACTGCTCAGGCCTTCTAGCTGAGACCCATGTTCAGGGGGTCTGAGTCAGTCCAATACGGGATTCCCAGCTATCAGTCTGGGAGTCCATTAACTCCTGCTTGTTCAGGTCAACTGTCTTTGTGGGTTTCTGCAATCTGGTCTTGTCTTCCCTCTCTGCATCTGGATTCTAGTTCGGCTCAGTGTTGAGTTGTGGGTGTTTGCTTCTGTTTCCAACAGGTACTAGATGAGGGCTCCATGATGGTGGATAAGTTAGTCATCAGTCTCATTATCAGGGAAGAACATTTATGGTAGCCTTTCCATTGTTGCTCAAATTGTTAGTTGGGATCAGTCTTGTAGGTCTCTGGATATTTCACTAGGCTCAGTTTTCTCTTCAAACCTATAATGGCTCCCTCTTTTATGTTCTCTCTCTCTCTCTCTCTCTCTCTCTCTCTCTCTCTCTCTCTCTCTCTCTCTCTCTCTCTCTCTCTCTCTCTCTCTCTTCTATTCCTCCCCTGACTCAATATTCCTAGTCCCATGGGCTTTTCTCTCCTCACCTTCTCTTTCTCCTAGATCCCTCTCCACTCACTGCCCCCCCACTCCCCATGTGCTCTTGAGAACTTGTCCCTTCCCCCTTCAGTGAGGGACCATATATGCATCTCTTAGAATCCACCATGTATCCTAGTTCCTCTGGCGATGTGAATTATAGGCTGGTGATCTTTTGTTCTAGATCTAAAATCCATATATGAGCGAGTACATACCATGTTCCTCTTTTTGTGACTAGGTCACCTCATTCAATATGGTTTCTTCAAGTTCCTTCCACTAGACTGCAAATTTTAATATTGCATTGTTTTTTGTTCCTCAGAGTAGTATTCCATTGTGTAGATGTGCCACATTTTCTTTATCCATTCTTCAGTTGAGGGGCATCTAGGTTGCTTCCAGGTTCTTGCTATTACAAATAATGCTGCTATGAACATAGTTGAGCACATGTCTTTGTTGCATGGATGTGGGTCATTTGGGTATATGCCTAAGAGGGGGATTGCTGGGTCCTATGGTAGACTGATTCCCATTTTCCTGAGGAACTGCCATGCT
The DNA here is from genome assembly GCA_030556225.1 of Cricetiscus sungorus. Lineage (NCBI taxonomy): Eukaryota > Metazoa > Chordata > Mammalia > Rodentia > Cricetidae > Cricetiscus > Cricetiscus sungorus. The sequence continues at coordinate 2,442,505 of JANBXA010000736.1, forward strand.
GATCTCCAAAATGGCTGTATGAGTTTGCACTCCCACCAGCAGTGGAGAAATGTTCCCCTTTCTCCACATCCTCTTCAACATGATGTTTCTAACTTTAGCCATTCTGGCAGGAGAAAGATGGTATCTCAAAGTTGTTTTGATTTGCATTTCCCTGATAGCTAAAAATATTGAGGACTTTCTTAAGTGCCTTTCAGCCACTTTGATTTCCTCTATTGAGAATTCCATCTTCCGTTCTGTACCCCATTTTTTTAATAGGGTTATTTGGTGTTTTGGTGACTAGTTTCTTGAGTTCTTTGTATATTTTGTAGATCAGCCCTTTTGTCAGATGTAGGGTTGGTGAAAATCTTTTCCCAGTCTGTAGGCTGCTGTTTGGTCTTGTCAACTGTATCCTTTGCCTTACAGAAGCTTCTAAGTTTGAGGAGGTCCCATTTATTAATTGTTGATCTCAGTATCTGTGCTGCTGGAGTTATGTTCAGGAAATGGTCTCCTATGCCAGTTTGTTCAAGGGTAGCTCCCACTTTCTCTTCTAAGAGGTTCTGTGTGGCTGGATTTATGTTCAGGTCTTTGATCCACTTGGACTTGAGTTTTGTGCATGGCGATAGACATGGGTCTATCTGCAGTCTTCTACACACCATCATCCAATTGTGCCAGCACCATTTGTTGAAGATGCTTTCCTCTCCCCATTCTATACTTTTGTCAAAAAGCCGGTGTTTGTAGGTGTGTGGATTAATATCAGGATTTTTGATTTGATTCCATTGGTCTACTTGTCTATTTTTGTGCCAATACCAGGCTGTTTTCAGCACTATAGCTCTGTAGTAGAGCTTAAAGTCAGGTATGGTGATGCCTCCTGAAGTTCCTTTATTGTACAGGGTGGTTGTGGCTATCCTGGGTCTTTTGTTTTACCATGTAAAGTTGATTATTATCCTTTCAAGGTCAGCGAAGAATTGTGCTGGGATTTTAATGGGGATTGCATTGAATCTGTAGATTGCTTTTGGCATTTTTACTATGTTTATCCTACCTATCCAAGAGCATGGGAGATCTTTCCATTTTCTGGTATCTTCTTTAATTTTTTTTTAAAGATACAAAGTTTTTATTATATAGCTTTTTCACTTATTTGTTAAGCATTACCCCAAGATACTTTATGTTGTTTGTGGCTATTGTAAAAGGTGATGTTTCTCTGATTTCTTTCTCAGCCCCTTTGTTGTCTGTATATAATAGGGCTACTGATTTTTTTTTTTTTAGTTTGTCTTGTATCCTGATAGTTTGCTGAAGGTGTTTATCAGCTATAGGAGTTCCCTAGTAGAGTTTTTTGGGTCGCATATATAAACTATCATATCATCTGCAAATAGGGAAAGTTTGACTTCTTCCTTTCCAATTTGGATCCCCTTGATCTCCTTTTGTTGTCTTATAGCTTTAGCTAGAACTTCAAGTACAATATTGAAGAGATATGGAGAGAGAGAGATGACAGCCTTGTCTTGTTCCTGATTTTAGAGGAATCACCTTAAGCTTCTCTCCATTCAATTTGATGTTGGCTGTTGGTCTACTATATATTGCTCTAATTATGTTTAGGTATGTTCCTGTTATCCCTGATCTCTCCAAGACCTTTATCATGAAAGGGTGTTGAATTTTGTCGAAGGCTTTTTCAGCATCTAGGGAGATGATCATGTGGTGTTTCTTTTTCAATAGGTTTATATGGTGGATCACATTAATAGAAGCCTACTTCATCATGGTGGATAAAGTACAAAAGTGCACAGCAATTCAGGTATAAACACAACATCTAAAGACAAGGTTGCCTTCTTTGAAGATGGTTATGAATATCCAGAATCCCAATGCACCCCTTGACCATGGGAGAAGAGAGATGGTCACAAAGAGGGTCACAAAGAGGGAAGGGAGGCATGGGGATGCCACTCCCACACCGACAAAGCTCAAAACCTTCTCTTGCAACAGGAAGAAGAAATTCATCCAGTCTCTCGGGAAAACAGTCCTGAAAACCACAGGGGAACTCTGGTGCTCCAGGGGGCAGAGTCTAGGCTACCCAAAGTACACAGCTTACCGAGGGAGACAAGGTCCCAGTACAGGTCCCTCTGCCTCTGTGCAGAGTCCAGACAGGCCCACTCCTCCTGAGAGAAGTCTACAGCCACATCAGAGAGTGTCACCAAATCCTGGAAACAGAAACCCACATGTACCTGGTGAGGTGACAAGGAAGACCTTCCAGATGAAGGGGATGTCGGCTGAAGACTGAGGGCAGCATGAACACCACAGAGCCGCCCATGGCTTTTGTTGGCAAGCACAGCGTGTGAGTGCCTGCTTGGTAAATTGCCAATGGGTAGAGCAGAACAAATATATTCACAATACCATTGCCAGCAACAAGTCTAAAACAAACAAGCATTAGCAATCAACGGTCCTTACTCTCCCTCAACATTAATGGTCTTAACTTGCCTATAAACAAGATATTTAATGACAAAGCCAGATTTTCACAATGCGTATCTACAAATCCAGCCCTACAGAAGGTTCTGGAAGAAAAACTCCAACTCAAGGAAGTTAACTACGCTCACAAAGACATAGGCAATAGATAATCCCACTTCACCAGAACGCAAGGGTAAAGCCTATAAAAAGACACAGGCTAACAGAAAGGATACGAAGACAGAATCCATCCTTCTGCTGCATACAAGAAACACATCTAAGCTTCAAAGATAGACATCCCCTCAGGGTAAAGGGCTGGGAAAAGATCTTCCAGTCAAATGGTCCCCTCTTTTAGGGGACACATCTCAATCTAGAATTATAATTTTGTCTTAAGTTTGTGTTTGTGTTCAACAGAAAGTAAATCAGGGCTGGAGAGAGGGCTCTGCAGTTAAGAGCACTGGCTGCTCTTCCAGAGGTCCTGAGTTCAATTCCCAGCAACCACACGGTGACTCTCAACCATCTGTAATGAGAGCTGGCACCCTTTTCTGGCCTGCAGAGATACATGCAGACAGAACACTGTATACACAGCAAATAAAAAAATCTTGAAAAAAAAAAAAGGAAGAAAGTAAATTAGTCAGGTGGTAGTAGCATACACCTTTAATTCCAGGCACATGCAGGAGATCTCTGTGAGTTCAGGTCCATCCTGGTCTACAAATCCAGTTCCAGGACAAATCCAGTTCCAGGGCTGTTACACAGAGAAGCCCTATCTCAAAAAGAAAAAAAGAAAAAGAAAAAGAAAGTAAATTAGATGCAGGATGTGTGTAAAATCAGACAGAATAGATTCCCATTGCCAACATATTGTACCTGAAGTGATATCAGATGTTACAGTCTGTGAACCTTGTGTTTGACATTGGATGCACATGCCTGCAGTGCCAACACTCCACCCAGGAGCTTCCAGGGCTGAAAGATTGTCAGTTTGAAGCCAACACATCAGGACCATGTCACAAAATAAAATAATACCAAGAAAGGCTACTGTTAGGCCTACTGTGTGCCATGCATACTTTTTTCTTCTTTCTTTCTTTCTTTCTTTCTTTCTTTCTTTCTTTCTTTTTTGTTTTGTTTTTTGAGACAGGGTTTCTCTGTGTAGTTCTGGCTGCCCTGAAACTCACTCTGTAAACCAGGCTGGCTTTGAATTCACTGAGACCCACCTGCCTTTGCCTCCCTGAATGCTGAAATTTATGGTGTGTGCCATCACCACCCGGCATGCCATGCACTCTTAAAAACACAGTATATACACACTCGACATTGCAGGAGTTTGTCGGTAATTATACTCAAGTGCAAATGCCTAGTCACAGAGGACACAGAAATGGAACTTGGCAGACATGATGTCACACTCCCTCACTGTGAGCACTTGAGAGGTGGAGGCGAGAGTTTGAGGCCAGCCTAGGCCACATAAGAACCTCAGAAACAAACAGCGTTAGGGATACAGTTCAGTTGGTAGGCTGCTAACCCGGCAAGCATGAAAGTCCTGGCCATCCCCTGCACTGCACAAAACAGGCTATCATGACAAACACCCATCCCACCAGCCCTCAGGAGGCATTCCATTGTCAACTGCGTAGTAACTTCAAGGACAGCCTCCGATACGGGATAGGTGAATCCCGCTATCAAAACAAAAGAGCAGGAATTAAACAGTCCTACTTCTGCCTTCTTAACTGGATAAGAACCATACAACCCCAGCATTGGGGAACCGATGCAGGAAGATTACCATTAGTTCTTGGGCTGCAGAATAAACATACAATTCAAAGTTTATCTTACTACCCCTCCTCCTCCTCCTCCTCCTCCTCCTCAGACCTGGGGTCTGAAGATGTGCCTCCACTGACATGCCGACGTCTCAGGGTTCCGTTCCTAGGACCAGAAGACTGATTCCGGCAGTAATTCTGCATGCTGGCAGCCATCTTCCTCCACTTACCCTGAGGGCAAACAAACATCTGTGATAAGATGTTTCCAGAATCATCTGGTTTCCTGTTTGTTCCATAATTCTGTCTCTTTCATACTGTATAGTGATGGCACATGCCTTTTAATCCCAGCGCACGGGAGGCAGGTGGATCTCTGTGAGCTCAAGGCCAGCCTGGTCTACAAAGGATGGCCAGGGCTGTGAGACAGAGAAACCCTGTCTCAAAAAAAAGCTGTCTCGTTTATAAAGTCTTTATCAAAATCATTTTGAGTTTTCAGTCCTGATTAGAAAAAAAAAAACTGAGGCAGTCACACCTCCAAGTCCACTGTTTGAGAGAGACTAAAGTAAGAAGTTTGCAACTTTGAGCATGGTTAAAAAACAAGACCCGTTTAAACATTTTTTTTCTTCAAGGGGTTGGCAAGATGGTTCAGTAGGTAGAGATACTTGTTGCCAGGCCTGACAGTTTGAGTTCAGTCCCAAGAATTTACACAGTAAAAGGACAGGACCAACTGCCACAGGTTGCCCTCTGACCTCCACACACAGAGTCATTCTTTACAGTCAGAATGCTATCTTGAAGTATGCAAAAGCTAGGCACGTGTCCTATCCCTCCAATCCCAGGACTGAAGAGGCAGGGGCAGATAACAAGAGTTCAAGATCAGGCTGGGTGATGGTGATGCTCGCCTTTAATCCCAGCACATGGGAGGCAGGTGCATCTCTATGAGCTCATAGGCCAACGTGATCTACAGATCGATTTCCAGGATAGGCTCCAAAGCTACACAGAGAAACCCTGTCTCAACAAACAAAAAAAGAATTCAAGGTCAGCCTCAACCACATCCCAGGTTTAAGGCCAGCCTGGGCAATCTGAGACAAAAAAAAAAAAAAAAAAAAAAAACGAAAGCTGCTGTAAGTCTATGTTCCTTTTCCATGTCTGTTCTACTGGAACCTCGTCCTCCTATTCACCTGCGACTTTGTTATCAACTAAGCAAACTCCCCTAGTCCCTGCTCCTTAGCCTCCCAAGTTAAAGGAGCTGGTATTCTACCTGCTAATTTTTTCTCTTTTACTCAGATCCCATTGGCAGGCCTGGAGCATGCTATATAGCCCAGGCTGGCCTCAAACTTGTGGCAGCCCTGATGACTCAGCCTTCTAAGTGTTTCAATTACAGGTGAAGCCACTATACCCAGATTCTTTCCTCTTCTTCAGCAAGGTTTGTGTGTGTGTGTGTGTGTGTGTGTGTATGTGTCTTTTTCATTTTTGTTTGGGGGGAGTTGGTTTTTTTGTTGTTTTTGTTTGTTTGTTTTTATTTTTTAAAGACATCATTTTCTCCATGTAGCCCTGACTGTCCTGGAACTCACTCTATAGACCAGGTTGGCCTTGAACTCAGAGATCCTCCTGCCTCTGCCTCCCAAATGCTGGTGATTAAAGGTATGTGCCACCACCTTTTTACATTCCCTATTATAAAAGTGTTTGTTTTTTTTTTTTTTTTTTTTTTTTGGTGTCTGGCTTATTTCACTTAACATAATGTCCTGCAGGCTTATCCATGTCATCCCAAGTATGTATTTTGACCTCGACTCGCCCCCCCCTCCCCAGTCCTTTATTTGATTTTCTTGGATGTTTCTAGTATGTCATCTCACCGTCTGCAGCATGCGTTGTATCTTGTTTCCTTTTAAGATACTTCTACCCTCTTAACAGAGAGTCTGAAGAGCAGTAGTCAGTGCCCTTCCCCATTTGGCTTTAGCAAGAGGGCCCATTGTGTCTCCTCGTGTTCCCTACGGAAGAGCTGTGCTCCCAGAGTACCCGTTCTGCTGGGGAAGCTTTTGAAGTGCAGTTACTTTTAGCTTCTGATTTCCCCTTTAAAAGAAACAAGGGAGAGCTAGAGAAATCTCTCAACAGTTGAGAGGACTTGCTCTTCCTATAGAAGACTCTGGTTTGGTTCCCAGCATGCACATGGCAGCTCACAACCATCAATAACTCCAGTTCTAAAGGATCAGTGCCTCCTTCTGACCTCCTCTGACAGCAGGCATGAATGTAATGTGCCGGGAGCGATCGTGGCATAAGCCTCAGAGATTGTCAGCCTTTTTTAGACTAGCCCATTGAGTAAGAAGATTGCTACCTTCAGTCCCAATCAATCTTCTCCCCCTCCCCAACTTCCTGACAAGTAGAGTTTAGGGCTTACAGGAATGCAGTTAGGTTACTTGGTAACCCCTCCTTATGCAGTTAGGGTATTTAGCAACTCCAGAGACCTCTTCCCCTGCTCACAACCTGCTTATCTCTATCTGCATTTCCTCTTACCAACATCCTGCTCACCTTCAGTGACCCATGACTAAGAACATCATGCAGTCCGCTTACCAGGAAACGACCTCCCGCTTCTGAATCCCTGCCTTACCTAGCTTCCCGCCCTAACCACTATATAACATGCTTGAGAAAAATAAAATTTTGCAGCTTGATCACAAAGCCTGTCTTGCTGCCAGTTTCTCATATCTCTTGTCCCCCATTCCAGATCCTTTGAGGTTCAGGCCCTCGTTGCTGCCCTGATGGCAGTAATGAACATACATGCAGCCAAAATATTCATATACATAAAATAAAATAAATATCTCTTCTTATTGTTATTTTTCTTCTAGATATGGAATCATCCTATAGGACCAACATGTTAGCTATTAGAAGAAGCATTTATGGACAGAAGCATTTATGAAAGGAATTCAAGTGACAAAAGTGTATCTTCCCACGGGATTGGTGAATGTGAGCGTGAACAACTTCGGGGCTCTGGAGAGGGAAATGCCAGTACTGTAACAGACAGTGCTAGAAGGGTGTCCACTGAGAGAGAATGCACACCTACACTCTACCTGAGACCTCAACAGGAGAGCTACTTCTTATGTCAACACTGTGTGAAAGCCTTTAGGTCAGCAGCAGAAAATTCACACCGGTGAGAAGCCCCATCAGGGTAATGACTGTATGAAAGCCTTCCACTGGTGCAATCAATCAGCTTACTCAACACCAGAAAATTCACACCAGATGTTATGAATGGAACATCTGCAGGAAGGCCTTTCCCTGGGGTTAGAGCCTTATTCACACTGGTGAAAAACCATACTTATGTAAAGATGGTGGGAAACCTTTAGGCATGGTAAGGAACTCATTCAGCATCAGCGGTTTCTTACTGGGGAAAAAGACTATGAGTGTAAAGACCCCCAAAAGAATTCACAGTGGTGACAAGCCCTACGAAGGAGAGCACTGTGGGAAGGCCTTCAGTTGTAGTTCCAGCATCATTAAGCATAAGAGAATCCACACAGGTGAAAAACCCTTTGAATGCCAAGAGTGTGGGAAGTCCTTCACTGGAGTCAGTTACCTCACTCAGCACAAGAACGTCCACACTGGGGAGAAACCTCATGAGTGTAAGGAATGTAGGAGGGCCTTTCCCTGGGTTTCAACCCTTGTTAAACATGAAAGAATTCATTCAGGTGAGAAACCCTATAAATGTACAGAATGTAGGAAGGGCTTTAATTGTGGCCATCACCTCACGCAACATGAGAGAATTCACACTGGTGAAGCCCCTCATACATGTAAGGAATGTGGGAAGACCTTTCTATATGAATCAAGCTTTCTTAAACATGAAAGAATTCACACAGGAGAGAAACCCCACAAATGTAAGGAGTGTGGGAAGGCCTTTAGTCACGGTCACCAGCTTAGACAGCATGAGAAAACCCACATGGCAAAATCATGTAAGGAGTGTGGGAAAAATTACAATAATATAAACTGGCTCAGAGAACATCAGAAGACACACACACACACTGAAAGCATTCACTACAAAGCATACCGGGACCACTGTCCTATATTCAGTCTTTCCTTGGTGATTAATTTGTCTTAAAAAAAAAAGGCTCCCATGGTCATTTGCCTGTTAGTAGACAATCAGAAGGCATACTAGAGGTGAATTTGGAAGAGTATAAGTCACTTTTCTTAATGATCATATCCTTTCTGTATTGGTGTTCTTACTGGATAAGTTGATTGAGTAAATCTGTTCAAGTCTACCAATACCATTGCACCTTATTACACTTCAGGTTCATTCTAGGGAGCAACCCTTCTCATCTGATGCTTGTGGCAAAGCCATTAGTGTTGGCATATACTGCACTAGCTAGCAACCCCATCCTACCTTCTGTGTTCTCAGTGAGACACTCACAAGATGCTCCTTACCCCTGATAAACTCACCATACACTGAGGGAAATCTATCGAAAATAAACTTAAGACACCTTACCAACCAAATACCATAGCTTAACCCAGACTTCTTCAAATGTGCACAGGACATGCCCTTTATCCTACCCTGGGCAAAATCAGCTAACACAAACTCTATTCCATAATAAAATACTAAATGTCTTACATGGTTTCATACCAGGTATGATAGCATATGCATGTAATCCCAAGAAGCTGTTGTAGGAAGATTGAGAGTTCAAGACTAGCTTGAGAAACATACCAGATGCCAGATTGGCATACGTAGCATGGCCCTGTGTCAAAAAAAAAATTGAATATTGTGTCAAAATGAAAATCATTGGTGTACCCAATATTCTTAAATATCAGCCATCATGATATTTAAGAATCTATGGTTATATTAGGCACACTTTGTTTGGCACCATCTTTAAGCTTAAAAACCAGTGGCTATGTTGAGTACACTTTTACAGAGTTGAAAAGTGAGTAGTTATATTGAATATAACTCCACATTCTGGAGTTAAAAACTCAAGTAGCTGTTTGGATATGTGTTCACACTGTCATAAGGTGGAAAAGGCAGTTATATTTAGTATACTTCCATGCTATTGTACAGCTGAAAAAAAAATTAGTTTCACGGAATTGACAACAGTGATTGTATAGGCATTTTCTTGCAAAGCTGAAATAAAAAATCAGTAGTTGTACTGAACATGCTTTCACACCATGGCAAAGTTGAAAAAAATCAGTAGTTGTGTGGACATGCTCTTACACTATTGTGATTTTAGAAGGCTATGGTTATCTGGATATCTTTTGTGCCATCACAAAGTTAAAAACTATAAGCTAAAACCTCTGTAAATCAAGACTGTGTGTGTTTGTAAAATATCTGTTCTGTGTATTTGTTGTACATAAAGATAATCACACTGTGGGAATTAAATGACCAATGTAAACTCCTTGAGACAGACTCAGTCAGCTCAGTAAATACTGCCTGTTACTGTTCTTGTGGTCATCACCATTAGTGCTGTTCTCATAAGCTATTCCAGGAAGATCCCCTGTGGGTTCAGTGAGAACATCACAGAGATGGCATAAGGTTGATAGTTGCCATCTTGGGGTAAGCAGCGACTTTGTGTGTGTGTGTGTGTGTGTGTGTGTGTGTGTGTGTGTGTGTGTGTGTGTGTGTGTGTGCAAACCACATTGAATGGGAAAGATCGTTAGGCTTCATCAGAATAGTCTGTTGACAAAGAGAAAGAGAAAAGGGGAGGGGCAGAGTGGGGGCAGTAGTTTGTGTGTGTTGGGAGCCTGCAGTCTCCTGACTCTGCCCCTGACGATGGGCGGGATGCTCCTGGTCATGTCATCACTATGTCTGGCTTTACCTGGCTGTTCAAGCTTTTGCTGGTTGCACAGGGGACCCAGTTATGCATGTGCAAGCCCCCCTTTTAAAGCAAGCGTGCCAAGCACCTCTCTCTCTCTCTCTCTCTCTCTCACCCCTTCTCTCTTTCTTTGACCCCCCCCTCTCTCTCTCTCTCTCTGCTTTAGGTTGGCCACCACCTACCCCCCCCCTTCTCTCCCCTCTCTCAATAAACTCCATGTGGCTGCTCCTGAGTCTCGTGTTTGTGTTTCTTAGGCAACAGCAGCTGCAAAAGAACAACAGTGTGTACCAATAGCCAGACTCACAGAGGCACCAGGAATCCCCAAGGGCAACAGACACTGAGAGATCACCAGGTAGCCAATAAATAAATGGCAATGTGTCCACCTCATTCTTCAACGAGGAAATGCAAAGAAAAACCACTACAGGCTGTCAGGAGAGTCACCAGAATTCCTAACATTAAAATGAGAAAGTATATCAAATAGCTCAGCACTAAAATAAGTAAGGTGACAGATGTTTCTTCGGTTCAGTCATTCTCCCATTGTATTAAAACATCACAGTGTTCTCTACAAATGTAACATATAAAGCAAATACTGAATAGTTGTTCATCCACTGAAAATAAATCAGATTTTAAACGTAAGTTTGGACTGCACTTGGCTAGTCAGATGAACGGCTTGTGAATTAATAGAGCCAGCAAACATTCTAAAAGGAGACAGGGGGATGAAAGGACTTGTTTGTCTTGGTGAGGGGACCATGACCCACGTGATTCCTAGAGTCCTAGGGGAATGTGATGAGCAGGGGTGGGAACTAAGCCTTCTTAAGAAAGGTGTAGAATAGGGGGGGGTATCTTGGGGAGGAGCCTGGAATGGAGAGGATCTGCATTTGATATGAATGGGACTAGAGTTAAAGTTTTTGGAGCCTAAGAAGGAATGGGCAATGCCTTGTTGGCACCCATGGGAGGCCCGCCCTCTTCTGGAAGGAACCAGAGGAGTGGGTGGGGGAGGGTAAAGGGGAGGTGGGGGAGGGCACTTCGAACAGGGTGTAAAATAAGTGAAAAACTTCAATTAAAAAAAAATGAATGATTAGAGCTCAAGGCCAAATGCCAGTAGGTTTAAAAAAAAAAAAAAAATCCAGCGGGGTTCAAATGCACAAAGTTCCCTTGGAGATGCTAGATACAGTAACTCCAAGAATGCTGTACACAAGATATGGCAGGAGAACATCAAATGGGGTACAGTGGTGTGCCTGGGGCCAAGGACTGTCTTTTTCTTTTTTTTTTTAAGATTTATTATATGTATACAAGTCCTCTAACTGCATGTATGACTTCATGCCAGAAGAGAGCATCAGAGTCCACTATAGATGGCTGTGAGATACCATGTGGGTGCTGGGAATTGAACTCAGGACCTCTAAAGGAGCAGACAGTGCTCTCAACCACTGAGCCACCTCTCCAGCCCCCTCCAGGGCTACTAGCTTATGGAACTTGGTAAACGACCCAGAATCTAGGGCTGAAGAAAGGGATGTTTGATTTATGCCGCAGACTGCTCAGTGGGTAACGGGTCTGCGTAGAGACCAAGACTCGGATGACCAGGTCAGGAGTGGCTTCGGGCGTGACAGACAGACACAAACACACTTGGGGAGGTTTGCGTACTGCTGCATTTTTTACTTCTCAGCATCGGGCTTTTATGCAGAAAGTTCAAGGAACAGATCTTTGGCCACAATTCAAAAAAATTACAGATATTCTACAGAAATTAATGCACATCAATAATTCCCTTGAAGTGTGAAATCACAAGTACATAGCTAGGAAAAATCCTTCTATTTTAGCCTGCTATGGTCAGCCTGCCAGACACTTGGTTCACTGAGTTTAGAGAATAGTCATTGTTTTTGAACATTAAACTTTTAACAGCATTGACAAGAACTCTTGTACTGTTTTACTGAGTTTAGAGAATAGTCATTGCCTCTGATCAGGAAACTTTTAACAGCATTGACAAGAACTCTTGCATTGTTTTAGGGGCCCTAAGACAAGTTAGGGTTTTGTAGTAAATCCCACAGCAGCTTTGCTGCGGGTGGGCTATTTTCAGGCAGGGTCACATTGCAGCAAGTTCATACAGCTTCAACCCTATTAATTTCTCAGGTCTTGAGCTGACACCTGTTTGCTCAACCGGTGCCATGGGTCTTGTGGTTGAGGGCACAGAGGACATTCATCTGCTGATCGCTGGTCTGCATCTCTTTCAATTCTTGAAACTATATCTAAATGTTCTCTAGGCTTCATTGGACTAACAGTGGAGCTACAGGCCAAAACATTCATAATCAAAAAGCATTATTGTTAACATAGCACAAAATACATCTAGCACCTGTTCCAAACAGCCAGCCAAGCAAGCACCTGCAGGGGCCTGGACCACTTTTCCCCCAGGAGGCGTAACCACGTGTGAACCTCTGGAACAGGTAGCCATTGAGATTTCTCAGCCGTTGCTACACTGTCTCCACTGGGGCTGGTGTTATATCTTATTTTTCATTATTGTGTTATATATCTATTGATGATAGGTTAAGAATTTTGAGTTTTTGTTTCTCTTGTTTGATATGATCTACACCATCATGGAGGCTGAGCTGGCCTCGTGCTACAGAGTTAGTGCAAGGGGTTTGTTCGGGAGTGGCAGGCAGACAGACAGACAGACAGACAGACAGACAGACAGACAGGGAAGACGCAAGAGGAAGAGGCAAGAGAGGAACTAGAAGCCTATTGATGGTGGCGCACGCATGCTTGATTTTAATCCCAGCACTGGGGAGGCAGAGGCAGGGGAATGCTTTTGTTCCAGAACAGCCAGGGCCACACAGAGAAACTCTGTACCTCACCCTGAGAAAGGCTTGATTGATGCTATACTGGGATCCAGATTTGGAGCACCTGGTATGGTTACCAGCCAGCTAAGACTTTTAAACCCATATGGGAGCAGTCTTCTCTGGGGAATACCCCACAACATTCCTGCAGATCCCACTAAGACCCCAGAGACCAGACCTCAAGACACTGGGAAGGGGGGCTCAGAGCCCCTTGGAGCTCCGAGAAGAGTGAGATGGCCAGGGGACTCCTAAGGGGGTGCACAGCCTAAGATGTTCCAGGTCCCCAAGGCTCCCTTTGATCAATCAATTCGACCTAACACTTGGGGGAGGGGAGGTCTGACACCTGCACCCTGAAAGGAAACAAATTAGAAAGCCACCCGTTCTATCACGTCAGGAAGTGAGTCTGGTGAAGGCACCTTCTGTTTGGACACGGAGAGGTTGGACACAGTGTCCGGGGTCGTGTGAGATGTCACTGGATTCCTCTGTCTGTCCGGGTGTATGAATGTGTGGTGGCCACCCCAGATCATTTTCACTGTGCTGGTGTGGGTGTGTACGTTTCTATGTGTTTCTGTCCGTTTTGTTTCCCTGAATTGACCAGTGGCTTTCTTGGGGATGAGACCCTCCCCCCCACCCCCCCACCCCCCACCCCCGGCTTAAGACCTGTGCCCCCTCCTATTGGCAACTGGAATCCTTCTGGCTCTGCTATCTCATCCAGAGAAACCAAAAGGGGGAGAAAAAAAACAAAAAACAAAAAACCTTCCAACTGTCCCACTCCAGGGGTGCGGGCTTCTGTTGCTGGTGATCTGCTCACAGCCAGGTTGGTACCGATCGTCCCTCGGTAAGGGTGCGGAGAGGCGGAGCTTCTCATCCAGGAGCCCAGCCACCAAATGCCCTCAAGAAGGGGACATAGTTACCTTGGTGAGCGTTCCCTCTTCTTCCTACCTGCTCTGAATAGGCCCAGGGACAGGGGTAAATGTCCCTGAGCTAAGCCCGTATGGAAAGGAAAAGTTTCACTCCTTTCTCCTCCATGATTTATGTCTCCTTTTTAAACAATAGTGCATAAACCCATTCTCTTTAAAAACGAAAAAGCAAAACAAAAAAGCCAACCCTGGGCTCAGCAGGGGCATCTCAAACAGACGACTGCAGCCTAGAAAGAATGGATTTTTCCCATCTGTCCAACACTGAGCAAGGAGACTTGAAACAACGTTCACTAGGTCCTTTATAAAGGGTTAAAGACAGCTACTAAAAAGATTCCCTTCATCATCCCCATTGGCCCCAAATATTTAAAAAAAAAAAAAAAAAAAAAAAAAACTTGTAAAAGGAAAAACCAATGTAAAGACAGCAGTAGGTCTCGGCTGCCGGAGGTAACTTAAAGGGAGTTTAACAGAAAGAAACTCCTTGAAACAAGACGTTTTACATAAATTAAAAGTCTCTGTCACCAATTCTGGTAAGAAAGATGTACAGATAACCAAGAAAATGTTGTTGTTTCACCCTCTATCAGAAGAAACAAACCTCTCCAAGGGCTGGTTCAACACCATCTTCCTCTAATTGGTCAATTAACCAGTTCAGCTCCCTCCATCCAGATTAAACAATACCTAACTACCCGGAAACAAAAGGATTACTGCAGTCCATACTGCCTGGTGCCCTGCCAGTCACCCTGGAAAACACCCCTCCTGCCTGTGAAGAAACCTGGAACCTCAGATTCTCACGACGCTGACTGAGTCTTCCAGAGAAACAGGTATACACTGTCTGGGACCTGAAAGATGCATTCTTCATTGGCAGAGGTGAGTCAACTCATCGTTGCTTTTAAATGGACAGACCCAGTGGGAGGCTACATACCTGGACCAGGTTGCCCCAGGATTTAGACACTAAACGCAGACTTCCCACCCTTCCATAAGAGGCTTCCTGAGAAAACAGATTATAAATGAGCCACTGAGGGGCTGCTGGGAAAGTTAAAGACCATTGGCTACCAAATGTGTGCTAAGAAAGCCCAACTTTGTAAAAAGGCTACCTGTCTTGGCCACCAGCTGAAGGAAGGCAAAAGGAGCCTGTCTCAGTAGGATTGCTGCCTTCCTTCAGATCTCAACTCCAAAGACTAAGAGGTTCAAGAGTTCCTAGGAGCAGCTGGTTATTGCTGCCTCTGGAGCAAAACTGGAGTTTGTGGCAATAGCAAGGCCGATGTAAACCAGCATAAAACTGGGAAGTTAAGTCTCTAATCTGCACTGAGACACTACCTGAAATGGACAAGCTAGTGTGGGATGTCCCAGCCAGAGGTCAGGTCTGTGCTCCAGTGAATCCAAAACAGAGAGCCATTACCCAGGGTACAAATGAGAGACCAACACCCCGACAAAATCTGGGAAAACTGATTTCACCAAGATCTGGCTGGCCTGCTGGGAAGCAGACATTCATTCACAGCTAAGCACTGAGATGAACTCCTGGAATCCAGTTGCAAAGAGGGAGGGGTGATGAGCAAAGGATCCAGACCAGGCTGGAGAAACCCACAGAGACAGCTGACCTGAACAAGGGGGAGCTCATGGACCCCAGACTGATAGCTGGGAAACCATGGACAGACCCAGACCCCCTGAACGTAGGTGCCAGCTAGGAGGCCTGGGCAGTCTACGGGGCCTCTGGCAGTGGAACCAGTATTTATCCCTAGTGCAGGAATGGGCTTTGGGAGCCCGTTCTCTATAGAGGAATATTCTCAGCCTAGATACAGGGGGAAGGGCCTAGGTCTTGCCCCAAATGATGTAACAGACTTTGATGATCCCTCATGGGGGGCCTCACTCTGCCTGGGGAGTAGATAGGAGGTGTGATAGTTGGTGTAGGAAAGACAGGGAACTGGGATTTGTATGTAAAATAACATTGTTTTTAATTTAAATAAAAATTACTTTAAAAAAAAAACTACTTGCTAGTTTTTAAAGATACCTTTTCAGGGTGGGTAAAAGCATCCCCCAACTGGACTGAATCAAATAGCAGCTAAAAATCTCCTCCGGGAACTGGTCCCTGATTTGGCCTTCTCCTAGCAATGGGGTTCAACTATGGTCTAGTTTTCATAGCCAAAATAGATAGTCTTTTGTTTTGTTTTGTTTTGTTTTGTTTTGTTTTGTTTTGTTTTGTTTGAGACAGGTTTCTCTGTATAGCCCTGACTGTCTTGCAACTCACTCTGCAGGCCAGATTGGCCTCTGCTTCTCTAGTGCTGGGGTTAAAGGCATGTGTCAGCACCCAGCAGACTGGTGCTCTACATCTTAAATTAAATCAGGATGAGTTCATGGTCTGACTCATTCAGTAAAACCAGTCAGGAATTTAACAGGGCCCAGACTATCACAACCAACTCCATGATGGAAGTACCATTCAGGCTATAAAACTCAGCACGTAGACAGCACCACCTGCCTAAAATGAAAACCAAGACCTAATCTGTCAAAGTCCATGGATGGGGAAGTCTCTAAATGTACCAATCTTTTTTTCTTTCTTTTTTATTTTTTTTTAAGATAGATTATTTATTTATTTGTTTGTTTGTTTGTTATGTATACGGTGTTTTGTCTGCACGTATGCCTGCAGGCCGGTAGAGGGCACCAGATCTCATTTCAGATGGTTGTGAGCCACCATGTGGTTGCTGGAAATTGAACTCAAGACCTCTGGAAGAGCAGCCAGTGCTCTTAACCTCTGAGCCATCTCTCTCCAGTCCTAAATATACTAATACTGATTTTGTGCTTCTGTAGTTCTGCTTGTGGCTTACTGTTCTATTGGTTTACACCCACGCCCGAGCAGTCTTCTCTGGTGAATACCCCAGAACATCATAAATAAGAAAAAGTAATGCTCACAAGACCTCAAGTTCAAGGCTGGCCTGGGCCATACAAGACTGACCTTGTAAAACCTTCAGAATAAGGAGTCTCCTCGTTTCGGTCGGCACCCCCAAAAACTCAATGTCCAGTCCAGTTGATGCAACACACAAGAGGCTTTAATGAATGGGAAATGTTTGTGCAAATGGGGCCCCTCAGCACAGAGGCTAGAGAGAAGCAACATTCTCTGGGCACGGGTATTTTTAAAGGAAAAACCACAAGCTTAGGGAGGGGCTGTGGCCCTCTGTCCGTTGAGTATGTGACCAGAGTCATAGGTTCTCTTTTTGAGGCCAGATGATCTCACTGTTCAGGTCAGCCGACCTCAGGGCCTCAGGTGTGCTAATTAATCTTGTCTAAGGAAACCAGAGTTGCAGTTATCTCTTTGTTTCTTAAGGACCCTATTTACCACCTGCTGACACACTGACTGGAGGGGCAGTTTGAATTCTTGGTATCTGGCTATCTTAGGGCCTTGTGAGGGAAAGTTGACAGTGGTTAGCAAATTCCAGGGAACTGGGTCATAGTGGCCTGGGTTAGCTTTCCAGGTCAGACTGCCCTGCATTCCAAGTGGGGGTTTCCTTAACTGGACTTTACTTTTTGTCTTTCAACCTCATCCAAACAACAAAGAAAGGAAACATTAAGGAATCATCCATTAAGCCACTCTGCAACACAGAAATAACATGCTGTTTGCAAATATTTAATTTTTATTGCCCATTAAATATCTAAAGTGATTGGGTGTGGCTCGGTGATAGAGCAGTTGCCTAGCATATGCAAAACCATGGGTCCCGTTTTTAGTGCAAAAGAAAAAAATTAAGGAAGTTGCTCACAAATAATAACACTTTAAAAATAAGTCCCATCTACAGCCTACAAATATTCAAGCTTTTCCTTAACCTGAAGACACCTACAGGACTTGCCTCCAATGCACAAGGCTCTAAGTTCAATGACCAGGGCTACCTCCCCACTGCACACAGACACCCATGGGGTCTTTCTGCACCTAAGCTAATTCAACACTGGAAGTTTGTTCCTGGACAGTCTGGGAGCTTGAGGCCGTTGCTTTTGGATGTTGGTCATCCTTCTCTTCCAAGCTGTGTCGGATCCCATATCCAAAATAGATAGCAAATCCTAAAAGGGAACAGAGACAGAGACGGTGAGGTGCAAATGTTGGCCCCTCTACCTGGATGCCCATCAGGGATTCTCCACATGGCCCCCAGGCAGTTTCAAAGACAGGCCATGAGAAGAGTATTGAACTCAGTTGCCCGGGTATCTCTCCCCCAGAAAGCTATTCACTCACCAATCACCATCCAGATTCCAAAGCGAGCCCAGGTCCCGGAAGTCATTTGCATCATCAGGTACACATTCACAAAGATACTCAGCACAGGGAGCAGGGGCACTGCTGGTACCTGTGGTGACAGCCTGTGAGCGCTTGTACACACAGACACGTGAGCTCTCTCCACCCAGGGTGGGAGACCCAGCGCTATCTAGGCTCCACGGTCAGTGCCTGCTCATATTGGAGACCCCATGGCATGAGCCAGGAGGGACAGGTACTGAGTCCAGGCGCACTGACCAGGGACTTGTGGGCAAATAAATGGCTCTTTTTTTTTTTTTTTTTTTTTTTTTTTCTCGTTTGGTTGGTTTTCTCAAGAAACCCTGTAGCCCAGGCTGTCCTAGAACTTGCTCTGTAGACCAAGCTAGTCTCAAACTCAGAGATCTACCTGCCTCTGCCTGGCAAGTGATGGAATTAAAGGTGTACATCACCACACCTGGCAGTAGATGTCTTCTTTTTTAGGATATAGGTTCTCAAATATCCCAGGCTGACCTTGAGCTCAATAGGTAGCTGAGGAGGTCCCTGATGCTCCAGCCCCTAGCTCCCCTGTGCTGGGATTACAGTAATACACCACCACTTCTGGGTTTTGCCCTGCTGGGATCAAGCCCAAAGCGTCATGCATTCTAAGCTATTGATCCGCCAGCTGACTACATTCCCACTGCCTTTTATTCAGTACTGGGGATTATATCTACATATATATTATATGCAGATTAAGCAAGCATTCTGCCACGGAGTTACATCTCCCAGACTTGGGGGTGAAGGGCGCTTTGAGTTGGTTTTGGTTTATTTAGGAGGAGGTTGTTTTTTTTTTATTTTTGTTGTTTTGTTTTGGTTGATTCTTTGAGACAGGGCCTTATGTCGCTAAGCTCGGTAGGTCTCAAACTCACTTGAATTCCTGATCTTTCTCCCTCCACTTCCCTAGAATAAAAAGTATAAAAACGTACCCAGGCAGTAGTGGCACATGCCTTTAATCCCAGCACTTGGGGAGGCAGGAACTGTGGCTAGCCTGGTCTACAGAGCTAAAAACCTCAGAGACTTCCCCTGCTTCTGTCTCCCGAGGGCTGAGATTAAAGACAAGGACCACCCGGCCCCGCCCAGCTATTGGTTTTCAACAGTTCCCCACCCGTCCCTTGCCTGGTGATGTATAGCATGCTTAGACCTTAAGTCAGGCTTGACCACTCTCTTAGGCTGGCGTACCTGAGGAAAGTCAGTCACCTACCTTGAAGTTGAGAAGAGTGGTACTCTGTGGCTGTCTCCAGATGACAACAATCATCCCGACAATGAGAAGCAACAGTGAGGCAGCCACAGCTATCAAAACCGGGTCTCTGGAGAACAGCTGTTCATACCATTGGGCCAGGACCAGGCACAGGAAGAACAGAAGGAGGACTGAAAATCAAGTTGAGGAGAAGCATATCAGGACCCTGGGGCGCATCCCAACTCGGTTTGCTAATGACACCCTCCCCATGCTGTCTGCTTCCTTCCAAATGCCCAAGGGGAAAGCCCCACTGCTCACCAAGCAGGGAGGCACACCCATAGACAATACGGCCAGATCTCAGAGTCGGGGAGCTATCTGTGGGGATACAGAGGCTCCTTGCAATTTCTGGAGTCCTTGCTGCAGAAATCGGCTCCGTGGATGAACACAGCTCAAGAGTGGACTCCATCTCGATAGCTCCACTCTTGGATTCCTCCTTCTTACAAGAGCTTAAGTTCTGGTCTGGCTGGTACCTGGATGAATGGGATAGCACAGGAACATTATCAGCTGCCCCAGTGTATCCCAGGGACAGCCAGAGTTAGCACCCATAGCAGCCAACTATATGGCCCCATAACCCTCACCCAACGTATAGTGGGGTCTCACCTGAGGACCAGAACAGAGAAGGCCACCAAGGAGTAGGCGAGCAGGGTCCCTATGGATGTGAGGTCCACCAGGTCACTGAGCTCAACAAGGAAAGCCATAAGTGCTATAGAGATAAGAAAGCAAAATCAGCGTTGAAACTGTGAGGAATTAGCCAGTGGACACAGCCAAGCTGATGGAGTTGATGAGGCTGGTTGTCTACCTGCAATGGTTCCACAAAGGACCGTGGCCAGGACAGGAGTGTGCGTTCGGGGATGTACACGGGCAAGTCTCCGGAACAGAAGCCCATCCTCTGCCATGGAATAGAGCACCCGAGGCAAGGGGAACATGGCACCTAGGAGGCTATAAAAGCAAAGGAGACTCTAAATAATGACAACAGGCAGGCCCAGCTCCTTTAGACATTTCCCCTCTCCCTCTTCTCTGCATCTCAGAGGGCCGGGGCAGCTGAGAATCCAGTAGCAGATGAGAGAAACCTTTGATACCAACCTGGATGAAAGGGCACATAATGTCCCCACAGCCACTGCATATTGGGCAGGGCCCCATCCAGTGTGGATAAACGCCTTAGGCAGGGGGCTGTTAATGTCAATCTGGTAGTAGGGCACCATGAGGGTGAGTGCGGAGGAAACACCAAAATACATCAGGAAGCAAATGAAGAGGGAGATAACGATGCCCAGTGGGATGGAGCGCTGGGGAGAGCGGACTTCTTCTCCTGCAGGGATGAAACACGCTCAGAGTCAGAACTATTCCCAGGCCACCACACAAACCCTCTCCCCTGCCGTGCGCTCCAATGCAGGCCGGTCCCCCACCAGCCCTGTGTCCAGGGGCAGTGCAGACATGCCTGTGCTTTCGATAGGATAGACAGATGGACTACCACACCTGTAGTCGCAAGACAGTCGAATCCAATGAAGGCGAAGAAGCATGTTGCTGCACCTCGGAGAATCCCACTCAAGCCAAAAGGCACAAATCCTCCGGAGCCCAGAGGGCCCAAGCTGTAGCAAGAGAAGGAAGGGAGGAAGAAACATTGCAGGGAACCAGGCCACGGTGGGTTCCGCCTATAATCCCAGAACTCGGGAGGTGAATACTTTGGGTTGTGGGGCTGCAGCAGGTCCCGAGGTGGGTCCCACGGCAGATGGGAGACAGAGACTTATGTATAAAGTTTGGGGGTAAGGGAAGGGTGTGAAAACAAAGGAAAGAGCGAAGAGACAGAGACAGAGGGGGACAAAGAGAGCTTTTTCTACGGAGTGCATGCGTAATCCCGGCACTTGGGAGGTGGAAGCGAGAGGGTCAGAAATCTATGGTCATCCTCGGCTACATAGGGAGTTCGATGCCAGGCTGGAATCTTGACACCCTGCCTCACTGTGAAGAGGACTAGAGAGATGACTCAGCCACCTGGGGCACTGGCTGCTCTTCCAGAGGACCTGGGTTCAATTCCTAGCACCCACACGGTACTTCACAACCACCATTAACTCCAGTCGTAAGGGATCCAAGGCCAGCTTCTGGCCTCCATGGGCACCAGGCACGCACATTGTGCATGTAGATATATTCTGCCAAAATCACTTATGCACAAATAAATATGAAGAACTGCCAGGCTTAGTGGCATGCCTCTGTTCCCAGCACTTGGGTCTCTGTGAGTTCAAGGCCAGCCTGCTCTACATAGGGAGATCTAGGACAGCTAGAGTTACATAGTGAGAAAAAAAAACTGCCTTAAAAAAAAAAAAGGTTAAAAGTCTTAAAAACAAATCTGACTGAAGTGTTGGCATACTGGGCTGCTGTGCGCCTCATTTGGGCCCACTAGCCAGACCCCTCACTCTCCATACATTCCTGGCTTGAGCTGGCTGTGTCCTCCAAGGCCCCTGACCTGTCAGTGCTGTTGGACTCTGCCACGGCCAGCTTGTAGTCATCCTCTGTTAGCTGCCAGTTGTGCAGATTGCCCTTAATGAAGCCAGAGAGGGAGACAAAGCACAACACCAGAAGATTCACTCCTGTGAAAACCCTGGTGACCAGGGCAGACTCTCGCGCTCCCAGGGCCAGGATTCCTGAAGGGAAACAGAATGAGAAGGAGGCTCTTGCAGAGGTCCCCATATGGTGGCTTACAACCACCCGTGACTCCAGTGTCAGGGGATTTGATGCCTCCTTTGCTGGCGCCATGGCTTCCTACAGAAGAGAGAAAGGCTTCCATGATGGCTTATCGTGGCGGTGGTGGTGCACACCTTTAGTCCCAGCAATCAGGAGACGGGGGCAGGCAGATCTCTGTGAGCGAGCTCGAGGCCAGCCTGGTCTACAGAACGAGTTTCAGGACAGGCTCCAAAGCTGCAGAGAGACCCTGAAAGATGGCTTACCTGGTAAAGAGGCTTGGCAAGAAGACTGACTGAGTTCTGTCTCTAGACCCTTACATGGCGGAGAGAACCAGTGTCCTCCGTTTGTCCTGTGACCTCCACATGCATGTGCCCACACTCAAACACACAAGCAAATGTGACTACACAAGTAGAAGCCAACTCTATATTAGTGGATCTCAGCAGTAGGTTGGGGCAGAGGGAGGGTGTGCGTGCAGTGTACACATCAGGGAAGGTGTACCTCATACATCCAGTGGTGAAAGCTAGGCAAGCTGTCACCCAGCCTCCTACTACACACCCACAGCCCCCAATTCGGAGGGAGGGGGGAGTCCCCTCCCTCACTCTGCCCCCCCCCTGTGCCCGGTATTTCTCAACCTTCACCAGCCACCATCCTCCCCACACACTCACAGACCCTCTTCCACCCATCTCACCACTGAGGAGTATCACCAGGCCAAGCGCGAAAAAATCTGGATACTGGGCCAGGAAGCTGGGCACCTGCAGGGGGAAGGTGGTCTGCAGGGCTTGAGAGATGCGGTTTCCTATGAGGCCATCAAAAGCTGCACTCCAGGCCCGGGCTACGCTGGCTGCACCTGCAGGGGGAATGAAAGCCTCAGTTTACAGGCAGAAAATGAGCCCTTATGTAAAGAGAGAGAGAGATCTAATCTCAATCACTGCTGTGGGGAGGCAGGTGAAAAACACAAGATATATATAATCTCAAATGAGTTTCTAACAATGTAGCAGGTAGACAAACGCTCCAAAATGATGAGGCCCTGGTAAAACTAACATCCCTGGCATATACAAAGAATTCCTAGCCATACCCTGCAGGCCTTTAATCCCAGCACTCAGGAGTAAGAGACAGGCAGGCTAGTCTGTAAAGTGAGTTTCCGAACAGCCAGGGCTACACAAACTGTCTTCAGAACACACACACACACACAAACACACACACACACACACACACACACACACACACACTCCTTGGCAGGGTAAATGATCCCAACTTTTAGGAGGAAGATCAGGAATTCAAGGTCATCTTCAGTTACTTAGGGAGTGTAAGGTCAACCTAGCCTGCCTACATAAAACCTTCACACACACACACACACACACACACACACACACACACACACACACACACAAAGCCAGGTGTGGAGGTGCACATTTTTAATTCAAGCAGAGACAGGGAAACTGTGAGTTCAAATTCAGCTTAAATCTACATAGTGAGGTCCAGGTCAACCATGGATACATAGTGAGACCATGTCTCAAAGCAGAAGTGGCGGCCGGTATGGGGTTGAGAGGCTGCCAAGTAGTTGAGCATTTAAGAGTACGTTGCTCTTCCATGAGACCTGAGATCGGTTCCCAGCACCCATGTCAAGTGCTCCTGCTCCAGAGGGCCCAATTCCTCTGGTCTTTGCAGACACCTGCACTTCCATTTATGCATAATTATAAATAAACCTTAAAAATGTTGGACCCTAATTCTGGGGTCCTGATGGGCCAGTGGGAGAGCCCCGAGACACAAACACCAAAACCAGGAGATGCAACAAGCAAGAGGCGTTTATTGAACGAGTGAGCTCAGATGTCAACAATCTCAGGGAAAGACACCCCCAAAGGGTTCAGGCTCTTTTTATAGAGACAAACCGCAAATCAGCATACATGCATGGGGCACAAGGTGACTGATTACAGAGTATGGTCTCATATTTGAGAGATCACCCAGGTATGACCTGTTCTTCTTCAAAGGAAAAACCACAGAATCACTTGGAGAGTCCCCAGACTGTCTATTGGCCAGGAGTGACCCAGACAGGGCTGGTCATCTGGGACCATTTGTTCCAGGGTTGGGGCCTATTTCCTTGTTGTGGGCCAAGTCCTGTGGGAAACTTCTTTCATACTCTGGCTTTCTCTTGGCTGTACATTTAGAGCCTTCAGTTATTCCACAAAGGTCTGATGATTCAGTAACTAGCCCTATTTAACAAGATCAGCCTAGCATGTAACCACTAGCCCCATCACCATAGTAACCTTTCTTGTTCTCATAATTCCTGATCTTTCCACCCATGCCAACATTCATTCTTTGTGATTTTCTATATTCTGCTTGCAAGAACTATTCTCCTGCCCCTTTCCCTCATCCTTGCTCTGCAAACTAAAATCTTTCAAAAACAGAAGAGGATAGGGGAGCAGGCCAGGCCAAGTGGCACATGCCTGTAATCCTAGCCCTTGGGAAAAGCAGGTATATCCAGGACTCAAGACTGTCTTCTGCTATATGGCAAGTTCAAAGCCAGTCTGGGCTATGTGAGATCCTGTATCCATAAAAACAAAACCAGAAGTCCGGTAAGGCGTGGCAGGTCTCCAAACTGTAATCCTAGTGCTTGATCTCCATAGTGAGATCATCTCAAACAAAAGGAAATCTGTCTACACTACAAATCTCATTTCTTCCAAGTTACCCCCTGAAGGAGGTAGGGAAGAGAGACAATGGCATCTCGGGTCCTACACTACCCAAGTCCCAGCGCCCAGGTGCTTGTGAATGAGGGTAAAAACCCACTTTGCCCACCCGACTCCACCTCATCCCCATGCCCATTCGAAGTCCCAACACCTACTCACCAATGATGTAGGAGAGAATGAGGTTCCAGCCAGTGATGAAAGCCATCAGCTGGCCCACTGTGACATAGCTGTAGAGATATGCGGAACCCGAGCACGGCACCCTGGCCCCAAACTCCGCGTAACAGAGTCCAGACAGCACGGAAGACAGAGCAGCCACTAAGAAGCAAATGATGATGGATGGTCCAGCTTTTTCTCTGGCGACCTCCCCAGCCAGGACATACACGCCTGCTCCCAGGGTGCTGCCCACGCCCAAGAACACCAGGTCCAAAGTGTTCAGACATCGAGACAAGGGAGACTCCGACCGTTCATTTTTTGCCAGGGGCCGCCGGCGCACCAACTTCTGACCAAAGTGATGGACATTCTGCCACAACATCCTAGGTGTCTCGGTGAGGAACCCAAACTACTGGAAAACAAAGATGAGATGTCAAGAATGATCGCCTGACAAGGTGTGGAGGCCCATGCCATTAATCACAGAAGTGGAATGCAGAGGCACATCTGTCTCTGAGAGTTCAAGTCCACCATGGTCTACATAGTGAATTCCACAACAGCCAGAGCTGCCTAGCCTCAAGAAAAACAAAACAAAATAATAATAATAATAAATAATAATAAATAATAATAATAATGATAATTAATAAAGGCAAACACCCTTCTTGAAGCCATGTGACTTAAAACACAAATTAAAATTCCACCAACACACTCTTCTTCAAAAACAACTCATCTGGCTTCCAGTCAAGCCATAAAAAAAAAAACCAAAGCTGTAATTTAGCCAGGTGTGAAAACACCACAAGGTGTGTATGGTGGCCAGCACTCCAAAGGCAGAGAGGCAAGCAGATCTCAGTGAGTTCCCAGAAAGGCAGAGCTGTTACATAGAGATTCATTGTCTCAAAAAACCAAAAAACCAAATAAATAAATAAATAAATAAATAAATAAATAAATAAATAAATAAAATTTAAGTAAATAAATAAATAAATAAATAAATAAATAGCTGTAATTTTCTGGTAGCTGTGAGCTGTTAGAGAAACCCTGTCTTGAGGAGTGATGAGCAAAGGGGTCAAGACCAGGCTGGGGAAACCAACAGAAACAGCTGACCTGAGTAAGTGGGAGCTCATGGACCCCAGATTGACCGCTGGGAAACCAGCATTGAACCAAACAAGGCCCCCTGATCATGGGTGTGGGCCATCTATGGAGCCTCTGGCAGTGGAACCAGTATTTACCCCTATTGCACGAAAGGATTTTGGGAGTCCATATTCCCCATGGAGGGATACAGCCTCAGCCTAGATACATGGGAGAGGGCCTAGGCCCTGCCCCAAATGATGTGACAGACTTTGATGATCCTTCATGGAAGGCCTCATCCTCCCTGGGGAATGGGTGGGTAATGGGAGAGGGAACTGGGATTGATATGTACAATAAGTTGTTTCTAATTAAAAATAAAAATATATTATTAAAGAAAAACATAAAAAAAGAGAAACCCTGTCTCAAAAAACCTAAATAAATATAAATGAATGGATGAATGAACAAATAAATAAAATAGCTGTAACTTCCTGGTAGCTGTGTGTGAAACCCTGTCTCAAAAGACTAAATAAATAGATAACTGAGTAGATGCATAAGCTGTAACTTCCTAATGGCTGTGTGTGTGCCTGTCCCCCACCCCGTCTCAGTGCACCCAATCTTTATCCTTCAGCCCCTCGCTGTTCAAATAAAGCAGGCTCAGTCTATTGAGATCAAGTCTGCTTCTTGCTGTCCTGGAACTCACTCTGTAGGCCAGGCTGGCCTCGAACTCAGAGATCCACCTGCCTCTCCCTGTGATTAAAGGCGAGTGCCACCACACCTGGCTAAGCTACAGCTGCCTTTCTGTGACCTGACTGCTTCTTTGTTCTCATACAGAGAGCCCGCGTTCCGTTCTCAGCACTCACATCGAATGACACACAACCACCGGCAACGCCAGCTCCAAAGGACTCCCACACTCCTGGCCTCCGCAGGGACCAGCACATAAGCAGACGCACAAGGCATGATTTCTATCACCTGGGACACACGTGACCCTTCAACTTAATGCTGAGATAAACTGTCCACACGACAGGATTTCAGCCAGTGGGCTGTCAAGACTGCGGCATTCTGGAATGACTCACACACCTCTAATCCCATCCTTGAGATTAGTTGGAGGTCCAGGAGTTTGAGACCAGTTTTTATTGTTGGTGTTTTATTTTTCTTGTGGGGTTTTTCCGTTGTTTTTGTTTGTTTGTTTGTTTCAAGACAACGTATCTCTATCTAATCTTGGCTATCCTGGAATCCAGGCTAGCATGAACTCAGATCCATCTGTTCCTGCCCCCCAGTAGTGGGATTAAGAGCATGCACCACCGCCACCCAGTTTGTGGCCAGTTTTAACTGCACAGAGTTGTAGCCAACTTGTCCAGTTCCACTAGTGGCATCAAATCAAAGTCAGTCACACAGCATCACTGGCTGTTATAAAGTACCGACCAGGCCTAGAGTTACCTCAATGTCCATGAGGAATCGTTTGCAGGACCTTCTGCAGATACCAAAGTCCACAGATGCTACTCTCACAGAAAATGGATGTTTTCGTGGGGCCTGCCTGCCTACCCACTCCCCTTAGACACTTTTGTTACAGCTGGTATTTCTTACAGTCCTGGGGACCAAACTCTGAGTCTCACAGAGGCAAAGTACATGCTCTACTGTTGAGCATCATACCCAGCCTCATTTTTTTATTCGACCCTCATAGATCCATACCGTATAAGATCTCTATGGGCTGGAGAGATGGCTCAGTGGTTAAGAGCACTGGCTGCTCTTCCAGAAGACCTGGGTTCAATACCCAGCACGAACATGGCAGCTCATAATTGTAACTCCAGTTCCAGGAGATCTTACTCTTACACACACACATGCAGGCAAAACATCAATGCACATGAAATATAAGTTGTTTAATCTCTACATAGACCTAAGCTCAATATTGTTAGAACATAAAGACTGGGAGGAATGGCTCAATAGTTAAAAATGCAGAATTCAAACCCCCCCAAAACCCATGTGAATGCCTGGTAGATGCCACAGCCCACCTTTAATTCTAGCCTCCAAAGGTGACAGGGGGTCCAAAAAGTAAGTAGTCTAGGAAGACTAGCCATGTCAGTCAGTTCTGGGTTTGATTGAGAGATCCTGTCTCCATGAGTAAGGTAGAAGAGTGCTGGACCTCAACCTCCACATGCACACAGCCCATCCATGTTCCCACACACGCAAACATGCATACACAGCAATACAGAGAGGGGGGGGAGAGAGAGAGAGAGAAAGAGAGAGAGAGAGAGAGAGAGAGAGAGAGAGAGAGAGAGAGAGAACGTGGAAAAAGAAAATAGCATTCTTTTAGAAACGTCCATGTGAAAACATGGCTCTCACCTCAAATAGGGTAAAGGAAAGAGCGACCAGGAACACAGAGGCATCAGATGCTATCTGATGGCTCATGGGGTTTTGCTAAATGAATGCATTCCAAGGGCTTTTATCTGTTAAGACAGGGAACATCAAGTCCAATAGAAAGCTATTTAGAAAATGTCATTTAGGGGACTCAGGATAAATAATAGTCCAAGATAAATTCCAAATTAGGCTCTAGACAAGAAACATAAGGTTCTGATCAGTCATTGGTGTGGAGTCTTCAGTTTGAGGATGGAGTTCATAGTATGAAAGCCAGGAAAGGAGCCTCTTCGCATCCAAACACATCCAGTCCCCACCTCATACAGTGGACACTCGGTCTTGCTTTTCCCTACTGAGTTCACAGCACAAATCACTTCTCTGACCTCCAAAATGTACTAGGTAACCCTGTGTCTTAGTCAAGGTTACTACTGCTGTGATAAAACACCGTGGCCAAACAGCAAGTTGGGGCTGGGTGGTGGTGGCCCATGCCTTTAATCCCAGCACCTGGGAGGCAGAGGCAGGCAAATCTCTGTGAGTTTGAGGTCAGCCTGGTGTACCAATCAAGTTCCAGGACAGCCAGAGCTGTAACACAGACAAACCCTGTCTTAAAAAGAGAGAGAAGAGGAAGAAGGAGAAGGAGGAGGAGGAGAAGGAGGAGAAGAAAGAAGAAAAAGAAGAAGAGGAATGAGAAGAAGGAGGAGAAGGAGAAGGAGAAGAAGGAGGAGAAGAAGAAGAAGAAGAGGAAGGAGAAGAAGAAGGAGGAGAAGGAGAAAAAGAAGAAGGAGAAGAAGGAGGAGGAGAAGAAAAAAGAAGAGGAAGAGGAAGAAGAAGAGGAAGAGGAAGAAGAAGGAGAAGAAGAAGAGGAAGGAGAAGAAGAAGGAGGAGGAGAAGAAAGAAGAAAAAGAAGAGGAAGGAGAAGGAGAAGGAGGAGAAGGAGGAGGAGGAGGAGGAGGAGGAGAAAGAGAAGGAGGAGGAGGAGGAGGAGGAGCAAGTTGTGGAGGAAATGGTTTATTTCATTTACTTGGTTTATGCTCCCACAGCAGTGTCCCTCAACAAAGGACAGGAGCTCAAACAGCACAGCATCCTGGAGGCAGGAGCCGATACAAACCCCATAGAGGGTACTGCCTACTGACTGCATCCCAGGGGCTTACTTAGCCTGCTTTCTTGTAGAACCCAAAATAACCAGCTCAGAGATGGCCCCACCCACAGAGGGCTGGGCCCTGCCCCATCAATACTAATTAAGAAAACACTTGCATACAGCCGGATATTATAGAGGCATTTTTTTTTAATTAAGTCTCCTCCTCTCAAATGACTTTATCTTCTGTTGAGTTGACTTAAAACTGTCCAGCACACGCAAAAAAAAAGAGACAGCTACCAGCTAGATGCCCATACATTGAATCCAGTTTTGACACTATCTGGAGTTAACAGTGAATCCATAAATTGAGGGCTCCAACCCCCAAAACTGACCCACTTAGTACCGACCTGCAACCCCAAGCCTTAGGAACTTTTGGCCTATCAGCTACAAATTGGGGTCCTCAGAGCCCAATCCCCAAATTTTATTAAAGAGATAAATTGTCTCACAGAAGGAACTCAAGGAAATACTACTCTTACATCAATTATTTCTGGGTTTGTTTCGGTTTCGGTTTTGTTTTTTTTTTTTTTCCGAAACAGGGTCTCATTGTGTAGCCCTGGCTATACTGGAACTAACACACTTACTTAGGCCAGGCTGGACTCGAACTCACAGAGATCCGCCTGCCTCTGCCTCCCGAGCACTGGCATGAAAGGTGTGCTTGTTTTATTTATTTGACTTATGAGGCAGAATCTCAGATCTCTCAGATTGAGTTCAAACTCGCTAGATAAAAATAGCTTCAACGTGTGATCCCGCTCCCTCCCCTTAAAGAATTGTTGGTAATATGCATAGGTCTAAGCTGCCTCACCAGGTTTAAGGAGTGCTAGAGATAAAACCCAGGGTTTCCATGGTAACCGAGCGCTCTATCAGCTGTGTTAAATCCCTAGAATTTGGGTTGTTTTGGGCGTAGTGGCTCAAGGCTGAAATCCCAAAACCCAGGAGAGGGACCTAAAGGGTTACCAGGAGTTTGAGGTCAGCCTGGACCACAGATTGAGACCCTGTCCTGAGAAAACTGAATAAATTAAAATGGATAAAAGACATTCAAGCCTGTAAATCCCAGCAGTCAGGAAAGCTAAATAAACAAACAAACAAATAAATAAATAAATAAAATCCCAAACTGGGCTACAAAATGAGTTCCTGGCCCTCCTGGTGTATAGACTTGAGACCCTGTCTTAATAAAACCAAAAGAAATAAAAATAAGTTAGTGAATGGGGGCTGGAGATATGGCTCAGCCATTGAAGGCTAGGCTCACAACCAAAAATAAATAAGTGAATGGATTCATTGTTTGGTTTTTGTTTTGTTTTTTTTTGTTTTTCAAGACAGGGTTTCTCTGTCTAAGGGCCCTGGCTGTCCTGGAACTTACTTTATAGACCAGGTTGGCCTTGAACTCACAGTGATCCTTCTGCCTCGCCCCCCCCCCACCACCACCACCACTTAAAGGATACAAAGAAAGCAGATATGAGTAAGATGACACCTGGGAGGGGCCCCGAGCCCAAGGGAAGGAGTCGGGGCTGCCATTCTCTCAGCCACCTGATTATACTTCCAAAAGCCTTTTTAATAACCCTGCGCTCCTGGAAGAATAAAACTGACTGCAGAGAGAGTAACCAGAAAAGCTTGTTTGTTTGGATTCCTAAGCACCTCTCAGTCAACATTCTTTCCTCCCAAATTTGGGACCGACCTTCTCCCACTCACCTGGGGAAAGAGAATTTCTTTCTGTCTCCAGACTTCCCCCCCCACCCCCACCCCCCCCCAATGAAATAGAGACAGAAACTGCCAACAAAAGCCAAAAATTAATTAATTAACTAATTAAAAAGCAGGGGGTATGGTAGTGCACTGGTAGAGTCACAATAGGAAGATCACCTGGAGGCCAGGCTGAGCTGTATAGTGAATTCTCTACTACCGATACTGCTATATTTACATGCAGATTTCCAGGCTAGCCAGAGATACAGAAAAAAAAACAAAAAAAAAACAAAAAGCCACCATCTTGGGCCAATGGGATGGATCAGTAAATAGTAAAGGCACTTGCCACCAAATCTGACAAGGTGAATTCGAATCTCAGTCTTGCAAGCTGTACACCAACAGGACTCTCATGCCCACAGGTATACACACACTGACACAATAAAAGTTTTTTCTTCCCCTTTTCATGCAATTCTTAAGCCCCCTGTCATACGAATTTCCACCCACAACAAAGCTGTGTGGAAGCCTTCACAGACTCACCCGAGAGACACTGGCTGAAACCCTGCAGCTTGGATCTCTTCCTGAGGCTGAGTTAGGGACCTGTGTCGAGAAGAGGCTGACTGAAAGTTCTTTAAGACAGCAGGTAGGCTGCCACGGAATTCAAATAGCTGCTGGAAAGTGCCTGGTAGGTAGGGTGGGGACAGATAAGGAGGGACAGTGAACATCTGTCCTAAAGCAAGCAAAGCCGTTTTCCTAGTTCTGAAGACGACATCCTTTTCTTTTTGAGGCAGAGTCTCTCCTTGTAGACCAGGCTGGCTTCAAACTCCAAAGTACTGGGATTCAAAGTGCCTCTACACTTGTAAAATTATAATTAAAATAATACTGGTACAGAGCTGGAGAGATGGCTCGGTGGTTAAGAGTGCTCGCTGTTCTTCTGGTAGACATGATTCAACTCTCAGAACCCACATGAGGAGCTCCCAATCCTGTAACTGCAGCTTTAGGGGTATCTGCTATTCCTGACCTCTGAGGGCACCTGTACGCACATGCACCCATGTACACATAAAGAGAATTTCAAAGAATAAAAATAGGGGCTGGAGAGACGGCTCAGAGGTTAAGAGCACCGGCTGCTCTTCCAGAGGTCCTTAGTTCAATTCTCAGCAACCACATGGTGGCTCACAACCATCTACAACAGGATTTGATTTCCTTTTCTGGCTTGAAGACATAAATGTGGACAGAACACTCCTACCTGAAATAATAACTTAAAAAAATAAATATAAGCCTTAAAATAAATGAATAGGGGCTGGAGGAATGAGTACGTGTTTAAGAGCACAGGCCACTCTTCCCAGGGGACTCCAGCCCCCTTCCCAGCACCCACACAAGGCAGCTCACAACCACCTGTAACTGGAATTTCAGGGGACCACACACCTTCTTCTTAACTCCTTGGGTACCACATGTATATGTTGCACAGACATATATGCAGCAAAAAAAAAAAAAAAAAAAAAAAAAACCCCAACAAGATAATTCATCAGGTAATAGTACCTGTTGTCAATCCTGAGGACAAGAGTTCTATCCACAGGCTCTACAAGGCAGAGGGAGAGAGCCTACAAGCTGTCCTTTGGCCAACATATGCATGACATGACCCCCCTACACACACACACACACACACACACACACACACACACACACACACACACACACACGCAAAATGAATTAAAATGTATTTGGGGGTCTGGAGAGATGGCTCAGAGGTTAAGAGCACTGGCTGCTCTCCCAGAGATGCTGAGTTCAATTCCCAGCAAGCACATGGTGGCTCACAACCATCTGTAATGAGATCGGGCACCCTCTTCTGGCCTGCAGGCACACATGTAGGCAGAACACTATACATAATAAATAAATACAACTTTTTAAAATTTAGTATTAAAGGAAGAGGTACAAATAAGTGTTAGAGCCTTGTAAAGAGCACAGGAGAGTTATTTGTTTGTTTATAGGCAAGGTCTCAGTTTGTATCTGTAGCTGTCCCGGGATTCACTCTGTAGACCAGGCTGGCCTCGAACTCACAGAGATCTGCCTGCCTCCTAGCCTCCTAAATGTTGAGATTAAAGGCCTGCATCACCACCACCGGGCACTTCATTTCTTTAAGACAGGGTTAAGATCTCCTGATCTTCCTGCCTCCTTTTCCCAAGTACTAGGATAGTACTATCATTCCTGATTTAAAACTTAACAACTTCTGAACCAGGAAGTGGTGATACACACCTTTAACCCCAGCACTCGGGAGGCAGAGGCAGGTGAGTCTCTGAGTTCAAGGACAGCCAGCTTTACACTGTGAGTTCCAGGATAACCAGGGCTATACAAAGAAACCCTCTTTCAAAAAAAAAAAAACAAAAAAACAAAAACAAAAAGAAATTACAGTTTCTGTTGCAAAACAAGGCTTTTTTTTTTTTTTTTTTTTTCTAATGAGGGGTGAGAGTTACATTTATCAGTTGAGGAAAGAGTCCAGGATGTCTGGCCTTGAGTTTGGTCCCCAGGATCTTCAGGGTGGCAGGAGAGAAACCATCAGCCAGGGCTGACAAGAAGGCTCAGAGGTTGAGAGCACTTGTTGCTCTTGCCAAAGACCAGGGTTCTATTCCCGGCACCTGCATGGGTTCACAGTGGTTCGTAACTCCAAACTGGGGGATCCAATACTCTCTTTGACCTCTGCGTGTACCAAGGACTCTGTGTACACACATTCACACGTGCACACGTGCACATACACACACAGATAAGTGAGCAAATAGATAAATGTTAATTTTCAAAAATCAAAATGGCTGTTAGGATCTAACCAAAGAGGGCAGTGACTGACACAGTAAGAGCAAGGGTCTCTCTTTAAAATAAACAAAAACAGATTTTATTTCACATGTGTGTTTTGTCTGCATGTATGTCTTTGCACCACATGCATGCACGGTACCCATAGAGGTCAGAAGAGTGCTTTGGAGCCTCTGAAACTAGAGTTATAGAGGGTTGTGAACCACCATGGGGGGTGCTAGGAGCTGAACCCAGATCCCTCTGGGAACCCACAGGTCTCTCAACAAGGATCTCTCAACTTCGTTGCTAGTACAGTTCCCCCCTCTTTTATCTTTTTACTTTTATTATTATATTTTTAATTTAACTATGTATATATTCTTTTTAACATGTGAGTGTTCTATCTGCATGTACACTTGCAGGCCAGAAGAAGGCACCAGAGACTGATATTTAAAATTAAAAAGAAAAGAGTGAAAAAAAAATAAAAAAGTGTCAACATCAAAAAAAAAAAAAAAAAAAAAAAAAAGGCACCAGATGCCATTATGGATGGCTGTCAGCCACCATGTGATTACTGGGAATTGAACTCAGGACCTCTGGAAGAGCAGCCAGTGATCTTAACCTCTGAACCATCTCTCCAGTCGTTATTTCCATTGCTTATGGGGTCCTGGGAATCAATCTCCCTGTTCCATGCATGCTTCATACACATTTGATCTATCTGCTAAGCCACAGCTCCAGCCTTCTTGTTCACTATTGGATCTCCAACATATGGACAAAAGAGCTCCAACAGAACCTGGGTGTGGTTATACTCTCAGCAATTACAGAGGTTGAGCAGGGGGATCAAGAAAGAGTTCAAGAGTGAACTCTGGGCTGTCGAGCTGGCTCAGCAGTTAAGAGCACTGACTGCTCTTCCAGAGGTCCTGAGTTCAATTCCCAGAACCCACAGGGTGGCTCTCAACCATCTGTAATGAGATCTGGTGCCGTCTTCTGGCCTGCAGGCAGACATGCAGGCAGAACACTATACAAAATTAAAAAGAAAAGAAAAGTTAAAAGCTATTCACAGCCCTTTCCTTGCTGGATGGTGGTGGCACACACCTTTAATCCCAGCACTAGAAAGGCAGAGGCAGGTGGATCTCTATGAATTTGGGGCCAGCCTGGTCTACAGAGTGAGTTCAGAGACAGAAACAAAAAAAAAAAAGAAAAAAAAAATTTTTTAATAAACCAAGGAAGTCTACCTGCAGGTGTGAATTTCTGTCTTTTGTTTGTATGACACATGGTTTACCTATGCAGCTAACCTGTAATTTGCTATGGAGAACAGGCCAGCCTCAAACTCACAGGGATCCACCTGCCTCTTCCTTCCAAGTGCTAGGATTTAAAGCGTAGTCATGCCACACCCTGCTTAGATCTATTTCTTTAAACAGACTAAGTGGATTAGCCGATGAATACATGAGGACTGAACGAATGAGTTGATTTTGTTTATTTTAATTACATTTACTCATCTGTTTTGTGTGACTGTGCTCTAGCCAAGGCTGCCTTGTGGAGGTCAAATGTCACCTCAAGAAGGCAGGTCCTTGCTTTCTACCACGTGGGTCCTTAGTGTTGGAACCCAGGGTGTAAGTATTCACAGCAGGTTTGGACTTTTTCTTTCTCTCAGAGCACTCAACCAATTGAACCATCATTTCAGTTGCTTTTCCGGTTTTTGTTTTTTTTTTTGTTTTGTTTTGTTTTTTTTTTTGGTTTATGGAGATAGATTTTCTCTGTGTAACAACAGTCCTGGCTGACCTGGAACTCACTTTATAGGCCAGGCCACCTCTGCCTCCCCAGTGCCTGGATTAAGATCTTAAACCACCAAACTCTTAAGAATGTTTCCTCCTTCTTTCGTTACTGACGGGCTCTTTGGCTCCCCCAACTGGACATAGAAGGAACAGCACCTCCGTGACAATCGCCAAAGCCAGTTTGGAGATGCAGGCTGTAATCTCAGCTTCTTAGGATGCTGAGGCTAGACAACATATTTAATGGCTGCCTTGGTTACAGGGTTACAGCTACACTGCCTCTAATCCCAACGCTTGGGAAACAGAGGCAACTGGAGCTCTGTGAGTTTGAAGTCAGCTGGATCTAATTAGTTCTGGGACAGCCAGAGCTACATATGAAGATCCTGTCTCAAGTGAGGGAGGGAGGGAAGGAAGGAAGAGAAAAAAAGATATCAGTGGGTAAGGCAACCATCTCTGCCATTTACTAGTTATGGGGTATCAGCAAAGTCAATTAAACACTTTCTGCTAGTTTTCCATATATGTATATGAAGATGGGTGAGAGGCCAAATGAATTAGGATATGCAAGGGGCTCCAGAGGGGCTCAGCAACACTTAAGATCATCTGCTGCTCTTGGCTGACCAGGGTTCATTAGCTCCAACAGCACCAGTCACACACACGGTGTGCCGCGTGTGTACATGCAGGCAAAACATCCATCCACATAAAATATCTTAGATAAAAATGAAGATGTACGCAGAAACAGGCAGATCCCTGTGAGTCTGAGGATAGCACGATCTGATCTGCACAGTGACTTCAAAGGCAGCAGAGTAGGTACCTGGTGAAACTCTGTCTCCAAAGTGAGGAGCTGCTACAGCTATGGCTCAGCAGTTAAGAGCATGGGCTGCTCTTCCAGAGGCCAGAATTTGATTTCCAGAACCCATGATGATCACAGCCACCGGTAACTCCAGCTCCTGGGGATCCTATGCTTCTGTCTTCCACTAGCACCTGAACTGGAGTACTGGAGTGCCAGCAATCTCAAACAGATACACACACACACACACTGGAGTGCCAGCAATCTCAGATACACACACACACACACACACACACACACACACACACACACACACACACACACAATTACTTTTCCATACACTACAAACTCCTGTGGGTGTTTGCTGGCTCTGTAGCCATTTTCTGTTTTAATTTTTCCTGGAGCAAGAGAAACAAGCAGCTATCCACTAATGTGGGGTGCCAATGACAGCCAAGAAACAATGCCAGGAAATATTTGTTTGGTGAACCACTGAGTTTCTTGGGGTGACTGGCAGAGGCATGAGGGACTCAAAGACAGTTGTGTTACTGAAAGTTCACCCCCTAAGAGTCAGAAAACTCACAAAGTAAGGCCATCCTGAACTACATAGCTTGATCCTCTCCCTCCCTCTCTCTCTCTCTCCCTCTCTCTCTCTCCCTCTCCCTTCCTCTCTCTCTCTCTCCCTACCTCTCTCTCCCTCTCTCTCTCCCTCTCCCTTCCTCTCTCTCCCTTCCTCTCTCTCCCTCTCTCTCTCCCTCTCCCTTCCTCTCTCTCCCTCTCTCTCCCTCTCCCTCCCTCCCTCTCTCTCTCTCCCTCTCCCTTCCTCTCTTTCCCTCTCTCTCCCTCTCTCTCTCTCCCTCTCTCTCTCCCTCCCTCTCTCTCTCCCTCTCCCTCCCTCTCTCTCTCTCTCTTTCTCCCTCTCCCTCCCCACTCTCTCATTTTTGTTGTTGTTGTTTTGTTTTGGGTTTTTCTTTTTTGTTTGTTTGTTTTTGTTTTTCAAGACAGGGTTTGTCTGTGGCTTTGGAGCCTGTCCTATAACTAGCTCTTGTAGACCAGGCTGGCCTCAAATTCACAGAGATCTGCCTGCCTCTGCCTCCCAAGTGCTGGGACTAAAGGTGTGTACCACCAACGCTGGCTCTCTCTTGTTTGTTTTTGTTTCTTTTTGTTGTTGTTTTGTTTTTTCTTTTCTTTTTTTTTTTTTTTCCTTTTTTTTAATTGAAATAGGTTTCTCTGTGTAGCTCTGGGGTGTCCTGGAACTCATTCTGTAGATCTAGAACTGACAGACATCTATCTGTCCGACTCTGCCTCCCAATGACTAGGATTAAAGGCCTGAGCCAGCATCATCTCATTTAGCATAAACCTATCTCAACTTTTTCTTTTAAGATAATGGGTAATGCATTCTTTTCATTCCAGGCTTAGAGAGGCAGAAGCAGGCGGATCTCTGTGCCCTGGAGACCAGCTTAGCCTACACAATGCGGTCCAAGCTAGCTAGTGTTACACAATAAGACTCTGACACAAAACAACAAAAAAAAAGGTACACACTTTGGTTCCTAGCACTCTAGAGGCAAGCAAATATCTGAGTTCAAGTGCACCCTGCTCTACACAGATAGTTCCAGGACAGCCAGGGCTACCAAAACAAGGGTGATTTGACTAGTGCACTGAATGTCAGGCTTGCCAAGCCTCTTGAAGCCCTGAGTTCCATCAACAGGTCTAGCAAAGGTGCTAATCCCATCACTCGCGGAAGCCGGTATGATTTGCTGTAGGAGGCAGAGGCAGGGGGATCACGAGTTCTAGGTCAGCCTGGGTTACTGCTCCGCCAACGATCCAAGCCCATGTGCACCGGCAGCTTCTGCAGGGCCCGGCCGACGGACGGCCAGGGGGCTTGCAGAGCATGAAGCCAAGCAGCGCTAGGACTGCGGCGGAGGCGGCCGCCAGATCCTGTTTTAGGTGCGGAAGCGAACGCAGAGCCGGAAGGCGAGTGCCCGGCGCAGGCAGAGCAGCCGCCGCCACACCCGCTCGTGCAGCATCATACTCCTGTGACGCTCCGCCCCGTCTCCTCCCTCCAGCCCACACCCGCAGCTCCACAGGGTCTTATGCCAACTGCATACCTGGGACTTCACCTACACTACCACAAAAATGAAAGATTTTAGTTTCCAGAGCAAGAATGTGGAAAAGGGGCAGGAGAATAATTCTTGCAAGCGGAATATAGAAAAGCATAGAGTGGACATTGACATGGGAGAAAAGAACAGATATGAAAACAAGAAAGTTACCATGGTGATGGGGCTAGTGGTTACGCTAGGCTGATTCTGTTAAATAGGGCTAGTAACTGAATTATCAATCTTTTGTGAAATAACTGAAGTGAAGTCTCTCCCAGGTCTTGGCCCACAACAAGGAAATAGGCCCCCAACACTGGAACAAATGGTCCCAGATGAACAGCACTGTTTGGGTCACTCCTGGCCAATGGACAGTCTGGGGACTTTCCAAGTCATTCTGTGGTTTATCCTTTGCATCAGAGCAGGTCATACCTGGATGATCTCTCAAACATGAGATCATACTTTGTAATCAATCACCTTGTGCCCCATGCATGTATGGTGATTTGCGGTTTGTCTCTATAAAAAGAGTCTGAACCCTCTGAGGGGTGTGCACCTTTCCCCGAGATTTCTGTCACCCGAGTGCACTCTTGCTTGTTGCATCTCCTGGTTTTGGTGTTTGTGTCACGGGGCTCTCCCACCCGCCCATCAGGACCCCGGAATTAGGATCCAACTGTTTTTCAAGACATGGTGTCATGCTAGCCTAAACCTCACTGTATTGCTAAGACTTGCCTCAAAGTCATAGCAATCCTCCTGCCTCTGCCTCCCAAGCACTGACATTACAATCACACACCGCCACTCCCAGCGTAAATGACAGGAACTCTGGGGCTGGGCGCTGCATGCCTTTAATCCCAGCACCTGGGAGGCAGAGTGAGATGGATCTGTGTGAATGTGAGGGAGCTAGGTCCACAGAGAGAGTTCCGGGACAGCTGGGGCTACACAGAGAAACCACGCCTCGAAAAACCAAAAATAAATAAACATGTGAATGAATCAGAGGGAATCTCCAGGGCAGGAAGAACATTAACAGAAATGGAGTATAGTGGTTCAGATACTTCAGAATTAATCCCTCTGGTGTTTTGAGAGCGACTTTAGGGATTAAGTGTTACATCAAGGGTTCCCCTGGATCTACTGCAGCATGGGGCAAAATCGTACCTCTCCTAAATCGGGGGCTTGGCACTGTCGAGATGGCTCAAAATCTAAGAGGGTGACTTGCTCTTCCAGGGGACCAGAGTTCAGTTCCCACCCAGGTGGGGCAGCTCACAACTCTGATGCCCTCTCTAGCATCTAAAGGTAGATACCCAGACTAACACCACCCACACACAAACAAACACACACACACTGTTTTAATCAAAATGAAATTAAATCTAGGGATGAAGCTAGCAGTGTTCCTCCCCAGCCTCCAATCAGAACCAGCAGACAACTGCTTGCAAGTCTGCCTTTGGGCTCCACCGAGGGACTGGACTGACCCTAGTGTGCAGCCTCAGGCATCAGTTACCTAATTCTCCCCAAAATGGAGCCACATGCCCACCATGGACACCACACTTGTATTTATGAAAGTCTGTATTTTCTCTGCCTTAGGATGCAGCTTCACTTCAGATGTGTGCCTTTGGAGATGCGGGCAAACTTTGTATTTAACATGATGTTTCATGTCATCTCAGGCTAGCCTGGAACTCACTGAAAATGACCCTCAGCTTCGGCCTGGGGATGACAGGTCCTGAGGCATGATAAGGACAAACTGAGGTCCAGGCTGAGAAAGTCAGGGAGCTCAGGACTCCAAGCAGCAACAAGAGTAAAGAGGCTGTAGTTGGGGCTAGTGCTGTGTCTGGGTAAGGGACAACTGTCTAGCAAACGGCTCCGGGTCCAATCTGCAGCTCACCACACACACACACACACACACACACACACACACACACACACACACACACAGAGGCACACAGCCGGCTCCTCTGCATTTTGGGGTGATGGTTTCTGGAGACAGAGGTGGGCACAATAAACCCGCCTCTGTTTTCTAAATACCAGCATTGCTATTCAAGCATTTCTGAGAACACGCAGGTAAAATTATAATAACCCTGGGTGTGGCTTAGTAGGTAATCCAGTAGATGTCGCTGTCAAAACGGGCAAGGAGGAAGAAGGAGGGGCAGTACAGGATGTTAACTCCCCACACCCAAGATTAAGATTAGCCTTGGGGAGGATTTGGAAAACTGAGGTTTTGCTTTGGATTGTGTGGCATGTTTAGTGGGAAGACCAACCCAGAACTTTTTTCCCTGCTAAGCAGGG
The DNA here is from genome assembly GCA_030556225.1 of Cricetiscus sungorus. Taxonomy (NCBI): domain Eukaryota; kingdom Metazoa; phylum Chordata; class Mammalia; order Rodentia; family Cricetidae; genus Cricetiscus; species Cricetiscus sungorus. Next base: position 2,483,083 of record JANBXA010000736.1, read on the forward strand.
AACCTCACCATCAGCCCTGAAAGAGTTTGAGGCTGGCTTCTTCACATTTGTGGCAATCCTCCTGCCTCAGCCACCTGAATGAGAGATTTTAGCCGCCATGCCCAGATTAACAACTTTAAAATGAGCCACTTGCCTGAAGACATGGCTTAGAGCCTAAGAGTGTTTCTTACTTTAGCAGAGGACTGGGGTTCAGTTCCCAGCATCCATGTGGTGGTTCACAATCACCTGCGACTCCAGTCCAGAGGAACTAACACCTGCCTCTGGTTTCTGGTGAACAAACATATGTGCAAGTATTAAAAAAAAAAAAGCATACACATGAAATAAAAATAAATAATTAACTGTTGAGTAAATGAGATGCTTGTGGATTCATGATATCACAAAGTCATCCCCTCTACCCTGCCAAAATATTTTTCTAGTTTTGTTTGTTTGAGGTTTTGATTTTTTTTTTCCTTTCATCTCAAATCTGTTTTTTTGTGTTGGGTGTCACAGGCTAACCTCAAACTCATAATCTTCCTTCGAAGACTACTTAAGAGCCGCAGCTACCAGATAGTTCCAAAATCTCAAAGGTAACACCCACCCCATTAAATAGTGCCAAGTACTGCCGCTCTCCCCACGTGTCCATTAAGGGATGTCTGAATACGTAAATGTGTCCATCCCCACAATGGACCACTGACATATGATGTCTTCCCCCATCGTCCCTCTGCCCCATCACGGAGGAATACTATTTCAGCTATGACATCCACAGCTTAAAGACACACGGAAGCAAAAGAAGCAGGACACGAAGATCATGAAAGCATGTAAGTGGCTCTTTATTTATTTATTTGTTTATTCGTTCATTCATTCATTCCTTTATTCATTCATTCATTATGTGAGTGGTGTTGGTGTTGGGTTGGCGTGCTCACATGCTCCAGGACAAGGATAGAGGGCACAGTCTGTTCTTTTCTTCCATCCAGTACTTCCCTGGGATCAAACTAAGGTCATCAGCCAGAAAGCATCTTTATCTACTTGTCCAGACAGCTGGAGACAACTTTTAGTATCTGGGAGCCAGGGACCAGACAGAGGAATATACTCATCAGCCTGGTGGGTCTAACCCTTTCTAAGTCCACAACTTCCTGCTTTTAAGTATCATCCTGCCTTTTGTTTCATTCTAGTAGGTGTGTGTGTGTGTGTGTGTGTGTGTGTGTGTGTGTGTGTGTGTGCACGTGTGTGTTCCAGACAGGGTCTCACTGTTTAGCCCTGACTGCCCTGGTACTCTTGTAGACCAGGCTAGCATCAAACTCATCAGAGACCCTCCGGACTCTGTCTCCCCAGTGCTAGGATTAAAGGTGTATATCACCACACCTGCCTTTTTAAATTTTTTAAAGGAAAAGAGGAATTAGTTCAGGATAGAGGTGGAACACACCTTTAATCCCAACACTTTAGCGATAGAGGCAGGCAAATCTCTCTGCTCCGGTTCAATCTGGTGAGTTTCATGACAGCCAAGTCTACACAAATGAGCCTTGGGGTGGGGGTGGGGGGCAAGCAAACAACTTTAAAAAAAAAAAAACCCACAAATTAAGGAATTTTCATTCCAATTTCATGTTTAGTCTCAGCTACTCAGAAAGCTGAGCTAGGATAATCAAGTTCAGGATTAACCTGGGCTGCATAACTCAAAACACCAGAATCAGGTGAGGTTGTGAATGCCTTTAATGCCAGTGGTCAGAGTGTGGACACATATCTCGATGAGCTTAAGGCCAGCTTGATCTACACAGGGAGTGCTAGGCCAGACAAGACTATGTAATGAAAATCTATCTGTCTCAAAAATTAATCAGTTAATTAATTAATTAAAATATAATTGTGTCCTTTGACTTAAGATTTTTCATTGGTTTTTCTTTCTTTCCTTCTTTCTTTCTTTTAAATAATAGGGTCTCTTGTAGCCCGGCCTCATCTTGAGCTCCATAAGGATTAGAGGATGACTTTGAATCTCTGTCTCTACCTCTCAAAAGATTGGGTTTACAGGCATTCACCACCACACCCAGCCTCTTGTTTTGTGCTTTGAGATGAGGTTACCAGTAACCCAGGCAGGTACTGAGCCTGCAGTGTGGCCTCAGGAGGACACTGACTCCTTACGCTCCCAAATTTACCTCCTGAAGAACTGGGTGTGTATGAACTTCCCATCAGAGGGACTTGGGATGGTAGTTTCTGACATTAATCTTAAATATTTAAATCTCTGTTGTTTCCTAACTGGTAAATTCTCTGGCTACCCTAGCTGGATATCAGGGTAGCCAAATCATCAGGGCTAGGGTGTGGATCAGTTGGTAGATTGCTAACTTGGCATGTACAAAGCCCTGGGTTTGATCCCAGCTCTGCAAAATCAATAGTTCATACCTGGAATCTCAGCCCTGGGGATGTAGAGGCAGGAAAATGAGGGATCCACAGCTATCCTCGGGTACACAGAACATTTGAACCACAGGCTGGGCTATAAGAGACCATCCATAAGGACAACCAATGCAAGGTGTGCAGGATGGCTCGGATGCCCACGTACACACAAAACACGTAAGTAAATAAAATGCAACAGGAGAGCAAGATGGCTCAAAGGGTCAAGGAGTTCGATCCGCAGGGATCCACGTGACAGAAGGAAAGAACCGAGTACCACAAATTGTTCTGACCTCCACAGGCACAAAAAAAAAAAAAAAAAAAACCCACATTTGAAAAAAAAAAAAAAGTTTTGAATTAAAACTAGTCAGCTGTGATGGCTCAGCACTACGAGCAAATTATGGCTTTTCCAGATGACCTGAGGTGAGTTCCAGCCACCATATCATATGGCAAACAAGCACTTGGAACTTCAACTCAATGAGCATCCAATACTTAGGGCCTTCCAGGGCACCTATATTCATATACTCATATCCCTTACACACACACACACAGGTGGGGGGGGTGCTGCGGGAGGAGGGGGATGCTGGAGAGATATCTCAGTGGTTAAGAGCACCAGCTGTTCCGGTTCAAGTTCCCAGCACCTACATGGTTTTTTTACCACCCCTAACTCCAACCCCAGGGGAATCTGATACCATCCTGTGACATCTTTTGATCCACATTTCGGTTCCCAAAACCCACATCAGGTAGCTTGTCAGGTGACCTGATTGATGTCCTTTTCTGCCTCCTAGGGGCTTCTGCGCACTTATGTCCAAACCCACAAAAAAAAAAAAAATTTAAAAAATAAACATTAAGGTCTACAGAGATGGCTTAATGGTTAGGAGCCCTGACTGCTCTTCTGGAGGACCTGGGTCCAATTTCAGCTCACAAGCATTATCTGTAACCCCAGTTCCAGGGGGGATCTATCGTCCCCTTCTGGCTCCCACGTGTACTGCACACAACTGTGCTGTGTAGACATGTATGCAGGCAAAAGACCATAGACACAAAAATAAATCTTTCTTTAAAATGTTCCATTCTGGGGGATGGAGGGATCACTGGGCAATTAAGAGCACAGACTGATATTGCAGAGGATGTCATTCCACTCCAGCACCCACTTGACAGCCCTGAGTCTGACGCCAAGACAGTCAAGCTCACCAAGAGACGCCAACAACCGCTGGTCCCACAAGATGTCCCTGATGGGTCAGCGAGACGACCTGGGGATCTTAAGGACCAAATGTAGTAAGGGGAAGATGATGAGGTCAAGAGGCGTGACTGTGGGTGTGGTAAAACTGTATTTAAGCCACATACACACCTTTCATCCAGTCCTAACTTGCAGCCAACGAACTACATGGGAGTAACTGGCATCAAGATGTTATCGCCTTGCATTCACCCTGAAGGTAAGTCAGAGAAAGAGGGTGTTGCCTAGGTACCAATGGAGTGAGAATCAGTCTGGTATTCTGACAGACACATCATTGCTGACGGAGATCTCCACGTAGGTACTTTTATCAAGCACGGAAACCAATATGGAGAATTAGTTCTATAGTTGAGGTAGTCCTCCTTGCTTTTTTTTATTTTATGATCTTTTGTTGTTCTTTTTGATTTTTTTTTTTTTTTCTTTTAAGACAGGGTTTCTCTGTGTAACCAACAGCCTTGGCTATCCTAGAACTCACTCTGTAAGACTGGCTTCAGGTTCAGAGATTAGCTTGCCTCTGCCTCCCAAGTGATGGGATAAAAGGTGGGCACCACTACCGCCTGGCTTTTGTAGGCAAAGGGATCATAGTAGAAGACTAGTTAGAAGAGGTTCTCTCCTACCACAGGTCCCGGGATTTGAACTCTGGTAATCAATCAGGTACAGCTGCAGCTGCATTTATTTACTAAGCTGTCTCTCTGAATTTTCTACTTAATCTTTGGAGTTTAGGTTTCTACTTAACCTACCTGGATCTGCAGGAAAAACTGAATGTTTAGAGAAATTGCACTGGTTTTTCTTCTTCGTTGATTATGCCCTCAGATAACTTGGAGTTCTGGTTGCTTTGCTAGTTTTGTTCTCGCTTCTTCAATGTAATTTATAACTAACTGAACACATCTGACGTAGAGATGTGCCATAGAGGGGCGAGATGTGTTACAGAGGGGCTGGAGGGATGATACCATGGCAAAGAGCCCGAGTTGCTCTTCATCAGACCCATGACTCTAGTCCCAGGGGTCCCAGAATCTTCTGGCCTCTGTGACCACTGTACATGATGCGTGCAGTCAAAACACCCATAACATCAAGAAAATTTTTTAGCGGGGCGGTAATGGCACTTGCCTTTAATGCCAGTACTGGGGAGGCAGAGGCGGGAGGATCTCTGAGTCCAAGCCCAGCCTAATCTGTCTATCAATGGATCGATCGATCGATCAATCGATTGATCGAGTTCTAGGACAACCAGAGCTACAGGGAGAAACCCTGTGGCCAAAGAAAAGAAAAGGAAAGAGAGGAGGGGATTATGGGGAGGATTACTATACATTGGTTAGCTGAGAAAGTATCCCTCTATGTGGAATGGGCTCCCAAAGTGGAGATCACTATGGCGGTTCCTCAGGAAAATGGGAATCGGTCTACTGTTCATATACTAGGGATAAATACTGACCCAATACCAGAGGTCCCATAGACTGCCCAGTCCTCCTAACTAACACGCACATTCAGGGAGTCTGGGTCAATCCTGTGCTGGTTTCCCAGCTGTCAGACAGACTGGGGTCCATAGCTCCCCCTTGTTCAAGTCTCCCCAGTCTGGTCTTGACTCCTTTGCTCAAGTTATTTATCTCTCGGTGGTCTTCAGGGTCCAGTAGGTGAGTACAGTCCCCACCACTGCGGTAGTCTCCAACAGTTTTCCCTGCCTGAGGGTAGCATGAGAGTGACACCGTATTACATATTCACTTACCTATCATGTCTGCATATGTGTGTCAGGGCCCACCTGTGGGGATCAGAGAACGGCCATTGGCTATTATGACCATTTATTTACACAAGTCCTTGTGTGACACTTCCGCCTTTCCTGGGTACACAGCCTGGAGTACTGTCACGGCTGAATCATGTGCCCGTGTAACGACATCAGTTAGCTACAAGCAAGAGGCACTTGCCATTCATCCTCATGTTGAACAGTTCTTTCTGGCATTAATCTCCCTACATACAACCCCAGAGGGTGAGGAAGTGAGTGAGTGCTTCAAACACTTAAATTGGGGGGGGGGTTTGGTTTTAAGTCCTGAGAATAATACCCTTGAATGCCCTAAGCTGTATTCCACAAGCTAAATCCCCAGTCCTTGTTATGGTTCTGGTTTTGTCTTTGAGATTTATTTTTATGATTAAGTGTGTGTGTGTGTGTGTGTGAGAGAGAGAGAGAGAGAGAGAGAGAGAGAGAGAGAGAGAGAGAGAGAGAGAGAGAGAGAGAGAGACACTTTGGGTGTGTGTAGGTACGTACACACTAGTGTAGATGCTCCTTTGTAGCTGTGGTTTTGCTACTGTTGTGAGGGGATCATGGGGCGGAGACCCAAAGTTGAGCTCCACTCTTCTGACTTACAGACTGTTTGGAGCTGTCTGAGGTGGATGATGTTGACCCTGGAAACCATGTCTTCTGCAAGAGCACTAGTAAGTAGTACATGCCTGCCCTTCACTGCTGAGTGAAGGATTTTCGTGAGTTTGTTTTGGCTGTCCTAGAACTTGACATGTACACCAGGCTGGCCTCAGAGAGATCACCCGCCTCTGCCTCCCGAGCGCTAGGACGAAAGCCCTGTCCCACAACACCTCAGGTAAGTTCCTTATTTTATTTGCATTGTTTTGAAAGGGTCTCACGTAGCCCAGGCTGGTCTCCATCTCACTGTGTAGCTGAGGAGGAGACCTTGCCACCTCCTCCATTGCATACATAGCATAGGCATTTGCTGCCACACACCGTCTGCTGTTTGAGCCCCTTCTTGTAGCACTTTCTCTCCATTCGAGGCTTGCTGCTTCTGCTGTTGTTGTGTTTAGTTTTTGGTGTTAAAGGGAAGGATTCGGCTATGGTTGCATACTTCCCTTTAACTCTGCTGTGCTTCAGAGACCATCCTCCTCTGTATGGCTGAAATCCTTCTACATGCTTTGAGGGTTGCTGTATCAAGCTGAACATGACTCCACACCAACAGCCTAGCAACCAAAGGCATAGTGGTGCACACTCATAATCCAGGCGCTTGGGAGGCTGAATCAGAAGGCCTGTCTTGTGTTCTAAGGTCAGTCTGAGCCTGAGGGAAGGAGACTGTCTTGGAAAGAAGGAAATTCCTTATCTCAGAGATGACCTTATAAAAATATCCAAGGTTTCAGACCAAGAAATGACTATGGGTAAAGGGGCTTGCTGCCAAATCAGTTTAATCAAGGAGCTGCATCCTAGAACCCCCCCCCCCACTTTTTGTTTTTTGTTTCAAGATAGGGTTTCTCCGTATAGCCCTGGAACTTGATCTGTAGATCAGGCTGGCCTTAAACTCACAGACATCTGCCTGCCTGGGATTAAAAACCTGTGCCACCACTGCCCAGAAGATTCCACTTTTAAATCACAGCCAAACCAAGCAGTGCCACTTAGCTCTGATCTCAGCACTTGGGAGGCTAAGATGAAAAGATCTTGAGCTTCAGAACAGCCAACCTAAGCTACATAGAAGGGCCTCTCCACACACCGTTCCTCCAAGGAGGAGTCTCACTGCTTAGCCTGGAACTTTTCGGAGATCTGCCAGCTTCTGCCTTTCTGAGAGTGCTGGGATTAAAGGTGATCTTATCTTTTAAGTCCTAATTATAATAAAGGACTTGGGAGGTAATGTGGAGGATCAGGATCTAAGGCCAACCTTGGCTATATAGTAAGTTGGAGGACAGCCTGGACTAAGTGAGACCCTTTCTCAAAAATAAGGAGGAAAAGCAGAGGTGCATGAATCTCTGCAAATTCGAAACCAGACTAGTTTACATAGTGAAATCCTGTCTCAAAGACTCACTGGGTATTCTCATTTTTCTATCTTTCCAAGTTAAGAATCAGAGCAGTCTATATAGGAGGCGGACTACATTCACTCCGGAGCAAGTGGACACAATGAACAAGGCGTTTGTAAAGAACCCATATCCAAACTCCAGTCTCAAGAAAGAAATGGCCTTAGAAATGAACTTGGATCCCACAGTCCTGCAGGTTGGCCAGCAGTAACGCTTTCTGTTTTTTTCCCTAAGTCTTTTTTCTTTTTTTTTCTGTGACTCTTGTGAAATATTATTTTAAAATGTGTTACAGTTATTTATGCTATGGAATGTTTCTTTTTACAATGCAAAGATGTGTTGCAATCTTTTATGGTGCATTTGGTTAAGTCTGTGAAGCTGTGTTACTTTGCCTGTCTAAAACACACCTGATAGCTGAACAGCAAAGCAGGACAAAGAATAAATAGGAGACGATATATGGGAAAAAAGATGAAGGAAGGAACAGGACTCCAGGGGCCAGCCAGCTACACAGCAAGCCTTGGAGTAAGAAGAGATACAGAAATAGAGAAAGGTAAATGCCCAGAGGCAAAAGGTAGCTGGATAATTAAATTAAGAAAAGCTGGCTAGAAACAAGGTAAGCTAAGACGAGGCATTCATAAGTAGGAATAAGACTCCCATGTGTATTTACTTGGGATCTGAGTGGCAGGCCCCCAAGCACGTGACTATCCTAACTTGGATCCTGTCAGTCATTCCAGAGCTTACTCCAATCTCAGTGGTCATAAACCCTGTCTTTCCAACCACAAACTTCTGTCCAGATCCCAGCCATAAGCAAGTGCTAGCCTCCTATAAAAACAAACAAAACAAGCAAAAGCCAGGCACACACCTTTGTTCACAGCACTCAGCAGAAACAGGCAGACCTGTGAGTTCAAGGCCAGCCAGCCTGGTTTACAGGTGAGTTCCAGGAGAGGCAGGGTTACATAGAGACCCTGTCTCGAAAAACCAAAAACAAAAAAAAAAAAAAGCCGGGCGTTGGTGGCTCACACCTTTGATCCCAGCACTCGGGAGGCAGAGGCAGGTGGATCTCTGTGAGTTCGAGGCCAGCCTGGTCTGCAGAGCGAGTTCCAGGACAGGCTCTAAAGCTACACAGAGAAACCCTGTCTCGAAAAACCAAAAACTAAAAACAACCAAAAAATAACAAAAAACAAAACAAAACAAAAATAACAGCAAAGTTAGCTGGGTGGTGGTGTTGCACGCCTTTAATCCCAGCACTCTGGAGGCCAGTTCAGTCTATAAAGCAAGTTTTTAGGCCAGGCTCCAAAGCTACAGAGAAACCTTGTCCCTGTAAACAACACACACACACACACACACACACACACACACACAAAACGGAAGCAAGGTCTATTTTGGGATGACCACCCGTATCTGAAGAGAAATAGTGGAGGAGTGGACAGGGTGAGCGGAGGTGGGAGGAAATGTGAAGAGGGGAAGGGAAGCTTCAGTTAGTATGTAGAAAGAAGAAAAAGAATTTAGGGGAAAAAAAAAACAATCAAGGAAGATGCTTTTGTGAGCAATTATGGCAGGGGAAGGGCTGTGAGTGACAGGTAAACAAGGCTACATAGGAAGTTCATAGAAACCCCAACCCCCTGCCTGTGTTGTGTGTGTGTGTGTGTGTGTAGAGGGGGGGGGAGGAGAGAGACAGTGTGTGCATGCACACACATATATGTTATATATGCTGCATGTGTGCATGTGTACAGTGCACTAGAGTGTCACTCTTAAGTGTGCAGAGGCTAAAGGAAGACATTGAATGTCTTCCTCTATGACTGTCCACCTTGTTTCCTTGAGACAGTCTCTCACTGAACTTGGAGCTCACCTTTTTTTTTTGCTTGAAACAGGGCGTTACTATACAGCTCTGGCCAGCCTGGAACTCAATGTGTAGACCAGGCTGGCTTTGAACTCACAGAGGTCCACCTGCCTCTACCGTAATCAAAGTGCCTCCACACTGGCCCTTCATTCCTGCTTTGTGACTCCTATAACCTCCTTTGTCCCCACGATCTCAGATTTCTGCTCTTGACATAGAATGTAAGTGCAAGGTGTACATGGCAGAGGTGCAGGACTGGCCTTTGTCACCTAGAAGTCCCCATGTCACTGAGCAATGGCAGCAGCAGGCTTCTGAAGTCAGTATCCAGTCAACCCCCATGGCTGTCTTTTCCACTTAGGTTTGGTTCAAGAACCAACGAGCAAAACGCAAACGAGTCAAATGTGACACACAGCAGGAACAAGTTCATCAGCAGTCATTCCCAAACCAACATCAGCACCAGCAGTCATCCCCAGACCAACATCAGCATCAGCAGTCATCCCCAAACCAACATCAGCACCAGCAGTCATCCCCAGACCAACATCAGCACCAGCAGTCATCCCCAGACCAACATCAGCACCAGCAGTCATCCCCAAACCAACATCAGCACCAGCAGTCATCCCCAGACCAACAGCAACAACAGTCATCCCCAGACCAACAGCAGCAACAGCACTTACATCATTTGCAACTTCAGGATTTATTTCAATTCCAATTTCAACAGTCACCTCAACTCCAACACCTGCCGTCACCTCAAGTTCAATACCAGCAATTATCTCAAGTCCAACAGCAGCCATCACCCCTAGTCCCACTTCAGTTACCTCAAGTCCAAAGTCAGCAGTCAATCCAGGTCCAACACCAGCTGTCACCTCTAGTCCTCCTTCATTTACCTCAAGTCCAACACCAGCAGTCACCTCAAGTGCCACTTCAGTCACCTCAAGTCCAATACCAGCTGTCACCTCAAGTGCCACTTCAGTCACCTCAAGTCCAATACCAGCTGTCACCTCAAGTCAGACATGAGTCACAAGTCCCACTTGACTCACTTCAAGTCCAATACCAGCTGTCACCTCAAGTCAGACATGAGTCACAAGTCCCACTTGACTCACCTCAAGTCCAACACCAGCTGTCACCTCAAGTCCAGCACCAGCAGTCACCTCAGGTTCAATGCCAGCAGTCACTTCATGATGGAGCCAATGCCAGTCCATCCCAGAATAAGGAGAATACACCACCAGAAGGCCCTACCAGCATCCTGCCTGAGGCCCAAATTTACACCAACAATCTGATGCCCTCATTCCAACTGTGTCTTTACCCTGACCTTAAGGATTCCCTGTATCCACACGAGGGCCATAAGATGATCCATTTTGGTTGTTGCCAGGATGCTGCCATATACTGGCTCCGACCCATCTCAGGGTGTCAAAAACACCTCTCGGGCTTCCGGTTAAATAATTTTGCCTCCTTACCCACAAGAAAGAAAAGGAAGCTAGAAACAATGCTGACTCATTGTTGACATTTGGGTTTTCTTGATTGTTTGTTTTGTTTTGGGGACTGGTCTTCCTATATAGTCTGGTTGGTCTGATACTATGTACCCCAAGATGCCCTAGAATTCATTGCTTCCTACTCCCACAGGCTGGGATACATCCTTTTAGAACTTATTTATTTATTATCAATAGCCATTTGTATTGAGTCCAGGACCTTACTATGCTAACCAGGTAATTGGGAGCTAAGCTACTTCATGGTGCTAAGGAATCTCTGTCACTGAACCATATACCCAAGTGTGGCACATAGTCAAGAGTGAGCTTGACCACATAGCTTAGGAGAACCCTTGTGCCCCTTGGGATTATGGATGATTGACATCATGCATTGGGAATTGAAACTAGGTTTCTGTAGTGAGATACTCACTTTGTCTGCATCTGTGGAGCTGACCATGCCCATTGGGGAGTGGAGACAGGGGCAGAAGTGACCTGGGAACTAGGTCTGAGGAGGAGGCCAACTGGGAGCACTCTCTTGCTGGCCGGACGGGGATAGGAGAACATCTGGAACCTGCTGGTGTACATCTGTCTATGTTGCAAGTTATTTCTCCCTGAATAAACATCTATGCAGCCTATTGGTTTATCCTGATCCTTATGAAACCACCATATCTGGTGTCAGAAGTGTGTGTGATTTGGGGCTGGTATGGCTGTGGAACCAGAGCGGCAGAAAAACCTACTCATAACAGGCTTCCTGTGTGTATCCTAGGATACTGGCCTCTGAGTGTAAAAGCCATTAGCATTATAATCACAGGAGACTCCAGACTGAAGACAATGATGTCCATTCCCTCCTAGAACCATGGTATGAGTAGGATCATGAAACTTGACTTCCAACCTGAGATTTCAGCCACACTAGCCTGCACCTCCTTGCCAGCTGTTTATAATTCTGCCCCAGCTGCACCTGGCCTTATGGTGGAAGGAGTTGCTGCAGAAATTGAGCATTCCACATAGAAAGATTTGAGGATGTCTTCTTTGGTATTAAATTGAGACTTTCTGGTATGTCTGTGTGGTGGTTTGATTAGGAATGGCCTCCTTTGGCTCACATTTGAATGTTTGGTCATAGAGAGTGCCACTCTTAGGAGGCGTGGACTTATGACAGTAGATGTGGGCTTAAACTGGATAGGTTTTGAGGATTCAAATGCTCAAGGCTGGCCCAATGCCACATGCAGAACTCTCAGTTAACTCTCCATTACCAGGTCTGTCTGCACTTTAATTTTCCATGCTTCCTGCCATGATGATAATGGACTAAATCTGTGAAATTGAAAGGAAGCCCCAATTAAATCTTTTCCTTTATAACAGTTGCCATAGATTAGCAGTAGTGGTACAAACCTTTTAAACCTAGCACTCAGGAAGGACAGACATACAGGTAACTGAATTTTAGACCAACCTGGTCTACAGAATGAGTTACAGGATTCCCAAGACTATATAGAGAAGCCCTATATTGAAAAAACCAAAAGAATTAAAATTAAAAAAAAAAAAAAACTGATGGGGGATGTTCTTCTGTATATATGTTACTCTTATTGGCTGATAAATAAAACACTGCTTGGCCAATAGCCAGTAGAGGCAGGAAGATAGGTGGGACTAGATGAGGATTCTGGAAAAGATAGGCAGAGAGGCTGCCAGGAGAGATGCCATGTAGCCACCAAAGGAGTAACAGCTCCAGGCATTCTCTGGTAAGCCAAGTCCATGTGGAAATACATAGATTTATAGAAATGGGTTAATAATTAAGACAGAGCTAGCCAATAAGAAGCCCTAGCCATTGGCCAGCATTTTAATAATTAATATAGTGTCTGTGTGTTCATTTGGGACAAGACAGCTGCAGAACCTGGCTGGAAGAAACCTCCAGCAACAAAAAACAAAAGACAAGCTGGGCATGATGGTGTATGCCTTTAATCCCAGCAATCCAGAGGCAAAGGCAGGTAGGTCTCTGAGTTCGAGGCCACCCTTATCTACAAAGAGAGTTTCAGGACCGCCAAGACTGTTACACGGAGAAACCCTGTATCAAAAATAAAAGCAAGCTGGGTGGTGGTGGCGCACACCTTTATTCCCAGCTCTCAGGAGGCAGAAAGAAAGAAAGTTGAAGAGAGGCCATGAGACATAGATGGAAAAGGAAGCAAGAGACAGGGAGGTGAGGATGCTTCCAGCTAGCTGCCGTGGTGGAAAAGCCTCCCCTACGTCCCGTCTTCTCTCCCCACCTGTGGGCTCTGGGATGTTGCCGAACTTAATAACCATAGTCATCAGGTGCTGTTAAATGCGGACTCCTAGGCTAGAGTGAGCTGCAAGTCCCAGAACAGAGGCTTCATTTAACCCAGGTTGTACTTCCTTAAAGTCCCTGCGCAGAAAGCTCCGTGGCTGCCGGGGTCCCCATTCCCTTGGAGACACCAGAAAGTAGACGTTGCCAGAGGCCATCTTCGAGGTGAGCAATGGTCGGGGTGGAGGGAAGGCATAGAAGGTTACACAGTGGGTCCAGGTGTATGTGTATGAGTATGCACCAGATGCTAGGGATGCGTGTTGGGCACCCCAGAGCTGGGACCCCATCTAACTTGTAATTTCGTCACCTAAAGAACATAAATTACAGCCCAGCATTGGTGGCATACGTCTTTGATCCCAGCACTTGGGAGGCAGAGGCAGGTGGATCTCTGTGAGTTCAAGACCAGCCTGGTCTACAGAGTTAGTTCCAGGACAGCCTCCAAAACCACAGAGAAACCCTGTCTCGACAATCAAAAAAAAAGGGGGGAACATAAATTGCGGTGCACATGTTGGGAGGTCCTTGCTCTGTCCCTGTGTTTTCATTGTTGGCTCTCATGTAGCCCAGTAGAGCCTCCAATTTACTGCCCCCCTAAGTGCTGGCATTAAAAGAATCCACAAGAACTCTAGGTTTGGCTTTGAGACAAGGTCTCACTAAGTAGCCTTGGCTGGCCTGGAACTTGTGGCTCTGCCTTCTGAGTCCTGGGATTAAAGGTATGTGTCATACAACACTTGACTGTGTGTGTTTGGTTTTGAGTCATAGTCTCTCTTTACCCAAGCTGGCTCAAAACTAATGTAAGTCAAGGAAAACGTTGAATTCAATCCTTCTTTAATTAACCTCCAGAATGCTGATATCCTTGGTTTTTCTACAATACCCAGATTCTGCATTGTTGTTTTCAATAGTACTGGGCATTGAATCCAGGATCTCTTGGCTGCTCCTGGTAACTGACAGTTAATTGACAATTAAAGCAGGTCCACAGTAGCCCAAACCTGTACCCCAGCACTGAAGGCTGAAGCAGGAGTCACAGGCCAGCCTGAACTAAATAGTGAGGCCCTGTGTCAAAAAGCAAGATGAGGGGCTGGAGAGATGACTTGGCAATTAAGAACACTTCCTGCTCTTCTAAATTGCTGGGTTGGATTCCCAGAACGCTCTGTAAACCCAAGACCAGGAGATCTGCCACCTTTTATGGCCTCTGGGGGCACTCACATGCAGCAAATATAATATACATGCAGGCAAAGTACCAATGTATGTGAACTAAAAATCTTCTCTTTAAAAGGCAAAAGCAGCTGGGCTGTGGTAGCACAGGCTTTTAATCCAAGCACTTGGGAGGCAGAGGCAGGTGGATCTCTGTGAGTTTGAGAACAGCCTGGTCTACAAGAGCTAGTTCCAGGACAGACTCCAAAGCTACGGGGAAAGCATGTCCCAAAAAAACAAAATTAATTAATTAATTAATTAAAATAAAAGGCAAAATTGATTACCGTCCTTGCCGTTTTCCTAATAATGCAGTAGAGGGCTTAAATTAAAAAACAAAACAAAACAAAACAAAAAAAAAAAAAAAAAAACATCGAGGTGTGGTTAAAGAGAGCCACAAACAGGTGAATCTCTGTGAGTGGAAACCAGGCCTAGTCTCCAGACCAGCCAATGCAAAAGTAAGAGCTGGCAGAGCCATTGGCTAGCATCTGAGAGGCCCTGGGTTCAATTCCTACCACCAAAAGTAAAATATGATAGTGACCACCGTAGTGAGAAGAGACACAACAGTTCTCCCAGGCAGAAGGTGGTAACCATGGAGGGGCTGTTTCAGGCAGCTGACATGTATCTATGTTAACCCACCTGGATGTTGATGGATGCAACCAAGTTTTAAGCAGGTATTCTGGGGACCAAGTAAAAGACTAGGTGACTGAGTAAAGGGACCTGTCACCAAGCCCAAGTACCTGAGCTCAATGCCTTGGGCCACATGGAGATGAGAACAGACTTCTAGAGCTGTCATTGGACCTCCACATGCATCTGCCATTATATGTTCACCCATGAATATGAAATAAATGTCAAAAAAAAAGTAAATAGAAACAAGCAGAATGCTGGTCAGCGATGGCACATGCCATTAATTCCAGTACTAGAGAGACAGAGGCAGGCAGATCTCTGTAAATTCTAGGTCAGTCAAGTCTACCTCAAAAGCTCCAAGCAGCCAAGGCTACATGACAAGACTCTGTGTCAAAGACAAGCACAACAAAAAAAAAAGGGATTTTGGAACCAGGTATAATCCTAGCACTTAGGAGACAGATGTCAAAGGATTGTTGTAAAGTCAAGGCCAGGCTTTGGGGGCAGGAGAGACAGCTAAGTGGTTAAGAGCAATAGCTGTTCTACCACAGGGCCCAGGTTCAATTGCCAGCACCCACGTGTCAGCTCACAACTGTTTTTAGTTGCAGAGAATCTGATACCTTCACACAGACAGAACACAAATGTGCATGAGATTAAAAACAATAAAATTATTGGGGGGGGGAAGGCCAGTCAGGACTATAGACACTGTCAAACAACAACACCAAAAAAAAAGTGAATGAAGTATTTAGATGGTGTGTTTGTGTGTTTCTAGTCGGAGTCTCATTTATGTAGCCCTCGCTAGCCTAGAGCTACCCATGGAGACCAGGCTGTCCTAGAACTCACACAGATCTACTAGCCTCTTCCTCCTAAATGCTGAGATTAAATGCGTGTGCCCCAAGCCTAGAAAGGAAGGGCTTTGGAGTATATTAGAAATAGACCAGAGGGGCTAGAGGTCTTCGGGGCTCTATGGTTCAAAGACTCAGAGGTCAATTCCCAGCCCACATGGTGGCTCAAAATCAATACTACAACTCCAGAGGGACCAACCCCCTCGTCTCCCACCCCACAACCACCAAAGCATGGGCTGCAGAGGTATACACACAGGCGAGCAAAATTCTCATGCCATACAGTTGTTTGGTTTTGTTTTCTAAATTTAAACCTACTACAAAAAAGAAGATGAGCCCGGAGTTGATGGGGAGGCAGAGGCAGGTGGATCTCCATGAGTTCGAGGCCAGCCTGGTCTACAGAGTGAGTGCCGGACAGGCTCAAAAACAATACACAGAAACCATGTCTTGAAAAACCAAAAAAATGAAATAAAATACTTGAATAAAACAAAACACCCCTATGTGTGTTTGCCTCTGGTTTTTTTTTTGGGATTTTTGTTTGTTTTGATTTTTTTTTTTTTTTGCTTGTTTTTGAGAGAATCTCATATAGCCCAAGAAGGCCTCCAATGTGCCACCTAAATGAGGATGGATTGAAAAAGAAAACAAACAAAAAACCTTTTTGTTGTTGGGGCATTTTTATTTGTTTTTATTTTTTAGATTTATTTATTTTTCTTTGGATCCCAGGCCTTTTTGTTTGTTTGCTTGCTTGCTTGCTTGCTTTTCCAAACAGTGTATCTCTCTGTAACTTTGAATTTTTCCTGGAACTCCCTTTGTAGACAAGGCTGGCCTGGAACTCACATAGGTCCACCTGCCTCTGCCTCCCAAGGCTTATGCCACCACCATCCATAGTCCCAGGTTTACTTACTTTATTTATTTACTGGTTTTTGGAGACAGGGTTTCTCTGTGCTGCTTTGGAGCCTGTCCTGGAACTCGCTCTGTACACCAGGCTGGCCTCAAACTCACAGAGATCCTCCTGCTTCTGCCTCCCGAGTGCTGGGACTAAAGGTGTGCACCACCAACGGCCGGCTGAGGCTTACTTTAGAGGTGGGTTTTTTTTTTTTACTGTTGATCTTCCTTTTTTTGATTTAATGTGTATGAGTGTTTTGCCTACATTTATGTCCAACATACATGCTGTGAGACATGTATACTTCATCTGTGGAGGGCTCTGAGTCCCCTGGACCTCAGAAAGAGCACTGAATGCTCTCTACCTCTAAGCCATCTCTCAGGCCGCATTTTCAATGGCATTTATTTGTATAGCGTCTGTGCGTGCACATGTGTGTGGAGGTCGGAGGACAGCCTACAGAAGCTGAGCCCCAGCTTCCACTAATCATGTCTCAGACATTGGACTCAGGTCATCAAATGACAGCAGCACTGTTACTCACGGGTCCTTTTCCCGAGCCCAAAAAGGGCAGGGTTTTTAAGTTTTCTATTTTTATGGTGAGTGGAGTTTTGGGGGGTGTTCTTTTTTTTTCTTTTTGATTTCACACAACACCCTTCTAGTCATGACCCTCCTGCCTCAGCTTCTCAAGGGAACTGTGGTGGTACATTTCTGGAATGCCAGCACTCTGGATGCTAAGGCAGGAAGATGGAGAATTTTTTTTCCCCCCTGCCAAGCAGTCAGGCATACTGGTGTACACCTTTGAACCCAGGAGGCAAAAGCAAGGGGATGTCTCTGAGTTCAAGGCCACCAGGGTCTACTGAGTCAGTTCCAGGACTGTTACATAGAGAAACCCTGTCTCAAAAAAAGAAACAGGCTAGGCAGTGGTGGGGGTGGGGCACTCCCAGCACTTGGGAGGCAGAGACTGGAAAGTGTGAGTTGGAGACCAGACTGGTTTACAGAGTGCTCCAAAGCTACAGGAAACCCTATCTTGAAAGGGAAGACAGGACAGAAAGAAAAAGTAAACAAACCCCAAAATATCAAGAGAAAACAACTAGCCAACCAACCTACCTATCATGTGGCCCAAAGTGTATTACCATATATAATTATTGTTACTATGATTATTATTACTGTAATTGACACTTTAGCTATTTTGCTGACAACTGAAACTCAGGGAGTTCCAAATTAACATCCTTGCCCTTGAGCTTCTTAAACACACCTGAAAAAAAATTTAGATTTTGAACTCTTCGTTATCCTACTGTGTTTGCTCCTTGCTGGGAGCTGTTGCTTCCGGGCCGCTTTTTTGGCTTATTTTACATATTGCTTTTACAAACTGGCTAACATAGAATCCTCCTCTTAGCCAAGAAGACTACATGCCTCCCACTAAACTTTTTCTCCAATTCAAGAACAAGCCAGGCTTGGGATTTCTGAAAACGGAAATTATGATACTTTTCAAACCACGATCCACTTCCTGGCTGCGGTGATGGTGAGTTCCCCAGCTGCACCTTGAGATCTCCGTTTCCCTCCAGCTCCAGAACCACCCTAGAGAGGCAAGAGTCTAACAGATCCCCAATTCGCAACAGTAGACTTCAAGATCTTTGCACTCACATGAACACTGCCTCGTATTGTAGTCCAATTAGAAAGTGACCCAGCTCTCATGAGAACAACTCATATCTGGAAGGAATAAAAATATTAAAAAAAAAAAAAAAAATTCCCCTCTCCTGACCCATCCACCTTGTTTTCAGACCCTAACTCGGGCTCTCAAACAAAGCAGGATTACCTGGATGTGGCCATAATAGTTTCACGGAATGATTTAAAAGAAGTACTTGTTCCACATTCGGACGCCATCGCTTCAAATACCCAAGCAGTTGAAAGCAATAAGGAGTCTGCTATGCTGGAGCAGCATTCACGCTGGTTGAGGATACTGTCATCTGGTCATAGACATTACCGAACTGATAGAAGGAATCAAATGTGTCAAGAGAAAATCCCTCAGGATCCACACTGGCAAGCCATAGGCCATGGCTATAGCACATGCGCATTGAGCAGACTACAAAGAAGGGTGGCTCTCCATTGCTTCCGGAAAGAAATAAAAAGCTAAGCGGAAATCCTCGTGCTCCCACAGGCTCTTGGGTTGCCTATGAGACTACAAAGCATCCCCTGCAAGGTACACATGACGAGTAAAAGGGAAGCCGTCTGGTTCACAAGGAAGCCAAAGAAGTAAGCCCTAACACGAGAATGCATTCTCTCCTTCCTCCGAGGTGACTTCATTGTCAACGCTCTACATGAGGAGGAGTTGAAGTTAATCAAAGAACTGAAAAGACTTGAGAAGAAACAAACATCCTTAGTCTTCAGGGAAATGCAAATCAAAAGGACTATGGAATAGAATCTTACACCTGTCAGAATGCCCAAAATCAAAAACACTGATGACAACTCACGTTGGAAAAGATGTGGAGTCACCACTGCTGGTGCGAGTGCAAACTTATACAGACATTTTGGAAATCAGTATGGCAGCTTCTCAGAAAATTGGGAATCAGTCTACCTCAAGACCCAGCTTTAAGGCTTTTAAGCATATACCCAAAGGATGCACACTTATACCACAAATACACTTGCTCAACTATGGTCACAGGAGCTTTATTCATACTAGACAGAATCTGGAAACATTCTAGATGCCTCACAACTGAAGGGCGGATGAAGACAATGTTATATCTACCCAGTCTAGTATTACTCAACAGAGAAACACACAGACGTCATGAAAGTTCCAGGCAAAAACATGGAACCAGAAAAAAAAAAAAAAATCATCCTAAGTGAGGTAACCTAGAGGTAACAAAGAGACAAACAGGGTATATACTCACTCATAAGTGGATTTAAACCATACGTAAAAGCTGTAAAGGAAAGGCTACATACAGACCTTTTCCTTATCTTAAGTGTCTGGATGTAGGTGAGAAAGAAAAGAAATGGGAGTTTATCTCTTTTAAGATTGGGGTGCAGAATATACAATTCCCTGCTTGCCAAAAGAAGGGAGTTTCCTTTACAAACTCTTGGAGTGTAAAGCAGAGGCTTAGATGAATACAGACAGAGAAAAAGTCCTCACCCAAGAAATACAGGATAGGAAAATGTAATTCAATAATCGTGAAATTACAAATCTAAAAATCCTGAAGAAACTATATAGTGGTGCACACCTTGAATCCCAGATCTTGGGAGGCAGCCAAAGCTACCTAGTGAGAGTGGGAATCAGAAAAAAAAAAAAAAAAAAAAAAAAAACAGGAGAGAGACAGGGGTGGGGGGGTGGGGTTTGGAGGGGGAGCAGAGGAGATTATTCTAGTCATTGGAAAATGGAAAACCTGGATAAGCAGAATCTATGTCCGAAGCAGGAGCCCTGGGGTTGGTAGTTGACCCTTCTGAGGCAGAATTGCTAGCCAAGGTTAGGTACCTGACCCCATTCATAGTACACAGGGACAGCAACTAACCAGTAATGTTATAGGACATCCGAGGAGCTGAAATTGCAGCAACTAACCATTAATGTTATAGAACATCCGAGGAGCTGAAATTGGCTAGTATCCAAGGCCTTTGACCTAGGCACCTTCGTTTTTCTGATGCCTGCTACTCTGCCTTATGGTAATTCATCAAGAAATTAGCAATATTACTAAGACTCTAAGACTACAAGTTGGGCATGCACTAAAGGTCTAACTACTTGTGCCTCTTTTGATGCTTTCCAAACTAAGTAGACCAGTTGGTCAGAATGGAGAGGTATTAAAAGTATCCACTTCTGAATGTAAATAACACTTAAGATTCCCCTTGGAGACATGGTCATACAAAATTGGAGAGGCTTAGGCATACTTGTCATGAGATGAGCACCAGCCTCCCCAGCTTTCAATTGGTTTCACTGCATACACAGAAGTGAAGTAGAATTTCTGATTCATTAAGCAATTCTATTTACCATCTTCTGCATCTAGAGAGAGGGAGAGAGAGACAGAAAGTGTGTGTGTGTGTGTGTGTGTGTGTGTGTGTGTGTGTGCACGCGTGCCTAAGGCCCATAAGCATGTGCCCAATGACCTAAAGCGTCCTATATGTGGAGGTCAGATAACAACTTGGAGGAATCAGATCTCTCTCTCTCAACCCAGGCTCTGAACTCAAGTCATCAGGTTTGGGAAGCAGGAATGCAGGCATTAAGGTTGGGCTGCCACAGCTTCCCGAAGGAACGCCAGAACTTAAGAGTGACAGCCACCACTCCCTGCACGATAAAGTTTAGTTTCTAGAAGAACCACTCAAGTGGTTAATGACCCTTTGATCATGTAAATGAAGACATTGGCTTCAGAGTAGCAGAAACCCTTTAAAACTCTTAGCACATCTAGATTAAATTGATGTTTAGCAAATGACCCCATGTAGTTAGTTAAAAAAAAAAAAAGGTAAAGAAAGAATGTCTACCAAGAGACCTCTAGTATGCCTATTGTGTTGGCTAAGTAATCCTTTGTATTTTCTTTTGAGACCGTCTCTCAGTTAGCCCAGGATGGATTCAAATTCACTAAGTAACCCAGGCTGGCCTTGAACTTGGCAGGGTGTGCAGGGTGTGGTGGTACACACCTCTAACCCCAGCCCTTGAAGGCAGGAGGATTAGTTCAAACCCAGGCTAAGGTAGAACTTTGTGGTGGTTTCCTCATCCCACATTTGTGAGATCCTGCATTCACTCACAGTATTCCACACATGCACACGCACACGCACACACGCCCCAAATAAATCCTTATGTGAACACAATATCTGTCCAAAAGAGGAGACATGGTGACCCATTCCCGTAAACCTCTGCCTTTGAGTGAGGTAAAACCATTCTCTGCTCTGTGACCGAATTGCAGCCTCAGCTACATGACCCTCTGTCAACAGGAGAATGGAGAGGACAGAGGACATGGCTTAGTGTACAAAGGCATTAGTCCTCATGGCACTTGACTGTAGTTTATTGTCCAGAACACACGAAGCGGAGAGACCTGGGGCACATGCCTCTGTCCACATACTCATGTATTTATAAACGTGGAAGAGGAAAGGAGGGGGAAACAGTGTTAGTAAACTATATTCCCTAAACTGATACCAAGCAATGAGGAAGGAGAAAAGAGAACATTCCACAAAGTTGTCCTCAGACCTGTGCACATACATCACAGCATTACACACACACACACACACACACACACACACACACACACACACACACACAAATAATATTAACAATTAAAATTAATCTGTTAGTTGGAGGCCAGCCTGGAATACAAGGTGAGTTCCAGGACAGCCAAAGCTACACAGAGAAACCCTGTCTCAAAAAATAAATAAATAAATAAATAAAATTTAAAGCTGGAGACGGCTGAATGATTTAGAGCACTTGCTACCCTTACAAAGAACTCGGCACCCATAGATCCAAAATCCTATCATAGCCTCCAGGGACACCAAGCACCTAGGCATGTGGTACACAGATGTATATGAAGGCAAAACTCATCCAAATAATGTGAGCCTTTTTTTTTTCAATAGTACACTCCTGCCTTTAAAAAAGTAAGTTTAGCAGAGCGTTGGTAGAATATGCTTTTGATCCCAGCACTTGGGAGGCAGAGACAGACAGATTTCTGTGGGTTCTAGACCAGCCTTGTCTATAAGATCTAGTTCCAGGACACAGACAAACCCTGTCTCAAAAAACAAAACAAAAAATTTAAAAATAAGTTTAACCGAAGTAGAAGTCTGCTCCCCAAGCAATGCTGAGTGCCAAGGGGTCAGGAAGAAGGGGAAGGTTAAATCTTTGTGAGACAAGGATAAGAAAGCAGTCTGTGAAATCAGACCTTGTTGTCCAATCTCAGAGGCTGAAAGACTGACCAGAATTTCATGATTACAGAGAATTCAGTTGGTCCAGATGGAGAGCCAAATTAGATTAAGAGCTTTTAAATTTTCATGTTCTATTTATCTTATATATAAAGGCAAAAAAAAAAAAAAGAAAACAGGTGTTTCTAAAAAAAAAAGAAGAAAACAGGGTTCTATCAAGAATTATCTATAAGAGCTCTTCTTTACTCTTTCTTCTAAGGCAGGGTTTATCTCTGTAGCGTTGATATCCGGGAACTAGCTCTCTTGCCCTGGTTGACCTCGAACTCAGAGATCCACCAGCCTGTGACTCTTGTGTGCTGGAATGGGGGGTCTTCGCCATAGCTACTCACTGCTAGAGACTTCACCGTACCGAGGCAGGGTATGGACTTTGCTTCTATAGACAGAACACTGGCATTCCAGTAATGGTTTGCATCCAGTGGGTCTCAGAAAGCGAAGTATCCACCATAAGTCTAAGATGCTTCCTTCCACCATAGACAGCTCTGGCGTTTTCCCAGCCTCCGTCCCCCTGATGACGTTAAACGGTGCAATGGTGAAATTTACCGACTCTGCAAAGCCTTTGGCCTGAAGCACTAACTCTTGGTATGAAGCCCACGTTCTTCCTTTCAAAAGAAATAATATTTCCTTCCTTGTCAAAGTTTCTCACGGCGAATTATCTCCATCACTCTAGCAAACGTAGCTTGAAAGGTTCCAAGTTGCTCGTCACTGGATGGGCAGTCGCTTGGCACCACCGGCTCTGATCACACTGCGCAGGCGCATGTTCCATGACGCATGGATAATGGGGAGGGGACATGAGATTATGAGATTGGCGTTTTTTGTTTTTTGGATTTTTTGTTTGTTTGTTTGTTTTTCGAAACAAGAGACAGGGTTTTTCTGTTTAACAGACCTGGCTGGCCTAGAAGTCTTTGTAGACCAAGCTGTCTTCGGACTCAGGGATCCACCTGCCTCTGCCTACCAAATGCTGGGAGTAAAGGCGTGTGCCACCACTGGTTTACGTGTATAGGCGTTGTCTACGTAACTTTATTCATACCCCATATGTCCAGGTACCCTTCGGAAATGTCCTGGAGCTACAGAGAGTGTTAAGCCTTTGGTGAGGGTGTTGGGAATTGAGCCCTGGTCTTCTGGAAGTTCAGCCAGTGCTCTTAATCACTGAGTTTTTGTTGCTGGGTAGAGGCTATTGAGCAGGACCAAAATTCGAATTAATCGTCTGTATTTTGTCTGTGTGCAACGGCCTGAAGAGAAACAATTCTCACAGAGCAATCACCAATGCATGTTACACAGTTGTTTTTGTTTTTGTTTTTAACAAAGAACACAAAGAAACTACACACTTTTTCTTTCTTCCTTCCTTCCTTTCTTTCTTTCTTTCTTTCTTTCTTTCTTTCTTTCTTTCTAAAGACAAGGTTTGTGTGTATAGCTTTGGCTAACCTGGAATGCCCTCTGTGGACCAGGCTGGCCTCACTCAGATATCCTCCTGCCTCTGTGTGCAGAGCACTAGGAATATAGGCTTCTGTCACCACCACCAGCCCACCCACCCACCCCATCACTCCCTCATTCTGACGCTCTTAAAATAATGAGGTATAAATGTTGTACCTAGTATGGTGGTGCATGCTATTAATCTAGTTTAGCAGCAGTTGGTTGATCTGTGAGTTGGACGCGCCAGAGGGTTACATAGTAAAACCTTGTCTAAAACAAAAGAATTAAAGGGCTGGAGAGACGGCTCAGAGTTTAAGAGCACTGGTTGTGCTTCCAGAGGCCCTGAGTTCAATTCCCACCAACCACATTTCAATTCAATTACAGCTCATGACCGTCTGTAACGAGATGTGGTGCCCCCTTCTGACCTGTAGGCATATATGCTGGCAGAACACTATATACAAAATAAATAAGTCTTTTTTTAAAAAAAAAAAAAGAATTAAAGAAAATTTTGCTTGTTTGTGCGCAGACCCTGTGTGGGCCTGAGCTAGGTCCCCTACATATACATCATGGCTGTGTAGCTTTTGCAGGTCTCCCAACAATAAGAATGGGGTTGTCTCTGACTCTCTTGGCTCTGCATAGAACCCATTCCTCCTACAGGGCTGCCTCATCCAGGGGTGATAGAGGATGAGGGTTTATGTCCAGTCTTGCTGTATCTTATTAGGCCATGTTCTGACTATATCATTGGGAGATCTGCTATTTCTCTTCTTCTTCTTCTTCTTCTTCTTCTTCTTCTTCTTCTTCTTCTTCTTCTTCTTCTTCTTCTGCTTCTTCTGCTTCTTCTTCTTCTGCTTCTTCTTCTTTCTCCTCCTCCTCCTTCTTCCTCTCTCTCTCTCTCCCTCCCTCCCTCCCTCCCTCCCTCCCTCCCTCCCTCTCTCTCTCTCTCTCTCTCTCTCTCTCTCTCTCTCTCTCTCTCTCTCTCTCTCTCTTTTGAGTGTAATCTGAGCAGGAGTTGACCCCGGGGAAGAGGGGATATGGTGGGAGGACATTGACTAATTGAAGGAGTAGAAACTGAGGTGTAGATGTTATGTATGAGAGAAGAATAAAAGTTTAAAAGAAATTCTTTTGTTTGTAACAAGATCGTGTATAGGCCTCCCTAGCCTTGGACCCTCATTCTCTTGTCTTCTCCTCTGAAGTCTTAGAATCATAACTATAGACCAAAAAGCCTGCCTTTTTGAGTCAAAACATTTAAAAGAAGTATAATAGCTTTTTATAGATTTAAATTTTTTTAATTTTATGTATATGAATGTTGTAACTGCCTGTATTTTTTGCACATGTCTGCTGCTTGCAGAGGTTAAAAGAAGGCGTAAGAGTTCCTGGAAGTAGAGTTATAGGGGGTTGCTAGCCACCACGCAGGTGCAGGGAAACCAAGTTGGCTCCCCGGCAACAGCAACCATTATTTTTGTTTTCTTTTTAAATATGGAACGCTTCGCGAATTTGCGTGTCATCTTTGCACAAGGTCCATGCTGATCTTCTCTGTATTGTTCCAGTTTTAGTATATGGGCTGCCAAAGCGAACATGCAACCATTTATCTTAAACAATTAACCATCTCCCTGGCACCACCACCCCTCTTACAAATATAAATGGTTCTCCCCAACGGTCCCCTGGGTACACACTTGGGGACCAGTCCGTGCATATGGACCAACAAGGTCTATTGTCTCTGAAACCTCTCCAAGTGTTGCCTGCTTCACATCCAGGACCTGCACTAATTGGGTCCCAACAGTTTTCAGGAGCCATGCTCCTGGTGGTGACAGATCCCAGGGCTGACCACCGGGCTCCTCACAGAGGCACCTTATGTCAACCTGCCTACCATTATTCTGTGTAACAGAGCTTCTCCTTCAGGCTACGTGCACATTTCGGTCCCATGCCACAACACGGGATTTCATTTGGTTGGCATGATGTATTGCATATGGTGGCCCAGGGAAGTTCGCTGCATGACTCGCACCATTTCCCGTGAGCACGCACAGGAAGTTACGGATGAACTCTACTTCCGCAGAGACCAAGAGGAAATGAAGAGGAAGGGCAGGCTATAACTGAGAGGAGGCTGTGACCAAAGAGCAGACATTGAAAGGTAGGATCCAAGACCAGTTCCGAAGATAAAAGACTTTACTGCACTTATCACAGTTTCCTAGAAATGATAAAACTGAAAATACTTTTATTTCATTCCTAGCATTCTATACTTTTTGGGGAGGAAGAAGACGGGGCCTGGGGGCAGATCGAGGACCTTGGACCAAAGCAGGGTGGGTGGGCAGGGGTGGGATAAGAGAGATAAGGTTACTATAGTAGACAGGATCATTACTTCACAGTTTCTTCCCCTACCCGCCTCCATCCAGCTCAAAGTAGGATATTTGATTTATATCCTACTTTATACTGAGTGACCAAAGCGATACATTGTCAGACCCTTTCAAAAGCAAGAAACAAGGCCACACTCCCTGGTGGAATCATTTACTCAGCGGAGGCACAGGCAGGTGTATCTCTAAATCCCCGCGCCGAGCCAGGACTGCATAGTGAACTATCTGGAAATAAAGGTGACTATCAGAGGGCACTGCCAATATCCTAGAACGTGTGAGATGGAGGCAGAAGGTTGGGGAGTTCATGGTCATCTTATCTGAAACCCAAATTATAGCCTCGCTTTTGTTTTGTTCCCTTCTGTTTCCTTTGGGGGGGGGCTGGTCTTGAACTTACGACAAGCTCAAGCCTCTGATTCCCCAGTGTGCATGTGCAGAGTGTTGAGGTTACAGGTGTTGGATTTTAAATCCAGTTCCTGCTGCATGGTAAACCAGTACGACATCCCTGAGCTATTGTCTTCCCTGCTCCCCACCCCTTAGATTCCTATCTGCTTGCCTATTCGTAGTATTCTCCACAGCCCTTTTTGCCTGGTGAAGCCTCAGGACGGAGACTCTGGTTGTGTGTTACTCCACATCCCCAAGTCTGTGTTGAGAACTTTATTTTGTTGTTACTATTTGTTTTGTTGTTTTGTTTTTCGAGACAAGGTTTCTCTGATCAGCCCTGGCTGTTCTGAAACCCCCTCTGTAGACCAGGTTGGTCTCAAACTCAGAGATCCACCTGTCTACCAGGTCCTGCGATTAAAGCATGCACCACCGTGCTTTGTGCTTGGTAACTTTATATTCTCCATTAGAACAGGCCAGTTATTCTGGGAGGTGAGGCCACCGTGTTCTCTATTTATTCGTTCATTTGGGTTTTCTCTTTTGTTTCGTTTTGTTTTTGAAGACAGGCTTTCTCGGTATAGCAGCCGTGGAACTTGCTTTGTAGACCAGGTTGGCCTCAAAATCACAGAGCTACTCCCAAGTGCTAGAATTTATCAACACCACCCATTGTTGGGGAGTTTCCCATTTTAACTCCCTGTATTCCAGATCCAGAGGAAGGGACTTCTGACTCCAAGGCTGGAGGGTAGAATGGGCGTGCCTAGACTTTTAGTCATCCAAGGTTCAGAGGCGGGGATGGACTGGAGGGATAAAGGAAACAGCTCCCAATACCATACCCTTTCTGTTTGCCTGAAGTTGTGACTTCTGTCTAGAGCTCTGAGGGTGAGTTTCCCTTCGTCTGTACTCACAGCTACCACATGAAGCTCTCTTCTGACTCCAGCCTTGTTCTGTGGACCCTTCTCACTCAAACCTCCAACTCTCCATCAGGTATTTGACTTTATTTTTCCAGTGTGCTGGGGAGGGACCCAAGGGCCTTATGTGCTCTCAACGGTATTCTGTTTCATCTATCCCATGTTGGCTTGTCCTCATTCACTGTAATCAAGACTACTCTTGAACACCTGATTTCACCATATCTCACCTCTCTACGGTGGGGATTACAGGCCTGTGTCACAGTGGGCCTCGTGCTATGTAGATTTATAGGTTGGCTGTGGAATCTTGCCTGGCCTCATACTCAAATTTGTCCTCCGGTCCCTACCATCTCAAGTGATGGGATTACACGCATGTGGTACCATGCACAGCTAAGAATGTAATACATGTTACATATATTTGTGTATGTGGCTGCATGTGTAGAGGTCAGAAGACAATGTGGACTCGGTTCCCTGCGTGTGAACACTAGGAATTGGACTCAGGTCATTATCAGGCTAAGCTAAAACCCAATTGATCTGGATGGGCATAGCCCGTTCCTGAGATCCCAGCACTTCAGCTCCTGAGGTGGACCTACTTCGGTAGACTATGAAACACGGTTAAATGACACTATACATATGACATTGCACATGGCAAGGTGCTACAAAATTATAAAGATTCTCTAGAGAGAACCTACAGCTTACCATTCAGCCACACTCCAACTCTCAAAAAGAGCAGATTTCCAAGAGGGCTGTTTTCTTTACAAAAAAAAAATAGTGTGGGTCTGGCATGATGAAGCACACCTTTTGACCAAAGCCCTGGAGGAACACAGGAAGGAAGGCAGAGCTGGAAGAGCAGCCAGTGATCATAAATTCTGAGCTCTGTCTCCAGGCCCATGAAGAAAACAGTGGTGGCCCTAGGGTCTGGAGATCCAGGACAAAGGAGAGAGAGAGAGAGAGAGAGAGAGAGAGAGAGAGAGAGAGAGAGAGAGAGAGAGAGAGAGAGAGAGAGAGAGAGAGAGAGAGAGAGATGATCTTAAAGGAAAAATGGGGCTGGAGATATAGCTCAGTAAAGAGCACTGGCTGCTCTTCTAGAGGTCCTGAGTTCAATTCCCAGCAGCCACACGGTGACTCACAACTCACAACCATCTGTAAAGGGATCTGACGTCCTCTTCTGGGGGTGTTGTGCAGGTGTACATGCAGACAGCACTCACACATGAGATATGTCAGAAAAATAAGTGTTAAAAGAACATGTTGGGCTGTGCATAAGTGGCCCAAGCCTTTGACCAGAGTCCTCAGACGAGAGGCGATCTCTGAGGCCAAGGCCTGTCTACTGCCCATGCCAGTTTTAGCCTTCTCACGCAAGGCTTCAAGCAGAAGGGGACATGGCTTCAAAGAGGGGCAATGTGTTTAATAGAAGACAAAGATGACGGAAATAAAAAATCAGGAAATGAGGGTATGTGTAAGGCATTTGGGGTGTAACTCAGCAATATTGCCTATGTTTAGCACCCACCATCTCCAGGGTCCTGAGTTCACACCAAGAGCAAAGTTAGGGGTTTTAGGTCTCAGGGTAGAAGGAGGGAGAGGATGCAGCCTGGGGTCACTGAGACTCCGTCTTCCAATGACGAGGTCCCAGATGACCTACAGCATCCAGGCCAGTAGAATCATTAGTTGGCTGTGAGTTACCCCATGATGAAGCCGGTGGGTCATGAGATGAAAGTCACCTGGGTTAACTTACCCTTTGAAACTAAAGCTAGTGCCATACTGCTGCATAGCTTTCAGGGAACTGTGGGCTCAATATTCTGGCCCAGAAGTTGATTTAAAAAAAAAAATCTGTCCTTAACAAAAATATGCTTTTCAATTCCAGATGCTAGAGAGTCATGAGGGACAAGAGCTCGGCGAGGGATGCTCAGCCTTGGAGGCACTTTCTGTCACAGGACCCAGTGTTGCTGAGTGCCCCGACTGAGGCTGGCCTTCCAGGATCATGGAGACCTGTGTGTGCCACCTGCTGTCATTCCAGAACACTGTAAGTAAAAGAAACATGGGGGGCTTAGAGCCCACGTCTCTAGATCAACGGAAGCAACGGGCCCTGGGGCAGGCAGCTTGGTTGGAAGTAAGACTTGCACAAGGGCCAGCTGTTACTCCTAAGGTCCGTTTTCAAAAGCCATAGGAAGCCTCGAACATGGGTGGTAAAGGAGCCCACACTCCAGTTTTAAGCTACTCGTCCAAAACTTCATGATGAGTACGAACCTGTCTCAAGCCCAAAGTTAGTTCCGTTGGGAGAGATTGAGATGCAGGGTGGGAGACAAGTGGGGTAGACGCCAGCAATGGAGCCTGTGTTTGCAAAATGGCATAACTAGGAGTCACAATACCAACATTCACAAAGGTTTTAAATCTCAGGGTGGACCGAGATACAGAATGTAGCCTCAGAAGGAGGGCATTTGTCACTGAGAATCCTATTAGAGGAACTCTGCTTTCAAATGACAAGGTTTCCAATGTCCTTTATATCTTGTGTTTTTGGGTTTTTTTGTTACTGTTTTCTCGTGTGTGTGATTTCAAGACAGGTTTTTTGTTTTGTTTTGTTTTACCCTTGGCTGTCATGGAACTAGCTCAGTAGACCAGGTCTGAAGTCTAAAGGGAAAACTATACCAGTCTACACCATCCAGACCAGACCAGTAAGAAGTATAAACTGACTGGGGGTGTCCCACGGTGGCACTGGGGTCATGAGATGGAACTCACCAGGATGAAGATGCAAGGTGGAACCAAGGCGAAATTTAAAAAAAAAAAAAAATTGCACCAAGAAACATGTGACAAAATCTTCCTAGCATTCAGAGAGCTCGGGCTCCAAGGTTCTGTCCCAGATGTGGTTGCAAAGATCTGTGCTCCTTAAACAAAAGGCCCAAGGTGCTTTTCAGTCCCAGGTGCTGGAGTCAGGAGGGATAAGAAAGAGCTCAGCCAGGGACACTCAGCCTCGGAGGCACTTTCCGTTGTCAAGAAGCAGATGTGTTGGCCCAACTGAGCATCCCTGACCCGAAGGAACCCTTCAGGAACTGAGCCCGCTCCCTGCTGTCACTTCAGGACACCTCTGGGAACCCAGCCACTGAGACAGGGCACAGCTGTTGGGAGATGGTCCAGATGTGTGGGCTGGGTCTTAGATCCACTTAAGCCATGGGCACAGGCCTCCGGTGCTGATTCCTGAACAAGGACCAGTACTGACGCCTAAGGGCCGTTTCAGACTTCTGTGGCATGGAACTGGAATTCTCAGGCTGGCTGCTGTGACTACGAGCTGCACGGCCCTAAAGCAGTAATGTCTTGACCTGCAGTGTAAGCCGTTTGTCTTGAGTCATCAGTAGAGCCTGGGTCTGCACTGCGCCTGTGACTTAGTACTCTCCACAAGGCGCTCTGTCCTTTGATCCCATTCTGCGCACTGTGGAACTGGGAGGTGGGGTCCCGAGAACCTGACTGGTGGTGCCGCATCCTGGGAGTGCGGGGGGTTCCAGGGCGTTGATGTGGGACACTCAGTTCTGCTCCGCTGCTGAAGGCTCTTGGCTACCTGTACTTTGCTAGGGAAGGAGCCTGTCTCAGGCTGTGATTTCAAGCTGGCAGGGTGTTTTTATGACTTTGAAAAAACACCACTGAGCCGCTTGACTCACAATCTGAGGTAAAACACCACTCTACAAGATCTCTGAACTTCCTTTCATTCGAATATTGGGTTCTTTGATCAAGAACTATCACCTTAACTGCAGAGGCACAGTTGAGAAAGAGGGACCTGGGTGGCTTCTGTGACAACCCGTTTTATGAGCAGTTTTCCCAACAGCCTGGACCCAGAGCCCTGTCAGCCCCAAATAACACACAGAGACACTGTATTAGATATAAAGCTGTTGGCCAGTTACTAGTGTTTCTTATTGGGTAGCTCTGTCTTAAATATTAACCCATTTCTATCAATCTAAGTATTTCCACGTGGTCTTGGCTTACCAGAGAAAGAGTTGGGACCTCTTCCTCTCTCAAGTCTACATCTTGACTCCCCTACTACATCTCCCAGAATCCTCCTTGTCTCCTAGTCCCGCCTGTCTTGCTTTCCTATTTGCCAACAGTGCTTTATTAAACATTTACCAATAAGAAACATTTACAAAATGACATCTCCCATCAAACCCCACCTCCAAAAACAGCCTAAACAAGAAGCCATCCAAGAGAACTTATTTAAAAAAAAAAAAAAAAAAAGACATAATTATTATGGTGGTGGCAGAGACAGGGGGATCTCTTGAGTTCAAAGCCAGCCTGGTCTACAGACCTAGTTCCAGAGCAGCTAGGGCCTGTTGTGCAGAGAAACCCTGTCTTGAGAACCACCACCCCAAAAAATTTATGTATGCAAAATTGTATTTGCATGTCAGAAGAAGACATCAGATCTCATTATAGATGGTTGTGAGCCACCATGTGGTTGCTGGGGAAAACAAGCAGAGCTCTTAACCTCTGCGCCATCTCTCCAGCCTCACGAGAAAACTCTTTTTTAAAAGTGTGGTATGGGGAGCTGGAGAGATGGCTCAGCAGTTAAGATACTTGGGTTCAAATCCTGGCACTCGCATGGCAGCTCACAACCCTCGCACAGACATACATGCAGGAGGAACAACAATGCACTAAAAATAGAATTTAAAAAACTGACAAGGATCCTTACGTGTGGCTCTCCACAATTGATGGCTTCAGGTGGAAGAGTGGGAAGGGAAGGAAAGGACATGAAGAGTTTGATCATCCTCCAGAGCAAATAGACATAACTCAAACTGTACTTAGTTTTCTTTTAGTTCTGTGTTGATGCTTTACTGTATCGGAGCTCTCAGGGGCAGATGGACCGATGTGGACGACTGGGAAGAGACTATAACTGGGGTGTATGGTGCGAAATTCCCATAGTCAATTCCTTAAAGTGTGAAAGCTATGACTAAGTGGCCCACCTTTCACCATAGGATTCAGGAAGCAAGAGAGGCAGACACAGGCGGAACTCATGAGGTCAAGCTATGTCTGGTCTCCAAGAACTATTTTAGCCCACCCTCTGGTGATCCTCCTGCCTCAGCTCATGGAAATGTTGAGGTCAGGCATGGGCCACTTCTCCCAACAGTTAGTCTCTGAAGAGCCCACTTTCTATGGTGGGAGCTCTGAATCAAGGCCTCAGGGTTGGTAGGAGGCCAAGCCGGGCTTCGAACTCCCTGTTTCCCTGGCTGCGATGCTAACCACATTGTGTGAGCATCGGCAGTGTATCTTTAATAAAATCCAAGTCCTTCACCATTGTCCTCCTTTGGGTTGGCATTTGGGAGTGGGGAGGGACAGTGGGAAGGGAGAAAAAGACACCAACAAAGCCCCATCAGCTGCCAGAGGTCTTGTTTTGGGTTTATTTTTTTTTTTTTTTTAAGATTTATGTATATAGTGTTCTACCTGCAGGCCAGAAGAGGGCGCCAGATCTCATTACCGATGGTTGTGAGCCACCGCGCTGTGGCTGGGAATTGATCTCAGGATCTCAGGAACACCAGCTACTAGTGTTCTTGACCACTGAGCCATCTCTCCAGCCCCTCATTTTGGGTTTATACTTTCACTATCAACTACATTTTAATGTGCTTATCCACTACAAAGAGAGAAAACTCCCGTGACAGAGTTGAAACCAGAAAAACGATGAGATCTGCCCGTTCCAGAGTCATGAGTTTCTTTGCCTGCATTCTGACCTTCCCCATCATCTAATACTAAACTCTCTTGATCTCTGAGATATTCTACGTTACACTATTCCCACACTTAAACAGCTGTACACACACACACACGCACGCACGCACGCACGCACGCGCACACACACACACACACACACACACAGTGGACTAGGACCCATATATGAGGGAGAACATGCATTTTTTTTCTTTCTGATGTCTAAATAAATCTATGAATATTATACAATACTCTATTATGTGTATGATGTATGCATGTTACATTACAACTATATTATAATATAGTTTCATGATTTCACTTTTCTTTAGAGCTGAATAAAATTCCACTTTATATACATTACATACCAGATCTTCACTGTCCATCTGTCCATGGACATCTAGACTGGTTCCATTTCATTGCCATAGTGAACACGGCAGCAATAAACATGGAGTGAGAACATCTCCATGGCAGGGTGTGGAGTTCTCGGTGTATATACCCACTCCTGGAACAGCTGTCTTATATGGTAATTTTGTTTTGTTTTCTGTTTTGTTTTTTCAAGACAGGATTTCTCTGTAGAACAGACTGGCAGACTGACCTCAAACTCAGAGATCTGCCTTCCTCTGCCTCCCCAGTGCTGGGATTAAAGGCATTGGGGTAGTTGTACTTTAAATCTTTTTGAGGAACATCCACAGTGGTTTTCAATGGCTGTGTTGATTTGCACTCCCCTCCTGCA
Source organism: Cricetiscus sungorus (assembly GCA_030556225.1). NCBI lineage: Eukaryota > Metazoa > Chordata > Mammalia > Rodentia > Cricetidae > Cricetiscus > Cricetiscus sungorus. Next base: position 2,516,909 of record JANBXA010000736.1, read on the forward strand.
GTGAATAAAGGATTCCTCTTTCCCCATCCTCTAACATTTATTGTCAGATTTGTTGATGACAGCCATTCTGACGGGTGAGATGGTATCTCAAAACTGTTTTAGAGCCAGGCCAGGGTGGTTGCAAGCCTTTAATCTCAGCACTCAGGAAGGCAGAGGCAAGTGGGTCTCTGTGAGTTCAAGGCCAGCCTGATTACAAAGTGAGTTCCAGAACAGGCTCCAAAGTTACACAGAGAAACTCTGTCTTGGAAAAACAACAAAAACCATCAAAAAACAAAACAGCTTTAGGGCTGGAGAGATGGCTTGGCACTTAAGAGCACAGCTACTCTTCCTGAGGTCCTGGGTTCAACTCCCAGCACCTGCATGGCAGTTCATAACTAACTCCAGTTTCAGATATCAGACACACTTGCATGGACAAACACACAAACAAAACACCAATACACATATGATGGGAGATGTGATTCTGTATATATGTTTCTCATACTGTTAATAAAGCCCTGTGGCCAATAGAAAACTAGATAGGTGGGGCTAGGAGACTAGGAGGAGGAAGAGGAAGTAGTAGGTGGAGTGAAGATGTAGCCCGGGGAAGGAGCAGGATTCCTGCCGCGCGGCTCCCCGATAAGACGACCACGTGGAAATACTTAGATAAGTAAAAATGGGTTAATAATTAAGACAGAGCTAGCCCATAAACAGTAATGGTAACTGGCCAACAGGATTGTATCAAATACAGAGTCTCTGAGTGTTATTTGGGGCTGGCGCGGCTGTGGGCCCCGACTGGCGGGCTGGCGGAAACTTACATGCTACACACATAAAATGAAAGAATCTCTTAAAAGAAAGTTTCAATGAGGGGGTTTGGCAAGGTGGTGGTAGTAAACCTTTTTTAAGATTTCATTATTATGTATACGGTGTTCTGCCTGCATGTGTCCCTACAGGCCAGAAGAGGGCACCAGGTCTCAATTCAGGTGGTTGTGAGCCACCTTGTGGTTGCTGGGAATTGAACTCTGGAAGAGCAGTCAGTGCTCTTAACCTATGAGCTATCTCTTCAACCCGGTAGTGAACATTTTTAATCCCAGCTCTTGGAAGGCAGAGGCAGGTGGATCTCTGTGAGTTCAAGGTGATGCTGTTCTACAGAATGAGTTCCAGAACAGCCAGGGCCACACAGAGAAACCCTGGTTTGGAAACCACGCACCCCCAATTTCCCATTTAGCATGCTTCTCTCCAAAGACTGGGGATATTGAACATTTAAAAGTAGTTATTGACCAATACAGAGAAACCCTATCTGGGGAAAAAAAATAATTATTAGCCATTTGTGCTTGTTCTTTTTTGTAAACTGTCTCTCGATTCATTAGATCAGTGGTTCTCAACCTTCCTAATGCTGTGATGACCCCACAACCATAAAGTCATTCTTATTGCTACTTCATGACTATAATTTTGCTACCTGTATGAATCATAATGTACATTATCTGTTTTCTGATGGTCTTGGGTTACCTCTGAGAAAGGTTAGTTAGACTCCCAAAGGAGCCAAGGCTCACAGATTGAGAACTGCTTTGTTAGTTTTGTTTTTTGGTTTGTGGGGTTTTTTGTTTGTTTGTTTGTTTGTTTTTTATTTATTTATTATGTATACAGTATTCTGCCTCCTTGTATGCCTGAAAACCAGAAGAGGACAGCAGATCTCATTACAGATGGTTGTGAGCCACCATGTGGTTGCTGGGACTCAAACTCAGGACACTTGGAAGAACAGGCAGTGCTCTTAACTGCTGAACCATTGCTCCGGCTTTTTAAGCCAGGGGCTCAAAGCATACAACATAAGTTCATTCTCTGGAACCAAAATAAAGATGGCCATCTCCACAAAGTTATCCTGACCTCCACATTAGTTCTCGTTCTCTCTCTCTCATACACACACCATATATACACACAATAACATTGAGAAACAGGTTTCTAGCCTTTAATGCACACCTTTAATCCCAGCACCAGGGAGGCAGAGGCAGATGGATCTCTATAAGTTCATGGCCATGTATAAGGAGCAAATAGACTTCCTTCCCTTAATGCTCCAAATATTTGGTAACCACACCTGAGACTGAGGGTCAAGAGTAACCACACCTCAGACCAAGTCTTATGTTATTTAGATAAGACATCCAAGACTAAGATCAAACATCCTACAGTATCCACACCTTAGACCTTTAGGTCTTATGACTTTAACCAAAGGCGGTTTTGAACTCTCTGGACTTGAGTCAAGATGAAGCAGAACCTTCTTTATGGGTCCCGACACACAGTACTTGTACCAGTCTAAAGTCACCTTGAGAGCACTGCCCTCTGGGTACCAAAAATGGAAGAAAAAAAAAAAAAGCCTTTATCCTATCCTACATTGCCCACGCCCTTAAGATTTGCATTGTTGTGGCTAGAGTGATGGCTCAGTGGTTGCTGCAGACTGTGCCACGGTGGTGAAGAAACCCTTTAATCCTAGCACTCGGGAGGCAGAGACAGACAGATCTCTGTGAGTTGAAGCCAGCCTGATCTACAAAGTAAGTTACATGACAGCAGGACTGTTAACACAGAGAAGCCCTATCTCAAACAACAGACAGACAAAAAGCACTGGAAGCTAGTCTAAAGAACCTAGGTTTGATTCCCAGCACCCATGTGACAGTTCACAACTGTCTGTAAATCAAGCTCCAGGTGAACTGGCATCCTCATGCAGGCAAAATCCCAATAAACATAAAAAAGATGAAGATTGTTTTCCCAGCTGTGGTGGCCCATGCCTTCAATGCCAGCACTCAGGAGGCAGAGGCAGGCAGATTTCTGTGACTTCGAGGCCAGCCTTGTCTAAAGGGCTACTTCCAAGCCAGGCTCCAAAGCCACAGAGAAACCTGTCTCGAAAACCCAACTCTCCAAATAAACAAACAAACAAATAAATAAATCTAGTTAGTAACAAGTCTAAGCTATTGGCTAAGCATTGTGGTTATTTGGGAATTAGAGACAGGTGGGTTAGGAGTTCAAGGTCACCCTTGTCTACCCTGAAAATTCAAGGTCTAGGATAAAAAAAAAAAAAAAACCTTGTTCTTCCAGATAATCCAAGTTCAGGTCCTAGTACCCACACATTGGCTCACAACCATCTGTTAACAAGAAGGGTATTGACTCTTTTTTCTGACTTCTGAGGGTTGCATGTGGTACACATAAATTCATGCAAGCATACACATATTGAAATAAAAAATAATCTTTGAATTGTAAGATAGGGAAGACTTGATTGTTAGTTGAGAAAATAAAACTTACATAGTAGGTGTTAGAGGTTGTGAGACTGAAAATCATCTCATAGTTTATGTCTGATGAACTCTCCCATAACCACCTCTACTAGAGGGAATTTTAGTCTGTCATGTGGTAGACGACCTGCTCTGCAGAGCAAATTTAAGGACATGAGAAACCCTGTCAAAAAACAAGTACACCAAACAAATGAACAGAGATTTTGATTCTTAATTTTGTATGTGTATGATGTGTACACATGAATTCTGGTGATATCGGCCAGAAAAGGACACCAGTTTCTTTGGAGCTAGACTTAAAAACGGTTGTATGTAGAACTGAACTCTGGCCCTATGCAAGAGCAGGAAGTACGCCATACAGACCCAAGGAGGAAAATATTTGAAAACCAGGCTGAAATGCAGGATGTTAGGATGCTGTGTGTCTTCTTAGTCACCATGGTGAGAGTCCCATACTTTGTCCCCAGGCTGTTTGGAATGGACCCTAACAAAATGACCCACAGGAGGCTGGCAGCACTTCCACTCACAAAACCATACATGGACATTGGGTGCTGAGCAGAGCTGGGGCATCAGAATGGAGGCCCCCAGGACCTTTATTCCCTCAGACAGCTGGGATCCAGCAGCTGAGAGACAGAACTTCGTGTGTGTGTGTGTGTGTGTGTGTGTGTGTGTGTGTGTGTGTGTGTGTGTGTTTCTCTGTGTGACAGTCATGGCTGTGCTGGAAATCACTTTGTGTTGTAACCCATCCTTGTGGGGCTTCAGTGGGATCCAGCAGATTTGCCTGCTGCCTACTGGAGAGGGGGGATGTGGATTGAGAAAGGGCAGGTAAAGACATAAGAAAAAGACAATGACACAGGACAGAGTCAGGAGTGCAATCTACTGGACACCCCAAGTTTGTTCAACATTATATGCCCATCCTTTAAAGGGGGTACACGGCAAAAAGACTTCATTGTATATAAAGAAAAAACAGACTTTCAGCCTTAATCCTCCAAACATTTGGTAACCACACCTTCGACTCAACTTCTCCTTATCTGGCCTTGAGGGTCAAGGGTAACCATACGTCAGACCAAGTCTGCTGCTATTTAGATAAAGACATCCACTACCAAGATCGAGCATCCTACAATAATCAGGCCTTAGACCTTTAGGCCTCATGACTTTAACCTTGGAAGACTCAGGACAGTTTAATGCTCTGACCTTAAGCAAAGGTGAAGCAGAGCCATCTCTGTGGGCCCCAACAGCTTCGCACACCAGGCTGGCCTAGAACTTACTGCCATCCTCCTGCACTTGCCCCCCAAGTGCTGGGATTAAGAACCAGCCTGTGCTACACGGTGAGGTGGAGCCCAGAGGATTGGGAACTCCAGGTCATCCTGGGAATCAGAAACCAGAGGGGGCTCCATGAGGCCATCTTGGGGCAGGAGGCCCAGAAAAGTGCAGGGGAAGTGAAATGTTTGCTCTGCTTGAGCCATAAACACTCAAGCTTTCAGGAAGCTCTTTGGATTTGCTGTGGACTCGATGCAGATCACTTATCATGGGGATTGGCTGGTCAAGAATTTGAAAACCAGTAATAGAGAACAGCAGAGAGACGCAAAATTTGGCATGCTGGACTTTCAGCTGCTCACTGGGCCAAGACTCCCACCTATTGGTCGAAGGTAGAAACTACAGATTAAAGTAAGCTCAGAGACAATTTATTTAGAGATGGTGGGGCTTAGACACAAGATTTTATATAGCCTTGGCTCTCCTAGAACTTGTTCTGAAGACCAGGCTGGCCTTCAGAACAGATTGGTGCTTGCCTCTGCTCCAGACCCAGAAATATTTGTTCATAGTACAAACTTTCCAGAGGCAATCCAAGAACTAGGAAGCAGAAACTCAGAATCTTCCCAGATATATGGAATGGCGACCCATACTCCCCTGGCCAGGCATCCCAGGCAACACCTGTTATTTTCATCTATTTTCCTACTTCATGACCCAACATTGTAATCGCACTGGGAGACTGTACACGAGGACAGACAGAAGCACAAAAGATCCGAAGTGGCCTGGGGCTGTGGGTGCAAGGTTGCAGAGGCCTTAGATGAAGTAAGATCCAGGACTGTTTGTGTCTGCTGCCCCCACAAATGAGGCTTCAGACATGGAATGGGTGCACGTCTGGAACAGCTGCAAGATGACTGCCTCCCTAGCACGCATGAAATCCAGGACTCTCTTCTGTCCTTGGGAGCTGTACAGAGTGCATGCCAATGGTTAACATCTGGGATGAAAAATGCTCACAATTGCTGTGCATGGTGGCTTAGGCCTTTAGGAGACACAGGAAGGTCATTCCAGAGCAGACAGAGCTTCAGGGAGGCACAGCCTAAAAGCAATTGGCTCTCCAGACAGCTTTGAGAGCACTGGGGTTTGAAGTCCAGAACCTATAGGACAGCTTATAACCATGCCAGCTCCAGGCAATAGTATGTAGCTTACCTTCTGTCGTGTCAGTATGGTAAAGGGGTGATTCTTGTACAGAAGACTGCCAGTAATCAAGAGGACCAGAGAATGAATCACAGAGCATAACATGGTAGAGAGGTGACCCATGACACCCGGTAGTAAGGATGGATTTTAACCATGCCCACACCACACACACACACACACACACACACACACACACACACACACACACAACAGGACCTAGATGCATATACCTTAATCCCAACGCAGCAAGATCTGTCCTTCTGGTCTGCACAAATTCCATGATAGACACCATCTCAAAATTCTCTTATTACCCCCCCACTACTTGAAACCAACTGCTCTGAATCTACTGTTCTGGCAAGTTCTGCCTCCAACCTTACAGGACTCCAAGTTAAACTTGCCCTTCAGGTGAGAAAAACACCTGGTCAACCTACCCTAAGCCTGTGAGGAGAAGCTACCCCCTACCATGGTAGCCTCAAGGGCTCGGACTGTGCATGGGGGCCGAGCCAGCCCCAGAAAGGGGAGTGGCCCAGACCTCATGGACCTGCATAGAACCAAAGGCCGCTCGGCTGCTAACGGAAGCTGTCAGTCCGCAGCCAGACCTACTCAAGTCACCCAGGGCTAGTTAGGAAGACCTGCCTCAAACTGGGCCCTTGACATGACCAGCAGGCTAAGCCGCCTGAAAGCAGGCATGATGACTAAAGTTCCATTCCTAGAAATCACATGGAAGCAACCTGTCACTCCCCACCCTGCCACAAGCAGTGAAGAGAAAACTGAAGACAACGTGCCAAGAGAACAAGACTTTATTCATCTTTAATGTGACAAACCAAACTTTCCAGCTGACGTTAGGAAAAAAGCAGATTGGAATTAGGATTAAAACATTGACCTTTGCGGTTGGGGAGATGGTTCAGTGGAACCTGGGTTCAATTTCCAGATTGTTGCTTCTGCATGCTCATGCTATAGACACTGTGAAAACTAACAACTCACTCTGCCTGACGCTGACACTAACCAGGTCTCAGGTGATGTCTCTCAAACGCCAAGAGGCCTGGAGTTCCCACTGCAGCTGGAACTGGCATTAACTCTCCCCCCACCTAATTGAGGAACTCAGGTACAGGGAAAAAACTGAAGACTTCTCAGGAACAGCAGTCTGGGAGTGGTGCCCCCAGGACACACTCAAATGGTGTAGTACTTTCTGCTCCAGCCAGAAGGGTGCGCCACATTTGAATGTTCCCTAGTGAGCAATTCCTGGTGCACACAAGTTCCAGGATGCCTTCTCCATAGAGCTGCACACAAAATAGGAGCCTTTTCACTTTTCAAGGCAGGAGAGGGCCTCCACTTTGAGTATGGCTGTATCTGAGACCTCACAAAATGGATGGACATGGGCCTGCAACATTAATAAGTGTCTAAAGATGTTAAATTGCCCTGGGGAAGATAGTTCACTTGGTGAAGGGAATTTGAGGTGGCAAACTTAATCCTTCCTCTCAAAGCCATGAAACATAGCAACTAAATTGAGAGCCAAGAAAATCTCAACATTCTTAAGGTGAAGGCGCACACCTTCAATCATAGTACCTGAGAGGCTGACTACATGAAAACCAGATGCTAAAACCAATGTTTATTAAATAGTTAGGAAGGTAAGGTGACTCACTCACCACCCCCATCTTAAATACCGTTACCTTCTGCTGGGCACAGAAGGCAGATGGGCAGTAGCTGGTCTCCTGTCTGCACCTCAGGCTTTAGTTATTGCCCCATGGGTTCTTCCTTCCCCATGCTTTGCACCATCATTCACCCCCCTGCAAGTTTAATTATGCACAGCAAATCTCTCATTGAGGATCAGCCTCTCTCCACCAGACAGGCGGGAATGGTACCCACAGAAACACCCAACTCTTGCAACACTTTCCACTTTGGACATGAGAAGAACGCTCCTGACTTTTGAGTGACATCCCTTGGGCGGCCACCACCCCCTTCCCCAGCTGCAGCGTTCGCTCAATCGGCAACACTCAAACATGGCGGACTTCTTCTTCCAAAGATCAAGAAGTTTCACCGATGTTTGATTACAGCAGATTGAGGTCTCAAGGGAGCTGTGTAAGGCAACTGTAGAAAAGCTGTTAGGCATTAAGAAAGATTCATCACTTAATTTGCCAGGCATTGTTGGTCATGTTGGATGCAATCAAGCCAAGGCAATTTCTGGGCCGGGTAGGACTATTCCAAACTCAGGGGAGCTCACTGGGATCCTTGTGAAAGGCCTGGGAAAAAATGAGAAACAAAGTAACAGCCTGTGCCTAGCGTGGTGTTCATCCTTTAATCCCAGCACAATGGGGTTAAAGAGGGAAGGCTACACTGGTCTACACGTCACCCTCCCCAATACAAAGTCAAACTGTGTATGGGCATGTCAGTCTCCCTTCTCTGACTGTCCACCAGGCTTGGCCTTCTACTCAAAATCCAGCAGACGCTGCACCCCCATAACACGTCCACCGTTTGCTAGCGAGCCTATTACCACTAGCAATTTAAAGAGTATAAGGCCTGGGAGTGATGGTGGCAGAGGCAGGCCGGTCCCTGTACCAAGGCTACAGAGGAACCCTGTTTGAAAAACAAAAAGCTGGGGAGGGGGGAAAAAGAGTTAAAATATCATATGAAATCCCCTCCCCACCTGGTCTTAGTCTTACCACCCTGACCTGCTTTATTGCTGTTTCCCTGGGTTACAGCCTCAACTCTGCAACCTTACGCTCAGCATCACAACGTCATCAGTCAGGTGTCCGGTGGACAGGAATTCACCTCCAGCCCCCAGACAGCTAAGGAACTCCAGGCTGCAATTGCATGGCCTTGGGGTTTACACCCGCCTTGTCCACACACAGACAAAATGGACAAGCCTCAGAGAGGACCTCCACTCTGACGGCAGCCATTGTGTGAGCCTCCATTCCCTCACGTACCCAGCTGTCCTGACTCAGAACAGGAGTCCACCTGGGACATCCAACTTGTCCTCAAGAGCTCATCTCAGTCAAACCCTGAGCACCAGAACCTACTTTGGCAGATGCCAATTCTTGACTTTTCTCAGGCGGTAACACTCAAAACCTGGTGGCCTTTTTCTTCCAAGAACAAAACTATAGAGTCCCCAAATTGAGTATCACAGGTTGAGGGTCCAAGATTAGTTCAACGACAGGCGTTGAACAGACATTTAAGGTTTGTGGCCCAAGTATGAGATGGGACTGTTACAAGTAGGTTTTTTCCCACCGCCGGCCTGGTCCCACCGCCGTGCCAGCCCCAAATAACACGCTGAGATTCTGTATTTGATATAAGGCTATTGGCCAATTACTTGTTTCTTACCAGCTAGCTCTTTCTTAATGATTAACCCACTTCTATTACTCTATTTCTACGTGGCTCATCTTACCGGGGAGCAGCCCGGACCTCTGTTCTCTCTGGTCTCTACATGCTGACTCCTCCTTACTCTTTCCTCTTTCCTCCTAATCTCCTAGCCTGGCCTATCTTGCTTTCCTGTTGGCCAACAGCACTTTATTCATTAACCAGTATGAGAAACATATTTACAGAATAACATCTCCCATCAATGGTACATTTGCATATTAGATGCTGTACTAACACCCGGGTTCAAATAGCTCTTCACCACAAATCTTATCATCAAAACTCTAACACATGTGCCCTAAAGTAGCCTTGATACAGCCAAGCGTAACTTTAAACCTATTAAAAGTCTTGAAAAAACTTCCAGAGAAAAATCCAGTTTGAAAAAATAACCGTTGAGCTGGGCATTGGTGGTGCAAGCCTTTAATCTCGGGAGGCAGAGGCAGGCTGATCTCTGAGTTCAGGGCCAGCCTGGTCTACAGACCTTGTTCAAGGACAGGATCCAATACTACACAGACAAACCCTGGCTCGAAATACCAAAAAAAAAAAAAAAAAAAAAAAAAAAAAAAGTAAAGAAAGAAAGAAAGAAAGAAAAGAAAAAATAAGCATTGTAGCTTAGCTCTCACCACGACCAGGGCTGCATTAAGGTCCAAGGCACACAGATAATAGTATTCCCATCACACCGGGAACTTCTCCTGCCTTTCTATGGGAGAGCAGCACTCCCTACACTCCCAAGCCTGCAGAGCGCCTGCGCAAATGCTTCCAATGCGCTCAAGTGAGATGCTCGTGTGGTAGTCCCCTCACAGCCTGGGCGCTTGTCGATTCCCCAGGACCCCTCCACCTGCCGCCTCAGGTCCTGGCTACTGTGCAAGGGACTCGGTCCTTCCTTCCCTAACGTTCCCATTCAACATTCTCTCCGCTCCGTGCCAGCGTCCCAGCTCATGGGACAATTGCAGTTAACCCAGACACACGCTAACAAGGGACACATTACAGCTGTCACATCCAAAGAATGCCCCACACTAAAGATGCCAAATGAGTCACTAAGAATCGGGGAAATCGCCCTTTTCCCAGCCGGCAACGCACAAAGCTGGGCGGCACCTTATTCCAGAACAAACAGTGCCCCCACGGCTTGAGTACCACTGGCTGATACGGTCCAGAGAGGCACAGTTCTCTGGTCCAAACCTTGAATGAAGTGTGAAAACGGGGATGAGGTTAGCATCCAATTCCGAAACTGACGCAAGTTACCACAATTAGGAGCTATTGATAAACTTCATCAAACACAGTTGCCTGGGACCCTGTTGAAACCCTTCAAGAAGGTGACTCCTACCTATGGATAGTAACGTGCATAACCTCCCCCCCTGCACACACACACGCACACACACACACACACAACTTTCACTCCTAAATCCAGACTTTGTTGAAACTATGTAGATCTGTCTGCACACCTCTGCACCCTTCCACCCACCTGGATCTAAACCCAGTTGACCGTGGGAATGGGAGCTGAGTCCAGGGCTATGTTGCCCTAAACTTCTTGTTTTTAAAAATTCAAAAGCAAGCCTTTAATTCCAGCGCTGGCAACGTTAGGCAGGAGCACCTGTGAGTTCCAGGCTAGCATGGTATACAGAGGGAATTCCAGGACAGGCTGCAAACTACAGAGAAACCCAGTTCTAAAAGCAGGTTCTGGTGTGGGGGAAGGCAGGCAGACCTAAGTTACTCAGCCTGACCCATGTGGTCAGACGGCTGAGTTAAATGTTCCTCCTCCATAAATGAGGGAGGGGACCAATGTCAGGTCTACAACTGCCTCTCAAACCATGGTCCTGGCCTTCAAACCTCAGAACTGAAGAGGAAACTAAACTAAACTGAAGAATTACCTGAAATTACAGAGAAAGCAGAACACCAAAGGTGGCCCAATAGAAATTCGGAAAGCAGAAAGAACAGCATCCTCAAGGGTAGAGGGAGAGGTTCTAGGGCTCATTGGCCCCCTAAAGGGGAGGGTCTGGACCCACCCCACCTGGAACCATCTTTACCCAATCTACCCTGTGTCCTCTGTGCTGAGCTTTCTGGGGCAGAATGATCTTCACAGGCTCCCCTAGTCCCCTCCGAGATTAAATGGACTTGTTAGTTGATTGTTTTTAAATGGCTAGGAACTGGGTAGAGTGATACCTCTTTTTCTAGAGCTTGGTGAGGGTGAGGCTGGGGTTAATGAAAGATCACTGTTTGTTCAAAGCCCTCCTGGAATTCCTGACTACACAGGGGTACATAGTGAGACTCAATCTTTTTTTTTTTTTTTTTTTTTTTCAATGACGGGGTTTCTTGGGTAGTTTTGGAGCCTCTTAAAACCTCCAAGAGTTCCAGAGTGCTGGCATTAAAGGCATACACCACCACCTCCTGGCCTCCACGCTAATTTCAATGCAATTTAGATGTGCTGTTATTGAACAAGTTAACCTTGGCAATAAGCAGCTAGGCCTTCCCTTTGGGGAAGCAGATGAAAATATGGATTTGGCCCCAGGTAGTGGCAACAGCTTTAATCCCACCCTTTGGGAGACAGAAGCAGGGATATGTCTTGAATTTGGGGTCAGGACTACACAGAGAGCCCCTATGTGAATGATGTGAATGAGTAACAACATCAACAAGGACATGGGTTTATAATCCAGAATACAGGATTCCTTTGTCTTTTCTTTTCTTTTTTTTTTTTTTTTTTTTTTTTTCTTTTCTTTATTTGGAGACTTGGATTTTTAAGGCTTGGAAAATGTTGATAATGTTGATTCCTTCTCCTGTCTCTACTTTCCGGGTCTGGCCTTGGCCACTATGCCTTGTGTATTCTGTGCTGAATCTAACCAAGCAAACCATTGTATCAACCTAGGCTCATCCTCAAATTTTAGTTTATTTTGTGTGGTATGAGAATTTATTATTAGTGTGTGTGTGTGTGTGTGTGTGTGTGTGTGTGTGTGTGTGTGTGCGCGTGCGCTCGCGCGCGCCTGTGAGTCTGTGTTTGTGTGTCCCTGTGACAAGATCTAACTATGTATCCCTGGCTGCCCTTGAACTCACTCAGTAGCCCACACTGACGTTAAACTCAAGAAACCTGCCTTTTTCTGCTGGGATTACTGTGTAGCCTTCCAAACCTACCACCTTACCAAGCTACAGGCACTGGGCTCCTTGTTTAGAGATGATCTCTGGGGACACAGAAGCCCTGAGGGCTGCAGCCATCCCTAACTCTACTCTGCCAGGCCAAATGTGGCTCCAGGCTAAAACTGAGAACAATTAAGCACAGAAGGAAATCAATGATCCTTGGCTTCAAACCACGAAGGGACCCAGTCACATTATTGTAACTTGTATTATGTTTCTGTCCCCAACTCCTTCCCCCACCCCAAATGGTTAGTTATTCTGTGTAGCCCTGACTGTCTTGGAACTCAGCTGTGTAGACGAGGGTAGCTTGGAACTCAGAGTCCAGCTGCCTCTGGCTAACAAGTCAAGCTAATTAGGGTTGCCTGTGTGACCATAGCTAGGAAAGTATTTGCTGAGGGCTACACCAGCCACTAAGGAAGGGTCCAGCAGTCACTGGATGGGCTCATGATTGTCTCCTTTAAACCCTGTCACCTGTAAAATCATCACTGCAACTCCCTGAAAAAACCACCACATCCACCTCAGCTTGTCCTCTGCAGGCTGGACAGCTGTGGCCTCACAACCAAAGCAGGTGAGGAGCTTTCTTCCATCCTGGGATCCAACAGACCCTGACTGAGCTTTATGTGACCAACAATGCTCTGGGGGACACAGGTGTCCGGCTGCTGTGCAGGAGGCTGAGACATCCGGGCTGCAAACTCTGAGTCCTGTGGTGAGAGATAGACCCTGATTTCTTGGGGAGAATGGGGGGTTTGGGAATGCTGGCCTCAGATGTGGGAGTAAGACCACTAGGTAATTGAGATGCATTAAACACAGATAAATAATGCCGGAAAGACAGCTCAGTAGTTAAAAGCACCAAGTGGTCTTACAGAGGACCTGAGTTCAATGCCCAGCACCTATGTCCGGTGACCACATCCACCATAATTCTAGCTCCTAGGGATCCAACCTCCTTGTCTGGCCTTCATGGGCATGTCCCTACCTACGTCACACCCACACAAACATGCACCTACATAAATCATAAAAATAAAATAAGCTGTGTAAATAAATGGTGGAACTCTTTCACTCGCTGAATTGTTGTAAATCATGAGACCATGATTATGCAGCACGATAGCTGAAGATTAGACTCATTAGGTAGCTCAAACTCTCCATCCTGCCTCAGCCTCCTGAATGCTGGCATTGCCAGCAAGGACAGTTTGTCTTTATTCCTTGTTCTTTTATTTTATTTTATATGAAGATTTATTTATTTAGTTTATACACAGCATATCCTGCCTGCACATATGTGTGCACACCAGAAGAGGGCACCAGATCTTATTATAGATGGTTGTGAGACACAACTGGGAATTGAACTCAGGACCTCAGGAAGAGCAGACAGAGAGCTCCCACCTCCGAGCCCTGTCTTGTTCTTTTCAATGAAGCTGGCATCTGGGCATCCTGAGTCTGCTCTTTACCCACTGGCCTTGCTTTTCCGCACCATGCTGTGTGCACCTGTAAATGAGAACACAACTTGGCTGCTCCTGTGCTTCTCATTTATTAATGACTAAAAGCATTTACCACGGGGAGTAAGGAGCCCAGAGAGGCTTGGGAATGGGAAGCACATGGAAGGCAGAGGTAGTTGTTCTCTCAGAATCCCAGGCCAGCCAAGGCTGCAGAGAAGCCCTGTGTCCACAAGCAAACAGAAAATCGGGAGTAAGGAGGCTAAAGAGGTGGCTCTGTGGTTTGAGCACTTGATGCTCTTGCAGAAGTCCCAGTTCCCAGAACCCACCCACTCTCCCACTCTGTGGCTCACAACTTATTGCAGGGGATCCAACTCCAGTCCCAGGGGATGCAATAACCCCTGGTGACCTCCAGTGGCTCTGCTGCCATAGGAGGTTCAGTCATACCTGTGTGCAAAATACTCATCCTAAAACAAAACTAAAGGGCTGGTGAGCTGGTCAGCAGGATGAAGCAACTATTGCCACACTTGATGACAGGGACCCAGGTGGGTAGAGAGGAAAACATACAGGTTGATCTCAGGCCTCCACGAGCACACCATGGTAAACAGTATTAAGAGCAAAAGCACACAAGCAAACAGACAAACAAAGCACCTAGGACTATGGGTCCCAGCCTCACAGGAGGCTGAGAGGCACGAGGATTCCAGGTTCCAGGCCAGACTGGGCAACTCAGTAAGACCCTATCTCAAAATGTGATCTAGGAGGATGGCTGGGCAGTGGAGTGTCTGCTGCCTAGCATACCCAGAGCTGTAAGTCCCGACACTGCAAGTAAATACTTAAGTTTCTGCATTTATTTGTGTTCCTGGAATGCAAAGGACATGTACAAGTCTGAAGCCACCCTGAGATCACTATTCTCTGGGTAACAAACATGGCCGGAAAAGCCTTTATCCTTAGTCATTTCAGTTGTCCACATCCTTAAGGTTTGGATTGCTTGCCTTGGGAGATGGCTCAGAAGTTAAGAACATTGCCTGTTCTTCCAAAGGACCTGGGTTCAATACCCACCACCACCAAGACAGTTCACAACTGGCTGTAATTCTAGTTCCAAGGGAACTGGCATCATCCTCATGCAGGCAAAACACCAATGTACATAAACAATAAGAAATCTTTGGATTAGTGCCTGGTGATGCCTTTAATTGCAAAACTCGGGAGGCAGAGGCAGGCAGATGTCTGCCAGTTAAAGGCCAGCCTGCTCTTCAGAGTAAGTTTCAGGACACCCAAGGCTTCACAAAGAAATCCTGTGGTCAAAAACGAAACAAACAAACCAGACAAGAAGATTTTCATGATGAGTTATGTGTATGTGTACACATGCACTCTGCTTAAACTGGCCAGAAAAGGAAGCCAGATCCCTCCGAGTGGGCCTTAAAAACGGTTGTATGTGGAACTGAATCCTGGCCCTGTGCCAGAGCAGGAGTCACTCCATACAGACCCAAGGATTAAAGACAGGGTGTCAGGATGCTGTGTCTTTTTAGTCACCATGGTGAGAGTCCCATGCTTTGTCCCCAGGCTGTTTGGAATGGACCCTAACGAAATGGCCCACAGGAGGCTGGCAGCACTTCCACTCACAAAACCATACATGGACATTGGGTGCTGAGCAGAGCTGGGGCATCAGAATGGAGGCCCCCAGGACCTTTATTCCCTCAGACAGCTGGGATCCAGCAGCTGAGAGACAGAACTGTGTGTGTGTGTGTGTGTGTGTGTGTGTGTGTGTGTGTGTGTGTATTTCTCTGTGTGACAGTCATGGCTGTGCTGGAAATCACTTTGTAGAGCGGGCTGACCTGGAACTCACTGAGATACCCCCGCCTCTGCCTCCCAAGTGCATGGTGAGGTGGAGTCAAGAAGATTAGGAAGTCAAGTTCATCCTCAGACTCAGACACATGAGACCCTGTCTTGTGTCTTGAGGTAGAAGGCCTAGAAAGTACAGGTTGAGGAAAATGTTTGTTCTGCTTGAGCCATAAACACTCAAGCTCTGAGGAAGCTCATTGGATTTGCTGTGGACTCCAGGCAGATCATTTAGCACGGGGATTGGCTGGTTAACAAGTTTGAACAGCAGTGATAGGGGACACCAGGGGGAGACAACACAAAAATCCGGATTTTGGACATTTCAGTCAGTCACTGGGCCAAGACAGCCACCTGCTGGCCAATGTCAGAAACTACAACAGATTAAAATAGGCACAGTAAACACTTCTATGGAGGACAGAGAGTGTATTGGAGACAAGGTTTTTGTGTAGCATTGGCTGACCTGGAACTTGCTCTGTACACCATGCTGGCTCCCACCCTGGAGTTCAGTTCTGCTTCTCTAGACCCACAAATATTTGTTCATAGTACAAAACTTCTGGAGCCTATTCAAGAAATAGCCAGCAGTAACACAGAATCCTTGCAGATACACGGACGAATGGCTCATACTACCCTGCCCAGGCATCCCAGGCAGTACCTTAGAACGTTTTTGTAAAGGGTTTCTGCTATAGGCCTCAACATCGTAATCCCATTGGGAACAAACAGAAGATTCAAAGTGGGCTAGGGCTGTGGGTCCAAGGCTGCAGAGCAGGTAGATCAAGTACGATCCAGGGCTGTTTGTATCTGCTACCCACACAAGAGGCCTCGAGATATGAGGCACATCTGGAACAGCTGTGAGATTGACTGCCTCGGTAGCACGCGTGAAACCCTGAACTCTCTTCCATCCTTAGCATGCTCCTAACAGTTAACATCTGGGGTGAAAAATGCTCAGTTGCTGTGCATGGTGGCTTAGGCCTTTAGGAGACAAAGGCAGGTCATTCCAGAGCAGCCAGAGCTGCAGGGAGGCACAGCCTGAAAGTAATTGGCTCTCCAGACAGCTTTGAGAGAACTGGGGCTTATAACCATGCCAGCTCCAGGCAAAAATATATAGCTAGGCCCCCTTACTTGAACATGGTAAAGGAAGGAAAGGTTTTTCCTAGACAGGATTCCTCTATAGCTTTGGAGCATGGCCTGGAAATTGTTCTCTGGACCAAGCTGGCCTACAGCTCACAGAAACCCAACCACCTGATTCCTAGGTGCTGGGATTCAAGACTTTGTCAGTGTGGTAGAGGGCTGAACCTTTGTAAAGGTGCCTGCCACCATGCATGAGGACCAGAGATGCACCACAGGAAGCTACATGGTGGGGGAGGAGGCCCATGCAGGACACTGGGCAGCAAGCGTAGCCTCAAAGGTTCCCAGGCACGCATGTAAAAGTGACCAGATATTGGGGACATCAGGGAATCCTGGCAATGTAAATGTGGGGACTTTACTCCCCCACCTCTCACGCAGGGCACAAAACACTCCCTTGAAGCCAACTTCAATCCCAGTCAACTATCAGGCATGTGTTAATTCTTTAATACCCGGACTCAAAAGTCCCTTATTACTCAGCCTGTTCAATGTTCAAGATGGCTTGGAATGCGATGATAGTTCCTGTTAGGGCCTAGGTCCATTGGCCACCACCTCCCATTTTCCCCCCTGCATAAGCATCCTAAAGCTTTTAGGACTACTTGAAACCCAGAGCAATAATTTAAGACCACCTAAATCCTTAAATCTGTCCTCTTTTGCCTGGAGTCTTTCAGGTGACAAGAAAAGCCTGAACAGCTAAAGATGCTAACATTTAGCAGGCACAACCTGTGCAGGGCAGAGCCAAGAGCTTTACCAGCTAAGATGGGCAGGAAGGGAGTAAGTAGGCCCAGACCTCAAGGACCAGCATAGAACCAAAGCCCACTCAACTGCTAATAGAAGCTGTCTGCAACCAGACTGGCTCAAGTGCCCCAGGGCTAGTTAGAAGATCTGCCACAAACTGGACCCTTGACACGACCAGCAGCAGGCTAAGGTGCTTTCAAGCATGCATTGTGCCTGACATACCATCCCTGTGAAGTCCCGTGGAAGGAACCTTATAACACACTCCCATCCCAACCCAGCCGGGAACAGAAAACTGAAGACAAAGTGCCAAGAGAACAGGACTTTATTGATCTTTATTGTAAAAATTACCAATGTAAAAGTAAAATGAAAAATGACTTAACCATTAGTGTTGAGGGAGCCTAGGATTGGGGAGGGAGGTAGTTCCACTCAAACAGGGTTAGATTCCCAGCCCACATCCAGATCAGTCAGATACTGCATTCGAGAAGTTGGAACTGGCATGTCTGACTGAACACTGGGACACTCAGGCCTAGAAAAGGAACTGAAGACTTCTCAGGAACAGCAGCAGTCTGGGAGTGGTGCCCCCAGGACACACTCAAATAGTGTAGCACTTTCTACTCCAGCCAGAAGAGTGCGCCACATTTGAGTGTTTCCAAGTGAGCAACTTATCCAGGTGCACAAGTTCCGGGACCGATGCCTTCTCCACACAGCAACACACAAAATGGGAGCACTTTCCACTTTAAGGCAGGAGAGGGCCTCCATTTTGAGTATGGCTATCTGGGACCTCACAAGATGGAGCTGGGCCTGCAACATTAAGAGCAGTCCAAACAATGTTAAACAGGTCTGGGGGAAGACAGCTCAGGGGGTGAAGGTGACATATCCAACCTCCCCACATCCCCACCAGTCCCCTGGCAGTGCACAGCATCTAAGAGCAGCCCCTCTCCACTGGACAGGTGGGAATGAGAGAGACCCACAGACAACACCCAAATGTCACAACACTTTCCACTTGGACACGAGAAGAGTGCTCCTGACATTTGAGTGCCACCACATGGGCAGCAGCGGGCGTCACCTTCCCCAGCGGACAGGAGGCACTCTCAATCAGCCACACTCCAAACCTTGGCGGCACTTCTTTCAAGGACCAAAAAGTGTCCCCAGAGTTTGAGTAGAGCAGGTTGGGATCTGTGGGGAGCTGGGAGGAAAGGCGACCGAAGCTGTTAGGGATTAAGAAAAACTTAATGGGATGAACAGACATAAGCAACTCTATTCCAGGAACAGGCCTTGTTTAGGGCCTGAAAAAAAAAAAAAAAAGAGAAACAAGTGAGTTTGTGCCGAGCAAGGAATAAACCTTTTAATACCAACACTTGGTTTTTTAGAGGGGGGCCCCCCTCTATTGAGAAGCCCCCAAATCAAATTAGGGGGAGCCTATTACTACTAGCAAGTTAATGTGTAGAAGGGCTGGGAAGTCATGGCAGCCAGGTGGGTCAAAGATACAGGAGAAACCCTGTCTTGAAAGGCCAGGTTGGGGGTGGGGGAGGAAACATTACATACATGGCAGGTCCTACTCACCCCCACCCTGCTTTATTAGAAGTTTACCTGGGTTAGAACCTCAATTCTTGGACCTTAATTGCAGCAAACTTCATAGCACCAGAAGTACCCAGCCCCCAGAGAGTTGGGAAACTCCAGGCTGCAAATGGATAATCGGGGTTTCCAGACCCCTTGTCCAGACAAAATGGATGCACTTCCTGTATAACCCTCAGAGATGGCATCCGCTTTGATGGCGGTCCATGTTACCTTCTTTTCCAGCTGTCTTCCTGGAATCGTTGAGTTTTCTCAACTGGTAACACTCAAAACCTGGCGGCACTTTTTTCACAAGAATACAAAAAGAGCCCCCAGTTTGAGTATCACAGGCTGAGGGTCCCAGGTCAGCATCTACTGGCCCTGCAAATAGGTTCTCCAGGTATTAAGTTGGGACATCTGCATAGCCCATGCTGTACAGAACACCTGGGTTCAAATACTCCTTTCATCCCAAACCTGAGACATCTGCCCCACCGTGGCCAAAGGTAACAGTCTATTGAACTAGTCCCGAAAAAGCCCCCAGAGGAAAATCCTGTTTCAAAAAGTAATCCCTGTAGCTTAACTTCTCAACCACCACACCTCCAGGCTGCCTTGGACCTAAAACAAAATCCCCATCATACCGGAACTACCTGCCTTACACTCCCAAGTCTGCAGGGCGCCTGCGCAAATAAACGCTGTGAGCCGCTTGTCCCACACAGTAGGACACAAAGTGGAAGCACTTTCTAGCTCTGCCTCAGAGAGGGCGTCCACTTTGATGACCACTATGTGGTAGCCCCCTCACAGCCTCCGCAGGTCCCCCCCCCACCAGCCACTGCGCAAGGGTCAGAGTCCTTCCCATTCCTCACTCCACGTGGAATCCCAGCTCCCAGAACACTGCAGTTAGCCCAGACACGTGCTACCAGGGGACGTGTTTATTCTAACTCCCAGGTCGAAAGTTTCCCCCAGCTGAGCGATTCCCAACCGGCAACGCTCAAACCTGGCGGCACTTTATTCCAGAACAAAAAGTGCCCCCACAGTTTGAGTGCCGCAGGCTGAGATGGTCCAGAGACGCACAAGTTTTACGGGGTGGAACACTTTAGGCACTGGATCAGTTCAATCCTCTGCACCCAAAAATTAGTGAGGGATGTTGTTCCGGGCCCAAAACTGACCGAAGTCCACTGGTAACTCAGCTACTCCGAGAACCGAAAGGCAATTGCCTGGGACCCTCTGGAACTTCCCAGCAAGTGACTCCCATCGTAAACTCACTCCCTTCCTTGCTGGAACTATAGAGAAATCTGCCTGAAGGCCTCTGACCCGGGAGTAAGCCCTACTGACTGGGGGTATGAGGCTGAACCCACGGCTACGTTGCCTTAAAAGCCAGTGCTATCCTTAAATGCCAGCTGGGAAGGCTGGGCAAGCAGAGTTTTAAGGGCCCGGCATGCTCTACAGAGATTTTTCCAGCAGAGTCAAATTACAGAGAAGACCCGAGCTTCTAAACGCAGGCCCTGGAGGAAGGCAGACATGGGTCAGGCTGAGTAAGAAGTAGCTAAACTAAATGCATATGACCCAAAAGTGAAGGCTATCAATATCAAGCCTACAACTGCCTCTCAAAGCAGAAAAAAAAATTTTACCTGTCCTGCAGAAAATGCGGATCCGGTAATGTGGAGCAGAAGTTAGTCACGAGGAGGAACGCCAGCATCTGAGAGGGACTCGTGGAAGCCTCTGGAGAGGGAGAGGCTCTAGTTCTTATATAGTCTGAGGGCTCATTGGCTCCCTGGAGGGGAGGCTCTGGTATTCCTCCCCCACCTGGGGCCATCCTTACCCAATCCACCTGTGTCCTCTGTGCCGAGCTCCCTGGGGCAGAATGACCTTCACAGGCTCCTGCCACCCCCTCCCAGAGGCGGAACTGGATTTGTTTGCTGTTTGTTTGTTTGTTTGTTTGTTTTTAAGTGGCTACGGGCTGGGTAGGGTGGTAGCCTTTTCTGTTGCTCTTGGTGATGATGAGGATGAGGCTGGAGGTTTGGGAAGGATCACTGTCAGTTTAAGGCCCTCCTTGGTGTACAATAGTGAATTATGGACTAGCCGGGGTACAGAGTGAAATTCAACAGGGTTGTTTTTGTTTTGATTTTTGGTTTTTCAAGACTGTGTTTCTGAATAGTTTTGGAGCCTGTCCTAGCCTAGAACTCGTAGAGACTGACTGGCCCTTCTCTGCCTCCTGATTGATGGGATTAAAAGACATTTGCCACCACTGCCTGGCTCCAGATTCATTCTTAAAGATATCAATAGAATGAAGCCGGGCGTTGGTGATGCACGCCTTTAATCCCAGCACTCACTGGGGAAGCAGATTCAGGTGGATCTCCGTGAGTTGGAGACCTGCCTGTTCTACAAGAACTAGTTTCAGGACAGCCTCCAAAGCCACAGAGAGACCCCTGTCTTGAAAACAAAATATTAAAGGGAGTAATCAGAACCTGGGAGGCTCAGTTTTTTGTGTTGTTTTGATTTTCTTATTGCGTTCAAGTCCTTTTTCTTTCTCTTCGCTTCCTTTTTCTTTATTCCTCGTGTGTGTGTGTGTGTGTGTGTGTGTGTGTGTGTGTGTGTGTGTGTGTGTGTGATCTGCTTTGCCAAATGGGATTTGGGGGAGGGGGGGTCAAAGGATAACTAGGTGGAGTTGCTTTTCTGCTACCTTTACATAGTTTCATGGATTGAAATAAAGTCTCCAGGCATACAGGGCCAAAGCTACTGAGCTATGTTGCAGGCGTGGGTTTTAAAGGTTTCTTGAGACAGGGTCTCAGGTACTCCAAGCTGGCCCTAACGTCACTAAATTGCCACAGATGTCTTTGGGTTCCTCGGTTTCTGTTGCCACCTCCCAAGTGCTGGGATAATGGGTCCATAAGACTGTGACCAGTTCAGTCATCATTTCCAGGCATTTTTCAGTGCAGTTTAGATGCATTGTTTATTGAAGTAAACCATGTTAGCAAGTAGCTAGGTCTTCCATTTGGGGAAGCAGATAGAGATATGGATTTGGCCCTGGGTTGGCAACACCTTTCATCCCAGCCCTTGGGAGGCAGAGGTAGATGTATGTCTTGACTTTGGGGTCAAGACTACACAGAGAGCCCATGTCTCAAAGAAAAACAACAGTAACAGGGATATGGGTTTATAGTCTAGAATACTGGATTTCCCCCCTCCCCCCGACTTTATTTATTCAGAGACTGGGTCTTTCTAGGCTAGGGTAGCCATCCTCATAATTTAGTTTATTTTGTGAGCAAGAATTTATTTTAGTGGTGTGTGTGTGTGTGTGTGTGTGTGTGTGTGTGTGTGTGTGTGTGTGTTTGCGTGTGTATGTGTAAGAAAAGAACTTACTATGTAACCCTGGCTAGCCTGGAACTCACTATGTAGACATGGCTGGTAGTCTCCAAGTCACCTACCTCTGCCTCTTAAAGACTTGTCCTACCAGGCAGGCCTGAAGTGAGCTTTTATTTTTTGTTGTGAGCCTAGCTTTTAACGGCTGAGCCATCTCTCCAGCCCTGCAGTGAGCTTTTAAAATTAAGTTTTTCAGTGTGGCAGTATACAGCTTTAATCTCAGCATTCTAGAGGCAGGCAGATTCTGGAGTTTCAGGCCAGCCTTGTCTACAATGTGAGTTCGAGGACAGACTGGGGTACACAGAGGCAATCCTCTCTGGAAAAGCAAACAAAATTACATTTTATTTGTGTGTGTGTGTGTGTGTGTGTGTGTGTGTGTGTGTGTGTGTGTGTCAAAGGGTACCTTTGAGCTATAGATTCTCCCACCACGTGAGGACCAGGGCTTGAACTCACTTGCGTCTTCAGAGTTGGCAGCAAGCACCTTTGGTCAATCAAGGATTAAGATAGATGACAGTGTCTGTGAGGATGGCTCAGAGGTTATAAGCACTAACTGCTCTTCCAGAGGTCCTGAGTTCAATTCCTAGCAGGCACAGGGTGACTCACAACCATCTGGTGCACTTTTGTGGCATGGAGGCAGACATGCAGACAGATACACTAGGGTAAAAGTGTAGAAACATTCCTACAGGCCTCAATAAGACCTCCTTTTGGTTTACCTTCATCCCTGAGGCAGGCCAGGGCACACAGACAGGAAGGAGGGGCAGAGATGGAGTGCTGTTCCCTCTCACAACTGCCTCCCAAGGTACTGCAACCTTTCTAAGAAAACCATGAAACACATGTTTGTCACAAAGGGTCTTTTTGAGGAATTAGTAGCAAGACCAGCATTTGTCTAAGAAGGTTGTGGCCAATTAGCATCCCCTTGAGGCCAACATTGTGGCTTAGAAGGAAAAGTATTTCTCTAGCATGCACTAAATTCTCCCCAGCCCCATATGTACAGGGTGTGGTGGCCTCTGCCATCTCAGCATTTAGGAGGTGGACCAGAAAATCCAGGTCAAGGTTGGACATGCATTGAATTTTAAGTCAACCTGGGATAGATAAAAAATTAGGGACGATATTGGTTCTATGTGCCTTTACCAATGTGCTCCTACGGCTTTCATCTGTTGCTCAAGGGCAGAGATAGTGAGTAGGGCTCAGAATGCAGCTAGGATGGGAGGCACCCAGCCTTGCACGAGGTACTGTTCCCTAGTCCTCACCCTGCTCATGTCCCTAGATTCATTGCGTTCTCCCCAGCCAAAGGAAATGCCAGTGTGCAGAGTAGTTAGACTTCTTTCCTTATCTGGAGTCTGAGTGGCACTGAGGCCTGCAGTATGACCTTAGTCACAGAGCTGGCCTGATGGCTTCAGTCTCATGCAATGACCACTCCATTGCCACTGGGCTGAGCTGGTCTGCCTCAGACTTGACTAGCAGAGAAAAATCCCCTACCTCTCTTAATGCCCCCTTCCCCTGACCTTAAGGCTACCAGCTGCCTTGCAAGTTCCTAATGCACTGCTGTTCTTCTTTATCACACACGTTATATGAAGTGATATACTTTATTTCTTGTTCCTTTGTGGTTTGGGGTGGGTGGTGAGTCGTGTTATTCATTTACCTTGAGGCAGTCTTTCTATGTAGGTCGAGCTGGACTCAAACTTAGAGATCTACATGCCTCTATCTCCCAAGTGCTAAGTTAAATGTGTGTGCCGCCACACATGCCTGACTTATTCATTTATTTTTTTTTAGAAGGGACCCTCTGTGTACTCCTGGCTGGCCTGGGACTCATTATGAATAGCAGGCCAGCCTCCATCTCCCATATATCTATTCCTCCTGCGTGCTGGGCTTTCCATTTTATTTTATTTTTATGCCAGGGTGCTCCTGTGGAGGTCAAAAGACAGCTTGCCTGAAGACGTTTCTCTTTCTCTCTTGTGGTCCTGAGGATAGAACCCAGGCTGCCAGGCATGTACGGGCAGGTGGCTTTACTCTGAACCATCCCATTTGTTCTACAGCCACCGCCACGTGTTTCTATCCTCCTTACAAAAGAAGGTGCTGGAAATGTCTCAGAACTAAGATGTGATACGTGACGGCTTGTGAAATAAGGACACAAGAAAGGACAGCCATTTTACCTGTTCAAAACTTCTCCAAGCTGAACTGAAGAATTGTGATTTGCATGCCGTCAGACCTGGCTGTCATGGTAATGAGGGAGTCCTCCCTCCCTTCCCCACCCAGCCCTTGGCTTTGTCTGCCTGGACTGGTCATAACAATAAGAATACTTGCTTCCATAAAGTCCCCTGCAGTGTTTGAAATCCTTTTATGCACAAAATGAATGGCTGTATAATCCCTTGGACCTGAGGTGGCTGGAAGTTAACCTTTAAGCCATCAAAGAATAAACTACCAGTTTATACACGTTTTCTTCTGTGCAAGGTGCTGTAAGCAAAAGTGTGGAGGGCCTGGAGAGACAGCTCAGTGGTTACAAGCACTGGATGCTCTTCCAGAGGACCTGAGTTCAATTCCCAGCACCCACATGGCAGCTTACAGCTGTCTGTAACTCCAGTTCCGTGGGATCTGACACCTTCACACCAATGCATATAAAATGAAAGCTAGAGAGAGAGAGAGAGAGAGAGAGAGAGAAAAGAAAGCATAGCTGGCCAGGTGTGCTTAAATTAGCATTGGAAAATTTGATCATTCTCATCTAAACTGCATTCATTTGAACCAGCTGCTGTAGCTAGCATACCTTCTGTCCCAGTCCTCCAGAGGCCTAGAGCTGGGAGGCTCATTATGCAGCCAAGGATGATCTGAATTTTACTATATAGACCGAGCTGGCCTTGAGCTCATAGCAACGGTTGCTGTTTCAGAACCTCCAAGTGTTGGGATTACAAGTATGAGCTACTGCACATATCTTAATTTCCTTTACATGTAGACCCTGATATGGGTTACCTCTGTCACGTCTACACGTGGCCTTCCCTCCCCAGCCTTGGGAATGGGACCCAGGGCTTTGGATATGCTACGCAAGCATCTACACACCAATGATGGACATCTCCATCTCTAATTTAGAAATAACAGATTGACTGGAGTTGCAGACATGGCTCAAGACGTTAAGAGCACTGGCTGCTCTTCCAAAAGACCTGGGTTCAATTCCCAGCATCCACATGGCAGTTCACAACTGTTGCAGGGGATCTGACATCACCACACAGATATACATGATGACAAAACCTGAAGTACATTACATAAACAAATCTTTAAAAATATATATATTAAAATAACTAATTAACAGTTAAAAAAAAAAAAGAGCCTTGTGTGTATGTGTGGCATTCTACACATATAATCTCAGCACTCCTGGTAACTGAGGCAGGAAGCTTGCTTTGAGCTTCAGAGCTCTAGTCCCATCTAGAAAGAAAAATAAAAACTAAACTGGATATAGTTCCCTGGTAGTGTGCTTAATTAACATGCCTGAATCCCTAGGTTTATTTCCCAACCTTGAAAACTTGGAAAACCAAGGATAACCTTTTTTTTTTTTTTTTTTAAAGAACAAGTTTTTTACCCAGGAGATTTTAATTTCTGCATTGTTGCTGTGGGTGAGTGGTCCACCCTCCACACACCACACCCATTGTTCCTCTTTCTATTGTCTAAGGCTGCTTTTCCATTCTGATACCGGAATTGAGGCTTTGTGACAGATACCTCGTGACCTAGGAAACTATTCACCAGCAAGCTCTTTACTGAAAATGTATCCTGTGGAAGCCAGCACGAGGGCTGGGAAAAACGGCTGTGTCTGTCTGTATGTGTGGCATGTGCGTGCGCGTGCGTGTGTGCGTGCGTGCGTGCGTGTGTGTGTGTGTGTGTGTGTGTGTGTGTGTGTGTGTGCGCGCGCGCGCGTGTGTACGTGTGCGTGTGTTTGGGACTGAACCCAAGGAACACTCACATGTCAGACAAGTATGTCACAACCCACACTGCAGTCTTCCTATAGGGCTTATGTTTTTTAAGCCTTGTGCTAAATATAATATTCTGTTATGACAATGTGCCTTGTTATCCAGAAATGATGCTGACACTTCACAAGCCTCACAAGGAAAGCCTGGAGGTGTAGACCAGTTGAGGGAGCACGTGGTCTGGCCAGCATTCCTTCTCGGCTGGGGGAAGGAGAGGAGGAGGGGAGGGCCAGATGAATATTGGAAATATCTGGAAGGTGGAGGCTGCTGAATCTGAAATTTGCTATCGATTTGTTGTGAGCCAGGCTACATTATAATGAGACCCTGTCTGAAAAATAAGAGATGATTGTGTTGGCATTTGTGGAGGCAGAGGCTGGAGGATTGCCACATGTCCTTAGAGGTCAGCCTGGTCTACATAATGATTTCAAGGCTAGCCTAAGGGTACAAAGTAAGATTCTGCCTTAAGAAAACTAACAAACAGGCCAGGTGGTGATGGTGCATGCCTTCAACCCCAGCACTCGGGAGGCAGAGACAGGTGGTTTTTCTGCTAGTTTGAAACCAGCCTTGTCTACAGAGTGAGTTCCAGGACAGCTAGGGCTACAAAGAGAAACCCTCTCTGAGGGGATTTGGGGGCAGAAGAAAAGATTATCTCAGTGGGGGAAATGGACTGAGTACCCGAGCAAAGCTGCAAAATAGGGACTTTAGCCGGAAGGACCAAGCAGACTGGAGATGGTGGGGGTGGAGTGTGTGGAAAATTACTAGGGAGAGCCACCAAGATGGCCTGATTCTTGCTTAAACTGACCCAGCAGGATTCTGGAAATGGGCAGGCAGGCTTTTCTCTAACACTTCAAAGGAGGGAGACAGAGTGACTCCTGGAGATATCAGAGATCAGATACCTAGAACGGGAGGTAACTCAGCGCATTCTTTGCTGAGACTAAATTGGGCTGCTCAAAGATAGGAAGGCTGCCAAAGGTCTGGTGGCTGGGACCTATGACCTCAAAATATGTCCTCTAGAAAGTTCCCCCAAAAAGGGAGTGTGGTGTGGTGATGCCCACCTCTAATCCCAACATTTGGGAGGTGGAGGCGGGAAGATTAAGAACTCTAGGCCATCTTCGGAGAGTTAGAGGCTAGCCTGGGACACTGGAAAGCCTGTTTCAAATAAATTAAAACACACACACACATACACACACAAGCTGATAATATTGCTATCGGCCTTCAATCCCAGTGTTTGGGAGGCAGAGGCCCACCTGCTATACTTACTGAGTTCAGGGCCTGCCACGGCTACAAAGTAACTTGTTTTGTAAAATAGAAAACAAAATCCAAAGTGACAACCCCAGCAATCGGGATGCAGAGACAGGAAGATTTCTATGAGTGGAGGAGGCCAGTTAGTCTACAGAGTTAGTTCCAGGACAGCCAGAGAGTTAACTCAGAGAAACCCAGTCTTGAAAAACCAAAGGGGGGTGGGGGGCTGCACTGGAAATGCCAGGAGAATACAAAAAAAACAAAAAACAAAAGACAGCCCCTCAGTTTGGGTTGGAGGAAGATGAATATAAACACAGCAGTAATGGCCTTGTTTCGAATGTTTGTTGTTGAGACAGGGTTTCTTTTTGTAGCCCTGGTTGTTCTGGAAAGGACTGGAAATCAAGAGACCCATAGGGCTCTGCCTCTGAGTGCTGGGATTAACGGTGTTCACTGCCTTGCCAGGCTCCAGGCTCCGCAGTGATGTTCAACATTCATTTCCTGACAAGATAAAAAACAGAGTGGCTTAACATAGTGGTTAGGCCTGGGCCCTGGTAGTTTAACAAGCTGAGCTTGGCTATCAATAGGCTGATTAAACGGGCACGTGCCTTTAATCCCAGCAGTTGGGAGGCAGAGGCAGGAGGATCTGTGTTCTACTGAGTTCCAGGACAGGCTCCAAAGCAATACAGAGAAACTCTGTCTCAAAACAAAACAAAAAGAAAACCCAACCAACCAATCAATCAATAAAAATAAACAGACATGTGGTAGCAAGGAAAAAAGTTCATTCAACATGGCCACCTTGGGAAGACAAATAACAAGGTGCATTGACCCCCCAGCTCCAGCTTTTCAGGTCCCGATACAAGGCTTACATTTAAAAGGAAGACCAGAGATGGAAACAGGTAAGATCTCATAGCCAGCTGGTCGTCTTACTGACACGTTGACTGGACTTTAGTGTATCTAGCAAGCTGGTCTTACAAACGACAGAAAAGCAGGTGGATCTCAGTGAGTCTGAGGCCAGCCTGGTCTACAAAGCAAGTTCCAGCATGGCCAGGGCTGTTACACACAGAAACCCTGTCTTAAAAAATAAAAAACAAAGCAAACAATACAGTTGCAGAGAATCTGAGTTCAGTTCCAGGAACCCCCTTTGCATGGCTCGCAACTCCAGCTCCAGGAGATCTGATGGGCTCTGTGGGTACCCACACACTTACACAGACACTTAAAAAAGAAAAGAAACTAGAACAAGGAAATCCCTTAAATATGGCCAGTAGAAGTAGACTTGCTTTCCAAAAATTCTTGCTTTTGTTGTTGTTGTTGTTGTTTTGAGAAGATCAGGATAGTTTGTAATCTCTCTTTCCTAGGCCAGTTCTCCTGCCTGAGCTCCCCAAGTGCAATATTACATGATTACAGGCGTAAGCCACTCACTGTTGAGGGTCCCTATATTCTTTCCTCCCCTCTTCCTTTCTCCCTCCTTCCCTGCTTTGCAGTTTTGGGGGACCCACTCCAGGACCCTGACATGCTAGTGCTACCAAGTTAAGTTCCCAGCCCCTCTGAATTGATTTTGTTTTCTCTTTGAGACAGGGTCTACTATGTAGGCTTAACTGGCTGGGAACTCGCCATGTAGACCAGGTTAGG
Source organism: Cricetiscus sungorus (assembly GCA_030556225.1). NCBI lineage: Eukaryota > Metazoa > Chordata > Mammalia > Rodentia > Cricetidae > Cricetiscus > Cricetiscus sungorus. The sequence continues at coordinate 2,545,925 of JANBXA010000736.1, forward strand.
CTCGAGTCTGGACACACATCAGCTTGCTTAGTGTGTCCAAAGTTTTAGGATCATCAAGGTTGTGCTCTGCCACTCCCAACTTGTTTTTTGAGAAAGGATTTCCTAGAGCCCAAATTGACTACGGCAGCTGAGGGTAACCTTGACCTGGGACCTCCTGCCTCCACCCCTAGAGCATTGATATTACATGTGTGTCCCTCCAGGGAGGATTTATGGGTTTGGGGACCTTGACCTACGGTAAAGTGCTCGATGATACAAACTGAATTTCACCTTCAGGGACCCTGTTGGTTTTCAATGACCCTCTCCTAAGGCTTCCGGTGGATTTTCTCGTTAAAGGTGGGGCATGGCCTGGTCTCCAGTCCCGGCCACGTTGGTTTTCATTCCAATCTAATGGTTGCTGAATGGCCCAAGTCGGAAACCAGAAGGCAACTTCACCTCTCACATTATCCTAAGCCAGGCAATGTGGTTCACACTCCTCACCTAGGAGAGGAGGCAGGGGAATTGCCAGGAGTTCAAAAACCTGCTTGTCCAGATCAACACCTGGAGGTTGACCATTCATCTATCTCCACATCTCATGGGCACACATGGGCAAACACACACACACACACACACACACACACACACACACACACACACACACACACACAGAGTACCTTTTTTAAGAAGAAAAAGAAAATAGCTAAAAACAAAATCCTTAGGCACACAGGATATGGGGTCCTGTCCCCCACCCCCACCCCAGAGATTTTAGCAGTTTAGAAGAGTGAGCTATTCTTAACTCTTCTTTGTCATTAAAAATCTTCCAGGGGAGACAGATGGCTGAGAGAATTCTTTCCCCCCTCCTAAATAGTTGCCAGGCCTGAAAAACTTCACTTACAATGGACAGATCTGGGAGAGAAAAAAAAGATAAGATAAATTATTTATGGCTGCCAGAAGCAGCTCCCAATTTACTGATTCAAGGAATAGCCTGAAGCCAAACCGTGTAACGTCAATTTAAAGAAAATTTAAGGAAGCCATGGCTTGCAACATGCTGGGTAAGGACTCTCCTACTCAACGAGAGCCTTACTTTGGTGGATAGATTTTAAAAAAAAAAGAAAGAAAGAAAGAAAGAAAAAACATGATGTCATCCTGTGTGATCTGGAAGTTGCAATGTGGCCCAGGCTGGCCTTGAACTGTAGAGCAGACTGCCTCAGTTTCTAGGGTGCTGATTCTGCAGACGGGCACTTTGGAAAAGTGAATTCCTCACTGAGATGCCAGCTCATTAGATAAACTCTGCTGTTCTGAGCAGCAGGGTTGTGGCTGCCTTCCACATCACCCTAGGAGGTTGCCCCTTCAAGGGCAAAGCATTGTAACAGCCCTGATCCTAAGGAAGATATTCTAAAGAGACACCTGTGCCCCTCCCTTTGGCTATCAGATCACTGAGACAATGGTCCCCAAGGAAATGGAATTTCCCCAGGAATCTCATGCTGGGCAGAGGGGAAAGACTAGGGCCTGGTGTCAGCCAGAGGAGGGAACCTGTCTCCTAGGAAGAGATTCCTTAGAGTTCTGCTAACTCATCAGGCCACTTTGCAGGAGCCAAGTCAATGATGGGTTAGAGACCTTGGGGAATCTCACCTCTTTTAATTTGGCTGCTCTGCCTGTTCAGTTGTCCTGTTTCAGACAAGGAGCCAGTCTTGCTTGTTTGCAACTGCAGGGCCCAGAGTATGGCCTTAATGGCTCCATTACCCAGCCTGAGTCATGCACAGGCGTGCTGTTTAAGTGAGTGGATGAGAGAATTAAGGAATTTAGAAGCAAACACTCATGGACTACCAGGAAGCAGAATTAATTTGACTTCCCATGACCCATTACGGGACTCCCATTCTGCTAAACACCATACATGTGTCAGTGAACACCTTTTTTTTTATTATCATCATTTTATGAGAGAAGGTATCACTAATGTGGCTCTGGCTGTGTAGACCAGGCTGGCTTCAGACTCAGAGACAACCCCCCCCCCCCCCCCAATCGAGTGCTGGAACTGCAGGCATACTTGCTTTGTGTGTGTGTGTGTGTGTGTGTGTGTGTGCACACGCGCGCACACATGTGACTGGTGACCCAGAGACCAGAAGAAGACATCAGATCCCTTGAAACTGGAGTGGCAGATATTTTGGAGCTGCCATATGGAACTGAACCATGGTTCTTAACAAAAACAGCATCTGTTTTTAAATATTGAGCTATCCATCTTTTTTGTTTGTTTGTTTGTTTGTTTGTGTTGAGACAGGATTCTGTGTAGTCCTAGCTATCCTGGAACTGACTTTGTAGACCAGGTTGGCCTTGAACTCAGAGGTAGCCTATCTCTGGCTCCCAAGTGCTGGGATTGAAAGCAAGTACTACCATGCCAGACTAGTCTTCATTTTTTTTTTTTTTTTCAAATTGTGTGTGTATGTGGGGGTCTGTGTAGATGCAAGTGTGGGTGGGAACCCCTTAGAGGCCAGAGGAGGGTGCAGGATTCCCTGGAACTGCTCACTCTTGTGAGCAGCTATGTGGGTTACCCATGTCCTCTGCAAGGCCAGCAATCACTGTGAATTGCTGAGCCAGTACTCCAGTCGCCTATAGTGTTAGTTTGTGAGGATCATATAAGTAGATAGATACAGAAAGCCCTGTCGGGGCAACGGAGGCTTGAACCCATGAATCTTTCCCTTGTTCCCACCTAAACCCTCAAGCTCCACCAAGAGTGCTTGATGTCCCAGTTAGAAGGACAAGTTGTGAAGGCTGGCTTTTTGGAGACAGTCTCGTTCTGTCCGCCCCCTAGTGTTTGCATGAAAAACCGAGTCTCCTTGCTATCGGTTTCCTGGTGATGGAACAGCTTGTAAGGTTTGGAAGGAAGCTAGACGTTTAGACCCGGGTCAAATTTTAGGTATGCACAGATTTTTTTTTTTCCCCAATGGAAAATGCATGCCTGAAGATGCCCTCAGATCCAAGATTGCTGTTCTCAAGGTGACCATGAAGCAACAGATTAATGGGCCATCCCCATACACAGGGATGACTCCAAACACTCGGGGAAAAGGAAATAAAACTTACAATAGAAGGCATCTAATTCTGGCTAAAGACCCAAAGACGTTAAACACCTATCTTGAACAGAAATGCTCTGTAGCTTGTATAGATTTTAAGCTAGACAGACAGACGCTGTCATCTGTCAATCAATGTAAGGTCCCAGTGCCCAAGTTTTTGAACAATGAATGAGTAGAACATGTTTTACAGGGACAGAAACTGCAACTTTAGCCATTCTGGGAACTTTAGCCAAATGGGAACTTTGTTTCTGTTTCTTTTTTTTTTTAAAGTTTCATTTATTTACTTCTTTATTTATTATATACACAGTACTCTGCCTGAATGTATGCCTGCAGGCCAGAAGGGGGTACCATATCTCTTTATAGATGATGGTTGAGGCACCATGTGGTTGCTGGGAATTGAACTCAGGACCTCTGGAAGAGCAGCCAGTGCTCTTAACTTCAGCCATCTCTGCAGCCCTTGTTTCTGTTTTTCAAGACAGGATTTCTCTGAGTTTCAGCTCTGGAACTTGACTTAGACCAGGTTGTCCTCGAACTCACAGAAATCTTCTTGCCTTACCTCAGCTGGGATTAAAGGCATGAGCCAACACCAACAGGCCTAATGGGAAATTTACATAGCAAAGATATTGTAACAATTGTGTTTGTTTGTTTGGTTTTGGTTTTTCCACACAGTGTTTGTCTGTGTAGCCCTGGCTGCCCTGGAACTCACTAGGCTCTTCTGGCCTCAAATTCAGAGATCCTCCTGTCTCTGTCTTCTGAGTGCTGGGATTAAAGCTGTGTACCTGGCAATGATAAATACATACATATACATAATTTTTTTTTCTTTTAATGGGCCAGTGTTCTTTGTTTAGGTGGCTGTTAGCCACGGTTATCCCGGCTGGCTGGCAAATTTCCCCCTTATGATAAGAGGACCAGGGCCTTCCTGCCTGCCTGGCACAGTTACATTTCCTTTTGATATGGGAACAGAGCCTAATAGGTCATATAGTCTTGGGAACCAAATCTTGCAAAACATACATCTTAGTGCCGGCAAGGTCAGGGCAGTGGTAGCACACCCCTTTGATCATAGCCCTGGGGAGGCAGAGACAAGCTGATCTTTGTGAGTTCAAGGCCAGCCTGGTCTACAGTGCTAGTTTCAGAATAGGCAGGGTTACTCTGAGAAAACTGTCTCGAAGAAAAACCAGAGTGCTGTGGCTTTGTTGGTTGAGGCGTGCTTAGCATGTGTGAAACTCTGCGTGTGATTCCGAGCATGGCAGAAATTGGTAGGTACCCCAGCACCCTGAAGGCAGAGGCAGGGGGGATGGATAGTAGTTCAAAGTCACGGCTTGCATAGCTGTTTTCAGGTTTGCTCATGCTTTGTGAGACACCCCCCCACCCCCCGCATGTCCCCTCTCCCTACAAAACAGAAGTAGTTTGTGATTGAAGAGGTAACTCCTGAGAAACTACTGTAACTGAGCGGGTTTGTTCTGCAAACTGACTACTGGCTTCTGTAACCCAAATGCTCCAGATAAAGTTTTTTTTTTTTTAGCTTTTTCTTTCTTCAGTTTTTGTCTTGTTTTCTTAGGCAGGATTTCACTGTGTAGCCCTGGCTGTCCTGGAACGTGCTTATGTGGCCCAGGCTGCCTTAGAGTTCACAGAGATCTGCTTGTTTCTCGCTTTGGGACTTAAAGACACGTGCCACCACCCCTGGAAGCTTTCTACTGTAGTTTTGCTTTACTTTTGTGAAACAAGACCTACCTCAAAAGAACTCTGCTTGGCCTCAACTTAGCTGTCTAACCGCGTGTGACCCCAAATTTCTGAGCTTTTTGCTGGTGCTGCCTGAATGCAGGAATTATAGGCATGTTGCCTGCTGTTTATAGTTTATTTCACAGAAGGCCTTATTCCGTAGCACGGGCTGGCCTTGGAACTCACAGCAATCCTCCTGCCTCAGCCTGTTGAGTGCTAGGATAACTGACACGAGTCACTGACCAATTGTTGTAGTTTGTTTTCCTGGCTGTCCAGGAATTGCTATACAGAGCAGGAAGACTTGAACTCACAGAGGTCCTCTTGCCTCTGACTTTGCCTCCCAACTACTGGCATAAAGGCATATGCCACCACACTCGGCCCCAGTTATTTATTCTAGATATGGGGTCTGTCTCATTATGTGGTTGAGGCTGGCCTCAATTTATTTTCAGAGACATGGGGTGTTAAACAGCAGGTGACAGTTAGCGTTGAGCATTTTATTAAATACCAAACTTATTTTCTCCTAATTTTTCCCCGTCCTCTGGACTCTGCCTCCCAAGGGCAGACCAGACTCAAATTGCAGGAGGACTGGGTTCTTTCCCTCATTCTCTCAGACTGGCAGGCAGCCCCCCACCCCCCACCATGACTCTCCCTCTCCACCGTGAGCCTGCCAGTCAGGATTCTTGCTAACTTAGGGGAAGGTCTCTCCACAAAGGGTTTAACCGGACAAAACTGCCATTCAGGAGGCTCCTGCTTCCTGCCAGATCTCAACACTGCAGATTTCAGAGCAGATACCGGGAGGAGAGCTCAGCCGCAGGCAGCGTCTCTGCGGTCAGGTCGTCCATAAACAGGGGACGTGTAAGACGTTTGGCTCCAACGTCCCGGTTCAGTCCAGTCTAAACCGACTGCGAGAGGCCCTTCTGCTTCTCCGCAGGGATCCCACCAGGCCAGAATTTCACACCTGTCACTGCCCCAGGAGGTCCCTCACAGTTTCCAGTCAGGAATGTTTTGTGTGTTTGTGACCGGATCTCACTCTGTGGGTCTAGTTGGCCTGACACTCCCTGAGATTTCCGCCCCCACCCATCCACCCCCAACTCCCTAGTTGTAGGAATACAGTCAAACACCACAAGTCTCAAAAGCACATTGGGCTTCGTGTCAGAGCTGAAATCCCTCTCATGTTTAGAAGTCAGGCCACTTCTCAGTTGCTTAACTTTGCCTTAAAAACTGGAATTACAACAACGCTGCCAAGGCTACCTGGTGTTTGTTCAAGTGCACTTTGGGGTTCCCAAATGTGAGGTTTTTGCTTGCAAAGTGAGTGCCTTAATGACAAAGCCATCTCCCCAAGACACAGTATCACTATGTAGCTCTGACGGGCCAGTACCCCAGACATATGCCTGCCACCAATGTGCTGAGGTTAAAAACATACAAAAATTATTATATTCTGTAATATATATCTGTAATATATTCAATTATAGATTTATTACATGTTAAGTTATATGGATTAGAAAGTATATAACCACCTAGTGCTGAGATTAAAAACATCCGTCTCTTGGCATGGGTAAGCCAATTCCTTTTTTTTTAAATCAAGACTTGGGGAGGGGTGTTCTTTGTGTAGCCCTGGCTATCCTGGAGCTCCACCCTCCACCTCCCGAGTGCTGGGATTAAAGGTGTGTGCCATTGTCACCCAGCCACCCAGCTTCACAACTCCATTTGGGGTTTTTGTTTTGTTTTGTTTTGTTTTTTGAGACAGAGTTTCTCTGTGTAACAGCCGTGGCTGTCCTGGACCTCCCTCTCTAGGCCATGCTGGCCTCGAACTCACAGAGATCTGCCTGCCTCTGCCTCTCAAGTGCTGGGGCTAAAGTCATGAGACACCCCCTCCCCAGCCCTTTTTCCACTTACGACCAGCAACACAGGTACAGAGTTTTGAGAAATGTTGATTACAAGAAGACTTCACTTTCCTCAGACACTGTGAGGTTAAATTGATGAAGACCTTTGAACACATGATGCCTCTTCTGCCCACCCACACCCGGAAGCAATCAGACGGTGTGGTTGCAGGCAGGGAAATGAGTAGTTTGAGGCCAGGGTTGGCCTCCTACCAACCCTGAGAGTAGTCGGAGGCCTCGATTCAGAGCTCCCACCATAGAAAGTGGGCTCTTCAGAAAGAAAAAAAAAAAAAAAACTGTTGGGAGGAGTGACCCGTGCCTGGTGTCAGCACTTCCATGAGCTGAGGCAGGATCAGCAGGACACCAAGGCCAGTGTGACCACAGGAGTACAAGGAAAACAATAATATAATAAGCAGAAAGAAAACCCAAGAAACAGAAAACACTGGGCATGGGGCGATGAAGATGTCTCCCTGGCTTAGAGCACTTACTGTTCTTAGAGAGGACCTGGCAGCCCTGTCACCCACATGGTATGTCACCACAACCCCAAGCTCCATTTCCAGGGGAGCCAATGCCTGAATGGGACTTTTTTGACAAGGCATACATTTGCTGCACATAGGTCCATGGAGGCATAGCACCTCATACACATTAAAGAGATTTAAACGGGAGCAGACAAACACTGACTTTTGGGAATGGGAGGCACAGTCCTGCAATCCTAGCTCCTCATCTGGAGGACAACCGTGTCTGAGGCCAGGTTGGAGAACTGAGGGACACCATCTTAGTTTCTTAATGCAGGCAACATAAAAAGGAGGGTCTTGACCGACATCTGGTGAGCTGAGTTTAATGCCAGCAAGTCCTCATGAATGACTATAATGCTGTCAGCTCCTCATGTCCCAACATCGCTCTGAGAGTGAACGTGAATCTGCAAATACACATCCAGAAAAAAAAATTAAAGAAAAGCCACACAGGCCCGTACCGTGCCTGTACCCTCACCACCATCCAGCTCTGATAACCGGACCTTGCTGAAGACTTCCAATAGCATAACACAGACAAGTCCTGTGCTGAAACTTATTGATGGCCATTATTGGGGTTCAAGCTGCTGTTTCAAGGGTTTGGTGGGACACACACACACACACACACACACACACACACACACACACACGCACGCACGCACGCACGCGCGCGCACACACACACACACACACACACACACACACACACACACACACACACACGGAGGACACTTCCCACTTGAAGGACCTTAACCCGACATGATCCTCTGGCTAGGCCCATCTCCTTGATGGAAGAACTCCCCACAAAGAAATGAGAAAAAAAGAAGTTCAAAGATCTTGAAGAGTGGCATTGTGCCTAAGATTATGAAGCCCAAGCCTGAGAGTTGTTTTTTTTTTTTTTCTCAAGTCATTAAACACCCTCCCAGCTCAAAATCACAGCCTGAGTCAGACTCCTTCCTAAGAGCACACACAGGCAGCCAAGAGACTTCAGAAGAGGTAGAGTCCCCCATGGACAGCCCAGCACCCATGCACTCCCAAGAACAGCACAACACAGTTTCTCAGGCCCCCAGAGCCCAGTTCCACAATGGGCAGAACGGGACCAAAGGCGAAACCACCTCATGCGGGAGAACATTCTGGGAGACTCTAAACCACAGGAGCACAGTGCTGTGACTCAGGACAAATGTTTCACACTGCGTGCCACGAAAGAAACCCTCTCTTACTGCCCCGAGGCTCCTGCAGCTTGCAGCCTTTGCTAGGAAAACACTGCAGCCCCGCCTAGGAATCCTGGTTCTATCCCGGCCTTTATTGAAAATGGTCCTTAGGAATGGCTGCTGGACCTTGTGCATATCCCATCACAGAGCTCTGCACCCAGCCCCCATGACTTCAGTGGATGCAGATCCCAAAGCTGTCTCCTGACTCAGAGGCTGCATTATCGGCGATGTCCTGAAGTGACAGCAGGGGGCGCGCATCTCCGTGTTCCCAGAAGGCCTCCCTCAGCCAGACTTTTGAGCTGGGACAGCAACTCTCTTGGGTCTTGACAACAGACAGTGCCTCCAAGGCTGAGTGTCCCTTGTCCCTGGCTAAGCTCTTGTCCTTCGTGACTCCAGCATTTGAAAAACAAAGCACATTTTTGTTAAGACCGTGTCTAAACAGGACCTATCTTCACGACCACTTGTGGGACAGAATCCAGAACCCACATCTCCCCGAACGCTAGGCAAGAGTGTGGCCGGAGCTATACTGTTCAGTTTCATTTTGACATGGGGGTCTCGCTATGTAAGGTAAGCCAGGTGACATTCATCTGATGACTCTCCAACCTGAGACCCAAAACCTTTGTGTAAACTCAGAACCCCAGAGACAGCAAGTGCTAAGCATAGTCTACACTGATGAGCCATCCCCAAAATCCCTTACTCTCTTATTTTCCTCATTTCATCCACCAATCAACCTTCCCATTGAATAAAATTCGGTTTATTGAGGCAAGGTCTCAGCATGAAGCTTTGGGTAGCCTAACCATGGTTCTGAACACTAGGTAGGCCTTCACTTCCTGTGTCTGCCTCCCGAGTCTCCCCTTCTGAGGGCTGTAGTGGAATGAATTAGGCCCAGCCCATATGCACATACACACACACCATATATATACATTTTTTTCACATCTCTATATATTTTATTATTGTTGTTGTTATTGTTTTTGTTTTTCGAGACAGGGTTTCTCTGTGGCTTTGAAAGCTATCCTGGAACTAGCTCTTGCAGACCAGGCTGGCCTCAAACTCACAGAGATCTGCCTGTCTCTGGCTCCCAAGTGCTAAGACTCAAAGCATGTGCCATCACCGCCTGGATATACATTCTTTTTATTTTTAACACACATGAACTTCTTATGTTCATGCTGGCCTCAAAATAGGTGTAGAGTCCCAGGTTGGGCTAGAAATTCATGGCTCTCCCTTCTGGAGGCAAGAGCCCAAAGGGGATCTCTACCCGTGATGAGAATGAATCTAAGTTGATGTGATGCTTTGCTTGGTTAGATACAGCACAGAATAGATCAGGCACAGTGGCCAAGGCCAGACTGAGAAAGTAGAGACAGGAGAAAGATTCAAGATTACCCTCAGCTACATAGAGATTCCAAGGCTACTGAGCCTAGAAACACCCATTCTCAAAATAAACAAAGGAAGAGAAAAATTGAAAGGAATCCAGACTATAAACCTATATCTTGTTGCTATTGTTACTCATCAAGATAAGGGCTCTCTGTGTAGTCCTGACCCCAAATTCTGCCTCCCAAGGCCTGGGATGAGAGGTGTGTGCGAGGACCTGGGGCTAAATCAATATCTTTATCTGCTTCCCCAAATGGAAGACCCAGCTACTTGTCGATATGGTTTACTTCAATAATCAATGCACCTAACTGCATTGAAAAATGCCTGGAGCATATATTTAAACCCAGCATTTGGCAGGCACAGGCTCTGTGAGTTTGAGACTAGCCTGGTTCCAGGACAGTTTCCAAAGCCACAGAGAAACCCTGTCTCCAAAAACTAAAAAAAAAAAAAAAAAAAATCGAGCCTCCCAGGTAGTGATTACTTCCTTTAACATCTTACTAGTATTTTTATGACTAAATCTGAAGCCGGGTAGAGGTGAGGAAATGCATTTTAATCCCAGAACTCTGGAGGCAGAATTTGAGGCCAGGACTCCCTCCAAAACTACTGATAAATTCCCTCTTGAAAAACAAAACAAAACAAAAAGCCGTATGTCACTATGTACCCCCTGGCTTGTCTGGAATTCACTCGTGTAGACCAGGAGGGCCTTGAACTCACAGTGATCCTTCCCTAACCCTGAGCCTCAGTCTCATCAAGAGATACCAAAAAAAAAAAAAAAAAAAAAAAAAAAGGGCACCACCCCACCGAGCCCCTAGTTATTTAAAAACACACACCCAAACAACAAACAAATCAACTTCCTCCTCTGAGGGGGGGGGCTGTGAAGGTCATTCTGCCCCAGGGAAGCTCAGCACAGAGGACACAGGTGGGCTGGGTTGGGATGGCCCCAGGTGGGGGAGGGATACCAGAGTCTCCTGGGGGCCAATGAGCCCAGAGACTGTATAAGAATTAGAGCCTCTCCGCCCCCAACCCAGAGGCTTCTACTGTATCCGTTCCTATCCTCTCCTCGTCTTGCTGCCTGCTGCCTACGACTACGTTCTGTGCCAGATTTCAGGTTCAACTTTTTCTGTAGGAAAGGTAATTGTGTGACTCGTGTGTGTGTGTGTGTGTGTGTGTGTGTGTGTGTGTGTGTGTGTGTGTGTGTGTGTGTGCGCGCGCGCGCGTGCGCGCGCTTTATGAGGTTTGGAACTCAGGCACAGATGCAGGCTTGATATTGATACCTTCCCTCAGTTTTGGAGGACATACATTTAGTTGAGCAAACTTTTCTTCGACATGGGTCTGGCTGATAACTCAGATCTGCCTTCCGCCAAACCACCACTGCCTGCCTTTCGAAGTTTGGGGGTTTTTTCTATGTAGTTTGGGAGTCTCCTGGAAAAAGCTCTGTAGGCCATGACGGCCTCTAATCACAGATCCTCCTGCCTAACATTCAAAGTGCTGGGATTAAAGGCGTGCGCCACCACCGCCCGGCTGTGTTTCTTGTTTTTAACTTTTTAAAAACTCGAGTTTTAAATCGGCATAGCTGTGGATTCAGCCTCATGGCCCGACAGGCACCTGGGTTTGGTCCTACATCACCGGCAGCCTCTGTATTAGCTTCCACGAGGTAGTAGTTTGGGAGTGGAGGGGGGGGTATTAACGTTACAACCCATGGTGGGAGTCACTTTCATAAAAGGTTACAACAGGGTTCCAGGCAATTGCATTTGATGGAGAAGTTTATCAAACCCTAAGAGTGGTAACTTGGGTCAGTTTTGGAACCGGATACTAACCTCATCCCCGATTTTCATACTTAATTCAGGATTTTGGCGCGGAGGGTTGTGCATCTCTCTAGACCATGTCAGCCTGTGGTACTCAAACTGTGGGGGCACTTTTTGTACTGGAATAAAGTGCCGCCCAGCTTTGAGCGTTGCCGGCTGAGAAGGGCGACTTCCCCAGTTCTGGTGACTCATCTGGCATCCTAGTGTGGGGCACTCTTTGGCCTTGGGAGCTACAATGTGTCCCCTGGAAGCACGTGTCTCGGTTAACTAACTGCTTTCCCTAGGGCTGGGACTCGGGCATAGAGGGGAGAGAATGTTAGCCAGGACCTGAGGCGGCAGTTGCAGGGAGGGGTCCTGGGGAGTCGACAAGAGCCCAGGCTGTGAGGGGGCTACCACATAGTGGTCATCAAAGTGGACGCCCTCTCTGAGGCGGAGCTAGAAAGTGCTTCCACTTTGTTCCACTGTGTGGGGCGAGCATCTCACGAGCGCATTGGAAGCATTTGCGCAGGCGCTCTGCAGGCTTGAGTGTAAGGCGTGCTGCTCTTCCCTGGAAAGGCGGGAGCAGTTCTGGTGTGATGGAAATATTGTTATCTATGTGCCTTGGACCCTAAAAGAGCCTAAGTTGTGAGAGCTCTTTCTCTGGGAGGCTTTTTCGGGATTGTTTGAATAGGCTCGAAGTTGCGGTTGGCTGTAAGACCAGTTTGGGCCACATATTAGGGTTTTGATTGAACCCAGGTGTTAGTACAGCCCCAAATGTTCCACCTTAACATATAGGCAACAAACCTTAAATGTCTGTGCAGTGCCTATAGGTACTGATCTTGGACGATCAACCTATGATACTCAAAACTGGGGCTCTTGTTTTAACTGGGAGAAAATTGCCGCCTGTTTTGAACGTTACCGATTCCACAGAGACTTGACAGCTGAAAAACTAGGTTCTGGTGGCAGCTGGGTACATGAGGGGAATGTATGCATCCCAAGTTTATACAGGCACTGCAATCTGGAGGGTCACACACGATGACGGCCATCTGAGGCTTGTCAGGAAATTCGGTCGAAATTTGTGTGCACAAGGGGTCTGGGATTCCGAGTGCAGCCTGGAGTTCCTTGCCTGTCTGGGTGAAGCTGGAGGTGTATTCCTTTCCTTCCACTGGAAACTAAACTGGTGCTATGAAGTTGTGATGTGGGAATTAAGATTCTAAGCCAGGTAAACAGCTGCGGTAAAGCAGGGTGAGGGTGGGAACCCTAAGATGGGCCAAATGGGGAGGACCTGCCAATTATTTACACCCTACCTTTGGTTTTTCAAAACAGGATTTCTTTGTAGCTTTGACCCCCGCCCCTTATCTTCTGCCCACAACCTCTCCCAGCCCTTTTACACTTTAAATTGAGTGCAGAGTCTGAATTTTGAGTACTGGGCAAGCCTGGTGGACAGTATAGTAGGGATCCTCTGAACAATGGGGGAGGGTGGCATGTAGACCAGTGTGAACCCAGAGTGCTGGAATTAAAAGCCTACACCATGCTAGGCACAAACCTTCATAGTTTCTCATTTGTATTTCAGGCCTTATCCCAGTGAATTCCCCTGAGTTGAATAGTCTGGCTAATTAAGTGGTTTTTCTTAATCCCTAACAGCTTTCTACGGTCGCCTTTCCTCCCAGCTCCCGACAGAGCTCAACCTGCTCTACTCAAACTCTGGGGACACTTTTTGGTCCTTGAAAGAAGTGCCGCCAAGGTTTGGAGTGTGGCCGATTGAGAGTGCCTCCTGCCCGCTGGGGAAGGTGACGCCCGCTGCTGCCCATGTGGTGGCACTCAAATGTCAGGAGCACTCTTCTCGTGTCCAAGTGGAAAGTGTTGTGACATTTGGGTGTTGTCTGTGGGTCTCTCTCATTCCCACCTGTCCAGTGGAGAGGGGCTGCTCTTAGATGCTGTGCACTGCCAGGGGACTGGGTGGGGATGTGGGGAGGTTGGATTTGTCACCTTCACCCCCTGAGCTGTCTTCCCCAGACCCGTTTAACATTGTTTGGACTGCTCTTAATGTTGCAGGCCCAGCTCCATCTTGTGAGGTCCCAGATAGCCATACTCAAAATGGAGGCCCTCTCCTGCCTTAAAGTGGAAAGTGCTCCCATTTTGTGTGTTGCTGTGTGGAGAAGGCATCGGTCCCGGAACTTGTGTGCACCTGGATAAATTGCTCACTTGGAAACACTCAAATGTGGCGCACTCTTCTGGCTGGAGTAGAAAGTGCTACACCATTTGAGTGTGTCCTGGGGGCACCACTCCCAGACTGCTCTTCCTGAGAAGTCTTCAGTTCCTTCCCTGTACCTGAGTTCCTCAATTAGGTGGGGGGAGAGCTAATGCCAGTTCCAGCTGCAGTGGGAACTCCAGGCCTCTGGGGATTTGAGTGACATCACCTGAGACCTGGTCAGTGTCAGAGTTAAAGATTTGAGTTGTTATAGTTTATGGTGTCTGCGTCGTGAGCATGCAGAATCGTGTCTGATCTCCTGATTGAGGGGGCTGGAAATTGGACCCGGGTTCCACTGAACCCAACCACCAAGGTCAAATTTTAATCCTAATAACAATTTTTCCTAATGTCAGCTGGAAATTTTGGTTTGTCACGTGAAAGTTGAATAAAGTCTTGTTCTCTTAGCATTTGCCTTCTGTTTTCTATTAGCTTATGGCAGGGTGGGGAATGACTGGTTGTTTCCATGTGATTTCTAGGGACAGAATGCTCAGAGTAACCTTACCAGGTGTTTTTCTCACCTGAAGGGTCAGTTGGTCAGTTGCCCTATGAGGCAAAAGGCAGAACTTGCCAGAACAGATTCAAAGCAGACCTTGGTTTCAAGTGGGGGGGGGGAATGTGATAGATAATCAAGTCCCTGATACAAACTATCCTTGAGCTATACTTAAACCACCTTCACAAGCTGAACAGTATTTGAATGGAAATTTTTGAGATGTATCTATCTAACCTGGAATTTGCAGACCAGCAGCACAGATCTTGCTGCTTCTGGGATTAAGGCAAATGCATCTAGGCCTTGTGGGTCTTTTGGGGGGTGTTATTTTGCCAGGGATGGAGGGCATGGTTAAATCCCAATTAGGGCCATAGTTACTACCGGGTGTCATGAGTCACCTCCCTGCCTTGTGCTCTGTGATTCATCTCTGGTCCTCTTGATTACTGGCAGTCTTCGGTACAAGGCTCATCCCTTTACCATACTGACACGACAGAAGGTAAGCTACATACTATTGCCTGGAGCTGGCATGGTTATAAGCTGTCCTATAGGTTCTGGACTTTAAATCCCAGTGCTCTCAAAGCTGTCTGGAGAGCCAATTGCTTTTAGGCTGTGCCTCCCTGTAGCTCTGTCTGCTCTGGAATGACCTTCCTGTGTCTCCTAAAGGCCTAAGCCACCATGCACAGCAATTGTGAATGTTTTTCACTCAGATGTTAAAAGTTGGCATGCGAGAAGAGAGTCCTGGGTTTCATGCATGCTAGCGAGGCAGTCATCTTGCAGCTGGTCCAGATGTGCAGCCCAGCCTCATTTGTGTGGGCAGCAGATACAAACAGTTCTGGATCTTACATCACCTAAGGCCTCTGCAACCTTGCACCCGCAGCTCCAGGCCACTTTGGATCTTTTGTGCTTCTGTCTGTTCTGTACAGTTTCCCAGTGCGATTACAATGTTGGGTCATGAAGTAGGAAAGTAGATGAAAATAACAGGTATTGCCTGGGATGCCTGGCCAGAGGAGTATGGGTTACCATTCCATAAATCTGGTAAGATTTTGAGTTTCTGCTTCCTAGTTCTTGAATTGCCTCTGTAAAGTTTGTACTATGAACAAATATTTGTTGGTCTGGAGAAGCAGAGGCAAGCAGAACTCTGAGGTTGAGGCCACCCTGGTCTACAGAGCAAGTTCCAGGTCAGCCAAAGCTACACAAAAACCTCCCCAACACCCTCCACCACCTCCAAAGTGTTATTTACTATGCTTATTTTAATCAGTTGTAGTTTCTGACATTGGCCAGCAGGTGGCTGTCTTGGCCCAGTGACTGGCTGAAATGTACAAAATCTGGATTTTTGTGTTGTCTCCCCCTGGTGTCCCCTATCACTGCTCTTAAAACTTGTTAACCAGCCAATCCCCGTGCTAAATGATATGCATGAAGTCCACAGCAAATCCAAAGAGCTTCCTGAAAGCTTGAGTGTTTATGGCTCAAGCAAAAAAAACCTTTCCCTTCCCCTGCATTTTTCTGGGCCTCCTGCCCCAAGACAGGGCCTCATGGAGCCCCCTCTTGTTTCTGATTCCCAGGGTGACCTTGGGTTCCTAATCCTCTGGACTCTACAGCAGAGGCTGGTCCTTAATCCCAGCACTTGGGAGGCAGGGGTATCTCAGTGAGTTCCAGCACTTCCATGACTGTCACACAGGAAAAACAAAACAGGAAGTTCTGTCTCTCAGCTGCTGGATCCCAGCTGTCTGAGGGAATAAAGGTCCTGGGGGCCTCCATTCTGATGCCCCAGCTCTGCTCAGCACCCAATGTCCATGTATGGTTTTGTGAGTCGAAGTGCTGCCAGCCTCCTGTGGGTCATTTTGTTCAGGTCCATTCCAAACAGCCTGGGGACAAAGCATGGGACTCTCACCATGGTGAATAAGAAGACACACAGCATCCTGACATCCTGCATTTCAGCCTGGTTTTCAAATATTTTCCTCCTTGGGTCTGTATGGCGTACTTCCTGCTCTTGCATAGGGCCAGAGTTCAGTTCTACATACAACCGTTTTTAAGTCTAGCTCCAAAGAAACTGGTGTCCTTTTCTGGCCGATATTACCAGAATTCATGTGTACACATCATATACATACAAAATTAAGAACTGAACCCAGGTCCTTTGGAAGAACAGCTGGAATTACAGATGGTTGTGGCCCCCTGATACTGTTACTGGGAACTGAACTCAGGTCCTCTGTAAGATCACTTGGTGCTTTTAACTACTGAGCTATCTCTCCAGCATAATTCATCCAGTGTTTAATGCATCTCAATTATTTAGTGGTTCTACCCCCAAATCTGAGGCCAGCATTCCCTAATCCCACATTCTCCACAACACATCAGGGGTTCATCCCTCACCACAGGACTTGAAGTTTGCAGCCTGGATGTCTCAGCCTCCTGCACAGCAGCCGGACACCTGTGTCCCCCAGAGCATTGTTGGTCACATAAAGCTCAGTCAGGGTCTGGTTGGATCCCAGGATGGAAGAAAGCTCCTCACCTGCTTTTGTTGTGAGGCCACAGCTGTCCAGCCTGCAGAGGACAAGCTGAGGTGGATGTGGTGGTCTTTTTCAGGGAGTTGCAGTGATGATTTTACAGGTGACAAGGTTTAAAGGAGACAGTTATGGGCCCATCCATTAGTTGCTGGACCCTTCCTTAGTGACTGGTGTAGCCCTCAGCAAATACTTTCCTAGCTATGGTCACACAGGCAACCCTAATTAGTTTTAGTGGTGGGCAGAGCAGCTGGATCTCTTGAGTTCAAGGCTACCCTCATCTATAAAGCTGACTTCCAAGATAGCACTACAAAGAGTAACCATTTGGGGTTACTCATAATGTGAGTTATTATAGACTGGGTCCCCTTTGTGGTTTGATGCCAAAAATCATTGATTTACTTCTGTGGTTATTTGGTCCTCAGTTTTAGCCTGGAGCCACATTTGGCCTTGTAGAATAGAGTTAGGGATGGCTCCAGCCCTCAGAGCTTCTGTCCCTAGAGAACACATCTCTAAGCAATGAGTCCAATGCCTGCAGCTTGGTAAGGATGCCGGTTTGGAAGGCTAGATGTGGTGACTCACACTGTAATCCCAGCAGAGGGAAGCAGATTTCTGAGTTAAAGGCCAGCCTGGGCTACAGAGTGAGTTCCAGGCTAGCCCAGGGTACACAGAGAAACCCTGTCTGAGTGTAGCGCCAGCTCTACGATACGATCTGTTCCATGAATCCGACAAAGGCCTGGAGGATGAAATAGAGACAAGACAGGGGGTCATTTGTGCAGCTACAATGCTGAGTGCCGGTTGTGGTTTATTGAGGGGAAGGGGTGGGCTCGTATACTGACTCACAGCACAGCGGAAAACAATCAAGGATCAAGCATGCAAGTTCTCAGGCTTAGTGCTGCCTCCCCAGCAGATGTGTGTTAGCAAATCAAGAAGAGCTCCAAGACCTACTCTGCTGCAAGATGTTCCAGCCGACAGCTTCAGGCTTGCTTGAGGTGCCTCGGGGGCCCATTCAGGGCCCATATCAGAGGAAAAGGGAGGAAGGGGACATGTGGATTGGGACTGAGTTTGTAGCCAGTATGCTAACAGGTTATAGAATTCCCACATCACAAAAGCAGGGGCTGGAGAGATGGCTCAGTGGTTAAGGCTGCTCTTCTAGGGCAGCCAAGTTTGGTTTCCTGCACTCAGTTGGTTCACAACGTCCTGTAACTGATAGTCCTGGGCATCTGATGCCATCTTCTGTCTTCTTTGAAGCCCTCAGGCCCAGATGCAGACACGCACACACGCACACACACACACACACACACGCAGACACACACACACGCAGACACACACACACGCAGACACACACACGCAGACACACACACGCAGACACACACAAGCAGACACACACACACACACACACACGCAGACACACACACAGACACACACACGCAGACACACACACACACGCAGACACACACACACACACACACAGATGAAAAGGAAATGCCCAATTCTTGTCATGCCTGAATATGACCCTCTTATATACATAAATTAACAAATGCCATTTTGTTTTCTAGAAGCTTCTAATCACTCTCAGTTAGTTCATTACCTGTTTTTTGTGTGGGGGGAGGTTGCTCTTGCGGGAATGGAGTATTCATTCTGTCTCCAATATGTCTGTTGTTCTTGTTATTGTACTTTTTCTCCAACCCCTCCCCCCCCCCCCTTTTTTTTTAAATTTGGTTCTTCCATACGTGGTTTCTCTGTGTAAGAGCTCTAGTTGTCCTGGAACTGTGCTTGCCTCTAGCTCCAGAATGCTGGGATTAAAGTTGTGCACCACCACACTCACCAAAGTAATTCCATAAAGCTCACTGTAGGATAGAGTGGTGGAACAGGCCTTTACTCTGAGAGGCAGAGGTAGGTGACTTGGAGGCAAGCCTTGCCTACATAGTGAGTTCCTGTTCTAGCCAGGGCTACATACATAGTAAGATCCTGTCACACACACACACACACACACACACATACTCTCTCTCTCTCCCTCCCTCCCTCCCTCCCTCCCTCCTCTCTCTCTCTCTCTCTCTCTCTCTCTCTCTCTCTCTCTCTCTCTGGAACAAATTACATGCAAAATAAACGAAATTTTAGCCAGGTGGTGGTGGCCCATGTCTTCAATCCCGGCACTTGGGAGGCAGAGGCTGATGAATCTCTGTGAGTTCGAGTCCAGCCTGGTCTAGAGAGCAAGTTCCAGGACAGGCTCCAAAACTACGGAGAAACCCTGTCTCGAAAAACAAAAATAAAATAAATTAAGTTCTGAGGATGCAGCTAAGTTGATGGGATGCTTTGCTTGGTTAGATTCAGCACAGAATAAAGAAGGCATAGTGGCCAAGGCCAGACTGAGAAAGGAGAGACAGGAAAAAATTTAAGGTTATCCCCAGCTACATAGAGGTTCCAAGGCTACCTAGCCTAGAAACACCCAGTCTCCAAATAAAGGAAAAAAAAAAAAAAAAAAAAAAAGGAATCCAGTATTCTAGACTATAATCCCATATCTTTGTTGAGGTTGTTGCTACTTGAGATCAGGGCTCTCTGTGTAGTTCTGGCCCCAAACTTAAGAGTTCTGTCCACCTCTGCCTCCTAAGGACTAGGATGAAAGGTGTTGCCACTACCTGGGGCCAAATCCATATCTGTATCTGCTTCCCCAAATGTAAGACCTAGCTACTTGCTGACATGGTTTACTTATTCAATAAATCATGCACTTAAACGGCATTGAAAAATGCCTGGAAATGATGACTGAACTGGTCACAGTCTTATGGACCCATTATCCCAGCACTTGGGAGGTGGCAACAGAAACCAAGGAACCCAAAGACATCTGTGGCAATTTAGTGACTTTAGGGCCAGCTTGGAGTACCTGAGACCCTGTCTCAAGAAACCCTAAAACCCACGCCTGCAACATAGCTCAGTAGCTTTGGCCCTGTATGCCTGGAGACCTTATTTCAATCCATGAAACTACGTACATATAGGAGAAAACCAAACCAACTCCAGCTAGTTATTCATTGACCCCCAATCCTGCACAAGAGGAACAAAGAAAAAAGAGGCTGAAAGAGAGGAAGGGCTTGAACTCAGTAAGAAAATCAATACAAAACAAAAAAACCTGAGCCTCCCAGGTAGTGATTCCTGATTACTCCCTTTAACTTTTTTTTTTTTTTTCTTTTCTTTTTGGTTTTTCGAGATAGGGTCTCTCTGTGGCTTTGGAGCCTGTCCTGGAACTAGCTCTTGTAGCTCTTGAACTCAGAGATCCGCCTGCCTCTGCCTCCCGATTGCTGGTATTAAAGGCCAGCGCCACCACCTGACCCCTTTAACATTTTATTAATGTTTTTCAGAATGAATCTGGAGCCTGGAAAGGCAGTGGTGGCAAATGTCTTTTAATCCCAGCACTCAGGTGGCAGAGACGGGCAGATCTCTGTGAGTTCGAGGCTAGGAGGCTCCATAAAACACACACACACACACACACACACACACACACACACACACACACACACACACACACACACACACACACAGTACCCTGGTTTTCTGAAATTCACTATTGTAGACCAGGAGAGCCTTGACCCAACAGTGATCCTTCCCAAACCCCCAGCCTCAGGGTCACCAAGTGCTCCAAAAAAGCCCCACCCAGCCCCTATCCACTTAAAAACAAACATCCACTTCCTCCTCTGGGAGGGGAGAGGGGAAGACGGTGAAGGTCATTCTGCACCAGGAAGCTCCGCACAGAGGACACAGGTGGATTGGGTAAGGATGGCCCCAGGTGGGGGAGGAATACCAGAGCCTCCCCTCTAGGGAGCCAATGAGCCCTCACGCATAAGAACTACAGCCCCAACCAGAGGCTTCTACTGTACCCAATCAGATCCCGTTCTGGCTGCTTGCGCCTGTCTTCAGCGCCATCTTTGGAGTTCGGCTTTCTCTGTAGGACAGGTATCTTTTTTCCTCTACTCTCTCCCTCTATTCAGTGGTTTTTGAAGCCTTGGACGTTGGTTTTGAAGGGTGATTAATTGTGGGGCTACTATTGGTATACCTCGGGTTTGGAGGAGATGTGGTTAATCTACGGCATGGACATGGGTCAGGCTGAGTAAAGTAACTCAGCTCTGCCTTCCTGCAGACCACCAAGGCCTGGGTTTAAAAGTTTGGGTTTTCTGTGGAAAGTGCTCCGTAGACCATGCTAGCTTCGAACTCACAGTTCTCGCCGCCTAACTTTCCCAATCAGTGCTGGGATTAAAGAAAGGCTCGAGCCAGTACTGACAAGCTTTGCTTTTGAATTTTAAGTCAATGTAGCCCTGGATTCGGCCTCCTGGGCCCACAGTCAGCTGGGTTTAGTCTCACATCACAGGAGATCGAGGCCGGCCTGCGGGTAGGGCTGTACAGTTTCAACGAGGTAGGAATTTGGGAGTGTGTGTGAGGGGCTTATGAATGACACAGCAATAGGTGGAACTGCTTGCTGGAAGGAGTTCCATGGGACCAAGGCAATTGCATTTCAGTTGTTGGAGTAGCTGAATTATCAATGGCCTTGGGTCAGTTTTGCTCCTGGATACTAAAAATCATCCCCGATTTCATACATCATTCAGGTTTTTGGCGCGGAGGATTGAACTGATCGAACGTCTTCAGTTTTCTGGCGGGTAAAGTTTTTCGGGTTTGTGCATCTCTCTGGACCACCTCAGCCTGTGGTACTCAAACTGTGGGGGCACTTTTTGTACTGGAATAAAGTGCCGCCAGGTTTTGAGCATTACCGGTTGAGAAAAGGGCGATTTTCCCAGTTCTTAGTGGCTCATTTGGCATCCTCTAGTGTGGGGCACTCTTTGGGCTTGAGAGCTACAATGTATCCCTTGGTAACATGTATCTGGGTTAACTGCAGTGTCCTGGGAGCTGGGACTTCCGGCATGGAGGGAGAATGATGAATGGGAAGGTTAGGGAAGGCAGGACTGGCTCGCAACAGTAGCCAGTAACTGAGGCAATATTGGAGGCCTGGGGGGTCGACAAGCGCCCCCATTGAGGCAGAGCTAGAAAGTACTTCACTTGGTAAGCCACTGTGTGGGGGAAGCTTTTGGGCATAGGCTCTCAGGTCAGGCTTCGGAGTGTAAGGAGTGCCACTCCACTAAAAAGGCGGCACCATTTCGGATGTGATGGGATATTGTTAATGTGTGTGCCTTAGACCTTTAAGGAGGCAGTTGTGGTGAGAGCTATTCCACAGCGGTTACTTTTTGGAACCAGATTTTTTTTTTTTCTGGTGGTTTTAAAGACTTCAGGGTTAGGGTTCAAGGTTACCCTTGCCTGTAAGAAGGCCAGTTTAGGGCACATGTGTCAGGGTTTTGATTAAGTTGTCAGGTGAAAGGAATATTTAAACCCAGGTGTTAGCACATCATCTGTTTTGCAAATGCCACACCTTAATACATGGGCAAAGCCTTAAATAGATGTGCAGGGCCTCTAGGAACTAATCTTGGACCCTCAACCTGTGATACTCAAAACCCGGGGCTCTTTTTGTTTTCATTTTTTTTTTTTTTTCTTGGAGAAAAGTGCAGGCAGGTTTTGAGTGTTACCGATTGAGAACTAACACAAACACAGCTGAAAAACTAGGTTCTGGTGGCAGCTGGGCACATGAGTGGAGTGAAAGCATCGTAAGGTAGTAACAGGGACTGTCATCAGATGGAGGCCATCTCTGAGGCTTATACAGAGAGTTCATCCATTTTGTCTGCATAGACAAGGGGCCTGGAAACCTGAATAGTGTCCAGTTGCATTCTGGAGTTACTTAGCTGTCTGGGGGCAGGAGGGGAGTTCCCTCCCATTGGATCCTTCACTGGTGCTGTGAAGTTTTGATGCTGCACTTAAGGTCCAGGAAGTAAGAATCTAACCCAGGAAAATAGCAGCAAAGCAGGGAGAGGGTGGTGAGACTAAGACCAAGTGGGGAGGAGCTACCGTGTTTTGTATTTTAACTAATTTCCATCTTCTGGGTTTTCTTTTTTTCTTTTAGCTTATACAAAGTAATTAACAGAAAATGATTTGTTCACTGACAGGGAGCATGAAGACAGCCATTCCTTCGGGTGCTGTCAGAAGGGATGGGGGTGATACCCTCAATCTGCAATCTTCATCCATGAATGAGCAAGGTCTCTGAGAGCGGACTGGGCTCCAGGTCTAGGGGTCTTGGTCCTGTTCCCTCCTGTGGCTCAAAGTTTGATATGCAGGGCAGTGATGCCCAGCTCCTTGCACCTGCCTGCGGGCGACATCCTGGGCAGCCAACATGGCTGCATACGGAGAAGACTCTTCTGTCAGCCTCTACCTTCATCCCATCAGATGGTTTCCTTGCCAGAAAGATCAGTAACCATGGGCAAAGGTGCCATTGAAGGGTGCAAAAATGCGGCAGACACCAAATACATTCTCTCCTTCAGCCACTTGAGGCCCAAGGCTGATGACCCGGTCTTCCTTCTTTTCTTTCCTTCCACTTGGGAGGTGCCATTTATTTCTCCAGACTTTTCCAGTGGAAAGAGCCATCTTCTGATTTTTCTTTTCTTTCTTCTTTTTTTTTCCAAGACAGGGTTTCTCTGGCTTTGGAGCCTGTCCTGGAACCAGCTCTTGTTCCAGGATGGTCTCTTAACTCAAAAGAGATCCGCTTGCCTCTGCCTCCCCAAGTGCTGGGACTAAAGGCACACACCACCAACACCTGGCTCATCTGGTTTTTCAAGACAGGGTTTCTATTTGACATTGACCTGCCTACCTCTGCCACTGCAGCTCCCAGCCCTTTTACACTTTAAATTGCTAGTGGTAATAGGCTCATTAGCAAATAATGGACATTTTCTGTGGGTGTAGAGTCTGTTGGGTTTTGAGTACTAGGCCAGACTTTTGGACAGCCAGAAAAGGGATGCCTATACACAATTTGGCTTTTTAGTGGGAGGGCAGCGTGGAGACCAGTGTGTAGCCTCTCCTCTTGAAAACGCCTGAGTGCTGGGATTATTATACCACGCTAGGCACAAACCTTGTTTTCTCATTTTTTCCCAGGCCTTTCACAAGGACCCCAGTGAGCTCCCCTGAGTTTGGAATAGTTCTGCCTGGGATGGAACTTGCCTTGTGCCCTAGGCTTGTTTGCATCCAACATCATCAACAAGCCTGGCTAATTAAGTGATGAATTTTCCATAATCCCTAACAGCTTTTCTACAGTTGCCTTACACAGCTCCCTTGAGACCTCAATCTGCGCTAATCAAACATCGGTGAAACTTCTTGATCTTTGGAAGAAGAAGTCCACCATGTTTGAGTGTTGCCGATTGAGAGAACGCTGCAGCTGGGGAAGGTGGTGGTGGCCGCCCAAGGGATGTCACTCAAAAGTCAGGAGCGCTCTTCTCATGTCCAAAGTGGAAAGTGTTGCAAGAGTTGGGTGTTGTCTGTCTGTGAGTACCATTCCCGGCTGTCCGGTGGAGAGGATCTCATCTTTAATAAGATTTGCTGTGCACAATAAATGAAGAGATTGGGGAAGACCCCATGGGGCAATAACTAAAGCCTGAGGTGCAGACAGGAGACCAGCTACTGCCCAGCTGCCTTCTGTGCCCAGCAGAAGGTAACGATATTTAAGATGGGGGTGGTGAGTCATCTCTACCTTCCTAATCATTTAATAAACATTGGATTTAGAATCCAGTTTTCATGTAGTTAGCCTCTCGGATACTAAGGTTAATGTTGTGGCTGCAATCTGAGATTCCTGAGTTTTCCTGTGGTTCTCAGATTAGTTATCATCTTGGGGTTGGTGGGGGGATTGAATTTGTCACTTCAAGTTCCCTTCACCCACTGAGCTATCTTCCCCAGGCTCATTTAACAGTCTTGGTACTATTCTTAATGGTTGCAGTCCCAGCTCCATCTTGTGAGGTCCCAGATGCAGCCATACTCAAAGTGGAGGCCCTCTCCTGGCCTTGAAAAGTGGAAACTGCTTCCATTTTGTGTGTAGCTCTGTGGAGAAGGCATCCCGGAACTTGTGTGCACCAGGAATTGCTCACTAGGGAACATTCAAATGTGGCGCACTCTTCTGGCTGGGGTAGAAAGTGCTACACCATTTGAGTGTGTCCTGGGGGCACCACTCCCAGACTGCTGTTCCTGAGAAATCTTCAGTTCCTTCTCTAGGCCTGAGTGTTCACTGTCCAGACAACTAGGTGAGGAGGAGTTAATACTGCAGTGGGAACTCCAGGCCTCTTGGGATTGAGTAACATCACCTGAGACCTGGTGAGTGTCAGCCAGGGTTAAAGGTTTGGGTTGTTAGTTCATAGTTTATGGTGTCTGCACCATGAGCTTGCAGAATCCAGAATCTGATGATTTGGTTGTGGGGGCTGGGAATTGAACACAGGCTCTGTTCCACTGAACCATTTCCCAAACCACCGCAGTCAACTTTGTCTTTTTGAGACAGGGTTTCTCTGAGGCTTTGGAGCCTGTCCAGGAACTAACCCTGTAGGCCAGGCTGCCTCTGCCTCCCAAGTGCTGAGATTAAAGTCTTCGTCACCAATGCCCAGTTCTCGGTCAACTTTCAATCCTAATAACAAGCCCACTTTTTTCCTAATCAGTTGGCAATGACAGCCAAACTTTGGTTTGTCACATTAAAGATCAATGAAGTCTCATTCTCTTGACACTTTGCCTTCAGGTTTCTATTCACTGCTTGTGGGAGTGAATGTTGGGCAGTGTTGGGAGTATCTTAGATGGTCCCTTCCATGTGACTTCATAGCTATAATGTGTGTTTGAAAGCACCTTAGCCTTGAAAGCACCTTAGCTTGCTGGTCATGTCAAGGGCCCAGTTTGAGGCAGGTCTTCCTAACTATCTCTGGGTGACTTGAGTAGGTCTGGCTGCGGACTGACAGCTTCCGTTAGCAGCTGAATGGGCTTTGGTTCTATGCAGGTCCAGGAGGTCTGGGTCACTCCCCTTTCTGGGGCTGGCCTTCCCTTCCTGCCCATCTCCGCTAGGGAAGCTCCTGGCTCCAGCCTGCACTCCCTTGAGGATACCATGGTAGGGGTTTGCTTTTCCTCATAGGCTGATGATAGCTTTCTACCCCAGGGATTTTGTTTGTAACCTGAAGGGCCATTTTGCCTTGCAGCCCTGTAAGCTTAGATTCCAAGAGGTGCTCATGTTTAGGTCTGTTAGTCTTGAACCAGTGAATGCTCTGGTTTTCAAAGCTTTAGAATGCTTCTGCACAGAGAAAAATGTGAGTCAGGGCTCTTACAGAAAAGATCACTGAGCTACATTCCAAACCACCTTTGACATGCTGTTTGAACAGACTGAGTTTGAACTACAGGTAATTTGTTTATTTTTTCCTCTGAGTTAGGGTTTCTCTGTAGCATTGACTCCCCTGTTGGAATGCTGTATACCAGGCTGGCCTGAAACAGCACAGAGATCCACCTGCCTCTGCCTCCCGAGTGCTGGGATTAAAGGCAATGCTCCACACCTTACTATGAGGTGCTCTTTAAAACAGTGTTTACCCTGGAGTTCCTGCCCACCAGATGCACAGATCTTGCTGCTTCTGGGATTAAGGTATATGCCACTAGGTTATTTTTTTTCCTGGGTGGGGTGGAGGGATGGTAAATTGTACAGGTTGACCTGGCTGCTTCCTGGGTTTTAACTCCTTTAACAGTGTGACAATATTTGGCCACATTTTTACACTTGTGCCTGTGCACCTTTGACTATGTTTACTACCCGTGTCATAGTCACAAGTCACTTTACCACACAGTGATGCCACTTTGTGGCACATCAGTCTCTGGTCTTCATGCTTAGTGGCAGGCTCCTTTACAAGTTTCTGCTCTTTACCATTAGTTAGCATACTGACGCCTGGAACTGGCTGGCTGCTATAAGATAAGCTCTCCTGTAGTTAAAGGAGGTCAAACCTATCTTCCCTCAAATCTGTCCCCCTTTTTCAATGGCTTTTAGCCTGGGCGTAAGTGACCTGCCTTGTCTCATAAAGCATTAGCCACCATGCACAGTCCTTGTAAACACTTTTCACCCAGATGTTAACAGTTGGCATGCAATCTCTATAGCTCCCAAGGACAGAAGAGAGTCCTGGATTTCATGCATGCAAGGTAGGCAGTCAATCTTGCAGCTGTTCCAGATGTGCACTCATTCCGTGTCTGAAGCCTCATTTGTGTGGGCAGCAGACACAAACAGTCCTGGATCTTACTTCATCTAAGGCCTCTGCAACCTTGCACCCACAGCCCCAGGCCACTTTGGATCTTTTGTGCTTCTGTCTGTTCTCCTGTACAGTTTCCCAGTGCGATTACAATGTTGGGTCATGAAGTAGGAAAATAGATGAAAATAACAGGTGTTGTCTGGGATGCCTGGCCAGGGGAGTATGGGTCGCCATTCCACATATCTGGGAAGATTGAGTTTTTGCTTCCTAGTTCTTGGATTGCCTCTGGAAAGTTTGTAGTATGCACAAATATTTCTGGGTCTGGAGAAGCAGAGGCAAGCAGAACTGAGGTTGAGGCCACCCTGGTCTACAGAGAAAGTTCCAGGTCAGCCAAGGCTACACAAAAGCCTTGTCTCTAAACAAACCCCACCATCTTCAAGTGATCTCTGCCCTTATTTTTTAATCTGCAATTTCAGACTGTGGCCACTAGATGGGAGTCTTGGCCCAGTGAGTGGCTGAAAAGTCCAGTATGCCAAATTTTGCGTCTCCCTGCTGTTCTCTTACTGGTTTTCAAATTCTTGACCAGCCAATCCCCATGATAAGTGATCTGCATCGAGTCCACAGCAAATCCAAAGAGCTTCCTGAAAGCTTGAGTGTTTATGGCTCAAGCAGAAAAAACATTTTTCTCAACCTGCACTTTTCTGGGCCTCCTGCCCCAAGATGGCCTCATGGAGCCCCCTCTGGTTTCTGATTCCCAGGATGACCTGGAGTTCCCAATCCTCTGGGCTCCACCTCACCATGTAGCACAGGCTGGTTCTTAATCCCAGCACTTGGGGGGCAAGTGCAGGAGGATGGCAGTAAGTTCTAGGCCAGCCTGGTGTGCGAAGCTGTCGGGGCCCATAGAGATGGCTCTGCTTCACCTTTGCTTAAGGTCAGAGCATTAAACTGTCCTGAGTCTTCCAAGGTTAAAGTCATGAGGCCTAAAGGTCTAAGGCCTGATTATTGTAGGATGCTCGATCTTGGTAGTGGATGTCTTTATCTAAATAGCAGCAGACTTGGTCTGACGTATGGTTACCCTTGACCCTCAAGGCCAGATAAGGAGAAGTTGAGTCGAAGGTGTGGTTACCAAATGTTTGGAGGATTAAGGCTGAAAGTCTGTTTTTTCTTTATACACAATGAAGTCTTTTTGCCGTGTACCCCTTTTAAAGGATGGGCATATAATGTTGAACAAACTTGAGGTGTCCAGTAGATTGCACTCCTGACTCTGTCCTGTGTCATTGTCTTTTTCTTATGTCTTTACCTGCCCTTTCTCAATCCACATCCCCCCTCTCCAGTAGGCAGCAGGCAAATCTGCTGGATCCCACTGAAGCCCCACAAGGATGGGTTACAACACAAAGTGATTTCCAGCACAGCCATGACTGTCACACAGAGAAACACACACACACACACGAAGTTCTGTCTCTCAGCTGCTGGATCCCAGCTGTCTGAGGGAATAAAGGTCCTGGTGGCCTCCATTCTGATGCCCCAGCTCTGCTCAGCACCCAATGTCCATGTATGGTTTTGTGAGTCGAAGTGCTGCCAGCCTCCTGTGGGTCATTTTGTTCAGGTCCATTCCAAACAGCCTGGGGACAAAGCATGGGACTCTCACCATGGTGACTAAAAAGACACAGCATCCTGACACCCTGTCTTTAATCCTTGGGTCTGTATGGAGTGCTTCCTGCTCTTGCACAGGGCCAGGGTTCAGTTCCACATCCAACCATTTTTAAGTTCCAGCTCCAAGGAGTCTGGTGACATTTCTGGCCAATATCACCAGAATGCATGTGTATACATACATAAGCATAACTAACCATGAAAGTCTCTTGTTTGGTTGGTTTGTGTTTTGTTTTTCTGTTTTGTTTTTTAAAGAGAGGGTTTCCTTGTGTAGGTCTGGAAACTGTCCTGGAACTCACTCTTGTAGACCAGGCTGGCCTGGAACTCAGGGATCTGCCTTCCTCTGCCTCTGCCTCTGCTGGGATTAAAGGCGTGAGCCACCACTGCCCTGGCTTGTGGTTTTGTTTTTGTTCGTTTTTTTTTTTTTTTTTTTTGTAGGTTATTTATTTTTTAGCTTGTTTGTCTTTTGACAGGGTTTCTCTGTAGCCTGGGTGTCCTGAATCTAACGCTATAAGCAGGCTGGCCTATAAGTTGCAGAAACGTGCCTGACTCTGCCTCCCGAATAATGCATTAAAAGCATCACCAATACATAGCAACAATACAAAGATTTCTTTTTATTTTATGTACCTTGAGGGTTTTCCCTGCATGAGGATGCCAGATGTATTGGAACTGGAAGTTACAGCCAGTTGTGAAGTATCATGCTGGTGATAGGCTTTGAAAGAGTAGCCAATATTCTTAACCACCGAGACACCTCTCCATACTCCTTACTCTCAAATTTCTGTTTGCCTGTTGCAGACAAGGTCTCTCTGCAGCCTTGCTTGGCCTGAAGTTCTTAGAGCTACTTGCCTCTGCCTTCCATGTGCAGGGATCAAGTATGTTTCCAACCACTCTAGTTCCCTTACGTCTTAACTGTTGGACCTCTGGGAGCTGGAATTACAGGTGGATGTGGCTCCCTGATGCTGTTACTGGGAATTGAACTCAGGTCCTCTGTAAGATCACTTGGTGCTTTTAACTACTGAGCTATCTCTCCAGCACTATTTGTCCAGTGTTTAATGCATCTCAATTACCTAGTGGTCTTACTCCCAAATCTGAGAACAGCGTTCCCGAACCCCCCCCCCATTCTCCCCAAGAAATCAGGGTCTATCTCTCACCACAGGACTCGAAGTTTGCAGCCCGGATGTCTCAGCCTCCTGCACAGCAGCCGGACACCTGTGTCCCCCAGAGCATTGTTGGTCACATACAGCTCAGTCAGGGTCTGGTTGGATCCCAGGATGGAAGAAAGCTCCTCACCTGCTTTGGTTGTGAGGCCACAGCTGTCCAGCCTGCAGAGGACAAGCTGAGGTGGATGTGGTGGTCTTTTTCAGGGAGTTGCAGTGATGATTTTACAGGTGACAGGGTTTAAAGGAGACAGTCATGAGCCCATCCAGTGGTTGCTGGACCCTTCCTTAGTGGCTGGTGTAGCCCTCAGCAAATACTTTCCTAGCTATGGTCACACAGGCAACCCTAATTAGCTTGACTTGTTAGCCAGAGGCAGCTGGACTCTGAGTTCCAAGCTACCCTCGTCTACACAGCTGAGTTCCAAGACAATCAGGGCTACACAGAATAACTAACCATTTGGGGTGGGGGAAGGAGTTGGGGACAGAAACAAAATACAAGTTACAATAATGTGACTGGGTCCCTTTGTGGTTTGAAGCCAAGGATCATTGATTTCCTTCTGTGCTTAATTGTTCTCAGTTTTAGCCTGGAGCCACATTTGGTCTGGCAGAGTAGAGTTAGGGATGGCTGCAGCCCTCAGGGCTTCTGTGTCCCCAGAGATCATCTCTAAACAAGGAGCCCAGTGCCTGTAGCTTGGTAAGGACTGCGGTTTGGAAGGCTAGATGTGGTGACTCACACTGTAATCCCAGCAGAGGGAGGCAGAGTTCTGTGTTCGAGGCCAGCTTGGGCTACAGATTGAGTTCCAGGTTAGCAAGGGATACACAGAGAAACCCTGTCTGAGGATAAGGGAGGAAGGGGACATGTGGATTGGGGCATAGTAGCTCTGTGTTGAAGTAGGTTTAGTCTGAGTTTGTAGCCAGTATACTAACAGGTTATAGAATCCCCACATCACAAAAGCAGGGGCTGGAGAGATGGCTCAGTGGTTCCAGGGGAGCCAAGTTTCATTTTCTGCGCCCAATTAATTGGTTCACAGTGTCCTGTAACTGATAGTCCTGGGCATCTGATGCCATCTTCTGGCCTGTGTGGACATGCAGGCTCAGATGCACAAACACACAGAGGATAGAAAACACCCAATGAAGTCATGCCTGAAGTCTGATTCTTTTAGTTACACAAATAAATGCCTTTTTCCCTCATGAAGCTTCTGAACACTCCCAGAATTGTTGTGTGCGCGTGTGTGAGTATGAGAGAAATGGGGGTTGCTTTGCGGAGGATGGGGGATTCTTTTCTGTATCCGCTGTGTGGGGAGGCATGACAGGAGTGGTTGGCATGGTAGCCGGAGCAGGACCTTAGATACCACATTTTCTGTTTTTTATTTGCCTTTTCGAGACAGGGTTTCTCTGTAACTTTTGGAGCCTGTCCTGGAACTTGCTGTGTAGATCAGGCTGGCATGGAACTCACAGAGATCCTAAAGTCTCGAGCCATCACTCCAAGTCTCAGTTAAGTTTCTTTATGTGTTTCCTGCTTTTGCAATAAAAATAGCCAGCATTTTTTTCTTTTTCTTTTTCTTTTTTTTTTTTTTATATATCATGTCTTATATCTCAGGCTGGCCTGATTCTAAAGCTGAGGTAGTCCTTAAAGTTCTCCCTCTTCCTAAGGAAAACACTCACCACAGCTTCTGGAGTCTGCAGGCTGGGTGCTGCAGCCCTTCCACCAGCAGCCGCAGGCCTCTGTCTCCCACATCATTGAAGCTCAGGTCCAGGTCTCGAAGGCAAGAGTTGACTTGGAGCACACGGGCAATCCCTGCGCATGCGTCTGAGCCCATCCGACAAATGCCCAACCTAGAGGAAGGGATGACCAAGCTGAGTTTGCCCCGTGTCTTTCGATCATGGTCACCGGGGCTGGGTTTAAATGCCAAAATTGTATGCTGGGTGCAGAGGTACGGCTTTGCCAGCCTTGAGATAGAAAAGGGGAGAAGGCAGGACAGGAAGCAAGGGCCGGGCAGCTCAGCTCACGACTGGCTGTAACTCCGGGCTCAGGCAACCTAAATTTGTCTTCTGGACTCTATGGGTTACCAGGCATGCACTTGGTCAAAATCATACATGCAGGCAAAAAGCCACATGTAGAATTTTCTAGTTTAAAAAAGAAGGGACCGGGCTGTGGTGGCGCACACCTTTAATGCCAGCACTCAGGAGGCAGAGGCAGGCGGATCTGAGTTGGAGGCCGGCATGGTCTGCAGAACTAGTTACACAGGGAAACCCTGTCTCAAAAAACCTAGTGGG
This sequence comes from Cricetiscus sungorus, assembly GCA_030556225.1. Lineage (NCBI taxonomy): Eukaryota > Metazoa > Chordata > Mammalia > Rodentia > Cricetidae > Cricetiscus > Cricetiscus sungorus. The sequence goes on from JANBXA010000736.1 coordinate 2,577,856, forward strand.
TGGGGGGGAGGTGGCGGTTGGGTGGAGTCTGCCCTGAGCACTGTGAGCACGTAGGTCGAAGGTTGTCCTGAGCTACATAGCAAGCTTGAGGTCAGCCTGGGCTACGTGAAAACTCTGACTCAAAAAGAAAGGAAAAATAAAAAGTAAAAAGGAGCAGGTCGTGTTGCTGGAAGGATGGAACCCCAGTTCCTCTCAGCACCCATGTTGGGCAGCACACACACACACACACACACACACACACACACACACACACACACACAAATATATATATACGTGTGTGTGTGTGTGTGTTATATGTATAAAATACATACATCAGTGCTCTGCTGGCATATATATGCCTACATGCTAGAAAAGGGCACCAGATCTCATTATAGATGGTTGTGAGCCACAACCATCTATAATGAAGAATTAAACTTATGACCTCTGCAAAAGCAACCAGTGCCCTTAACCACTGAGCCATCTCTCCAGCACCTCCCCTGGAAATGTACAGCAGAACAGAAGGTCGATTTCAGGGGTGTTAGTGTGGCAGGAAATCTTGACAGTAAGATTCTGTAGCTAGAGCAGCTGAGGAAATGGGAGGTCCCATAGCCTCCGTGGCAGAGAAGACGGGGCAATCATGCTGAGTTGGGAACCCCACTCACCGGAGAGTCTGGAGTTTGCAATCTGGGTGCCTGAGGCCCTCACACAGCAGAAGCACCCCAGGATCCCCAAGGTCATTCAGGCCCAGGTCCAGCTCCTTCAGGGTCTGGTTCATGCTGAGGATGGAGGCCAGATCTTCACAGGCAGCCTGGCCGAGGTGGCAGATCTTCAGCCTGTATAAAAGCCAGCTCGGTAAGCATGATGGTGGGGGTGGGTTTCCAGGGGACACTGAATCTCTCCTCTGCCCCCTGTCCTCAGAGTTCAGTATTCTCAGGAAGCTGTGTGGCACACACCTTTGATACCCACAAGCACTTGGAAGACAGAGGCAGGATGATGCTCCATTAGAAAGTAGCCTGGTTATATAGTAAGGCTCTGGCTCAAAAAGCCAGGGGCTGTGGGTGTAGCTCAGTAGTGGGGCACTTGTCTAGTGCGAGCAAGGTCCGTGGGTTCGATTCTCAGCATCCCCCAACCCCCAGAAATCAAGAACACAAAAGCAAAAAACAAAACAAAACAAAACAAAAAAAAACTGTTCAAGGCCTGGCAATGGTGGGGCACGCCCTTAACCCCAGCAACCGGGAGGCAGAGGCAGGCAGATCTCTGTGAGCTCGAGGCCAACCTGGCCTACGTATTAAATTCCAGGTTAGTCACAGAGACACAATGAGACTCTGTCTCAAAAGGTATTTTGTGGGATATTCCTGTGCACATGCACAGCAACAAGAGCTCTTCAGCACTGAGCCATCCCTCCAGCCCCTGTGCTCATTACTTGATGGCTAATCGATGCAGGAGCCCATCGTGGCATTGTTCCGGCACAGCTTGCAAGAGTCTCTCCTTCCACAGTATGGGCCCTGGGCACTAAACTCAGGGTGTCCGGTTTGGTGACAGGTACCTTTACCCGATGAACCATCTCACCAGTCCCTACAGATGTGTTTTGGTAAGACCTATTATTGGCTAAAACAAACAAAAACAAGACTGGCATATGTCTCAAGCATTTGGTTCTAGCATTTGCAGGTTATATATGTGGAGATCATTGTTTTCCTTCCTCATTAATGACTGAACTTCCTCAGGGGGTTGAACTTTATCACCAGCCTTGATGGCCAATGCCGTTATCTGCTGTATCACCATCTTTCTGGCCTCTGCTATCAAGTCTTTTTTTCTAATTTTTTAAAAAAGATTTATTTATTATGTATATACTGTTCTGCCTACATGTATGTCTGCACACCAGAAGAGGGCACCAGATCTCATCATAGATGGCTGTGAGCTACCATGTGGTTGCTGGGAATTGAACTCAGGACCTCTGGAAGAGCAGCCAGTGCTCTTAACCTCTGAGCCATCTCTCCCGCCCTCTTTTTCTAACTTTTACAATTATGATTTTTATAGGGTTGGAGAGATGGCTCAGCTGTTAAGAGCACTGGCAGCTGTTGCAGAGGACCCAGGGCTCAATCCCAACACTCACATGGTAGCTTACTGCTGTTGTGGCCAGCCACACAGCCAGCAACAGAGTAAGCGGGAAAGAAAGATATAGACTAGAGAAAGGTAAAAGTCAGAAGCAAAAGGTAGCGGAAATGATTTATTGGCTTATTCTGCATATAGTGTTCTTCCTGCATGTGTGCCTGTATTGAATACTAGAAGGCACTACATCTCATTACAGATGGTTATGAGCCACCATGTAGTTGCTGGGGATTGAACTCAAGACCTCTGGAAGAACAGCCAGTGCTCTTAGCCTCTGAGCCATTGCGCCAGCCCCTCTAGATGGGATAATTCAAGAAAAGATGTCTAGAAATAAGCCAAGCTAAGGCCAGGCATTCCTAAGTAAGAGTAAGTATCTATGCATTTATTTGTGAGATGGGTGGCAGGTCCCCAAAGACTTAAAACAAAACTATATACACCTGTCTGCAACTCCAGTTCCAGGGCACCCAGCACCCTCACACAACATACATGCAGGCAAAACACCAATGCTCAAGAAATAAAAAATACATAACATTTTAGCCCGGTGGTGGTGGCCCACGCATTTACACCCAGCACTTGGGAGGCAGAGGCAGGTGGATCTCTGAGTTCGAGGCCAGCCTGGTCTACAGAGCTAGATCCAGGGCAGCTAGGGCTGTTACACAGAAATCCTGTCTGGAAAAACCAAAAAACCCAACCAAACCTGGTGTCTGTGGTAACCAAGAGAGTATCAGATCTGCTGTGATTTTACAGACAGTTGTGACCGCCATGTGGGTGCTGGGAACTGAACCAAGGTCGTCTTGTGAGAATAACCAGCACTCTTATCCACCAAGCCATCTCTCTAGTTCCCGTTCATTTCACCTTTGAGTGAGACTCTTAAGAGCAGGCAGTGGTGGCCCCACACCTTTAATCCCAACACTGTGGAACTCAGTGTTGGGAACTCCGGCAGATCTGAGTTCGAGGCCAGCCTGGTCTATAGGGTAAGTTGAGGACAGACAGGGTGGTTACACAGAAAAAAAAAAAACCTGTCTCAAAAAACAAAACAGAAAGATGCTAAGATACTGAAAACACCCTAAATTTGGAGGCATTTCTCCTTTGATTCCTACTGATCGATCCCGAGTCAGCCCATGAAGAACTCACCATAAGGTGCGCAGCCCGCAGGCTGGGTGCCTCAGCCCTTGACACAACAACTTCAGTCCCAAATCCTCCAAGGGGTTTCCAGTCAGGTCCAGCTCCAGCAGATGTGAGTTGTTGCAGAGAACAGAGGCGATCTGTCCACCAGCTGCAGCCTCCAATTGACACTTTCTCAGCCTGGGAGACAATGAACAGGTTGCCAGGTCCTGACCTATCCATCCTGCCCGGTTAAGTCACCTAATGTGAACCTAGTAGTCCTTTCTCTTTCCTATGTAGTTGGGTTTTGTTTGTTTTGTTTATTGAGACAGGGTCTAAGGAGACCAGGCTGGTCTTGAACTCACAGAGATCCACCTGCCTCTGCCTCCCAAGTGCTGGGATTACAGGTGTGCATCACCACACCTGGCTTCAAATGACTTTAAAAAAAATCTATAGGGGCTGGGTGTGATCATGCAGTCCTTTAATCTCAGCACCCGGGAGGCAGAGACACGCATATCTCTGTGAGTTCGAGGCCAGCCTGGTCTATATAGCAAGTTCTAGGTTAGCAACAGCTATATAGTCATACCTGTCTCAACCCCAACCCTGGGCGAGGGCGTTCCACGCCTGTAGTCCCAGCACTCAGGAGACCGAGGCAGGAGGATCTCTGAGTTCAAGGCCAGCCCGGTCTACAGAGTGAGTTCCAGGCTGTTACACAGAGAAACCTTGTCTTGAAAAAGCTAATTAATTAATAAAAAAGACCAAGACTTACTAATAGACCAAAATCTATTTTTTTTTTTTTTTTTTTTTTTTTTTTTTGGTTTTTTGAGACAGGGTTTCTCTGTATAGCTTTGGAGCCTATTATAGAACTAGCTGTGTAGACCTGGTTGGCTTCCAACTCTCACAGAGATCCACCTGCCTCTGCCTCCCGAGTGCTGCAGTTAAAGGCATGCACCATCAATACCCGGCTGAGACCCTGTCTTAATAAACAGAGAGAGCAGGGGTGGGCTGGGGGATGAGACACGGGATTCCAGTAATAGGAACAATTGACATGCTACAGAGGAAGGGGGGCAGGAGGAGGGGAAGAACACTCACTGGATCATCTGCAGCCTACACCCAGGGTGCCGCAGCCCCTTGCAAAGCAGCTCCAGGCCTGGCACCCCAATGCTGTTGCCACTGAGGTCCAGCCTGATTAAATTCCTGTTGGCCATGAGAGCTGCCGCAAGATCCTGGCAGGCTGATCCAGAGACCTGACACCGCTTCAGCCTGAGACGGGAAGGGAGGGAGAAGCAAGTTAGCTATTCTGTAGCTGTTCTGGGATTCTCTGCTTACATTTAGGTCCCTGCCTCCCCCCCCCCTCTCTCTCTCTCTCGTTTCTCTGTGTACCACAGGCTGTCCTGGATGTAGCTCTGTAGACCAGGCTAGCCTCAAACTCAGAGATCTACCTGTCTCTGTGTCCTGAGTGCTGGGATTAAACCCGGGAGCCACTATATGTGGGTTGTTTCTGCCTTTTATCTTACATGAAATAAGAAGTTCCTAGCTCGGTGGCAGAGCTCTTGAATTGCACATTTCTGGTCCTGGGTTCTATCCTCAGGACAAACTAAAAACAAAAACAACTAACGAGGACTGGAGAGGTGGCTCAGAGGTAAAGAGCACAGAGGTCCTGAGTTTTCATTTCCAGCAACCACATAACCATATATATGGTGGTTCATAATCATTTGTAATGAGATCTGGTGCCCTCTTCTGGCATGCAGGGATACATGCAGGTGGAATACTATATACATGATGAATAAATAAACCTAGAAAGGGAGAAAGAGAGCATGAGAGAGAGATTCAAAAATAAATAAACCGAGAGAGAGAGAGAGAGAGAGAGAGAGAGAGAGAGAGAGAGAAGATGATGGTTGTTAAGGCTTGGATGGTAATGGTGTAGTATGGTTTTTGTTGTTGAGGTGGTTGTTCCAGGACAGCCAAGGCTTCAGTGAGATTCTGTATTGAAAAAAAAAAACATAAAAATATGGGAGCTGAATAGATGGTAAAGTGGAGACCTGTGTTCTATCCCTAGCACCCAAGAAAAAAATATGGGCGTGGCTCAGTAGAAGAGCCCCTGCCTAGAATCCTCCAGTGAGGGGCTGGGGGCGTGGCTCAGTGGTAGAGCCCCTGCCTAGAATCCCCCAGTGAGGGCTGGGGCGTGGCTCAGTGGTAGAGCCCCTGCCTAGAATCCCCCAGTGAGGGCTGGGGCGTGGCTCAGTGATAGAGCCCCTGCCTAGCATGTAAGAGGCAGAGGCAAGTGGATTTCAGGGGAACGCTCTGGCTTCAGTTTAAAAGCTTGTTTAAACATAAGGCTGTGGGGCTGGAGAGAAGGCTCAGTGGTTATGACCATATATTGCTCTTGCAGAGGACCCAAGTTGGATTTCTAGTACTCATGTCAGGCAGCTCACAACCACCCTGTAACTCTAGTTCCACACGATCCCATACCCGTCTGCCCTCCTCATGTGCAGGCATATACATAAAACAATAACCATAATATTTTTTTTTTTTAATGACTATAATCCAGGCAGCGGTGGCACGTATCTTTAATACCAGTGCTCGGGAGGCAGAGGCAGGCGGATCTCTTGAGTTCAAAGCCAGCCTGGTGTACAGAGAGAGTTCTAGGACAGCCAGGGGGGAAAAAAAGCCCTGTCTTGAAGAAAAGTGATGTACTGATGGTGACTCAGCAGGTTCAGGCTGTGCAAGCCTGACAATGCAGAATTTGATCAGGACAGCCCTCTCACAGGTGCATTGTTACATACCGGCACTGGAGCCGTGGCAAACAGAGCCACAACTCTGTGTGCTCTGGGAGAGGGTGGTGGGAACCTCGAGAAGCTCGAGTGGCAGCTGGGACTCACCTCAGGTTCTGAAGCTTGCAGTTGGCATGCCTGAGGCCTCGGCAGAGCAGCCGCAGGCCCCTGCTGCTCAGGGCGTTGCGGTACAAGGCCAGCTCGATCAGGTTTGGGTTGGTGCAGACGGCTGCTGAGAGGTGAGCACCGTAGACATCGGGAAGCGTGTCCCCCTCCTGCCTGTGTGAAAACCCATGTGCAGTTCGGTGGTCGACATAGTCATTGTGGTTGACACAAGGACATTCATTTAACAGCTCAGGAAAGCACCTTAGCCTCTTGTAAACCGTTTCTTTCCTCTTTTCTGTTTTCAAGTTTATCTCAAACCCCGACAGTCTTAGATTATTCGTGTGTGAGTGTGCGTGCGTGTGTGTGTGTGTGTGTGCGTGTGTGCGTGTGTGTGTGTGTGTGTGTGTGTGTGTGTGTGTGTGTGTGCGTGCGCGCGCGCGCACAAGCACCTGTGCATGGGGGGAGGGATGTCGGGTCTCATGTAGCCCAGGCTGGCCCTGAATTTGTTGTGTACCCGAGGATGACCTTGAACTCCAGATTGCCTGTCCTTTACCTCCCAATGGCTGCATTAAAGCCATGTGAGGTATCCTGCTTGACTTTGGAGAGACAGTTCTTTTAGTTACCTATTATGTCTTCCTAACTTTCTAGGTTTCTGTTTCTGTTTGAAACAGGGCCTCACTGTGTATTTCTGTCTGTCCTGGAACTCACTATGTAGATCAGGCTGCCCTCCAACTCACAGAGAAAGACCTGCCTGTCTCTGCCTCTGCTGGGATTAAAGGCGTGCGCCAGCACCGCCTGCTGAAAGTTTTTAATAGCAGACTCTCCACGTCATGAGCCCCAGTTTAGTATCAGTGAAAGTTATTTAAGCACAGATCCCAGCTCTCTTGCACTATTGGTCCTTTTCTTTGTTAGAGGGATCACCCCGAATGTTTGGGGATCCATCTTGTATGGACCTACTGAGTATTTATGTCTGGCAGGAACCGCCTTGTTTCTGTGGGCCGAGTCGAAGCATCTCCCACTTCTTGCCACTAAATGTCAGTAGTATCAACTACATTTATCATACCTACATTTAGGTATGACGCCCAAAACTGATTTCCTGGATGTCTGAGGGCCTGGGTGGGAGGCAACAAAATCTTTGACTGGTGGTCATTGGTGACTCACTCTTGAAATCCCAACACCAGGGAAGCTGAGGCCCGAGGACTGACAGAGTGAGACCCTGTCAAACTAGCTGGACATTGTGGTGCTTGCCTGTAATTCCAGCACGTGGGAGGAGGAGGCTGGAAGATCAGGGGTTCGGTATCATTTTCCTCTACATATTGAGTTGCAGACCAATTGGGCTATATGACTCTGTCTCAAAAACAAAAGTAGGGTCAATGAGATAGCTCAGCATGTAAAAAAGTTTGCTGCATAAGTCTGACACTTGCTGGGGAGTGGTGGCTCACACTTTTAATGTGGGCACTCAGCCGCTAGAGGCTGGCAGATCTATGTGAGTGTGAGGCCAGCCTGGTCTACCAAGAGAGTTCTTGGACAGCCTCCAAAGCTACAGTGAAGCCATGTCTCAAAAAACAAGCTAAAATAAAATAAGCCTGACACTTGAATTTGTGAATCCTCAGAATCCCACTTGGAGGTAGAGGCAGGGGGATCTCTTGAGTTGGAAGCCAGCCTGGTTTAGAGTGAGTCCTAGGACTAGTAGGGTTACACAGAAAAACCCTGTCTTGGGAAAAGAGTGAGACAGACACACACGTGGCATGGACCACATGGCAGCCATTGCCGCTTGACAAAGTTCTGTTATCTTTTTGCTACTTAATGATTCTCACTATGTGTCACAGAATTCCCCTATGCCTTTTCCTTTGGGAATGTTGTGTGAACGTTGTTGTAGGATGAGAATATATACAGTGTCAGTCTCTTGTTTTGTTTTTGTTTTTTTTTTTTATTCTTCGAGACAGGGTTTCTCTGAGACTTTGGAGCCTGTCCTGGAACTAGTTCTTGTAGACCAGGCTGGTCTCACAGAGTCTGCCTTTGCCTCCCAAGTGCTAGGACTAAAGACGTGCAGTGTCTTTAAACAAAATAACTCTTTGGAAAAAATCCCTGCCACTGTGGAACTATGTAGCATGATAACTGTTAACTCTCAATCCCATTGTGTGCCCCCTCCCTCCAAATCACACCAGGAATAGAGAAGTTAAAGATTTACTAACTGGGCATACCTGGTCCCAGGGATGAAAAACACACAATCCAGAGAAACAATGGGCCCAGATCTAGAGCCTGGGGTCAGTTAGGGCATGGGTTCGGTACCCACGATTCGTGTCTTACTGGGTGAATGGTAAGATCGGGTGCGCCCCATGGGGAAGAGATTCCATTAAGATGTTAGACTGGCTCGGTCCCCCTCTGCCATACTCAGGAGCATACTTCGAAGGAATCAGGATGGTATGGTGAGAAATGGAAAAAGAGTAAGGTGTCAGGACCTTCTCTTTGGGAGCTTAAGAGGGTAACAAGTCCACATTAGAAGACTAAGGCACAAAGGAAAGCAATTAGCAAAACGGCTCAGTGCTTGTTTGCTGTGCTACAAGGAGGAAGCACTGCATCGTGCCCTTTGAAGAATGAAAGTTGCTAACTCCAGCAACTTTGTTTCTCTAGACTCAATGTCTGACACCTCCTGACCATGAAGTGTAAAAGGCCTCCTGGTGTGCTTACAGAACCTTAGAGAACAGTAGGCATTTTGCTTCAGGGAAAATGACATTGAGGTCTGCTTTCATGCCAGAATGCATTAAGCCTGCTTTTGGTATTGCTTGTAGTTAGAGAATAATGCAATTATAAAGAATATAATAAGGTGTAGCCTGTTTCCAACAAACAAACAGGCAGTCATCCCCATTTGCCCTCGGATCACGCCAGTCTCCTTCCCCTGGCCAGCTCCACAACTCTCCTCTTTGGGTCCTGAACCCTGTTGAAGCTGCACACACACACACACACACACAGACATAGACACACACACAAGAGGAAGACACACACACAGATACTGAAAATAAATAAAATAAAATTTAAGGGTTAGTAGGATGGCTCGGTGAGTAAAGGCACTTGCTACCAAGCCTCAAGACCTGAGTTCAATCCCTGAGACCCACATGAGGGAGAGAAGTGAGCCCCCACAAGTTGTCCTTTAGCCTGAACCCACATGCCATGACATTGCACCTACATACATAGACACATACATACAAAATAAGTAAGTATAATAAAAGTTTTAAAGTAAAAATAACTAAAAATCCCCAAACCACCGAGAGATGGACTGCTCAGTGCTTAAGAGCTCTTCCAGAGGACCTGAGTTCAGGTTCTACTAGCACTGACCTACATCAGCTCACAACTGCCTCTAACTCCAGTTCCAGGGGACCCAATGCCCTTCTCTGGCCTCTGTGAGCCTGTGCACTCATGCACATACCCACAGCCAGACACACATCATTAAAAATAAAGTAAGGGCTGGGGAGGTGGCTCAGTGGGCAACAGGGCTTCACTGCTCTTCCACAGACCCAAGTTCAGTTCCTAGCACCCACGTGCAATGGCTCATGATGACTCCAACTCTAGGGGATCTGGTGCCCTTTTCTGGCTTCCTTGGGTACCTGCATACACATTACACACACACACACACACACACACACACACACACACACACAAGAGAGAGAGAGAGAGAGAGAGAGAGAGAGAGAGAGAGAGAGAGAGAAATAGGCCGGGCAGTGGTAGCACATGCCTTTAATCCCAAAACACCGGAGACAGAGGCAGGTGAAACTGGTCTACAGAGTGAGTGCCAGGACAGCCAAGGCTACACAGAAAAACCTAATTTTTTTTTAAAAAAAGGGGAATTTTATATGAGATGAAATCCTTTTATTTATTTTTATTTTTGGTGTATTTGTATTTTGCCTGCATGTGTGTGAGGGTATTGGATCCTGGAGTTGCAGACAGATGTGAGCTGCTGTGTGGGCACTGGGAATTGAACCCAAGTGTTAACCACTGAGTCATGTCTCCAGCCCTCTGAATGATTGATTTTTGTTGTTGTTGTTTGATTCGAGACAGGGTTTCGATGTATATCAGCCTTGGCTGTCCTGGGACTCTGGAACTCTCTTTGTAGACCAGTGATGGGAGATGTCATTCTGTAAATATGTTTCTCTTATTAGTTAATGAATAAAGCACTGTTGGCCAATAGGAAAGCAAGATAGGCGGGACTAAGAGGTAAGGAGGATTGGGGAGAGGTAGGAGATTCAAGCTGCAGAGACTTGAGAGAGCAGAGGTCCACACCCTCTCTGGTAAGATAATCTAAATACTTAGATTGATAGAAATAGGTTAATATTTAAGACAGAGCTAGCCAATAAGAAACGCTAGTAACTGGCCAACATCTTTATATCTAATACAGTGTCTCTGTGTGTTATTTGGGACTGACTTGGCTGTGGGACCAGGCTGGTGGGAAAACTACATGTAACAGACCAGGCTGGCCTTGAACTCACAGAAGTCTGCCTCCCAAGCACTGGGATTAAAGATACCTTCACATCATGCCTAATAAAACCTTAAAAGGGAAAACAAGCAAAATCAAAGTTCCTGCCCCTCCCACAGATCAAGGGCATGCAATCAGAAACACTGTTCCCCAAGGGTACTTACAAGTGTCCAGATGGCGCTCCGGAAGGTTCTGGCTGTGGCTGGTCACGCTCTGCGCCTGCACTGTAGGCGCTCCCGTACAAATGGAGCACCACGGCGCTCCTGCAGTACCTCACACAAAAGGAGCATGCAATATGCTCCATCTTGGTAGCGATGTGGCCGACCACAACCACCTGGAAGTGGCTCAGAGCCCGCTGGATGAAGTCTTCCTCCTGAACCTCATACAGGCAGCTGAGGAGTTCCAGGGAGCCTCGCTGCAGGGTAGATCCTTCGCTACGAGCCTTGTCTCCGATCCACGCTAGCACTTCCTCCTTGACCTGCGGTGAGATGGTCCAGCCTAGATTCTTTTCCAGGTAACATCTCATCTCCTCGTTGAGGAGGCCGAACAGGAAGCGGACGGTGAGTGCCAAGAAGTTCCTTTCCGAGAAGCCATACTCAGCCAGCACTCTCCTGACTGCCTCCCTGCCATGCAGGGCACAGTACATGGCTGCGAAGAATTCCTGGAAGCTCAGGTGGATGAAGCTGTAGAATTTCTCGCACTTGATGTCCTTCTGGAAGATGTTCACGTTGAGGAAGGTGGAGACGCTTGCTCCATCCAGGCCGTGTTTATCAAGGTCCTGCTCCTCAAATAGGATCTTCTGGTTCCAGAGGCCCTCTGCAGCCAGCGAGACCAGACCTCTCTGACCGGCTGGGACCTTGAACGTTGGGGTCCCTGGTTTGGGCTGCATCAGACTCAGAAGGTAGAACATGTAAACCGCCGTGGTGGTCCTAGATGTTTGTCTTAAAAGCTCCCCACTTTCCAGCTGCTGCTTGAGGCAGGTACAGACCACCCAGGACACCATGGGGACAAAACACATGGTGAAGAGGGGCTCATTGTCCATCATGAAGCTGAACACTTGGTTCGCTTGGTCAGTGTTATGGAAATACCTGTAGAAGTACTCCTTCCTCTCTGCCTCGGAGAAGCCCAGGATCTCCACGTGCCTGGGGTGTTCCAGCAAGCCACGCAGCTTCTCCAGGGCACTGGGTCGTGTGGTGATGAGCAAAGAGAGTTGGGGCAGAATCGACTTCCGAATCAGGCTGCCAAGGAGGAGTTCTGTGGGTCGTTTCTCCTCCCAGCACAGGCACCAGGGTCCCTGAGCATCATGGAAAGAAGGATGAAGCTCATCAAAGCCATCAATGATGAACAGGAGGCGGTTAGGAGCCCGGATGAGGTCCTGGAGGGGTGCGCCAGGCTCCGGCCAGCAGCTGGACATGAGGTCGTGTGCGCTGCATTGGACGTGGCTTCTGTTCAACTCCCTGCAGCTGATATAGAAGACATAATCGAACCGGCCTTGGAAGAGCCTCCCGTCGGCCCAGTCCAACATCACTTTCTGGGCCAGCATGGACTTCCCCATTCCTGCTGCCCCTTGTAACACCACTGTGCCTGGTGGCTCAGGGCGCTCTTCGTCGGGCTCAAAGAGGGTCTCTATTTGGATAGGACCAGCCTGGTGGTCCCTGGTCTTGGCGTGTCCCCATCCTGTATCCAAGAGTTTCTGCTGGGCCCAGACAGGATTTGAATGCTCCTTTACTAGGAGAGGTCGAGTGTAACGGTGGCTCAAGTTGACACATTCTCCTAGTCGCGCATTGCGGTCTTCCATTAGTCGGAATTTCCTGCGAACATAGTCTTTGTAGGTTGCCTGAGGATCTAGTAGAGAGAAAGGAAAGCTCTGTAACATATCCATTAGCAAAATTTGGGGAAAGATTTTATTTATTTATTTTCGATGTAGTTTAATTTTGTGTTTTGTTTTCTAGACACGTTTTCTTTGTAAAACAGCTCTGGCTGTCCTGGAATTCACTCCATAGACCAGGTTGGCCTCGAAATCACAGAGATCAGCCTGCCTCTGCCTCCCGAGTGCTGGGATTAAAGGCATGTGCCACCACCACCGGCTTCATTTTTGAAATGTATATGGGTGATTTTGTTTTATGGTTTTTTGAGTTTTTATTTTTTTTGTTTGTTTTTGCATGTATGTCTGTGCATCTCACATGTTTGTGCACGCAAACATCAGAAGAAGGCATTGGATCCCCTGGTACTGAGGTTACAGACTTGCCGTGTGGATGCTAAGAATCGAACTCAGCTCCTCTGGAATGCAGCCAGTGCTCTTAACTGCTGAGTCCATCTCCCTATGCCCTATTTTTAGTTTTGAATTGTGTGTATATGTGTGGGTATATGCATACAAATCTTAGTGCCCACAAAGGCCAGAAAATGGTGTTGAATCCTCAGGCACTTGACTTGAGGGCTGTTGGGAGCTGCTTGATGTGGGTGCTGGGATTCAACCTGTAGTCACTGGTAAGCAGTAAACGTTCTTAACCACTGAGCCATCTCTCTGACCCTGATTCTTTCTCTTGAGGCACGTAGGGTTTCATATACTCAAAAGGTGACTTTTGATCCTCCTGTCTCTACTTCACACTTGCCGGGAGGATTACAGGCATGCACCACCACGTCCAATTTATGCAGTGCTGGGGATTGAACCCAGGACCTGAAGAATGTTAAGGAAAGCATTCAAACTACTAAACTACACATTTGTTTGTGAGATAGGGTTTCACATTGCTCAGGAACAACCTTAAACTTCTGATCCTATTGCTTCTGTTCTGGGAAATACAGGTGGGAACCATTCTGTTTTTCTTGCCTTTTTTTCCCCTTTGGCTTTTCCAGATAAGGTTTCACTGTGTAGACCTGGCTGTCCTGAAACTCGCAGCCTTCCAAGTGCTGGGATTAAAAGCATGCACCACCACTGACTGGCCCAGTCTGCTTTTCTGTTTCCTTCCTTCCTTCCTTCCTTCCTTCCTTCCTTCCTTCCTTCCTTCCTTCCTCCCACCACAGCTTTGCCTTGTAGCTTAGGCTGGATTCTAATTTTTGTTGATTCCCCTACCTCAGGCTCCCCCACCCCCTGACCCCCAAGTCCTGGGATTACTGGTGTAGACCATCACTCCCAGACGTCATCAGCAATTTACCATGAATTCAGGGACTGGCGAGCATGGTCTAATGCCTACTTGTCCCACCCAGTCCTCAGAACAGTTGTCTCGGAGCAATCTAACAACCCTTCTCCCTGGAAGCCGAGGCATTCAGGTATAGCTGTATGAATACATAGTCCTTGCATCGATTGATTCTTCTGACTTAAAGCGAGTGTTCCCCGAGAGAGGCTCATAAGACTCAAGTGATGGATTTCTCTGCCTTGAAACACTTCTTCCTGGAGAGAGGCTCATAAAAACCTCAGGAGGTAATGCCACTAGGATCGAGAAGTGCATGAAATTTATAGGGCCTGCAAAGCTGAGAAAGCCCAAGGTTCACAATTAGTGAACAATTGCTGGAGAAGAGACTGTTCAGTGGAACTCCTTAGCAGTTGAACAGGGGTGGGGGCTGGGCTGGGGCTTCAGGGATACATTCATGGAGTAGGGGTGGGGCTGGAGAGATGATCTAGCAGTTTGCAAGTGTATAATGCTCTTCCTGAAGATCTCGATATGAAGCTCTGAGTGTAAACTTCCTATGACTCCGTCTCCCATCCCTGCACCCCCCCCCCCACACACAAGGTTTCTATGTGTAGCCTTGACTGTCCTAGAGCTCTGTAGATGCGGATGGCCTCCAGAGATCCAGCAGCCACTACCTCCTGAGTGCTGCGACTAAAGGTGTGCACCACAACCACCCAGCTCAATCTACCTGTTTCAGCCTGCTGAAAAAAAAGATATTACAGGCGTGAGCCAACACACCCAGCTCACTGCCTCTCTTCTTAGATTGTGAGAGGTAGTTTGGTAGCTATCTCACATCCAGGAAGTGGCAAGTCTTAAGACTTAAGATAAGAACCTGTTAGAGGAAGGGAGGGAGGGTCAGGAGTTCGAGCCTAGCCTCAGCTACACGAGAGATTCCAGGCTAGAAACAAACCAAAAGGCTGTATGACAAATGGCTGGTGTAGAGAGGTTGATTGCATCAACACAGTTGGGCCGAGAAGCCTCAGCCAGTATAGGTGCTTGCCACCGAGTTTGCCAACCTGAGTTCAATCCCCAGGACTCACGTGGAACGAGAGAACTGATTCCTTCTAATTGTCCTCCAAGTTTCACACGAGCACCATGGCATACCCCTCACCCCCATGCACACAAAATAAGTTCAGTCGACTTCTGAAAGGGACTGGAGAGATGGTTCGGTGGTTAAGAACATTTGATGCTCTTTCAAAGGACCCAGGTTTGGGTCCCAGCACCTATACTATACCACAGCTCATTGGGCATATAAACAGTCATACATATTAAATAAAAACAAATAGATACTTTAAAAGTGTAAACGATTTCAAAAGAAGTGAAGTCTTTGATGGTGTATATCTACCACATAAACTCTGCAGCTATTCACATAGGACTCCTTGACATATACCAGCATTAAATACCGTTTCTGGCTGGGTGCGGTGGCGCACACCTTTAGTCCCAGCACTCAGGAGGCAGAGGCAGTTGAATCTCTGTGAGTTCAAGGCCAGCCTGGCCTACATAGTTGAGTTTTAGAGCAGCCAGGGCTATATAGAGAGACACCATCAAACACACACACACACACACACACACACACACACACACACACACACACACACACACACACGTATTTTTATTATGCACATTTTAATACACATATATCACATATGTATTTCTGTTTCACCTGCCTTCAAACCAGTAACTGCTTATGTGCAGCCAGTACATCCTCATATGTGCATGGCTTGTAGCTCACCTTTCCCTAGCGCACTAGGAGAGACATCCAGGAAGCAAGCTGATTGGCTCTCAAGGGAGCATGGGCCATTATTCGGAGTGACTGGAAGAGACATTTTGGGAAGTCAGTTAGCACTCAGTATTCTCAGTATTATGTTTTATTCTTTCATACCCAGGGCCTTGAGCATGCTGAGCAACCCCCTCCCCCTGCCCCCGCCCCCCACCAGCTACACCTCCAGGCCTGACACTGGCTTTTGCATCAAATGCCTTCGTAGCTCCTGCTCTCCCAAGCTAGACGTTGAGTACTTACTTCACTGTGCTGCAATATAAATGGGCAGCCTGATGGTGTGGGGAGAGTAACATGTGAGGAATAAACAGTATAGTTTCCCACGCTAAGTGGCGGGAGGAAGGACCAAAGTCAAGTGAGGTGAAGAAACAGAATTTTGTCTAGGGTAAGACATTTTGGGGAGTAGCTAGGAAATAATTTTCTTTAATATGCACGTGTGTGTGTGTGTGTGTGTGTGTGTGTGTGTGTGTGTGTGTGTGTGTGTAGTAGCACTTAGGAAGTAGATACACAAGGTCCAGGATTTCAAGGCCAGCCTGGAGCACATAAGGAGACAGCATCTCAAACTTCCACACGTACACATAAATAAATACATAAATGTAAATAAGCAAATCTTTTATGTACATGAGTGATACTTTTCAGCTGGACGTTGGTGGCACACACCTTTGATCCCAGCTCTGGGGAGACAGAGGCAGGCGGATCTCTGTGAGTTTGATGCCAGCCTGGTCTATAAGAGCTAGTTCCAGGGCAGCCTCCAAAGCCACAGAGAAACCCTGTCTTGAAAAACCAAAACCAAAACAAAACAAAAGATACTTTTCTTCTTATGCAGGTATATAATTTAAGTCCCCCCCCCTTTTTTTTTCTGAGACAGAGTCTTATTATATAGCCTTGCTAGGCTGAACTTGCTATATAGACTAGACTAGCCTCAAACTCACAGAGGTCCATCTGCCTCAAGTTCTGGAATTAAAGGTAGACACCAACACACAACACATCCAGCTTCATATATTAATATATACCACATATATATTACATTCATATATCATATTTGTTTTTAAAACTTTTGTGGGGGTGAGCATGCATACCGCAGGGCGTATGTGAAAGTCAGAAGACAACCTTGGAAAACTGATGGATTACAATACTATATTGTATTGTTATATGTATAGATATTATATAATAATGTCTGTATAATGTAATATGATATATAATATATAATTATGATGTGTATATATTATAATGTTATATTGTATAATATTAATAGGTTTATTTTATTTAGATGTCAGAAAGAAAAAATTGCATGTTCTCCCTCATATGTGGGTCCTAGTCCATAATGTATGCATGCGTGTGTGCGTGCGCTCGCACAGCTGTAAGTGTGGGAATAGTGTAATATAGAATGTCTCAGAGAGAGGTTAGTATTAGATGATGGGGAAGGTCAGAATGTAGGGAAAGTCCTGAGTTCTGGGACTAAAGGCATGCGCCACCATTGCCTGGACATACATATTTTTTAAAAAGACATCAAAGCAAGAAGAGGACTATTTGGGAGAAGAAGGGATCAACAAGAGTGAGAGGGAGCCCAGCGTTGGTAGCGCATGCTTTTAATCCCAGCACTGGGGAGGCAGAGGCAGAGGCAGGTGGATCTCTATGAGTTCAGGGCCAGCCTGGTCTACAGAGCAAGTTCCAGGACAGGCTCCTAAGCAATACAGAGAAACCCTGTCTCGGGGAGAAAAAAAAAAAAAAAAAAAAAGAGGGAGATAGACAAAATAGAGTATAGAGTAATAAGGTGTGAGTGTGATCAAAGTACATCATGTGCATATGAAAATGTCATGACAGGGTGGTGGTGGCAGAGGGAGGTAAGTTTCTATGAGTTCCAGGATATTCAGAACTGCAACACAGAAACTCTTGTCTTGAAAAGGAAGGAAGGAAGGAAGGAAGGAAGGAAGGAAGGAAGGAAGGAAGGAAAAAAGAAAATATGATTACAGTCAGAGACAAGGCTAAGCCTGAGAACCTGTGTTTGACCCTGGGACCCACATGGTAGAAAGAGACAACAGATTTTTGCAAATTGTCACATGCACACGCGCGCGCGCGCGCGCGCACACACACACACACACACACACACACACACACACACTCTGTAAGCAGAAGACATCATGGACAAAGCCCACTGGGCTGAGATCTGAACCCAGTGCACAGACATTGTAAAGCTAAGAGAATGTGTGCGTTCCAGGCTGGGCTCTCCCTCCTTACCCTTCACCAGGTCTTCTCTCTGTCCTCGCTCCCACAGGTCCTTCCTGTGGATCCTCTCAAAGGTGCTGAGAGCCAGCAGCCAAGCCTCCCTTGTCCCCATGTGGGCCACCATCAGCTGGGCCATGTCCAGAGGACCGGCCATCTCCATTCGTCCCCAGGGGATCTTATCCTGGCCCAGTTCCTCTGCAGTCCCCACGTATAATTTGAATTTCTTCAGTTCCCCAGCCTCGAGTTCTTCCAGGTAGGTGGACAGTCGACAGAGGACATCCCTAGCTGTAGCCGACAACATGGGGGCACAGTAGTGGGGTCGGATGCTCTAACGTGTTCCTGAAGGGGCAATGGACACTTTAGCATGCTGCTACTTCCTCCTTGACGAGCAGAAGAGAGTGAGGTGGTGTGGGAATGAGATCCAGGCAGCGGCAAGATCTTTCAAGAAATCACACTTGCTTCTCGGATGCCCGCCCCTCTCAACAGTAGTGTTTGCTTTGAGGAAGGGGAAGCTGGTGTGAGGTAACGCCAGGGGCCCTTGACTGTAAGCACGGTATATGTTGAGCAAGCTTGTGCTGTTTTCCTGGCTTCCCTGACACAAGACGACCACCCTCTTCTGCCTTTCTACTTGCATTCCTCACTCAGGCAAGGCGTGGGAAGATTTCCTTGGCCTCTTCCAGGGATGTGAATCAAGAGCCTGGTAGTCAGGCGTGGTGGCAGGCTCCTCTAATGCCACCACTTTGGAGGAAGAGGCAGGCGGATCTCTGTGAGGCTGAAGCCAGCCTGTACAAATTGAGTTCCAGGAAAGCCAGGGCTGTTACACACAGAAGTCTGTCTTGGAAAAAAAAAAAAAAAATAGAAAAAAAGAAGAGAAAAGAAAAAAGAAACTTGCCTGGGGCTGGGGATGTGGCTCAGCTGGTGGTATGCTTGCCTAGCAACAAAGAAGCCCTTGGTTCCATCCCCATCACTGCATGGAAAGGGCATGGTGATGTATTCTCCTACAAGGCTGGTACCCCTGAGGTAAAGGAAGGAGGGTCAGACATTCAAGATCATACTAAGCTAAATAGTGAGTTCTCCTGGCATGGTGGGACACACTTTCTTTATTTTGCTGTTTTATCCTTTTTTTTTTTTTTTTTTTTAAAGATGTATTTATTATACATTCAGTGTTCTGTCTGCACGTGTGCCTGCACAACAAACAGGGCACGAGATCTCACTACAGATGGTTTTGAGCCACCATGTAGTTGCTGGGAATTGAACCCAGGACATCTGGAAGACCAGCCAATGCTTTCAACCTCTGAGCCATCTCTCCGTGAGCTGAGTTGGCCGGCTTTATTTATTTATTTATTTATTTATTTATTTATTTATTTTTAAGCTATTCCCCATGCAGAGATGCCTTGCTCAACTTTGATGCAGAGGGGAGGAGCTTGGTCCTGCTTCAACCTGATATGCCATGCTTTGTCGATTCCCATGGGAGGTCTGCCCCTTTCTGAATAGAAGAGGAGTGGATGGGGGCAGGTTGGGGGTAGGGGGGAGGTGGGGAAACTGTGGTTGGTATGTAAATAAATTTTAAAAAGCGGGGCAGTGGTAGCGCACACCTTCATTGCAGCGCTTGTGCTGAACTCAAGGCTTTGTAAGCAATCACTGTACCACCTGACCCATATCTGTAGCTGCCTCGAGGCCACTGCTATCCTGCCCTTCCAAACATAAACAGAATCCAATTCCCGATGCCATCCATGCTCCAGGCTTCGCGGTTTGTAAAATCCACGTACAACAGTTTGTCCTCGTTTATTTCAGGGCTCCCTTGCGATACTCCGCCCACCTTCTTCTTTCCCATGCTTCTGGGTTTGACCCTCCAGGTTGCTGCGGCATCTAGAGCTGGGACTGCTCTTCAAGCAGTCAAGTCCAGGAAATGATCTAGCAGCCCGAGAACCTGTTTGGTTTTGGTTATGCTCCCCCTCGCCTGTAATAATACACTCAGCAGCCGACTTCCCTCACCTGTGGGTACTGTGCACAATTACCTTTCTCCAGGAATACACCTTCCAACATCAGGCCTCCTGCCTCCCAGCCTGCACTGGTCGGTGCAAACGCCCTTTCTGAACATTAGTATAGGCTTTTCTTCCCTCTAAATAATTGAATTTAGAACCAAGGGTCGGTGGCACATGCCTTTAGTCCCAGCACTCGGGAGGCAGAGGCAGGCTGAATGAGTTCCAGGACAGTCTCCAAAGCTACACAGAGAAACCCCGTCTCGAAAAAACCAAAACAACAACAACAAAAAAAACAAAACACAAAACAAACAAACAAAAAAACCATTGAATTTAGATTAATTTCAATTCAGTTGTACTCCCAATGTTCTCAATAGGAAGACTGGGGATATTGATCCGGCCTGAACCAGTTTGGGGTGCATGTGCCACAGTGAAGCAAACTGTATCCTCAAGTGCACTCTTAGGGAAAATCCTGTTTACCATCTTATGCATGACTATGCATGACTGGGCACGCATATGATTAAAAGCAGTTGCATTATGGGAAAGGACACATGCAGTGAAAAGTTATGACTGGAGAGATAGCTCATTGGTTAAGAGTGTGTACTGCTTTGCAGAAGACCTAGTTTGGTTACATATGGTGGCTCTGGTGCTGACATTCATGGCGTGTGGTGTTATTTTCAGTTCTTTGGGGCCTAGAAATACCCAGCCCAGACTCTGACCATGTGATCACACGACTCGAACCCTAAGGAATTCTCAATGAGACAAGGGTGTCAGAACTGCTTCCCAGGGGTCTTTGAGGTCAGAAAGACTTTGAAGCTGGAGTGATGGCACAGCTGAACCCTGGCACCTGGCAGGTAGACACTGAAGAGTTAAGAGCTCAAAGAGCCAGGCATATCTTTAACTCCAGCCCTCAGGAGGCATAGACAGGTGGATCTCTGTGAGTTTGAGCCCAGCCTGGTCTAAAGAGTGAGTCCCAGGACAGCCAAGGCTACACAGAGAAACACTGTCCCCCAAAAAACAGAGAGAGAGAGAGAGAGAGAGAGAGAGAGAGAGAGAGAGAGAGAGAGAGAGAGAGCTCATCCTGGGTTATGTACTAGAGTTCCTTGCTAGCTTTGGCTACATGAGACCCTGTGTCAGCTACACACCATACAACTCTCTCAGAACTTCCAGAGGACATGTAAAATAAACCTGTGAGTGTCTCAACAGTGGAGGTAACTCATCATTGCAGGTCAGTCTAGGCTAGGCAGGGTAGGGAGGTGAGATGCTGCTGGTCTGTCTGGTCAGTCTCAGGATCAGCTGGAAGCTATCAGGAGATGGGGTGAGACAGGCCATCAGAAAGCGAGGAGGGGCTGAGGTGTAGCTCAGTGACTAAATAGTTCCCTAGCCTGCACAGAGCCTGAGTTCAATCCCCAGTTACTATCCCACATTCCTGAAAGAAACAAAACTCCAGAAAGCTGGTAAGTACCTTTTGAAAGGAACTTAGTTTTCAGTTCAAGGACAATGTTTTGCCCTTGTTTTTTTTTTTTTTTTTTTTTTTTTTATGTGTGTTTATGTTCTTTGCTTTTTTTGTTTGGCTTTTTTTTTTTTGTTTGTTTGTTTGAGATAGGGTCTTACCACATAGCTCTGTCTGGCCTGGAACTAGATATGTAGATCAGATTGGCTTTGAACTCTCAGAGAAGTTCCTACTTCTGCCTCCTGAGTACTGGGGTTAAAGGTGTGCACCACCACAGCTGGCATTGTGTGTGTATATGTTTTCCCTGTGCATCCTGTGTGTGCATGGGGCCAATGGAGGCTAGAAGAGTGCATAGGAGCCTCTGGAACTGGAATTACAGACAGATGTGAGCGGGTGTGTAGGAGTTGGGGATAGTACCAACTCCTCTGGAAGTGTTCTTGACTGCTGAGCCCTTCTTCTTTTAGAGCTGGAGACCTAAGGTCCCATGCATGGTAGACTAGAGCACACAACATAAAGTGTGCACCACGATTTATTACTTTTTCATTGGTTTTTTTTTTTTTTTTTTTTTTGAGGCAGGGTCTCATTTTGTGGTCCTGCTTGCTGTCTCGAACTCCAGACATACACCATGCTGGCTGCAAACCAGCCTGATGCCTGATGCCTGAGTACCTGCCCGATGCCAGGAATTTGTAAACACACCTGGCAAGAGTTTGCCATTCTGTTTCTTTATTATGCTTGTGTTTGGGTGCTCACATTATGGTGTATGTGTAGAGGTCAGAGGACAACTTTCAGGACTCAGTTATCTCCTTTCCAGGGATCAAACTCAAGTTGCAAGGCTGGGCTGTGAAAGACTTTAGTTTGCAAAGAAAAAAAGGATAAGACCACAACAAGGAAATAGGCCCCAACCCTGGAACAAACGGTCCCAGATGACCAGCCCTGTCTGGGTCATTCCTGGCCAACGGACAGTCTGGGGACTTTCCAAGGTACATTCTGTGTTGTTTCCTTTTTCCTTTGAAGAAAAACAGGTCACACCTGGCTGACCTCTCAAACATGAGATCATACTCTGTAATCAATCACCTTGTGCCCCATGCATGTATGCTGATTTGTGGTTTTTCTCTATAAAAAGAGCCTGAAACCTTTGAGGGGTGTGCAGCTTTCCCCGAGATTGCTGACACCCAAGTGCACTCCTTCAATAAACACCTCTTGCTTGTTGCATCTCTTGGTTTTGGTGTTTGTGTCTCGGGGCTCTCCCACCAGCCCATCAGGACCCTGAAATTAGGGCCTTACAGGCTGTAAGTGCCCTGACCTGCTGAATCACCTTACTGGCCTTGAACATATCATAAGTAAAATCTATACTGTTCAGTGATGTGTTGCGAAAACTTGGGGTTTTAACCAAGTTTGAAATTGTTAATCTGGGCGTAGTGGCATTCCAGTTAGCCCAGTGTTGTGCAGGTAGAGGCAGAAAGATTAGGAGTTCAAGGTCATCCTTAGCTATATAATTCATTCAAGATCCACCTGAGGCACTTGAGTCCCTGTCTCAAAACTCAAACAGCCAGCATACACCTTCAATCCTAGCACAGGCAGGAGGATCTCTGTGAGTTCAAGGCCAGCCTGGTCTACAGAGTGAGTCCCAGGACAGGGAGGGCTACACAAAGAAACCATGTCTCTCAAAAACAAACAAACAAACAAACAAAAATCAAGCAAATACATTGCAAAACAAAAACCTTAGTGTCATCACTCCAGGATAAACAGTTTACAGCCAAATGGCCAGAAAGTGGGTCTCACTCCTTCCTAATGTACACATAAAAAAAAACTGAGGCTCAGAGGAAGCTCCAGAGATTAAGACTTTATGAAGCAGATAAAGAATGAAGTTAGCTGGGTGTGGAGGTACATGCCTGGAATCCCACTCTTTGGCAGGAAAAGCTCACACTTAAGTCAAGCTGAGAATTGATAGCTCAGCCAGAATTGAGCCCAGCCTGAACTACATACCAAAATCTTATCCCAAAAAAGCAAAATACAAGGCCAGAGAGATGACTCAGCAGTTAAGAGCACTGCTCTTCCAGAGGACCCAGGTTCAATTCCCAGCACTTAACATAGCAGTTCACAACTCTCTACAACTACAGTTCCAGGGGATATGGCTCCTGTGTTGCCAGATGTTCTCGTCTTTAGTCCCAGCACTTGGGAGGCAGAGGCAGGCGGATCTCTGTGAGTTTGAGGCCAGCCTGAAGCAGAGAAAGAGAGAGAGAGAGAGAGAGAGAGAGAGAGAGAGAGAGAGAGAGAGAGAGAGAATAGCCTCAAAGTTTGAAGAAGAGGCAGAAGGAAAGATGTGTGGCTGGAGAGCTGGCTCAGCAGTTGAGAGAACTTACTGCTCTTGCAGAGGCAGGGGTGGAGGTGGGGGTGGGGGTGGGAGGTGGGTGGGTGTTTGGTTGGAAGCACCCACATTGATTGGGCAGTTCACTACCTATAGCTACCCTTCCAAGAAATCCAAGGCCGCCTTCTGGCCTCTGTGGGCACTGCATCACTGTGGTGCCCATATAGACAAGCAGGTAAACCCATATACACATAAATAAATACAGTTTTAAAAGTTTTAGGACTGGAAAAATGCAGAGGAATAGAGTTCAGTTCCTGGCATCCATGTAGGGTGGCTGACAATTGTCTATAACTCCAGTTCTGGGGAATCTGGTAACTTCTCCTAGCCTTTGAGTGCACCTGAACTATGGTGTGCATGCACATAATCAAAAATAATTTTTGTTTGTTTAATTTTAGTTTTCTGAGACAGGGTTTCTCTGTGTAAGAGCCCAGGCTGTCTTGGAACTTGCTTTGTAGACCAGGCTGGCCTCAGACTACAGAGATCCTCCCGCCTCTGCCTGTAGAGTACTGGAATCTGGAATTAAGGCATGTACACGACACTAAATGGCAAAAGTGAAAATTTTTCCAGGAAACAAAAGGGCTGTGGCTATAGTTCAGCTGGTAGAATGCTTGCCTAGCATGCACAGAGCTCTGGGTTTAATCCTCAGATGAACCAGGCACGGTAGCACACTCATGTAATCCCAGGACTCCGAGGTACTTCTCCAGCTTCAGCATCTCAAACTACACAGTAAATCCCAGCCTGGGCTGCTTGAGAGCGATGGCTAAGAGTGCAGTTACGTGGTAGAGCACTTGCTCAGCATGCATAAGGCCATGGGTTTGAAACCTAGATCTAGCTAGGCAATGGTGACACACACCTTCAATCCCAGCACTAGGAGGCAGAAGCACGTGGATCTGTGAGTTCGAGGCCAGCCTGATCTACAGAGGGAGTTCTAGGGCACCCAGGGTTACACAGAGGGAAACAACAACAACAAAAAAACCTGTCTCAAAAAAGCAAGAACAAAAGAAACTTGTCCGATGGGATGGTAGTCTAATCCTATAATTCAAAAATGGGTAAACAGGCCCAATGAGGTCATCACCTGAAGATGATCACATATCCTCCAAAAGCTGTTGGTTGCTGCCCAGGGCTTCCTCCTTTCCACGGCCACACCCACCGACCTCCTCCTCAGAAGGCTGAGGGCAGAGCTTGAGAAACTTCCTGTGAGCTGTGTGCTCACAGTCAGACCACAGGGGCTGTCAGGAAGCTCGTAGCATCCTGGCCATCCCCCCCCCCCACACACACACCGATGCCCCAAGACACATGATGGGCATAGAAGTAGATGGAAAACCAAGTTTGGTGGCACAGGCCACTTGGGGGTGGAGGCTGTGAGAAAACCCTGACCAAAGCAACTTGGCCTTCATATGCATCCATACACAAATGCACAAAGCCATGCAAACACACAATTACAAGCCTACTACCATACGTACACAGAGAGATGCACACAGCACACTCATCAGTGCACATAGTCATGTAAACACACACTTACAAGCCCATCATCATACATACATGTAGAGATGCCTGCAGATGCACATACCCAAGCAAACACACACACACACACACACCACACCACACATACACACACTCACACTCACACACACACACACACTCACACACACACACACACACACACACACAGTAGCAGCAACATAGGAAGATAAAGGTACCTTTCACCAAATTTGGCTACTGAAGTTCCATCCCTGAGACCCACATAGTAGAAGGTGAGAACTGACCCTTGCAACTTGTCCTCTGTCCCTCACAGATGTGCCATAGCATTCAGATACCAATATACATATACGCAAAACACACAAAACAACTAAATAAATTTTTTTTTTTTTTTTTTTTTTTACTGGGCGTATTGGGTTTCGAGACAGGTTTTCTCTGTGAAACAGCCCTGGCTGTCCTGAAACTCACTCTGTAGATCAGGCTGGCCTAGAACAAAGACCCACCTATCTTTGACTCCTGAAAGCTATCATGAAGGAAGGCATGTGCTACCACCACCTGGCTTTATGTATGTATGTATGTATGTATGTATGTATGTATGTATGTATGTATATATGTATGTATGTATATATGTGTATACACACACACATATATAAATATATATATATATATATATATATATTTTTTTTTTTTTTTTTTTTGAGACAGGATCTCATATGACCCAAGGAGGTCTCAAACCTCACTGTAATCAAGGATGACCTTGACATCTTCCTCCACTGGCCTCCACCTCTCCAGAGGAGCTGGGATTACAGGCGTGCAACGCCACACCAGATTTTTATGTTGTGTTGCAGATCAAACCCAGGGCATTTAAGACAAGTGATGCATTTATCTAAATTATTCTTTGCCAATAAAAACTCGGGAGTCAGATATCTGGGTAAGAACCTGAATGATCAGAGAAGCAGAGAAGAAGCAACAAGTCACATCCAATCTCCATCCAAAATGGCCCAGACCCTCTCTAAGCCCCACCCTACTACTTCCTGTCTCTCTATATATGTCCTCAGTCCTCCAAAACCTCTAAGATTAAGTTTGGTCAGTTACTTGCTAGCTCCGCCCTCTGATTCAAAGCAAACTTTATCATCAGAATGCAATGAAATTATCACACAACAGGCAAGTACTCTACCAACTGAGCTACACCCTCAGTTCCTAAAGAGAGCTAATAGTCTTTTTTTTTTTCTTTCTTTTTTTCCTAGAGACAAGGTTTTACTATGTAGCCCTTGCTAACCTGTGACTTGCTACATAGGGCTGATGGGCCTTGAACTCACAGTGATCTGCCTGCTCATGTTTCTGGAGGGTTGAGGTTAAAGAGGTACAGTGCCCTGCCTGACATGCACTTAGTCAATGTCATAGTTTGAATGTAGAGGTGAAAGGGTAGCTTTTGTGAGTCAGTTCTCTCTCCTTCTCCTGTGGATTCTAGGGATAGAACTCAGGCCATCAGGCTTACTCAGCAAGATCTTTTTGTCACTGAGCCGCTTTACCAGCCCTTTATAAAAGAAGGTTTGGTGGGGCAATGGTGGTAGATTCCTTTAACCCCCAGCACTTGGAAGGCAGAGGCAGGTGGATTTCTGTGAGTTCAAGGCCAACCTGGTCTACAGAGCGAGTTCCAAAATAGGCTTCAAAGAGACACAGAGAAACCCTGTCTTGAAACAAACAAACAAACAAACAAACAAAAAGAAGTTTGTTCCTGGTTGGTGACTGGCACAGCAAGTATTCCTTGTGTGGGAATGTTGGACTCTCCACTGGCCAGAGGCTTCAGCCAGACTCTATGGTTAGCCTTTGGTCATCTTTATGTTCCCAGGAGTTTGCCTCAAAACATGAAAGTGGTATTTGACATTCCGGTTCCCTGCTGCTGAATCTGGACAGCTATTTTTAGAACTGGAGTTTGATTGGCAGTTAAAGCTGTTCCCATCTGCAAGGAGAGGATTTTCATCGGATGGGTGGTTATAGCATCTATCTATCTATCTATCTATCTATCTATCTATCTATCTATCTATCTTCCTTCCTTTTTCTTTTCTTTCTTTCTTTCTTTCTTTCTTTCTTTCCTTCCTTTTTCTTTTCTCTTTCTTTCCTTCTTTCTTCCTTCCTTTCTTTCTTTCTTTCTTTCTTTCTTTCTTTCTTTCTTTCTTTCTTTCTTTCTTTCTTTCTTTCTTTCTTTCTTTCTTTCTTTCTTTCTTTTTCTTTCTCTCCCCCCCCCCCAGACAGTGTTTCTCTGTATTGCTTTGGAGCCTGTCCTGGAACTTGCTCTGTAAACCAGGTTGGCTTCGTATCTTGTGCCACCAATGTCCTGAATGGTTTTTCTTTTTGTTTGTTTGTTTGAAACAGTGTCTCATTGTAACACAAGCTAGCCTCCACAACTGAAAATGACCTGGACCTTCCTATTCTCTTGCCTCCACCCCCTGAGAACTGGGATAACAGGCAAATAACGCCAAGCAGAGTCTATGTGGTGAGGCTGAAAGCTTCAGGAACTGGAGATAGTAGCTGTTTCTCACTGGGGACGCTGGAGACCCTGGAGTTGCTCAACCCAAAGGGCTGGGTGCCTCTGCAGTCCCAGCGCGGAAGCGGGCAGAAGCCATGGAAGGTTCCTGAAGTGCTCTGGTTCTCAGACTGGAATGGAAGCCTGGAAACGCAGGCAGTGCTGTTAGGGAAGGAATTGACAGAGAGGCATCAGGGAAGGAAGAGGGAGTCACCTTAGAGCTGCTATACTCTTTTCATTGAATTGCTACCAGAAAGTGCCACTCCCAACCGGGTTCACTCTTCAGGCATTGTTATGATCAAGCAGGAAGGGAACCTTGGTGAATTCCATGGTAGGTGAGGGTGACCGAAGTGGAGGAAAAACACCACACCAGGTAGAGCTTAAGTGAGAAGTTTTATTAGAAAGGGGAGGGAGGGGGAAGGAAAGAGGTAAAGTGACAGAGAAACACAGAGAGAGGACAGAGGATAGGAAGGAGACAGGAAAAGTCCTGTCTGCCCCAGGGGAAGAGTAGGGGGAGAAAGTGTAAGCTGGTGGGGGATCTTTCTTTTAAAGGGGTCCTTTGCACTTGCGTGCATCCTACGTAGCCATGGACCCCTGGGCTGACCAGGGTACTGCCTGAGTGCATTCTGCCAGGTGACGGGCAGGCCAGCATAATGCCCGAGTCCTTACACACATGGCTTAAGGCAATCAGGACAAATACTCATGCGATTCTAATTTGTGACCATGTGACATCAGACATGTTTGGTGCAATTAGGGACAGAACGGGCAGGAAAAATGACTGCAGTATCCAAGTTCCTCAGTGTTCACTAAAGTCCTCCTGTTGCAGGAGTCAGTCACCACCCTAGAGGCCACTTGTTAATTAATCATGAACTTCAAGAATCTCCTGGATCAGTAAGAATTCTTCGGATCACACTACGCATACTCTGCCTTTTTAAATTTTTAAAAAATTTAAAAAGATTTTACATGTATATGTGTATGTATATGTATAATTATACGTATAATTATATGTATATGTATATGTATATGTATATGTATATGTATATGTATATGTATATGTATATGTATATGTATATGTATATGTATATGTATATGTATATGTATATGTATATAATGCTTTGTCTACATGTATGTCAGCACACCAGAAGAGGGCACCGAATCATGAGCTGCCATATGGGTGCTGGGAATTGAACTCAGAACCTCTAGAGCAACCAGTGCTTTTTTTGTTGTTGTTTTGTTTTTTGTTGGTTTTTTTTTTTTTTTTTTTTTTTTGGTTATTTGGTTTTTTTTTTTTTTTTTTTTTTCGAGACAGGGTTTCTCTGGTACTCATTCTGTAGACCAAGCTGGCCTCGAACTCACAAAGATCCACATGCCTCTGCCTCTGAGTGCTGGGACTAAAGGCGTGCACCACCAACACCCAGCGCAACCAGTGCTCTTAGACCCCTGATTCATCTCTCCAGTCCCTGCCTTTTTTTTTTTTTTTTTTTTTTTTTGGAGACAGTGACTCATGTTAGCCCAGACTGGTATCAAATTTGATAGGTAGCTGAGGGTGACCTCAAACCTTTGAGCCTCCGTGGTCAGTCATCTTTCCCAGTACTGGAATTACAGGCTTGTTCCACCACAAACCA
Source organism: Cricetiscus sungorus (assembly GCA_030556225.1). NCBI lineage: Eukaryota > Metazoa > Chordata > Mammalia > Rodentia > Cricetidae > Cricetiscus > Cricetiscus sungorus. The sequence goes on from JANBXA010000736.1 coordinate 2,607,002, forward strand.
CCAACATTTAAATAAGTCTAGGTCGTTATTTTGTTTATTTTCCTTCCCTACTCAACAAAATATGCCTATACTGCCTGGAGAAATGGCTCCGTGGTTAATGCTCTAATGCTCTTGCAGAAGATGGGTTTATTTCCCAGCTCCCACACCAGACAGCCCATAACTGCCTGTAATTCCAGTTCAAGGGGAATCTAACGCTCTCTTCTGGCCTTGGAGTTTACCTGCTTGCATGTAATTCACATAAACTCAAACACGCACATGAATTCACAGAAGCTTAAAAACTTTTTTTAAAAAAAGATTTATTCATTTTTGCTCAGTGGTGGTGACACATACCTGTCTTTAATCCAAGTACTTGGGAGGCAGAGGCAGGCAGAGCTCTGTGAGTTCGAGGCCAGTCTGGTCTACAAAGTGAGCTCCAGGACAGCCAGGGTTGTTACACAGAGAAACCATGTCTCAAAAAGACAAAGAGAATGCTAGAGAGAGGGCTCAGAGGTTAAGAGCACTGGCTGTTCTTTCAGAGGTCCTGGATTCAACTCACACTCACATGGTGGCTCACAACCATCCACAATGACATCTGGTGCCCTCTTCTGGCCTGCAGGCAGAATACTATACACATACATAATAAATCTTTTTTTTTAAAAAAGGATTCATGAATGTATGGGCACTGGGTGCATGCGTGGCACGTAAGAAGGCTAAAAGAGGGTGCCAGGGACCCAGAAACTGGAGTTAAAGATAGTTGTGTCACCTTGGGGGGTATGGAAAATTGAACAAAGGCTCTCTACAATATTCTTAAGGGCTGAGTCATCTCTCTCTAGCTCCAATTTTAAAGATTTAAATATAAAGAGTTCAGGGCCAGGCATGGTGGTTCATGCCTTTAATCCTAGCTCTCCAGAGACAGAGGGAGGCAGATCTCCATGAGTTCTTTGCCAAGCTGGTCTACATAGTGAGTACCAGGACAGCCAGGGATACATAGAGAGATTTTTTAAAAAAAAAATTATAACAATGATGATGCTAAGGAATTCAAGGTCATCCTTGGTACATAACAAGTTAGAGGTTAGCCTCTTTCACAGGAGACTCTGTCTTGACAAACAAAAAATGAGCTAAATGAATTAATTTAAATTTAAAAACAGGCCCAGAGAGGGTTGAGATGGCTCAGTGGTTAAGAGCACCCACTGCTCTTCCAGAGGACCTGGGTTCAATTCCCAGCACCAGCATGGCAGCTCATAACTGTCTGTAACTCCAGTTCCAGGGGACCCGACACCCTCACACAGATACACATGCAGGCAAAACGATAATGCTCATAAAATAAAAATAAATAAATTAAACAAAGAAAAAAGGCTTCCAGGCTTCATGGTGTGTTCCTAAACTCCCAGCCCTAAGAAAGCAGAAGCAGGACTATAAGGAAACTGAGTTTAGTCTCGACTACTTACTGATTTTCAAGCCAGCCTCGCTTTACAAACCACTTTTCACAAGCAAGAATGTAGGGTAGGCACGAGTGGCTCCAGATGAAGTTTCCAGCATTGGAAACAACTCACTAGCACTTGAAATAAAAAATAAACTACTAACAAACCTTTGCAGTATTTTTTTGAGACAGGTTTTTCTGTGTAATAACCTTGGCTGTCCTGGAACTCACTTTGCTCACTTTGTAGAACAGGCTGACGCCTAAGTGCTGGGATTAAAGGCATGCACTATCACCTCCTGAAACCTTTGTAGTCTTACATTCTGAGTATCTTGGAAGAAAGCTCCCTTCCCCTGAGCAGCAAATCCCTGCACACGGTGTGGACCAGTTGGTTCCTGAGGCAGTAGATGAAGGGATTCAGCAGGGGCGACACTGTGGTGTTGAAGAAAGCTATTCCTTTGTTGAGGCCCAGCCTTCCGGTCTGTGTGGGGTTGAGGTACATGATGATGCAGCTCCCATAGGTGAGAGACACCACGAGGATGTGAGAAGAACAGGTGGAGAAGGCCTTGCTTCGACCCCCAGCGGCAGGCAGGCGCAAGATGGTGCTGATGATGCAGCCATAGGACAAGGTTGTGATCAATGTAGCGATGAGCAGGGTGCACACAGCCACCAGGAAGGCCACGAGCTGGAGAAGCCTGGTGTCCGCACATATCAGCTCCAGCAAAGGGGAGCTGTCGCAGAAGAAGTGGTTGAGGACCCTAGGGCCACAGAAAGGGAGAGACAGCATCCAGGCAAACAGCCCAGGCAGAGCCAGGAGGCTGGCTGCCCAGCAGGCCAGCACCAGGGAGGAGCAGACGCGGGGCGTCATGAGTGCAGGGTAGCGCAGGGGCCAGCAGATGGCCAGAAAGCGGTCGGTGGACATCACGGCCAGCAGCAGGGTCTCCACGGCACCCAGGGTGAAGTAGAGTATCATCTGCGCGAAGCAGCGGTGGCGGGAGATGGCCCCGCGCGCCGCCAGCAGGTGTGCCAGCATCTGCGGGGACACAGTGGAGGTGAAACCCATCTCCAGCAGCGAGAAGTGGCGCAGGAAGAAGTACATCGGGGTGTGCAGGCGGCGGTCCGCCAAGGTGAGGGCGACGATGAGCAGATTCCCCAGCAGGGTCAGCGTGTAGGTGACCAGGAGGACCCCGAAGAGGAGGAGCTGGAGCCCGCGCTTGTCGGTGACCCCCAGAAGCACGAACTCCAGCACAGAGGAGCGGTTGGCCGTGCGGATGGGCGCAGAGGCTTCCATCTGCAAGGGCTACTGGGAGTCTGTGTGGATCTCACTAACCTCGAAAATACAAGGGCAGTCAGTGACTGTCACTAGAGTACGGCTGATCAAAGGCAGCGCTTGAAACAAGGTGAGCACGTGAACAGCGCGCGAATGGGAGCTATCCCCAGCGTCAGCCGCACAAGTATGGAAAAGAATTTAGACCACCATGGTAATGCACTCCTTTAATGCCAGGACGTGGGAGACTGTGGCAGCACAAACAAGTTCCAGCTTAACCAGGACTATATGAGATTCCATCTCAAAACATTTTTTAAAAGATTTCTTATTTATTTGCATTTTTTTTTTTTTTTTTTTTTTGTATTTGAGTGGTTTATTTTCACGTGTGCCAGCAAGACAGAAGACAGAAGAGAGTATCAGATTCTATTGTAGATGGTTGTAGCCTCCATGCTGGGAATTGACCTCAGGAAGAGCAGCCAGTGCTCTTAACCACTGAGCCATCACTGAGCTATCACTGTAGCCTGAGATTCCACTTTAAAAAAAAAAAAAAATCACAAAAATCTTACTTAAATTAGATGAATTTTGCTTCCTAGTCATCCAAGATGCTTGTTAGGTACTGAATGAAAAATTTGTTAATCCTTCTTGAGGGATATGATGATCCACTTGGGGGAGAGACGTTATTCTTTTTTATATATGGACCGAGTTAATAAAGTCTGGAGTTGACCAGGTCAACTGAGTTGACCAGGTCATAGACAATTTTTGTTTCATTTCCTTCAGCTGTCATGTTGCTTATTTATAAGTTTGAATAGTAAAACATATTTTTGTTAAGTGCATTTGCTATACCATTTTATGTCCTTTGTTTCATTACAGCTGGCACACTGGTGGAGATTCATGCTACAAGCTGGGGCTGGCTGCACACACCTACACTCTCATAACTGTGACGATTTCATGTTTCTCTGCAGCCCCCCCGCCATCACAGCAAATAAATGGACTGGGGAATCACAAAATAGGAGAGGGCTAGGTCCAATCAATGCATGAGAGGTTGAGGCAGGCATAAACCAAGTTTAAGGCTTAGCCTGAACTACACAGTGAGACTCAGCTCTGAAATTTAAAAAAAAAAAAAAAAATTACCTGGAATTTTTTATCTCCCTTTGTCATGAAAGTATTGACTCTCAAGTTTTCCCACAGAAGCACGTGGCAGGAACGGACTGACGAGAGAGGTTCTTTAGTCATGCCAGCCCAAAAGACAGAGATGAAGAGTCCTCAGAGTAGACACAGACCTTGTAAGACAGTGGTTCTCAACCTGTGGGATATGACCCTTCTGAGGGTTGAATGGCCCTTTCACTGGAGTGGAATATCAGATATCGTGCATATCAGATATTTACATCACAATTCCTAAGATTAAGCTATGAAGTAGCAACAAAAATAATTTCATGGTCCGGGTCAGAACAATATGAGGAGCTGTATTAAAGTCGCAGCATCAGGAGGGTTAGAAACTACTATTGTAAGGCAAGAGCACAGCGGGAGGGGTTGGGGGATCCACAGAGATGGAGATGGGCAAGACAGGCAGCTGGGGAGAAACACACACAGCAAGGAGCAGCCAGAGAGCCAGCAGGGGAAGGGAAGACATGGACCACAGGAAGACAGAAGACAAGAAAAATCAGGACGGAGACCCCGAGAAACGAAGGGATCAGCGAGCCCACAGGAAGACAGAGAGGGACAAGAAAGTCTCTGAGGTCCTTGAGATCACTCAGCTGCCCTGGTCTCCAGAGACGCTGTTAGTGTGAAGATGCAGGACCTTGCCCTCTCTTCTTCCCCAAGGCCTCAGACCTCAGGGACCCAGGAAAAACCTAAAATTTTCATCCTCCTAAAGGGAGTGATTAACCTCACGTCCTTCAGATGATGTTGCCCATGGGAACTCATTTGGAGCCTCACCTTTGTTTTATTCATTTATTCATTTTTTTAGAGTATTATTTATTGGAGGCCAGAGCCGGCTCATTGGTTAAGAGTACCGGAAGGTTATCCAGCCCATGATGGTGTGCACACCTTGAGTCCCAGCACTTGGGAAGCAGAGGCAGGTGGATCTTTGAGTTCGAGGCCACCCTGGTCTACAAGTCAAGGTCCAGGGCTACACAGAGAGACCCTGTCTTGAAAAAAACAAAAACAAGCAAAGAAAAAGAGTAGTTGCAGATCCGTTTTTGCAGCTCCCACGTGGCTGTGAATAACTATCCCTAAGTCCAGTACCAGGTGACCGGTAGGTCTATTCTGGGTCCTGTGGGCACTAGGCATGTCCACAGTGCAAAGATGCACACTCAAAGTACTCACGTGTGAGAAAAACAAATAAACCTAAAAGTATTTAAAAGAATATCATTCTTGTTGTTGTTTTGGAGACAGGGTTTCTTTGTGGCTTTGGAGGCTGTCCTGGAACTAACTCTTGTAGACCAGGCTGGTCTCAAACTCACAGAGATCTGCCTGGCTCTGTCCTCCGAGTGCTGAGACTAAAGGCATGTGCCATCAATAATTTCATACATACTGTTTACAATGTGTGTGCTCCCATCTACCCCTCAATTCTCCACTCTCATAGAGACCCGTTCACAGACCCCCTTCCCTAACTTCATGTTCTCTTCCCTTTTTTTTTTTTTTTTTTTTGCTTTTTCTCTGTGTAGCCCTGGCTATCCTAGAAGTTGCTCTGTAGATCAGTCTGGCACTGAACACCAGACTCAGAGATCCATCTGCTTCTACCTCCTGAGCGAAGGGATTGAAGGTGGCTCCACCACCATCCAGTTGTTGTGACTGTTGATGATGATTTGATTTGTTTTGGTAACCCTCTGAATCCAGTCAGTGCTATCTGTTAGAATGCTGATTTATGCTATATTTAGCTTAATCTTCTTTATTTATTATATATACAACATCTGTTGTCCACATACATACAAACATAAATATATCTGCAGTCCAGAAGAGGGCATCAGATCTCACTACAGATGGCTGTGAGCCATCATGTGGTTGCTGGGAATTAAACTCAGGACCTCTGGAAAAGCAGACAGTGCTCTTAACCTCTGAGCCATCTCTCTAGCTTAATCTTCTTCAGGCAAGCACAGCTACAGCAGCGCCGTCATGTCCGGAAGACATATTCCAGGCCACTCCTCCTCGTGTGCAGATCTTGCGTTCTTTCCACCTCTTCTGTGACACTCCCTGAACCTCCGTGGGAAGGAGCTACTATAAACGCCTGGTTTCAGGACGAGCCCCAATCGTCACTTGTTCTCTGCACTTTTACCATTATGTGTTTCCACCTGGTTGCCCACTCAGGGATGAGACTTTTCTGATGAGGGTTAAGAGCAGCACCAATCAGCCGGGCAGTGGTGGTGCATGGTTCCACTCTCAGCACTTCTAGGACAGGCAGGACCGTTATACAGAGAATCCCTGTCTCAAAACAAACAAGCAAGCAAGCAAAGAGCAGTGCTCATCTATGGGCATTAACACAAATGCTTAGAAGGCAGTGCCACAATACAACCATTAAAAAAAAACAAAACACATTTATTTCATTTTCTGAGTATAAGTGCTTTGCCTGCGTGCATCCAGAGTGCATCCAGTGCCCGGGGAGGGAGGTCAGAATACGGCACCAGGCGCTCTTGAACTAGAATTACAGATGGTAGCCACCGCATGGGTACTGAGAATTGGACCACAGAGACACTTCTCCAGCCCTTCTTAGCACAGACACGTTACTTGTTTTTTGAGACGGGGGGAGGGGGGGTTACTCAGCATTGCCTTGGAGCCCATCCTGGAACTCACGCTGTAGTCCAGGCTGGTCTCAGACTCAGAGATCCACTTGCCTCTGCCTCCACAGTGCTGGGATTAAAGCCATGCGTTACCACAGCCCTGCCTAGCGCATGCATTTAAGCAAAACAGTACTAGGTTCTCTTCTATGACCTGGACATCGGGGAGCCTCGGGTTTTAGGAGCGCTTGGGTGAGCATATCCCTGGCGCTCTATTTAAACTTTAATCTATCTTCCGGTTCCTGAGTGGGGCAGTGACCACTGGGTCACTTTGTACTCTCTTCCCAACATGGCCGAATTGAGTAGATCTGCTTTGTGTTGAAGATTTCGATATTTTAATTGGCTTCTTGAGGATGGGTAGCCCAAGTTGTCTTCTTGTGGCACAGATCATAAATATGAGTTTATAGCACCATTGTACCTGGCAGCATGAGCCTTAAAATCAATTTTGTTTGTTGTTGTTTGCCTTCATTTGGCTAGAGAGAAGGCTCAGTAGTGAAGAGTACTGGCTGCTCTTCCAGAGGACCTGGGTTCCATTCCCAGCATCTCCAAGGCTGCCTCCATCATCTGTAACTCCAGTCTCAGGGGAAACCTCTTCTGTCCTCTATGGGCACTGCACACAAGTGATGCCCAGACATACATGCAAACAAAATAACACACACACACACACACACACACACACACACACACACACACACACATACACACACACACACACACACACAAATACAAAGCATAAATAAATAAGGAAAGAAAGAAAAAATAAATGATTCCACTTTGATTAAACCAGCCAGGAGGCCTGGTGGCAGCACATGCCAATTCCAGCTACCCAGGAAAGCGAGGCCAGAGGATGGATGGAAATGCCACCGCCTGCATCGCCTACAGTGTGAGTTCAAAGCCAGCTTTTATTCAGTAACTTCCCGAGATGGTGTTTGAAAATAGTAAGGGAAAAGAGGTCTGATTGTGTGGCTCAGTGCTAGAGCATTTGATCCTGTGTTCAAGCCACAGAAAACCAAACTATATACATACACAATAACTAATAAGCAAATCAGTAACAATGCCTTTACACCGAGAGCAGGCTTTGTAGTCTTACACTCTGAATATCTTCGAAAGAATCTCCCTTCCCCTGAGCAGCAAATCCCTGCACACCGTGTGGACCAGTTGGTTCCTGAGGCAGTAGATGAAGGGATTCAGCAGGGGCGACACTGTGGTGTTGAAGAAAGCTATTCCTTTGTTGAGGCCCAGCCTCCCCGTCTGTGTGGGGTTGAGGTACATGATGATGCAGCTCCCGTAGCTCATTGACACCACGAGGATGTGAGAAGAACAGGTGGAGAAGGCTTTGCTTCGACCCCCAGCGGCAGGCAGGCGCAAGATGGTGCTGATGATGCAGCCATAGGACAAGGTTGTGATCAATGTAGCGATGAGCAGGGTGCACACAGCCACCAGGAAGGCCACGAGCTGCAGAAGCCTGGTGTCCGCGCATATCAGCTCCAGCAAAGGGGAGCTGTCGCAGAAGAAGTGGTTGAGGACCCTAGGGCCACAGAAAGGGAGAGACAGCATCCAGGCAAACAGTCCAGGCAGAGCCAGGAGGCTGGCTGCCCAGCAGGCCAGCACCAGGGAGGAGCAGACACGGGGTGTCATGAGTGCAGGGTAGCGCAGGGGCCAGCAGATGGCCAGAAAGCGGTCGGTGGACATCACGGCCAGCAGCAGGGTCTCCACGGCACCCAGGGTGAAGTAGAGTATCATCTGCGCGAAGCAGCGGTGGCGGGAGATGGCCCCGCGCGCCGCCAGCAGGTGTGCCAGCATCTGCGGGGACACAGTGGAGGTGAAACCCATCTCCAGCAGCGAGAAGTGGCGCAGGAAGAAGTACATCGGGGTGTGCAGGCGGCGGTCCGCCAAGGTGAGGGCGACGATGAGCAGATTCCCCAGCAGGGTCAGCGTGTAGGTGACCAGGAGGACCCCGAAGAGGAGGAGCTGGAGCCCGCGCTTGTCGGTGACCCCCAGAAGCACGAACTCCAGCACAGAGGAGCGGTTGGCTGTGCGGATGGGCGCAGAGGCTTCCATCTGCAAGGGCTACTGGGAGTCTGTGTGGATCTCACTAACCTCGAAAATACAAGGGCAGTCAGTGTCTGTCACAAAGAGTACTGCAGATAGAAATACGTGGCATTTAGGACAACGTTTGTAATAGGTAAACACCGCACGGATGTGAACTCCTATCCGCATTAAATGGTCATGATGGCAATGTATTAGACTCGTGTAATGACACAGGTCTCTATACCTCGTGCTTCGGAGGCTGAGGGAGGAGGACCAGGTGTTCAAGATCATCTCCAGTTACACAGCAAGCTGCAGGGAGACCCGGGTTTCATGGGATACCACTTCAAAAATCCACAAGGAAGCAGGGAGAAGGCAGGAAGAGGAGATTGAAGGAAGGAGAAATAAGAAGGAAGACGTCCAAGGGGAGGAAGAAGGAGGGGAAATGGGAAATGGAAGGGGGAGGAGAAGGAAGAGGAAAGAGAGAGAGGAAGAAGAGGAGAAAGGAATAAGGAGGTGCAGGAATGTTGGTTCCTCCTTCCTCAATTCGTTTGTTGGGAAGAAACTGATGATTCCTTGGTAAATCTGACAGTTCACTTGAGGGGAGACTTGTTCTTTGCAGGGATTGCCTTATGTACGAACAGAAGGAATGCAGATTGGAATTGGCCAGTTATTACAGAGAACTCGAGTTTTGTACACTGCCATGTTATTTGCTTGTTTGTTGCATGATGTTTTTATAAGGGCATAGGTCTCGCCATTTAGAACAGGCTGGCTGGAACTCACAGAGATCTCCACATGCCTCTGCCTCCCTAGCAGCTGGGGTTAGAGGTACTCATCTCTGTTCCTAGTTTAGGGTATAAGTCCTTTAAATGCCACTTGCTAAGTCTTCACAAATGTAACCAGGACACAGGGCAAGGAACAGAACACAGCCTGGGCAGTACCATGCCAGTACTGGGATGGCTGAAGCAGGAGGATTGATGCAAGCATTGAACCAGCCTGAGTTGCAAATTGAGTTCAAACTCATTTGGGTTACAAAATGAGACTCTGTCCTGAAATAGAGAAAAGGATGGGAGAAGGAATGAAGAAGGAGAGGGAGACTAGGAGGAAGAAAAGGAGAGAGGAGGAGAGGAAAAGAAAGGATAAGGAGGGGTGTAGAAAGGTGGCTTAGAGGGTAGAGACACTCACTACAGCACCCTGCAAACTGAGTTCAAGCCCTACGACCCCATGGTGGGATAACAGAATGAACTATTGTAAGCTTTTCATGGCCCCTTCAGAAAATAAATAAATAAGTAAGTAAATGTAGTAGCCAGGTAGTGGTGTCACTCACCTTTAATCCTGGCACTCAGGAGGCAGAGGCAGGCAGATCTCTGTGAGTTCAAGGCCAGCATGGTCTACAGAGCAAGTTCCAGCACAGCTAGGGCTTTCTCAAAATAAAATTAAGGATAAATATATAAATAAGTATAGTTTTTTTAAATGAGGGAGAGGTGAGCTAGAGAGCCATCTCTGCAGTCAAGAGCTGTTGTGGCTGTTACAGAAGACCCACATTTGAGTTCCAGAATCTGTGTTGCATGGCTCACAACCACTGGTAAGATTAGGTCCAGGAGATTGAACCGGACTCTGTGGGTACCTACCCTCGTATACATCCAACACCTGTGCTCACATGCACAAAACCTCCACAAATGCAGGTACACATAATTAAAAATAAAAAATAATTATTTTTAAAAAGCATGAGAAGAAAGAAAAAGGGAAGAAGGATGGATGGAAGGAAGAAAGGAAAGAGGGGAAAGAAGGAAAGAAGGAAGGAAGGAAGGAAGGAAGGAAGGAAGGAAGGAAGGAAGGAAACACCACCCACAAGCTGCTGCTCTGGGAAGACAGTGCCATCTTCCGTAAGAGAAACCACAATAGAAAGAACTAGAGATCTTCCCAGAGATGGGTTGATTGACAGCTGGGGGAAACACGCTATCTGAGCTACTGTGGGCCACTGCATGGCTCTCCGCATTGGTTGACAGAACTTGACTAGCAAAGCCCGACTTTGTTTTCAAATGTGTCGTTCATCCAGACCAGATGTGCCGATCAAGGCATAGCACAGTACTTAGGTAAAAGCCACATCTGTATGTACTTTTATTTCTTCTGGGGCCAGGGCCTCATGTAGCCCAGGTTGGCTTGGCACTCCCTATGCAGCAGAGGATGACTTTGAGCTTCTGATCCCTCTGCCCCTCCCTGCCAAGCGCTGGGACAGTAGTCCAGTGCCATGGTGTCACGTTTTATACGGTGTTAGCAATAGAACCTGAGTCATCCTGCATGCTGGGCAAGGGTCCTCCCTACCTGGCTTTGTTCTCAGCTGTTAAGCCAAGTTTGTTTGTTTCGTTTTTTTTTTGAGACAGGGTTTTTCCCGTGTAACCTGCTTCTGCCTCCCAAGTGCTGGGACTAAAGGCGTGGGCTGCCAAGTTTTTGACGGGCAGCTCACCACGGCTCCTCCGCAGACGGTGGAGATTAAGTGAACAGGTAAGTCGTGTGGACAGAGCTGAATGGACGACTGTGAGAGGATGGGTCGTTAGATGTGTTAATTAATGGGGCAGAAAGGGAAAGAGGGCTGCGGATGAAACGCAAGGGACGACTCTGCCAAGCTCAGACGCCTTGAATAAATAGCTCGGGATCGGGATCCTCGGTATGACTCGCTCTCATCCAGTCACAAGAAGAAGAGCGCTATGGGACCTTATGAGCTTCAGGATTCTCCTCAGTCCGTTACAGAGACATCAACCAAACCCACAGCGCCAGGCTGTGGAGGAGGCCACTTTCCCTGCCTGCGCCTCAATCTCTGTCCCCTCTAAGGTGACACTAACACCTCCTTGGTCTTTTCCAACAATGTGTTGTGACATCCTAACAAAGCCTCGAGTACGAAGTAGTTTATGTTATAATGTGAGATGCAAAAAAAAAAAAAAAAAAAGAGGAAACTTAATTAATTAATTAATTTTAAAGTTCGAGTTCCCTCTGAATTGGTGCTTGGCTTCCACCGGCTCCGTGCCGCTAAAGATTCATTGCTCAAATCTGAAGCTGGTAGCCTGCGGTGAGGCTGTTCCTAACCTATCGAGGCTGCTTTCCTAACTTCTTCAGGGTTCCAGGACTCGTGGCAAGAAAACCATCCAAAGGTGGTCCTACCATCCACCTTCCTTTAATAGCCCTGTTTCAGCTGCATTAGAAAGCCTGAAACGGTTCCAGGACCTTCAAGGCACTGGCAGACAGATCTCTGTGAGTTCGAGGTCAGCCGGGTCTACAGAGCAAGCTCCAGGACAGCCAAGACCAGGGAAACCCTGTCTCAAAAAACGGGGAGGGAGTGGGAAGCCTCAAGTGAGCCTGTTGTGGTAGCACATGTCAGGAGGTAGATGCAGGTGAAGCTCTGTGATTTTGAGGTCAGCCTGGTCTAGTGAGTCCCAGAACAGCCAGGGTTACACAGGGAAAGCATCTCAACCACCAACCCCAAACAATGCCCACACAGGTTTCTCTTCTGCATCTTTGGTTATTTTCTGCCTTTTTTTGGGGGGGGCGTTCGAGATAGGGTTTCTCTGTGTCTTTGGAGCCTGTCCTGGAACTAGCTCTTGTAGACCAGGCTGGTCTTGAACTCATATAGACCCACCTATGCCACAGACTGCTCAGTGGGTAGCAGGTCTGTGTGGAGACCAAGACTCGGATGACCAGGTCAGGAGTGGCTTCGGCTTGACAGACAGATACAAATACACTTGAGGAGGTTTTCGAACTGCTGCAAAGTTTACTTCAAAGTATCAGGTTTTTATGCAGAAAGAACTAATCATGGCTACAGTTTAAAGATAAACATACTATAAAAAATGTCAGCAATTCCTTTTGAAGTATGAGATAGTAAATACATCTAAGCAAGTGCATAATTGAGAGCCTCTGTCTATTTTGGCCTGCTTGTGGTCAGCATATCAGAGATTTGATTTACTGAGTAAAGAGAAGAATCATTGTCTTTGAACACTAAACTTTTAATAGCAATGATTCAAGGGCCATAAGATACCAAGTTAGAATTTTGTAGTAACTCCCACAGTAGCCTAGCTGCGGGTAGGCTGATTACAGGCAAGGTCTCATTGTGGGCTGCTTCCTTACAGCTTTAGCCCTAATTGTTTATTAGGCCTTGGGCTGACATCTGGCACTGTGGGTTTTATGATTGGGGGCACAGAGGTCAACATCCATCCGCTGAATGTTGGTCTGTATCTCTTTCAGTTCCTGAAACTATATCTAAGTATTTTCTAGGCTTCTCTGAATTACTAGTGTAGCTTACAGGCTAAAATATCCCTTGAATAAAAGACAATATTGTTATCATAGCACAAAACATATCTAGCCCCCATTCCAAACAACCAGCCAAGCAAGCACCTGCAGGGACCTGGACCACTTTTCCCCAGGAGGCGTAACCACGTGTGGTGCGAACCTCTGGACAGGTAGCCTTTGAGATTTCTCTCAGCATTGCTACACTGTCTCCACTGGGGCTGGTGTGGCACACCTACCTCTGCCTCCCAAGTGCTGGGATTAAAGGCATGCCCCACCACTGCCTGGCTACTCTCTGCTTCTTTCTGGCCCCCAGCTTTCTAGCAAATGGGTTTGAATGGAAATCATAAAACAGGAGAGGTCCGGGCATTGGTGGTGCACATCTTTAGTCCCAGCACTTGGGAGGTAGAGGCAAGCAGATCTCTGTGAGTTCAAGACCAGCCTGGTCTAAAAGACCAGGACAGCTTCCAAAGCCACAGAAAAACCCTGTCTCAAAAAAAAAAAAAAAAAAAAAAAAAAAGCCAAAGAACAAAACAAAACAACCAGGAGAGGTCATCAGCCGTAGGCAGTTGAGCCAGGAGCATTACGAGTTGGAGGCTAGCCTACACTACATAGCGTGACTCTCCTGTAAAGAAAAGATTTTATTTTACCTGGAGTTTATCAGCCCCCTTTATCATGAAGGGTCAAGGTCCTCATTCTGGAGTTTTCCCACAGAGGAGCTTGGCAGGAAATGGTTTAAAGGGGATTCTCTACGGAGAAACGGAGACCACAGGCAGGCAGGCTCTGTAAGGGGCGAGCATGGTAAGAACTAGATGGAGAAGGGAGGCAGGTGGGGAGAAACTGGTGGTCAGAGAGCTTGCTGCAGGGAGGCGGATGATACCGACCCGGAAAACACGGGACGCAACAAAAGAAGAAACAGAGGCACAGGAAAGGAAGGGTTTGCAACGAGCAAACCGACAGCGAGAGACAAAAGAAGCCTTTGAGGTCCTTTAGAGACACGGAGTGTCCTGGACTCTGGAGACACCATTGTTTCAGGGGCCAGGTCACATGACCTGGGAGGGACTTTTCCTTGTGAATTCCCTAATTCCTCGGGCCTTAGGGACAAAGAACACTAATAAAATTGCAGTCGCCCTTAAGGGACTGATTAACTCAACTTCCTTCGAGCATTACCCATGGGAACTTGTTTGGATGTTGGCATTTTTGGAGAGACTTGTGGTGTGTTATGTTTTCTGCGGCTTGTTCAGTTTCCTCAAGAAATGTGCAACCACTGGGTGCATTCAGAAAAGAGACAGAACAAGGGTGAGGCCATGAAGGAGTGGAAACAAGCAAAGGTGGGCGACAGCCAGAGTTCAGAGAAGCGGTGTGTGTACGTGTATCAGCCTTGCCAGGTGGGGGTGGTGGCGCGTGCCTTTAATCCCAGCTCTCGGGGAGGCAGACGCAGGTGGATCTCTGTGAGTTCGAGGCCAGCCTGGTCTATAGAGCAAGATCCAGGACAGGCTCCAAAGCTACACAGAGAAACCCTGTTTCGAAAAACAAACCAAGCAAAGAAAACACCCAATCAATTGATAAGAATGAGGGTCAGGCAAAGGAGGGGCAAAGGAGGGTAAGCATTTGTGTTGTGACAAGGTGACAAAGTTTGTGGCAGTAGTGGAAGCAGGGGATGAGCAGGAGGACGGAAGCGTGGCCATTCACAGAGCTGGATTGGAAGGACAGCTTTCACTGAAGGAAGGGCCTTTTGCAGGAATGCAGAAAATGAGATTACATGGAAAAGAAGTATCCATTGAGAAAGATGAGGTTATAGCTTGGGGACAGAGCAGAGTGGCACTCGGGACGGGAAGGAAGGCCAGGATGGAGGAACAAGCATGTATGGATACTATGTACAGATAACAAGCAATTATTTATTTATTTATTGAGACAGCATCTTTTTTTTTTTTTCTTTTCTCTCCAGCCTGTCCTGGAACTAGCTCTTGTAGATCAGACTAATCTCAAACTCACAGAGATCCTTCTATCTCTGCCTCCCAAGTGCTGGGATTAAAGGTGAGACAACTTCTTTCTATTTAGCCTAGTGTTGAATATGTAGGCCAGGCTGGCCTTAAACTCATGGAGAGCTGCCTGCCTCTGCCTCTCAGAGTGTGAGTGCTGGGATTAAAGGTCTTCAAGTAGTTTTTAAATTTTGTTTTGTTTTGTTTTGTTTCAAGATAGAATTTTTTCTGTGTAGCTCTGGCTGTCCTGGAACTCACTCTGTAGACCAGGCTGCCCTCAAACTCAGAGATCTACCTGCCTCTGCCTTCTGGGTGCTGGGATTAATGATGTGCACCACTATTCCCAGCCTTCAAGAATGTATTAGACAGAGGTGTTCTGTTTGAAAATGGAAAACAAACTATATTTGAGCAGGTATAAGCGTTCCAATAGTTTCTGTTACTGTTGTTGCTTTGAGGCAGGATCTCTCTGGCCTGGAACTCTCTATGCAGAGTTTGCACTAATCTTGCCGGGATTACAATACAATCCTGTGCCCAGAGCTTGCATTAATCTTGCTGTGTGTGCCGGGATTACAATACAATCCTGTGCCACTTTTGTTTTATGTTTTTGGGTTTTTTTTTGTTTCTTTTTACAATTCTTCTTAACATCCCAATGGGTCTTTACTTACAAGAGGTTTTATTTGTAGTTATCTTTCCAGTGACTAACACCACTGGTGGGGGGGGGGGTGGTTGTGTTAAATCTCCATGACCAAAAGCAATTTAGGAAGGAAAAGATTTATTTCATCTTGTAACTCTCAGGTCACAACTGCATCACTTAATCCTAGGACTTGGAAATAAGAGGTAGATGGATCTCTGTGAGTGCAAGGCCCCCCGGATCTACACAAGATGGATCCAGTCCTAAAGAGAAACAGCTCACGCAAAGATGATCTCAGCACCTGGGAGCCTTTAATCCCAGGAGCAGGAGCCGGGGTATTCTTTGTCCAGCCATGTTGAGGATAGGAAGACATTGAAGTCTCGGGATTCTCCAGCCACACTGAGGAAAGGTTACAGTCTGAGGTTTGGTGGAGCCAGGACCACATTTCAGTCCAAGGTAGCTCAAGAGCTAGTGACCAGCTGCTTTGCTTTTCTGATTTTCAGCTTAATGTTGGAACCCCAATATCTGTCTTTTATTCTTCGTGTTGTATTTTTTCCCCTCTTTTTTATTTTGTGGGCATTGGTATTTTTGCCTGCATGTATGTCTATGTGAGGATGCAGATGTAATCAGATGTAACTCTGGAATCAGAGTTACAGACAGTTGTGAGCTGTCACGAGGGTGCTGGGAATTGAACCTGGGTCCTCTGGAAGAGCAGTCAGTGCTCTTAACCTCTGAGCCATCTCTCCAGCCCCCTTATGGCTTTTTTTTTTTTTCATCCTTAGTTTTGGTTGATTATCTACTGTCCCCCTCTTCCCATCTCTCCCCTTGAACCTTTTCACTATCAGTTATCTCTCTTCATTTTCTTTCTCTTCCTTCCTCCCTCCCTCCTTCCTTCCCTCCCTTCCTTCCTTCCCTTCTTTCTTTATCCAAACCAAGGTTTCTCTAACAGTCTGGCTCTCCTGGAACATGATGTATAGACCAGGCTGGCCCCAAACTCTGCCTCTGCCTCCCAAGCACTGGGATTAGCAGTTAGTGCCATCACACTCAACTTCCTTAGCCCATTTTTAAATTCTCTTTTCTTATTTTAAGTAAATTTTTACTTAAATTAAAAATTATCTTATATTACATGCCAATTCCAGTTCCCTCTCTCTCTCTCCCATTCTCCCATGCCACCCCCATCCACTCCCCAGGGGGATGAGGCCTCCCATGAGGGACCATCAAAGTCTGACACTCCCAAATCCCATTCATGCACTAGGAATAAATACTGGTTCCACTGCCAGAGGCCCCATAGACTGCCTAGGCCTCCCAACTGACACCTATGTTCAGGGGCCTGACTCGGTTCTATGGTGGTTCCCCAGCTGTCAGACTGGTGTCTGTGAAATTCCACTCGCTCAGGTCAGCTGTCTCTGTGGATTTCCCCAGCACGGTCTTGACCCCTTTGCTCATCACTCCTCCCTCTCTACATCTGGGTTCCAGGAGTTTGGCTGTGGATCTCTGCTTCTGCTTCCATCAGCTACCAGATGAAGGCTCTAGGATGGCATCTAAGGTAGTCATCAATTTCATTATAGGAGAAGAGCATTTAAGGTATTTCCGTAGTGCCAGATTTATCTTTAAATCTACAATTGCTCCCACTATTATGGTATCTCTTCTCTTGTTCTCCTCTATTCTTCCCCCAACTCGATCTTCCTGATCCCTCATGTTTTCCTTCCCCCTCTTTCTCCTCCCTCCCTCCCCACCTGCCCCACCCCTGTGCTCCCAATTTACTCAGGAGATCTTGTTCCTTTCCCCCGTCTCTGGGGGACCATGTATGTCTCTCTTAGGGTCCTCCTTGTTTCCCAGCTTCTCTGGGGTTGTGGAATGTAGGCTGGTGACCCTTTGCTCTATGTCTAATATCCACTTATGAGTGAGTACATGCCATGTTTGTCTTTCTGTGACTGGGTTACCTCACTGAGGATGGTTTCTTCTAGTTCCATCCATTTGCCTGATAATTTCAAGATTTCTTTGTTTATTTACACCGAGTAGTACTCCATTGTGTAAATGTACTGCACTTTCTGTATCCATTCTTCAGTTGAGGAGCATCTAGGTTGCTTCCACATTCTGGCTATTACAAATAATGCTGCTATGAACACAGTTGAACAGATGTCCTTGTGGTATGAATGTGCATCCTTTGGGTATATGCCTAAGAAGCTATTCACCAAAACACCAAATAATCCAATTAAAAAGTGAGGTACAGAACTAAATAGAGAATTCTCAATAGAGGAATCTAAGCTGAAATTGCTCAACATCCTTAGCAATCAGGGAAATACAAATCAAAACAACTCTGAGATACCATCTTACTCCTGTCAGAATGGCTAAAATCAAAAGCACCAATGACAGAGCCAGGTGTTGGTGGTTCACGCCTTTAATCCCAGCACTCCACTCGGGAGGCAGAGGCAGGTGGATCTCTGTGAGTTCCAGGCCAGCCTGGTCTACAGAGAGAGCCAGAACAGCCTTCAAAACTACAGAGAAACCCTGTCTGGAAAAACCAAACCAAACCAAACCAAACCAAACCAAAAATCCACCAATGAGAGTTTATGTTGGAGAGGGTGTACAGCCACTTTGGAAATCAGTATGGCTGTTTCTCAGGAAAATGGGAATCAGTGTACCTCAAGATCCAGCAACTTAGCGCCCACCTCCCCCCTTTTTTTAAAGGACTTGTTTTATTTAAATTACCTGTATGTGTGTGTCTATGAGATCCGGGAGTGTCTGTGAGGGTAGTGGCCAGTAAAGGCCAGAAGAGGGCACTAGATTCCCGGAGTTGGAGTCTAAGTAGCTGTCCTACGCAGGTTTGGGTCCTCTGCAAGAGAAGTAGCCACTTAATTATTTCAAAAACAAAGGCAGGTTCGTGGTGTACCCCTTTACTTCCAGCACTCCGGTGGCAGGGGCAGGCTGACTTCCGTGGGTTCGAGGCCAGCCTCCTTTACAGACTGAGATCCAGGACAACAAAGGCTGTTAACACAGAGAAACGCTGTCATTCAAGCTGAATTGGTTTTTTTGTTTTGTTTTTTGTTTCTTTGGTGATGCAGCTGCCTTTGAATCCTTCCTGCTCCTGTAAGAAAGCCCTCAGTGTTAGAAAGAGGAATAGGCCTGATAGTGGTGGTGCACACCTTTGATCCCAGCACTCAGGAGGCACAGGCAGGCAGATCTCTGTGAGTTTGAGGCCAGCCTTGTCTACAGTGTGAGTTTCAAGATAGCCAGGGCTGTTTCACAGAAACCCTGACTAGAAAAACAAAACAAAAGTACTTAGAAAAAGGAATAATTAGGGGCTGGAAAGATGGCTTAGTGGGTCAGAGCACTGGCTGCTCTTCCAGAGGTCCTGCACGGCAGCTCACAACTGTAACTCCAATATCTGACATCTGCGTGCAGGCAAAACACCAATGAATATAAAATAAAAATAAACAAAACTTTAAGAAAGGAATAATAATAATAATAATCACACAATGAAGATGTGTTATCTTCTTTCATGTAATTAAATAGAAACCCAACTTACAGAGCTAACTTTATCCAGCCAAGCGATTTCTTTCTATTTTTTTTTTCTTAGAATTATTTTAAGTTCATGGGTACTTTGCCTGCTCCTACACCTGTACCCGGTGCCCAAAGAGGTACAGAAGAGAAGGTTAGAGTCCTTAGAATTTCAGCCATGGATTACTGTCACCCACCTTGTGGGTGCTGGGAATCGAACCCAGGTCCTCTTCAAGAGCAACCAGTGCTCTTAACCACTGAGCCATCTCTCCAGCCCTACCCCTAACTTGTTTTTGAGATGAGGGGGTCTCTCATTGGCTTGGAATTCACCAAGGAGGCTAGGCTGGCTGGCCAGTGTGCCCCTGGAATATGCCTGTCTCTGTTACCCAGGCTGAGATTACAAGCACCTACCACCACACCTGGCTTTAGACAAGGGTTTTTGGGGATTGATTGCAGGTCCTGAGACAAGAACTATACCTGAAGTCTCAGATAATTTTATATTTATATTAAGAGTCTGACAAAGAAAAGCCGATCGTTGGTGACGCACATCTTTAATCCCAGTACTTGGGAGGCAGAGGCAGGTGGATCTCTGTGAGTTCAAGTCCAGCCAGGTCTACAGAGCAAGTTCCAGGACAGGCTCCAAAGCCACAGAGAAACCCTGTCTTGAAAAACCAAAAACAAACCAAAAAAAAAAAAAAAAAAAAGAAAAAGAAACAAGAAACAAGAAACGAGTCTGATAAAGAAAGATATTCAAATGGCATTTCTGGCATTTCCAAGGTTAGTAATAATCAAAAGTGAACCCCCTTTTTATAATCATGTATTTATTTTATATGCATTGGTGTTTTGTCTGCAAGTATATATGTGTGAGGATGTCAGATCCCCCCAGAACTGGAGTTACAGACAGTTGTGAACTGTCATGCACATGCTGGGAATTGAACCCCGGTCCTCTGGAAGAGCTCCCATTGCTCAACCGCTGAGCCATCCCTTCAACTGCTTCTTATAAGATGCAGAAGAATACCCATTTTGGCTGCGCAGTGGCAGTGGTGGTGCACGCCTTTGATCCCAGACAGAGGCAGGTGATGTCTAGTTTACAGAGTGAGTTCCAGGACAGACAGGGCTACAGAGAAACCCTGTATCGAGAAGGAGGAGGAGGAAGAGGAAGAGGAGTAGGAGGAGGGAAGGAAGGAAGGAAGGAAGGAAGGAAGGAAGGAAGGGGAGGGAAGGAAGGAAGGAGAGGGAAGGAAGGAAGGAAGGAAGGAAGGAAGGAAGGAAGGAAGGAAGGAAGGAAGGGAAAGGAAAGAAATATACCCCTTTCTGTGTCCTTATCTGCAATTATACCTAATGCTGGGATCAAACCCAGGCTTCCGTGCGTGCGTGGCTCGGAATGCCCACTGCTCAGGGAGCTACATCCCAGCCCTCTTTTCTTAGCTTTATAGCCTTCGTCAGACCTCTGTCTGGACGGCCAAACCTAGCTGGTCTTTGACTTGTACAGGACTTTGGAACTCAGCAGGGGGCGATGGAACAGAGAAAGTGCAAACAGAGAGCAAGCCTTAAAAGAGGAAGCCAGCCTCGTAAAACGTTGCCGGTAAACCATGAAGTGACTCACTCCTGGTGCAGTTAGTTAAGTAAGAATAAATAGAAATCGTCGTAAGGAACAAAGGCATTGGCTGCACAATTATCGAGAGAGGAGAGACCTTAACAAAGCATGACCAAGTGCAAATTAAAGGAAGTCATTGCTTTTGGAAGGGAAAAGGGGACCTTAATTTCCACAGGCCAGTAATTAGCAGCGGTTTAGGAGCTCATAAATTAGCACTTAGACACGGAAGTCCCCAAGGGCTCAAGCTAAGATCCTTAGTACTCAGGGGGATAAGCCCACCAGTAACACCAGCACTAGGGGAAGGCAGGGGCCACTCTAAGCCACATGGGGAGATTCCCGTCAAAAACAAAAAAACAAAAAACTTAAAACCACAACCCAACAAATTCTACAGAGTGTTTACTTAGAAAATATTTGTGATATTTGTGAGGTAATTGCACCATGGACCAAAATGTCAGAGGTACCCAATGCTAAATGAGTGCTTATAGACATTAAACTTTTTTAGTTAAGAAGAGAAGGGAAGGATCGAGAGGACCAGAGTGGGGGAAGGAAGGGCATGAACGAAGTCTTTTTTTGAGGGGGAAGGGGTGTTTCTCTGCGTAGACCCAGCTGTCCTGGAATTCACTGTACACCAGGCTGGCCTCGAACTCTGCCTCCATCGCCTCTGTCTGGGATTAAAGGCTTGTGGCACCACCACCAATAAATGCCTTTCGTTTAAAATATGTATTTATTTATGTGTGGTTATACACACTCCAGGTTGTACACAGAGGCTAGAAGGAGACCTGTGGAAGTCAGTGTGCTCTACCACCAGGAAGGTCTCAGGGACTGAACTCAGGACACCAAGCTTGGCAGCAAGCACTGGGTTGTCTCACTGACCTCTCTCTCTCTCTCTCTCTCTCTCTCTCTCTCTCTCTCTCTCTCTCTCTCTCTCTCTCTCTCTCTCTCTCTCTCTCTCTCTCTCTCTCTCTCTCCTCTTAATTTTTCTTTTTTACATTTACTTGTTTATATATATTTTTAGAGGACTGGAGAGATGGCTCAGAGGTTAAGAGCACTGGCTGCTCTTCCAGAGGTCCTGAGTTCAATGCCCAGCACCCATACGGCTTTGGTGTCTCATCTGTAGTGAGATCTGGTGCCCTGTTCTGCAGGCACACATGCAGACTGAACACTGTATACATAATAAGCAAATAAATCTTTTAATAAAATTTTAGGTTTATTTTACTCATATAAGTGCATTGTGTGCACTTCTGCCTGTGTGCCACGTGCGTGCCCGAGGAAGCGGGCGGTGAGTCTCCATGTGAATGCTGGGAGTCGAACCTGGGTCCCTCACAAGAACGGCGAGTTCTCTTAAGCACTGAGCCCACTCTCCAAACCGTTTATTTATAATTTTTAAGTTCATATGTGTATGGGAGGAGCTGCCCTAGATGCCAGAAGACGTCAATGAATCCCCTGGAGCTGTAATTGTCAACAGTCGTGAGCCACCGCCACATGTGGGTGCTGGAAATTAAACTCGGTTGGTTTTTGTTTGTTTCATTTTCGGTTTTGTTTTTCGAGACAGGGTTTCTCTGTCGCTCTGGAGTCTGTCCTGGAACTAGCTCTTGTAGACCAAGCTGGCCTCAAACTCACAGAGATCCACCTGCCTCTGCCTCCCGAGTGCTGGGGCTAAAGGTGTGTGCCACCACCGCCCGGCCCTAATCTCAGTTGTTAAGAAGAGCAGCACTAACACATAGCTCCTCATGGCTGAGCCGTCTGTCCAGCCCCTTTTCCGATACGGTCCCATGGCTTCAGGACTGGCCTTACACCCATTACAGCCAAGGATGACCCTGAACTTCTGGTCTTCCTGCCTGCGCCTCCCTAATGCTGCGTTTTTGGAGAGAAACCACCAAGGTCAGTTTATTTGGTATTGGGAATCCTAAGCTGGACCACATCTGGGAGGGGCAGCATTTGAGCCGGCAGTTACATGGGCTGAGACCGGCCCCAAGTGCATCCAGCTGATGATATCAACGTGGCTCAAACGAGAAACTGAAGGAAAGTCTACTGAGTTAGGAAACTATGCAATAAATCGGCTGCGGAAAATTAATGCTGTCAGTTTTGTTCTTGGCATAGCTGAACCAGCCTGGGCGATTATTGGTTGTTAGGGCTGGCTGGATGTGTAATAAGATCATCTGGGAGGCACGGAGGTGGGAGGCTGGAGAGATGGCTCAGTGGTTAAGAGCACCCACGTGGCAGCTCACAAATGTCTAACTCCGGTTCCAGGGGATCCAAAACCCATGGCAAAACACTTGTGTTCCCTGACCCCAACCAAAATTGTCCCAAGACACTGCAGTTGTTTCCGAGAGGGGGTGTGGCTTTTTTTTTTTTTTTTTTTCCTCCTCCCAGAAACAGGGTTTCTCTGTGACAGCCCAGACAGTCCTGGAACTCGCTCTGTAGACCAGGCTGGCCCGGAACTCTGAGATCCACCTGCCTCTGCCTCCCAGGTGCTGGGATTAAAGGTGTGCACTGCTACTGCCCATTCTATTCTTGTTTTAAGTGAGTGCTATTGTTTTCTTTGGAAATGGGGGACTCACTGTGTAGACCTGACCATCCTCCTTTCTTGGTCCCCTGAGTGCTGGGAGAATAGGTATGTATCACTTCCTCCTGGCTTGTTCTGATCCAGCCAAGAGATTTATAATTAAGCTGTAGGGAAAATGCAGAATTTCACTGGCACCTATTGTCAGGCCGGAGGACCCAAGTGAAACCATAGGCTTTGGACTCCTGGTATTTCTGCTACGGTCTCCCAAATTGGCTCTTCGCCTTCTGGGGAAGGGTTCCTTTGAGACAGGTCTTCTCTGTTATGTGGTTCTGCCTGTCCTGGAACTCACTGTGTAGACAGCACCAGCCTCAAACTCACAGAGATATGCCTGCCTCTGCCCCCCACCCATCCCCTCCACCCCCCCTCCAACCCCGGAGTGCTGGGATTAAAGGCATGCACCGTCACACCCGGCCTGGCTCTTTACTGGTGATTTTGACACCTGGGGTTTCTTGCCTCTGGTCTTCGCAGAGCTAGAGAATTTCTATGAGTGGGAAACAGCTTGCCAGAGGCAATTATTCCTCTGCCAGTTACACAACCCAGAGGCTATGCCCAGTGACACCTACTCCACTAGGCTGTCATGCCCAGGGTTGCTGCAACCCCAGGGTAGGTTCCAGAGGGTCAGGAGAACTGTTATGCTCCCAGGCTCTCTGAAGTAATTCAACAGCTGATCCTCTTCCCTTGTTCCCTCCACCCTTTTTTTTTTAAACTTCATGTGCACATTTGTTTTGCCTGCATGCATATCCTTGTGAGGATGTCAGATCCCCCTGGGACTGGAGCTACAAATAGGTGTGTGCTGTCCTGTGGGTGCTGGGACTTGAACCTGGGTCCTTTAGAAGAGCAGCCAGCACTCTTAACTGCTGAGCCTTCTCTCCAGCCCCTCCCTCTGCCTCTTGACTTGCCTAAGTGCTGCCTCAGGGAACCCTGCCTGGCATGGTGTCACCATTCCTCCTGGGAACTGTGAGTTATGGCTGTGTCTTTGTTTTTGAGACAGAGTCTCTGTAGACTGGAACTATGTAGCCCAGGCTGGTCATGAGCCAGGCTGGTCATGAGCGTGTGGGCTAATCGGCAGTTAAGAGCACTTGCTGTCTGGCTTTGGTTTCTAGCTCATGGCCAACTCTAACTCCAGTTCTAAGGGATCACACATGCTTTTCCGGCCTCCACAAACACCCACATACATATGGTTCACATACGTTCATGCAGCTACATACACTCTCTTAGTTTGTGTTACTGTTGCTATGACAAAACATCACTACCAAGAGGATGCTGGGGAGCAAAGCATTTATTTGGCTCAAGCTTCCATCACTGAAGGAAGTCA
Organism: Cricetiscus sungorus; assembly: GCA_030556225.1. Classification (NCBI taxonomy): domain Eukaryota; kingdom Metazoa; phylum Chordata; class Mammalia; order Rodentia; family Cricetidae; genus Cricetiscus; species Cricetiscus sungorus. The sequence goes on from JANBXA010000736.1 coordinate 2,631,336, forward strand.
GGACAGAAACGCAAATAGGGCAGGACCCTAGAGGCAGAAGCTGATGCAGGGACCATGGAGGGGTGCTGCTTACTGAGTTTGCTCCTCATGTCTTGCTCAGTCTGCTTTCTTATAGAACCCAGGACCACCAGCCCACTCACAATGGGCTAGGCCCTCCCACATCTATCACAAATTTTAAAAAATAAAAATGCTTGAAGGCTTGCCTATTGCCTGATTTTTGTTTGTTTGCTTGCTTGTTTTGCTTTTTTGAGACAGACTTTCTCTGTGTGGCTTTGTAGACAAGCTGGCCTCGAACTCACAGAGATCCACTTGCTTCTGCTTCCCGAGTGCTGGGATTAAAGGAGTGTGCCACCACTGCCTGACAAGAAGACATTTTCTTAATTGGGATTCCCCTCCTCTCAGATAACTCTGGTCTATATCAAGCTGGCAAAAACTTAGCCAGTGCATGTACACACCACACACACACACACACACACACACACACACACACACACACTCAGGAAAGGAAGGAAGTGGCCAGGGTGGATGGCACACAGCTTTAATACCAGCACGGGGAGGCCCAGGCAGGGGGATCTCTGTCTCAAATAAACAAGTAAGTAAATAAATAAAGATGATGGTGGTGACAAGCAGAAAGGAAGGAAGGAAACTTGCTTCATTAGAGACAGGCATGGTTTAGCACACCTGCAATAGCTCTGCTCTAAAAGTTAAGGCCTGAGGGACACGAGTTCCAGACCCCAGCACAGCTTGGGCTACACAGTCAGATAGCATCTCCAAGAAAGAGCTCTTCTTCCTGCCTCTTCTCTTCCTCTTTTCTTTGAAACAGGTCTAACTGCATAGTGCAGGCTGACCTCACACTCACTGTGCAGTCAGGAGTGACTGTGCACTCATTTAATCCCAGCACTCAGAAAGCTGAAATCTCTGCTTTCCAGCTCAGCCCATTCTACATAGGGGTTTCCAGACCAGCCATGGGTGGGGTATAGGGGAGATGTATTATTTATTGGCTAGCCTTAAACTCTTCATGATCTCTCTATTACAGACTCCAGAGTGCTGTGATTACAGGCATGAACAACTTTATTATTCCTTAAAAAAAAAAAATTAGATTTGTTCTCTGTGAATTTAAGGTCAGCCTGGTATATAGAGCTATATATTCCAGGACAGCCAGAGCTATAGTATGAGCGTTTTGCCTGCAAGTTTGTGTGTGCACAATATGTTTGCAATGCCCCTGGAGTGCAGAAGAGGGCAAATGATTCACTGGAACTGGAATTAAAGGCTGTTGGGAGCCCTCTAATGTGGGTGCTGGGAATGGAGGTCTGCTCCTCTACAGGAGCAGCCAGTGCGTTTATGGCTGAACCGTCTCACCAGCTCTTATTATCCTTCCTGACTTCTACAGATTTAATGAGTGCTGATGCAGAGCTCTGGAAGGACGCTAGCTTTGCCTGGAAGGTCAGGCAATGGTTTATATGCTTTAAGCTCATCACACCCTTCAGTCACTGAACAGTCCTGTATGTTATATGATAAATCACAATGAAAAAAAAAACGATAGGGGGGGACTGGAGAGATGGCTCAGAGGTTAAGAGCACTGGCTGCTCTTCAAGAGGTCTTGAGTTCAATTCTCAGCAACCACGTGCCCTCTTCTGGCCTGCAGGCAAGCATGCAGGTAGAACACTGTATATGTAATAGATAAATAAAATATTAAAAGAAGGAAAGAGGAAACAATAGAGGTCGTTTCATCTATGTTCTCCCCACATTTCTCATCTTTGTAGCTGGTCCCACTGTCTTCACACTCAGTTCCACACGTGTGAGGGTGAAGTGGCCGGCCAGCTTCCATAAATCAGAGTCTAATTCCCTCAAGAATTCTCTCAGCCTGTTCTGAGGCAGAGTGGTACCGTATTTCTCTCTCTCTCTCTCTCTCTCTGTCTCTCTCTCTCTCTCTCTCTCTCTCTCTCTGTCTCTCTCTCTGCCTTTCTCTCTCTCTCTATCTCTCTCTTGTGTGTGTGTGTGTGTGTGTGTGTGTGTGTGTGTGTGTGTGTGTGTGTGTGTGTGTGTTACTGGGAATGCAAGTCAGAGTTCCTTCATGCTAAGCAAATGTCTACCAGTGAGCCAGGCCCTAAGCCCTTCAGCGATGGATGCTAGGCAAGAGGACCTATCCTTGAACCATGCCCATGGCCCCTCTATGGTATTTTATAGTCGAGAGACCTACCACTGAGCTACATTCCCAGTCTTTTACTGGCAGATATTAAGTCAGCAATAAAACGCCGAGCCCCTCCCCAAGCCCCTCTGGTTGGTTCTTAGAGCAGATGCTATACTGCTGAGCTATGTCTTCAACCCTTCAGTCGTGGATCGTGGATCTTAGGCAAGGTCTCTACCACTGAGCCACACTCACAGACCCTCACTGGTGAATTCTAGACAGGTCCTTTACCACTGACCCACATTCCCAGCCACCTGCTGATGCATTTTGTTTGTTTTTGTTTTTAGAGACAGGGGGTCTCTGTGTAGCCTTCCTTGTCCTGGAACTTGCTCTGTAGACCAGGGTGGCATTGATGGCACAGAGATCCACCTGCCTCTGTCTCCCAAGTGCTGGGATTAAAGGTATGTGCCACCACTGCCCAGTTCCTACTGGTGGCTTTTAAGCTAATTGCTCTACTGCTGAGCCCCAATCCCTGCCCTCACTGGGGGATTCTAGCTCTAACATTGAGCTATATCCTGAGCCCTCTTTTTGCTTATTTTGAGACAGGACTCAGTTTGTAGTTCAGGCTGATCTGGAACTCCAGGTTCTTCTGCCTCAGTCTCCTAAATGTTGCTATTATAGATGTGTGCCGCCATGCCTGCTTCTCTTGACTTGAGACTTGACTGAGGTATTTCCCATCCTCGTCTAATAAGCTAAGCCTCAGATTTTTTTCCAAAAAAAAGAGCTTCTCACAGAATTGTTTCTCAAGTGCTGGTGTTTGATGTGGCGTGAAAACTGTACGGTCAGGCCAGACTGCGTTGCACATGCCTGCAATTACAGCACTCGGAAGGCTAAGGCAGGATTGTCTTCTAGGCTAGCCAGGGCTACATAGTAAGTACTTGGCCAGAAAAAAAAAAAAAAAAAAAAGCTACCTGGCAAGATTCTGTCTTAGAAACAAACCAACAAACAAAAACCACCAAGAAAGAAACAAAGAGAGAGAGGGGCTGGCAAGATGGCAAGTGGGTAAAGGAACCCGTCACCAAGATGGATGATGTGAGTTCCAAATGTCCCTGGAACCCACATGGTAGGAGAAGGGAATTAGCTGTCATTTGACCTCTATATGTGTGCCAAGCATGCCCACACAGCAAACACACATGTCAGGCAGTGGTGGCGCACGCCTTTAACCCTAGCGCTTGGGAGGCAGAGGCCCGCAGTTTGAAGCCAACCTGGTCTACAGAGTGAGTTCCAGGACAGCCAGCGTACACAGAGAAATGCTGTCTGGAAAGAAAGAAAAAAAAAAAAGTGGGGGGGAGAGGTCATCTTTACCTAAACTACATATTCAGTTTGAAATCAGCCTCTGGGGATACAGGAGATTGGCATGTACATGAAAGAAAGAAAAAGGAAAAAGGAAGAAAGGAAGGAAGGAAGGAAGGTGTGAGTGCTCTGTTAATTTTCTATCAATGTGACATAAGCTAGAGTCATCCGAGAAAACGTCTCCATTAGAATGTCCTGGAGGCAAATGTGTGAAACATTTCCCTGATTGAGGATGCATGCGGGAAGGCGTAGTCCATTGCAGGTGGTGCTATCCCTGGGCAGCTGGTCCTGGGTTGTATAAGGAAGCAGGTTGAGCAAGCCACGGAGAGCAAGCCAGTAAGCAGTGTTCCTTCCACGGCTTCTGCATCAAGTTCTGACTTCCCTTTCATAACGGACTGTGATGTGAAAATGTGAGAGAAATAAACCCTTTCCTGCCAAAGGTGCTTTTGGTTGGGGTGTTTATCCCAGTAATAGAAAAGCAAATAAAGAAGAAAGTAATAAGGAAGCATCGTATCGTCAGTCTCCCTGTGTCCACCAGGACAAGGACTTCGTTCTCTCTCTCTCTCTCCCTCTCCACCCCCCCCACCCCCAGACAGGGTTTCTCTGTGGCTTTGGAGGCTGTCCTGGAACTAGCTCTTGTAGAACAGGTTGGGCTTGAACTCACCACCGCCTGGCTCAGGACTTTGTTTTCTTCATGGCTTCATCAGTGCTTACAATGAGGCAGACATCACTATATAAATACTTCTGGTCAAGAGAATTTCCTTAGAGTTTACAAAACCAGGCTTCAGCCAGGCAGTGGTGGTGCACGCCTTTAGTTCCAGCACTCGGGTGGCAGAGGCAGGCGGATCTCTGTGAGTTCAAGGCCAGCCTGATCTACAGAGCTAGTCCCAGGACAGGCTCCAAAGCTAAACAGAGAAACCCTGTCTGAAAAAGCAAAACAAAAACCCCTAACAACAAAAAGAGCTGGCTGCCCTGTGACCTCCCTCGAGAGACCTCCAGCGACTGTCCCAAGTGTCCACCAGAGCAGATCCTCTCCCTTTCTTTGCTACAGCAAGATTCACTCAGCCTGGCAGTGATGGTGCACATATAAACCCAGCACTCGGGTGGCAGAGGCAGGTGGGCCTCTGTGAGTTCAAGGATAGTCAGAGCTACACAGAGAAACCCTATTTCAAAAAGCCTAAAAAAAAAAAAAAAAAAAAAAAAAAAAAGCCAGGTTCTTTTGAAACCAGAAATGGAATTGTGTCATTTCCTGCCTCTGATTGCTTCCCTTTATACTTGAACAAAAGCCAGATGCCCTTGTCATGCTCTGGCCTACTTCATATTCAACTTCCCCTCTCATCATTATCTCCCTCAACTTCCCATTTCATTGAGACCTGGTCTATTGAGCTTTTCATTCTGGATTCTACATTCTGGGCCCTCACGTCAACCCTGCCCTCTGTCTGGAATGCCAAGCCTTTCCAGAGATCGTCCCCATAGCTGGCTTTTCTTTATCTTTCAGTTCTCGCCTTAAACGTTATCATTTCAGAATCCTTAGGAAATTAAAAATAGAACCACCATATGATGAGGCAATCTGATTTCTGGGTATACATCCAAAGGAAATGAAAGCAGCATGTGGAGGAGACATCTGCATCCTATGTTTGTGTACGACCCTAGTGTCAGCAGCCAAGAAAAGCAGCCTGAGTAGCCATCAACAGATGAATGGGTAGCAGTAATGAGATATGTATTTAAAAAAAAAAAAAAAAAAAAAAAAAAAGCTGAGCCGGGCATTGGTGGCGCATACCTTTAATCCCAGCACTCAGGCAGGCAGAGGCAGGTGGATCTCCGTGAGTTCAGGGCCAGCTTGGTCTACAGAGCTAGGTCCAGGACAGGCTCCAAAGCTATACAGAGGAACCCTGTCTTGAAAAACAAACAAACAAACGAAAAGCTGGGCTGGGGATATATTCCACTGGTAGAGTACTTAAAGGGTGAAAGGTTTTGGATCCATTCTCAGCACAGAGAAAAGGAAGACATGAGGGAGGAGAGGGTTCCTGTTATGATTTTAGAGGTTTGTTTGTTTGTTTGAGACAGGGTCTATGTAGCTAATCCCTGAATCAGTATGTTGATCAGGTCAGCCTTAAACTCACAGAGATCCTCCTGCCTCTTTCTCACAAGGGCATGAGACACCACATGTGGCCACACATCCCTGTCCTTTGTCACCAGATAAAGGAACATGCAAGATTTTATGGTAACTGAAATAAATCTGACATAGCATGTGGTGAGAGGAAAAGCAGTTCAACTCAGGAAAGCTAAGAGGAAAAGGAGCTGGCCAGGGTTAGCAGAATGGAAGATTGTGGGCACTATTGTTCAAAGGACACAAAGTTTCAGTGAGACAGATGAAAAGAGAAAGTCCCAGGGAGCAACAGGGTAACTGTAGCTAATAACAATGATGGTGTGGTTGAAAACTGGGCACAGAAGCAAGCAGGTCTCTGATTTTGAGGCCAGCCTGGTAATACAGAGCAAGTTCTGGGATAGCCAGGGCTACACAGAGAAACCCTTTCTCAAAAAAAAACAAAACAAACAAAAATAACAACAAAATGGAACAACCAAGAAAAAAAAAAAGGAAGAAAGGAAAGAAGGAAGGAAGGAAGGAAAGAAGGAAGGAAGGAAGGAAAGAAGGAAAGAAGGAAGGAAGAAAGGAAGGGGGGAGGAAATTGCTACATAGATTGTCCTGGGGCTTTTCTTTGGTTGAGACTCACCCTCCCTGTTTATCCCAGGGTGATCTGTCCATCCTCCTCCATCTTTCCCAGAGCTAGGATTGCAGGCCTGCACTGCCGTGCCCACTGGCTAAGGAGATGGTAAGTGTTTTGATTATGTGAAAAAAAAAAAAAAAGATAATACATGCCGGGTGTGTGCCTTTAATGCCAGCACTTGGGAGGGAGAGGCAGGCAAATCTGGGTGACTTTGAGGCCAGACTGATCTACTTATATATAGAGTTCTAGGCCAGACAGAACTGCATGGTGAAATCTTGTCTCCAATGATATGTGAGGTTTTGTATGCATGAGGTAGCTTATCATTCCCCCGTATACATGGAATTCAAATGTGTTTTGGGGCTGGAGAGATGGTTCAGCAGTTAAGAGCACTGGCTGATCTTCCAGAGGACCCAGGTTCAATTCCCAGCACCCACATGTCAGCTCACAGCTGTCTGTAACTCCAGTTCCAGGGGACCTGACACCTTCACACCAATACACATAAAATAAAGTTAAATAAATTACTTTTAAAAAATCAAATATGTTTTATACTACAGATTTATGCAATCAGGGTTAAGTATTAAGACTGTCTCAACCTTGTTGACTCCCTATGGGAAGCCTTACCCTTTCTGAGCAGTGAATGGGGGTGGACTGGGGGGAGGTGGGGGAAGCAGGAGGAGGAAGGAGGAGGAGGAGGAGGAGGAGGGAAGTGTGATTGGTGTGTAAAATGAATTTAAAACAAAACAAAAAAAAAAAAAACCAGAAAGAAAGACTCTGTCTCAAAGTTTTAAAAAGTCACACTTTGGGGCCAGCAAACGGCTTAGCAGGTAAAAGTGCTTTCGACCACTACAAATGGTAAGTTTTTTTTTTTTTTTTAAATATCAAACTTTGAGCCAGGCTTTGGTGGCCTATGCCTTCAGTTCCAGCACTCAGGAGGCAGAGGCAGTCGGATCTCTGTGAGTTCGAGGCCAGCCTGGTCTATAAAACAATACAGATCGAGTGAACTTCTGACCCCACTGCCTCGGCCTCCTGAGTGCTGGAACTACAGACCCTGTGTTACCGTGCTCATTCTCTTCACATAGTAATGTTCTCAGGGGAACTGAGCAGAAACCCCACGAGAGCCACATTAATCTCTTCTGAAGATAGTGTCCCAGGTGACTAATCTCTTAAAATTCCACCACCTCTCAAGTCTGCCACACCCAGGCCCAAGATGTCACTCAGCGGATGACTCTGGGGACACACTCAAGCTATGGTCCGGAACCACTCCAGTTAGAGAAGAAAGACACAAAGAAGCCTGGACCCGTCGGTCTGTGCCATTAATCCCATCGCTCTGGAGGCAGAGCTCTGGAGGTGGATCTCTGTGAGTCTGAGGCCAGCCTGGTCTACAGAGAGTTCCAGAAACCCTGTCTCCAACCGCCCCCTCCAAAATAAATAAAATCTGGACATGTTGGAGAGCGGCAGCAGGGTGAAAATATGATCGGCTGGTGTCCCCAGGCGTTGTGAACAGTGAACAGAGTTGCTCCCGACAGGCAGGCAGCCTCACGAGCAGGCTGTGGTTGCAATGTGACTTAGGAAGCATTTCTTTGGATGTCTACGCCTGGCTTTCTGACAAATTCCTGGGCCTGACTTAGTCTTCCCGTGGCTTCTCATGATTTACTCAGCGTCCTCAGACTCATTTCTCCCTTCCTGGTTTTCAAATTCCTAATTTGCAAAGAGCCAGGATAGGCACAAGTTCCGGTGGCTGCTTTGCCCCATGAGACCCTGGGAAATTCCTCGTGGAGCAGGAGAGGGGCCTTTCACATGGTAAAGTGCATCTCCTCCCCTCATAACGCAGATTGGATTAACAGATGGCAGCTTTGTCATCCTAAAACCGAAGAGGATGAAGTCGTCTGTTTTGAAGGCGTAGGCTGCATTGGGGGACAGGGCAGGAAGGAAATCTACTTGATTTCTTAAGTTGCTAAATGCATTTATCATATTGGAAATGAGTCAAGCCTCCATGCTAAGCGAACTGGGATGAAGTTAGATAATGTAACGGGGCTGTTGAGATGCCTCAGCAAGTAAAAAGGTCCTTGCAGCCAAGCCAGATTGTCTCAGAATCTAAATTGTGGAAGAAGAAAACTGACATTCCCATAAATAGTCCTATGACCAGCGCACACTCACACACACACACACACACACACACACACACACACACACACACACACACACACACACGAGTCATTGAGATGCCTCAGTGGATAAAGGTGCTTGCAGCCAAACCTGACTACCAGAGTTCAATTCCCAGGACCCAAACAGTACATCAATAGAGAACTGACTGCTCCACCCCGGACACAAATAAATGCAATAAAATATTTTTCTTTGTAGCGCCTGTGCTACAATCTGTTCCACAAACCATGCGAAGGCCTAGAGATTGAAATAAAGACAAGACAGTGGGTCATTTGATCAATGGCAATGTCGGAACGCCAAATGCCAAATGCCGTTTATTGAGGGGAAAAAACATGCTTAAATACTGACTTACAGCACAGTGGAAAATTACAGGAATTTTAGGCTTAGCTCCTCCCTATGAGGTGTGTGTTGTCACGAGGTGTGTGTTATCAAAAAATGGGAAGAGTACCGACAACAGCTTTGGAGCAAGGAGGTCCAGCCAGCAGCTTCAGGCTTGCTCAAGGTGCCTGGGGGAGGGGGGGAGAGCATGCAGGGCCCTACATTTCTTTTTAAAGTTTTTAATCTTTCAAGACAGGGTTTCTCTGTGTAACTGTCCTGGCTGTCAGGAAGCTCGCTCTGTAGACCACGTTGGCCTTGAACTCACAGAGATCCACCTGCCTCTGCCTCCTGAGTGCTGGAATTAAAGGTGTGCACCACCACTGCCTGGCTGTCTTTTGTTTTTTTTTGAGACGGGGTCTCACCACATCCTTTGTGATTTTGGATTGACCTGCTGGGGTGAGGAGGGAATGAAGAAAGGACAGCCACACACAGACAAATGATGGGTGGGCTTGTGTGGGCTGTACATTAATCATGCTCAGCAAAAGAGGAGGAGGCAGCTAGCCCTCTAAGAGGCCTCCACAGAAGGGCCCTCTCAGGTTGCAGTCATTCAGGGAGGAATCTGCAGCTGCTAGTTTTTGCACACATTGCCAGCATCCCCACGAAGAGCAGAGGAAACCGTGAGCCTCCACTTGAGGGGAGACTTTGCCACTCCCCTGAGTCTGAAGCATTGAGGCTCATGCAGAACACTACACACTCACTCAGGGTTTTATCCTTGTTTGTTTTGAGATAGGGTTTCTCTGTGTAACAGCCCTGGCTGCACTGGAACTTACTCTGTGAACCAGGCTAGCCTTGAAATCAGAGATCCACCTGCCTCTGCCTCCTGAATGTTGGGATAAAGGGCGAGCACCACCACTGCCTTGCAATTTATCCACTTTTAACATATTCACCCAAGGTTTGCTCTGCTCCTAACTGGGTCTCACGCATTCCAGGGTAGTCCTGAACTCACGATGTAGCTGAAGATGATAGTCTTGTTCCTGTCTCCTAAGTGCCGGGATGACAGACTGACTTCTACAACATCCAGCTAAAATTAATCAACCAATTAATGTATTTATTCAGGCAGGGTCTCTCTCTCTCTCTCTCTCTCTCTCTCTCTCTCTCTCTCTCTCTCTCTCTCTCTGTCTAGTTCTCCAGTGTTTCTCTGTGTAACAGCCCTGGCTGGCCTCAAACTCAATTTGTAGACCAGGCTGGCCTTGAACTCACAGAGCTCTGCCTGCCTCTGCTTCTGGAGTGCTGGGATTAAAGATCTGTACTACATGCCCAGCCTAATAATTTGATTTTAAATGTGTCAATACACTAAAAGTTTAAAAGTATACTGTTACATATGTTAGCCAATACCTTGCACATAAAATATTATCCTAGTTAGCTTTCTGTTGCAGTGATCAACCATGACCTAAAGGAACCTATATAAGGAGTTTGTTTTGGCTTGTGGGTCCAGAGAGATGAACCTAGCAAGGTGGGGATGCATAGCAGCAGACGGTAAGCACAGGAGCAGGAGCAGGAAGCTGAGAGATCACATTTTTAACAGCAAGCATGAAACAAAAAGAGTAAATTGGAAGCAGGACAAGGATGTAGAATCCCAGACGCCGTCCCACTGATATACTTCCTCTGACAAGGCCACACCTCCAGTGCCAGCTGCTTTTTATATCGTTTTGATACAGACTACAGTCATCTGAGAGGAGGGAGCCTTAACTGAGAAAATGTCTCCATAAGATGTGGCTATAGGCAACACTGTTGCATGTTTTCTTAATTAGTGATTGATGGGGGGGAGGGTCCAGCCAACTGTGGGTGGCAGTAGTCCTGGGTTCTAAAAGAAAATAGGCTGGCAGGGCATGGTGGTGCACACCTTTAATCCCAGCATTTGGGAAGCAGAGGCAAAGGTGGATCTCTGAGTTCAAGGCTGGGCTGGAATACAGTGAATTCCAAGACAGCCAGACCTACACAGGTGCAAAACAAAAAGAGAGAGAGAGACGGGAAGGAAGGACAGAAAGACGTCCTGAGTAAGCAGGTCTCCATGGCTTCCACATCAGCTCCTTCCTCCACGTTCCTTTGTTGCTTGAGCCCCTCCCTCACTGCTTGTGGAGATGAACTGTTATATGGAAGTGTGCATGAAATAAAAACTCTCCTTCTTCCCACGTTCCGTTTGGCCATGGTGGTTCATCACAGCAATAGTAACGCTAAGGCACCTCCAGAACCTCCCCCAAACAACTCCACCCACAGACTGCAAGTACCCAACGTCATGAGGGACATTTCTCAATCAAGCCACCACAGATATTTAACAGTGTCTCACCTCAGGATATTCTGACATGGGCACCTACTCCCTTTGAATACACGTGGACGGATATTTTTGGAAACAAAAATAATGGATATTATGCAATGGATATTTGTGGAAAGTCGCAAAATAGGCCAGTGAAAACAAAAAGGGAGAGGTACTGGGCAACTGGATTGATATTTCCCTGAATAGATTACCAAGTTAAAACATGCAAGTAAGCAAGTAGATTTCCCCCGCCCCAGGTCTTGGAGGTTAAAGCTTAGACCTCACAAGTTACTAGGCAAGAGCTCTGCCATTGAGCTGGATTTATAGTATTCTATATTACTTCTTTATTTTAAATTACATTTACAGAGCCCAGCCGTCGTGGCCCAGGCCTTTACTCTCAGCACTCGGGAGGCAGAGGCAGGCAGATTTCTGTGACTTCGAGGCCAGCCTGGTCTAAAGGGCTACTTCCAAGCCAGGCTCCAAAGCCACAGAGAAACCTGTCTCGAAAAACCAACTCTCCAAACAAACACACAAACAAACAAACAAACAAATAAATCTAGTTAGTAACAAGTCTAAGCTATTGGCTAAGCATTGTGGTTATTTGGGAATTAGAGACAGGTGGATTAGAAGTTCAAGGTCACCCTTGTCTACCCAGAAAATTCAAGGTCATCTAGGATAAAAAAAAAAAAAACCTTGTTCTTCCAGATAATCCAAGTTCAGGTCCTAGTACCCACACATTGGCTCACAACCATCTGTTAACAAGAAGGGTATTGACTCTTTTTTCTGACTTCTGAGGGTTGGATGTGGTACACATAAATTCATGCAAGCATACACATATTGAAATAAAAATAATCTTTGAATTGTAAGATAGGGAATACTTGATTGTTAGTTGAGAAAATAAAACTTACATAGTAGGTGTTAGAGGTTGTGAGACTGAAAATCATCTCATAGTTTATATCTCATGAACTGTCCCATAACCACCTCTACTAGAGGGAATTTTAGTCTGTCATGTGGTAGACCAGATGGCTGCTTGGTGTCTCTTTGTCAACTCTTCTCTAGATAACCCAGGGCTTGCTCCGTGAGCTCTAAGCAAAAAAATGGCCATGGTATATCACAATGGACTCAACTCACCGACTGTAGCTAGCCACATCATCAATGAATGCCCACCTTGCTGGGGGCAGCAACACTTGCTGAGCCTCCAAGGAAGTGGAGAGTAGTAGGGAGGCCAACTGAACGCCCAGTTTTCTGAGGACTACATTGGGCCTCTCCCTATCATGGATTGGGCAATACGTTTTTCCTCCATGGAATAAGTAACTCTGTGCTTGTTATTTGCTTTTCTTGCCCTTTGCACATCTGCCAAAGGCAGCTTGTATGCGCACAATGAATGGCTCTATTCACCATTCACAGCCGTGTTAAACCACACAGTACTGCTTCTGATCAAGGGACTGTTTATTTAGAAATTGGTATGAGTTTAGAGGAGGGTTGTTCATGTACCAAAACACTCCCAAAGCAGTCAGCCTCCTAGAACACAGGCTCAGCCTGTTGGAAAGGGGTAGTAGTGGCAGGTTGGGGACATTTGGTATGGGTTCTGGCCTAAAAGATGGGTAAACACTGAACCAAGAGTACATACATGATCCCAGGTTACAAAGAGCGGGAACCAAGAGTTTCCCAGAAATCACACCCTGTGACTCACTCTTTAAATGTTTGCAAACTGGGCTAGGGGAAGGTCTCAGTGGTGCAGAGCTCACCTAACATGTTTGAGGCTGGGACTGCAATCTTCAGCATCACACACTTACACACCCCAGGTTGTTCTTGTGTCTTTTCATGTGCCCCTAAATACTGAGGTGCTTTGGCTTTTGTTTTACATATGCATGCCTTCATGTGTGTGTTTATGCATGCGTGTGTGTGTGTGTGTGTGTTGGAATGAATGCCACAGTGGACCTGTGCCATTCAGAGGAAAACTTTTGAGAAATAGTGCTCTCTGTCTACCACATGGGTCCTGATGGTGGAACTCAGGTTATCAAATTTGGCTTGACCTACTGAGCCATCTCTGTACAGGAAATACTTCTACCACAGGATACAGCATGGTTAGTTGTGTAAAACCTCTGTAGACTACTTGAGATGCCTCTAGCTTTGTAGGGGTGTGAATGACTTAGGAGAAGGCTGAGAGAGATATTACTAACCCTGAACCTTGGGGATAAGGAGGCTTGTAAGTAGAATCTGTGGAAAACTCAACCCATTATCTATACACTACATAGGCTTACGATTCGTGAGTGCCTGTGTCTGATGCTGGACATATTAAAAACTCCTCGAGCAGCTGAAGAGATCGCTAGCCATTAAGCTAGCACTTATCTTGTAGAAGGACCAGGGTTCAATTCCCAACACCACAATATGGCTTACAAATAAATATTAAAAAAAATTAAAACAAAACACAAAGCCATACCTTCCATAGGCCAACAAGATAGGTTAAGTGGATAGATAGAGGCATTTGCCAACCAAAATGATTACCTGAGTTTGATCCCCACATCCCACATAGTGGAAAGAGAAAACTGACTCCCACAAGTTGTCTTCTGACTTCCACATTTGCACTCTAACACGTAAAATAAGTAAACGTGTGCGTTTAAACTAAATTAAAACCCTCATTTATGCAGGGCATGCGATGACAAAGAGCGTCTGTTTGTGTGTCTCTTCCCAGGAATGCAAAGTGAGCCATCAGCTCTTCACCTATCCATTCCCTATACCTTGGTCCCCACCCCCACTTCAGCAAAGCACTAAGCAGGCGCCCAGGTCCCCCTCCAGCTCCTCCCTCCTCCGTAGGGCACGTTGCTGGCTGTTCTGAGCTCCTGGACCCCTTCGGACACCCCCTTCGCGACGCTCGCGCCTTCCTCTCTGGGGCTGGACCTCTAAGTCTCCTTAGTCCTACTGGAAGACGACGAGAGGCAGCCTCCGGCGAGAGCCTAGCATCCGCAGCCGCCGGTAGGCCCCGCCCAGCAGCAGCGGAGCAGGGCCGCGCCCGGGACCGCTGCAGAGCGGGGTGAGTGAGTGCGCCTAGGAGGGAGGGAGCCAGGTAGCCCGGGTCCCGGACCTGCCCAGGGGGCCCGCGTCGCGACCTTCCGTTCCCTCCGGCATCGCGACCTCCAGCTTACTTTCCCTTTTGGCTCAGTCCAGTCCTTTCTTGTCCTCAAATCCGACCATAAAACAACAACAACAACAAAAAAACCCTGAAGCCCTCCCCTCTGCTTTTGACCTCCCCCTCTCCCGGCACGACGGGGTCCACTGTATCCCTCCCACGTGGTAGACTCCCGAATCCCGAGCTCCGGGCCTCAGGCCGGTCCTCACACATAAAGTCCCTCCCTGTGTCCTGAAGGCAGGAATGCAAGCCAAAAATAGCTCGCCCTTCTAGACCCAGAAGGCTAGGCAAAAACCCAGCCACATCTGTTCTTAAAACCGTCTGATAGCTCAGAAATCTGGGAATCTCAAATTTCCAAGAATTTAGCTACTACCCGTCATCCTTTAGCCCCTGTGGACTGTGATCTTCTGAGATGTGGCCCAGCAGTCCGCATGCCGCAATTACAGCGTAATTGGAGATACAGCGCACTCGCCCTCTAGAAAGACCCCCCCCCCCAAGCCAACACAGTAATCTAGTTCTGTTCTTTGGGGTGGGGCCTCGCTACTGAAGGTTGCTTGCTCAGAATTCCTAAAAGCTCAAGGCCTGGCACCCTAAATTCCTTTCTTTTTCAGGTAAACAAGACCCTAGCCCACAGACTCCGTTAAACTGAGAGGTCTGGCCCGAAATACTCTGCGACCTGGGTGTGTAAGATTTATTATTATTATTTTTTTTTTAAATCCGGTCAGTGTTGGGGATCAAATAGACAAGGACATGAACATGGAGAGGGAGAATTGAATGAGGGGTAAGACTGGGCGTGGGGACCCGAGCTGGGGATTCCATGTAAAACAAACCGTAAACATGTAGGTTTCCCCGGCAACGGCATTCTCGGGCCTACCCTGGAGATTTCTTTCTAGAGCTATGTCAGGGAGGGTAGCCCCTGGGAGCCCCCGCGCCGCCAGCTGCTGTGTCTTCCTGTTTTGTCTCCACGGCAACGGTGACCTCAGCCCTGCACCCCCTCACTGGTTGGGCTAGAGGCGCACGACACGCTAGCCTTTAGAGGGGCGTGGTGTGACATTAGCCCCGCCTTGGGGGCCGACCAGGGATAGCCCAAACGGAGGGAAAGTACCTTTTCACCGCCCATGCCAGGCCCAAACCCCGCCCTCAGCCCCGCCCTCGCATGCTGCTCAAATGGCCAACTCCACCCAGCCCCAAGACCCTTCTGGTCTGCAGCTGTCGCTCTTTTTCCTGCTGCTGACGCCACTGGCTGGAGAGGTGAGGCTGCAGGGACCCCGAAAGGAAGGAGTGGTATCCAAGATTCTTGGGTCTAGAAAGAGAAGAGTGCAGGGATTCAGATGTCTGGGTCCCTAGAAACACTCCATTTGGGCCAGAACTCTTGTAACAGGTTTTACATGGTAAAGAGGAGGGAGTGGAGAGTGGGCACCTGGGTCTGAGGAAGGACGGGGAGGGTTGGACCCCTGAGGCCTAGGATTCGGACTTAGATGGATCTTGGGGGGCGAGGGCTGGATTTTGGACTTCATCTGGAGAAGGGAGGGGGTCTGAAATTGTTCTGAGGGAGGGGGAACTGGACTCTGAACTTGGACTGAAGGAGGTGAGTGCGGCTGGGATCTGGACTCTTGGGTTTGAACACTTGGTGGATGGAGATTTCTGAATCTGAGGGAAGATGGGGCCTTGGATGCGAGGCTTGCGTCTGGTGCCCAGAGATGCTCAGGAGGGGAGAAGTCCCTGGTCTGATCTTCCTCAAGGAACACAGGCCCTATACGGGCAGTTGGAGTGTAGAGGGAGCTGTGGAATTAAGGCTGTATCCACCACTGGTGTGGGGCGTGGCCGCGAGTCTGATCAGGGCTGTGCCCGAGTCTGTGGAGTGATAGATGACCTCAGGAGTGTAGCTAGGGGGATGGTAGAAGGGGTGCTGGGTGTGGCCCGAGAGTGGAACTAGATCTAGGAGGAAGCTAAAGGGGCGTTTCCTTGCCCAGCTTAGGTCTTTGGCTGAGCATTCCTGAGCTGTGACTTCAAAAGATGCTGGAAGCCCTCCATCTCTCTTAGGGTCTCCCTTTCTCTTCCCTTTCCCAAACAACTTTCCTCCAGACCTAAGTACTTCTGCTCTCCCCTCCTCCTACTCCTAGTGTTTATGGTGGGACAGTAGCCTACTTTTTTTTTTTTTTTTAAGTCAGGGTCTCTCCATGTATAGACTTGGTTGTCCTGATAATTGCTGTGGAGATCTTGCTGGCCCTGAACTCGCAGAGATCCGCTTGCCTCTGCCTCCTGGGTGTTAGGATTAACGACGGACCAGAAGCTCACTTTCTGTGGTGCTAGGTATTGGACCAGTCCCGGCTTCCTATCAACCGATCCCAGTGGGAACTGAAGTGTCTGACTTCCTGTGCCGTCTACCAGGTCCACTGGAGGCCCTAGCTCTGACCCCAGGGGACCTACATACACATATACTGTGTGTACCTAATTCCAGTTTAGCATGAGTTTCCTAGCCTTGAGCCAAGGAAGCAATATGTCCTCGAGGGCGATTTTGAAGAGTTTGTTTCATTCCCCTAGCCGCATCCCCACCCTGTATTGCCCATTCTTCTTGCCCCTACATCCTCCCTCCCCCCCTTTAAGATTTGGATTGTCTGGAAGTCTAAGGCTACAGGAAGCTCTGGATTTCCAATCCTGCCTCTACCAGGGTTCTGGGAATACAGCCCTGACTATACCAGACTATACCAGGCTAGACTCCATTCCATTCTTGGAGGGATTCAGAACTCTAAAATAAATAAATAAAATCCCAGCACTTGGGAGACAGAGGCATGAGGATCTCTATGAGTTCAAGGCCAGTACGGTTTACATAGCAAGCTCCAGGTCAATGAGGGCTACATAGCAAGAGTTGGCTGAAAAGAGGGTTTTTTAGTTGTTTTTGTTTTGTGTTTTGTTTTGTTTTTTGTTTGTTTGTTTGTTTTTTGTTTTGTTTTGTTTTGAGACAGGTTTTCTCTTGTGTATCTCTGGCTGTCCTGGAACACTTTGTAGACCAGGCTGGCCTTGAACTCAGATCTGCCTGCCTCTGCCTCCATGAGTGCCTTTAGAAAGTAGAGTTCTAAAATATATTTACTTGATGGAGGAAAGCATCTACCACAGGACACGTGTAGAGGTCAGAGTACAACTCGTAGGAGTAGGTTCTGCTTGGCTCCCAGCTTACACTTTTCAAGGAACCACAAATCGGACCCTCCCGCTTCCTCCTAGAACCCAGGATCTCATCCACCCACCCACAAGTACACCCAGTGTTCAGCAAGGGTGTCCTGGAGAGGGGCAGACAGCCTCCAAGTGTGCCTGGGGGGGGGGAAATCTTGGTACCACCTCTTGTCCCCGTCTCACTGCCCCGGCTGGGGCGATTTAAAGCCCTTATAAGGAGCGGAGACGCCAGGCCCGGGCTGGGCCTCCCGCCCTGACAACCACCGCCCTGGGATCTCCCTCCGCCGCCAACTGCAAGGCTGGGGCTAGGTTAACATCACTCACGCCCCTAACGGGCCAAGGGGCCGGCCCTTTGTCCACATTTGCTTCCACACCGCCCACGCCGCAAGTCCTGGGGGAGGAAGGAGAGGGGCGGTGCTTCCTCGGAATAACCTCTGAGACCTCGCCCCAGGGCTCACAGCCAAGTATGCGTCCCCACTGGGTGATGTGTCCCTGCTGTAGCGTCTAGGGCTCCGGGTCTGGGTGCTGCTAGCAGAGGACTTCCTGAGTTCCGCCCTGACTGCCCTTCTCTTCCTCAGGGCTTCTGATCCGCCTTTTCCAGGTGCGCAACTGTCTCCGCCTTCGCAGCGGGATCTTCCTCGTTCCTGGGTTCCGTGAAGACTGCAGGTGAGTGTGCTAGTGGCTGTATTTCCGAGTTCTTGGGGGTGGAGCGGCTGCAGTCTGAACTGTAATTACAGTTCTTGAAGGTGAAGGGCTGGGGTAGGGGAAACTCCACGTTTAAGGGAAGAGGGCTGGGGTTTTGGACCCGGAGACTAAGAGAGGAGGGTCTAGGGTCCAGTTCTGAGTCTGATGGAGGACCCCGAAGTAGTCTTAGAACCGAGTGCCTGGAGCCCGAACTTCCGAGTCTAGGTTAGGAGGGCTGTTGAATGTTGGGTCAGACTAAGGGAGGTTGGCCAGGAATACTGAATTAGATCTACAGGAGGGCCTGGATCTCTGGGTATGAGGGAGAGGGGAAGAGTGCCTATATTCCTAGATCCCCGATAGAGGAGGGTCCTGGTAGGGTTCCGGAAGGTAGACTCAATTATCCATGTGCCCAAGAAGTTGTATCCGGGAGCTGGCTCCTGTGTACTTTGAGAGTTGTTCTGGGACAGTGTGAGCTTCCAGAGGTTAAAGCCTGACCTTCTGTCTTTCCATGGGTCTGACCTTAGCACTGCTTTTCCTGGGGAGAATTATGAATAACTTATGCTCATCTTAGAACATAAATTGTAATTTATCGGACACACCGCCCCACCGTGGTGGCGCCCCAGCACTCGGGAGGTAGAGATAGGCGGATCTCTTGAGTCTGAGGGCGACCTGGTCTACAGTGAGTTCTGGGACAACCAGGGCTACACAGAGAAACCCAGTCTCAAAAAAAAAAAAAAAAAAAAAAAACCACTAAATAAACCAGTAACGGAAGTGCAGCTTGTTGAACCAGTGATTAGTTGACTTGCAGGAGCATCACTGAAAACCCCATCTCAGCTGGGGTGGTGTTGACGAATGAAAGACACATTCCTGGAGCATACTGCTCAACTTGTATGTAGATAAGCAAAAGAGCCTTCTGTCCCCCCTCCTTGGTTTTTCCAGGGTTTGTTTGTGTAGCTCCGCCCATCTGGAACTCTCTATTGACAAGGCTGGCCTCAAACTCCACCTGTCTCTGCCTCTGAGTACTAGGGTTAAAGGCATGCACCACCACCACCCAGCTAAATGAAATATGCACCCCACACCCCCTACCCTCACCCCTGGCTAAATGAAATATCCACCCCCCCACCCCATTCTGTTAATTCATCAGTGTTCATATATTCTAGTAATGAGGCCCCTTTGGCAAGGGGCCTCATACTGTAACCTTGTACTTTCTGAGTATGTTTCCTAAGCTTTAGAAGTTCCTATGATCTTTCCTCTTTCTAACACATAATTATCTTGGCTGGGCTGGGCGTTGGTGGCCTTTAGTTCCAGGCAGGCAGATCTCTTGTGAGTTCGAGGCCAGCCCGGTTTACAGAGCTAGTTCCAGGACAGGCTCCAAAGCAACACAGATAAACTCTGTCTGGGAAAATTATCTTGTGTGTCTGTGAGTGGGAATCCTGGGGCAAGTGTATAAAGGTCAGCGGATGATTTGCCAAATTCGGTACTATCCACCATGTGGGTCTCCAGGATTGAACTCAGGTTTGTCATGCTCTGTTGCAAGTTCCTTTACCAACTGAAGCATCTAATAGGCCCAGGTCTCTGCAGCTTTTGAGTCATTTGAGCCTCTCTCCTCCCTCCAGCAGTCAGAGGAAATAACTGCAGAACTGATCCTAGCAATAAGGAAGTTTTATTTCCCTGGGTCTGGGAACCACCTCCCCATGTTTTGGGGCACATCAGCTGAGGGGTCATACAGCTCGCATCCTGGCGGCAGTCCTGCCATCTGGCCCCAGTGTCTAGGAGAAGGAAATAGAAGCTGTGGTTTGTCATTGGGGGAAAAAAAAGATGGTAGTCCTTCTACCTACCTCCGTCCTATGTCTGGGTCACAGGGGACATTAGGAGTTTGAGAGGCCTTCCCTGAGGCCCAATCCTGCATGACTGGCCTGGAAAACTAGACATTTCAGTGGCTGGAGCTGGGCCACTGAACAGTGGAAGTGGAGGGAGTTGAATTTTCCTGAACTTGAGGAACCTGTTGGCTGAGTCCCTGTAGGAAGTGATAGGCTCGGTGATAGGAAAAAAGGAACTGGGCTGTCTCTCTTTCCCCCTCCCCCCCACATCTGAAGTAGGATTTAGGGGCAGGATGGGTGAAACACAAAAACAGGAGAGGAAGAAAGCTTGATGTTCTGTATCAGAGATCTCCGGGAGGGTAGTGAGTTAGTTGAAGGATGGAGGTCCAGCTGTCTGTTTAGATGTGGGAGCTGGAATGGAAGTTGGAATATTGGGTGTGTAGGGGCTGCTAATGTCTAGGTTGCTCTTACATAAAGAAACCTTTTTGCTAGGCATGGTGGCTCACTCTTTTAATTCCCAACACAGGAGGCAGAGGCAGGCGGATCTCTGTGAGTTCTAGGCCAGCCTGTTCTACAAAGTGAGTTCCAGCACAGCCAGGACTGTTACACAGAGAAACCCTGTGTTACACGGGGAAAAAAATCTACCCCCAGGGCCTGGAGTATGAGGAAGTTGGCGTCTTGGCTGTGGAGAAACTAGAGATGACTGAGTTTGTGTGGAGTGAAAGGGGGAACTTCTGTTCATAGGGCCTGGGGTATAAAGCCCTAGGTCACACAGGAAATGATGTAGCAGGCAGGATCTTAGACCAAAATCTTTTCGTTCGTTGCTGGATTCTTTTGTGTTTTGTCTTCCTCCCTTTCTCTCTCTCTCTCTCTCTCTCTCTCTCTTTCTCTTTCTTTCTCTTTCTTTCTTGAGACAGGGTCTCTAGCTTTGGAGCCTGTCCTGGAACTCGCTCTGTAGACCAGGCTGACTTCAAACTCAGAGATCCGCCTGCCTCTGCCTCCTCAGTGCTGGTATTAAAGGCGTGCGCCACCAGCATCCAGCTAACAAGTTCCATATTCCGAGACACGATTTTCAGAGTTCAAGGTAATTAATTTGTTTTAAGACAGGGGAGAGGCTGAATGTCTGGATCCCTCAGTTTGAGACCTTACCCAAACGCTTTTGTTTTTCTCAGCCATGCCGGTATCGGTAACCCGCACAACCATCACAACTACCACGACGTCATCCTCCACCGTTGTGGGGTCCCCTCGGGCATTGACCCAGCCCTTGGGCCTCCTCCGCCTCCTGCAACTAATATCCACCTGTGTGGCTTTCTCGCTGGTGGCCAGTGTGGCCGCTTGGACTGGGCCCATGGGTAACTGGGCCATGTTTACCTGGTGTTTCTGCTTTGCCGTGACCCTCGTCATCCTGATTGTGGAATTGGGTGGCCTCCAGGCCCGTTTCCCCCTGTCATGGCGCAATTTCCCCATCACGTTCGCGTGCTACGCGGCTCTCTTCTGCCTGTCGTCTTCCATCATCTATCCCACCACCTACGTGCAGTTCATGGCTCACGGACGTACCCGGGACCACGCCATCGCCGCCACCACTTTCTCCTGCATCGCCTGCTTGGCCTACGCCACCGAAGTGGCCTGGACTCGTGCAAGGCCCGGTGAGATCACTGGCTACATGGCTACCGTGCCAGGGCTGCTCAAAGTTTTTGAGACCTTTGTGGCCTGTATCATCTTTGCCTTCATCAGCGAACCATTCCTGTACCAGCAAAAGCCGGCCCTGGAGTGGTGTGTTGCAGTCTACGCCATCTGCTTCATACTAGCCGCGGTGACCATCCTGCTCAACCTGGGAGACTGTACCAACATGTTACCCATCCCTTTCCCCACCTTCCTGTCAGGCCTGGCCTTACTCTCTGTCCTCTTGTACGCCACTGCCATTGTCCTCTGGCCCCTCTACCAGTTCGACCAGAGGTACCACGGCTACCCCCGCCGCGGGTCGGACGTAAGCTGCGCTTACACACACCCCCACTCGGTGTGTTTCTGGGACCGCCGACTGGCGGTGGCCATCCTGACAGGTATTAACCTGCTGGCATACGTGTCTGACCTGGTGTACTCCACCCGCCTGGTGTTTGTCAAGGTCTAAAGTTAACAAGGGGCTCCCCTCCCTGCTCCCCACCCCTCCTCTCAGCCGTCATCTTATTACCCAAATGGTTTTTGGTACTGTCGTGTTTCCTCCTCCATACCTCCCTCCCATTTCCCTTTCCTCTTTATTCTTCCTGACTCATCGGTCTCTTTCCTTGTTTTTCTTCCTCTTCCTCTTCCCCTGCCCATATCCTGTTTTGCCCCTGAGCTGTCTTCTACAGCTCTCTGCTTTGCCTCTTTCATATTCTCCTATTGTTAACCTGTTGGGTTTGTCACCTGCCTGTTTGCCAGGGAGCCCTTGGTATTCTTGCTTCCTCTCCCTCACCCCTCAAAGGTGCTGGCCCCACACATCCTACAAGCCTTTGCAATCCTTTACCCCATGGGTCTCTTTAGGGGCCTCATTGCCAAAGCATGCCTGCTTGCCTGCCTGCCTGCCTGCCTTAGCTGTGCCTTAGTATGTGTGTGTGTGTTAAAGGGGTTGGGGAGCAAGGCTGTATATTGCACCTCTCCTTTAAGGCCAAAACAAAACCCTGGAGGTCAATAATTCCCGGTAGCCAGCAGAGAGTTTCTTCTGTCTCTACCTATCACTCAGCTTTGCCTAAAATTGGCTCTAGAATTTTTTTTTTTTTTTTTTTTTAAACAGGCTTCCTGAAAACGTACTGCCTAGATGCTATCCTAGATGAAGGAAAGGATGGATGATGTGGTTTTTTTTTTTTTTGCTGAATTCTCTTGTGTTCTCCAAAAAAAACCCAAAACACATGGTCTTAAAGACAAGTCTGATGAAGTATTTCTGAGGGACAGTAACGGTGGCTCTGCTATCTCAGCGTTAAAAATAACGTGGCCTGATTTAGCGTGAACGAGAACAGTGGCCACTGCAGGCCTTAAAGTCATTATTAGCCTCTTTTGTCTCCCCCCCTCCAACATGAATGCAAAAACAAAAGGCCTAAGAAGCTGGTTTTTTGTTTCGTTCAAAGCCTTTGAGACGGTCTCATAGCCCAAGCTAACTAACCGTGTAGCCGATGCCGCCCTTGAATCCTTGCTCTTCTGTTCTCCAACTCCCAGGTGCTGAGGTGGTGCTGGTGTGCTGTCACACACCAGCTGTGTAGCTTCATTCAAGAGGGACGTTTCTTAACTGTCTTCAGGGGGAGGGGCGCCATCAAGGTTGGAGTGGGTGGAGTGTGCCGCAGCCCCACACACCCAGGTCTGCGTGTTAGTTGCTTTTTGCTGCTGCTTCTTGCTTCTCTGGAACTCACATGCATTACTTGGTATATATATATATATATTATATAAATGTATAAATATATATTTTATTTTTTTTTTAGTTTTCTGGAGCTTTAGGTTCCTCTAGCTCCTACTGTCAGTCATCCCTTCCCACCCCCTCCCCCTCCCCACATCCATAATGTTCTTTTTTAAAACTCTCAATATAAAAGATAACAGGAAGGCTCATGATTTATTTATCACGGGTGTGTGTGTGTGTGTGGGGAGGGGGGTGGTGTGGGTAGGTGGGTGGAAAGGGCTCCAAGAGAGGTTTGAAACCCAGATCCTTCAGTTTGTTGGCTGAGCCTAAAAGCCTTGGCCTTATCAGAAAACAGTGGCAGCATCTGGAGGGTTGTTTTTGGTTTTTATTTTTTTTTTTCCTATGAAGACAGTCTCATGTAGTCTATGCTGAACTCAACGCCTGCCTCCATCTCCAACATTGGGATTACTGGTATGAGCCATGACACCCCAATTATGCAGTCCTGAGGACCGAAACCAGAGCTCAGCACATGCTAGGCTAACACTTTACCAACTAAGCTATATACCATGCCCTGTTAGATTTCCAAGTTAGGCTTTTTTCAAGACAGGGTCTCTCTGTATTGCTTTGGAGCCTGTCCTGGAACTAGCTCTGTAGACCAGGCCGACCTCGAACTCAGATTTTCCTGCTTCTGCCTCCCGAGCGCTGGGATCAAATGCCCGACTTGCAAGTTAGTTTTTTAAAACCAAGAGAGAGCTCAGAGGTTGGCTTAAAAAAAAAAAAAAAAAAAGCACAAGCCTCAGCATCTGGCTTTGAATCCTAGTACCCAGGGCCCAGGCTGAGCATCCCCCCAGATGCGTGCAACACTCCTGCCTCTGAGGTGGGGGCTTGCTGGCTTAGTGCCTCAGAGTGGGAGAAGTGACTCAATGCCCTTTTCTGGCCTTTATGCCTAAAGATAATACATTTTTTAAAATTTAAACTTGCAGCTGGCCTTCAATCCTAGCACTCGGGAGGCAGAGGCAGGCAGGCAGGCAGGCAGGCAGGCGGATCTCTGAGTTTGAGGCCAGCCTGGTCTACAGAGCGAGTTCCAAGCAGCCTCCAAAGCTACACAGAGAAATCCTGTCTCCAAAAAACCAAAAAAAAAAAAATTTAAATTTGCAACAAGCTTGTTTTACATGTCAATCCCAGTTCCTGTACCCTCCCATCCTCCCCTGTTTCCTCACCCCCAACCCCCATCCCATCCCCTTTCTGCTCCCCAGGGAGGGTGAGGCCTTCCATGGGGGATCTTCAAAGTCTGTCATAATTTGGAGCAGGGCCCAGGCACTCCCCCATGTGTCTAGGCTGAGAGAGTGTCCCTGTGTGTAGACTGGGCTTCCAAAGTCCATTTGGATATACATTCTATAATCTTATTTTAAAAGGGAAGAAACCAGGAAGATAGACTGGGAAAGCAATGAACATGATTTCATGGGAGCTAGCTCAGAGGTTAAAGCTACTGACAACCTCTGGCCTCCACAACCATACACAAATATAAGCCTTTGAAAACACATTGTTCAGACTGGAGAGCTGGCTCAGCTGTCTTCCAGAGGACATGGGTTCAATTCCCATCACCCACATGGAAACTTGCAACTGTCTGTAACTCCAGTTACACATCAATGCACATAAAATAAAAGTTAAATACAAAGGTAAAGCTGGGCATGGTTGTGCTTGCCTTTAAAACCAGTACTTGGGAGGCAGAAATTGGCAGATCTCTGAATTCAAAGCCAGCCTGGTCTACAGAGCTAGTTCCAGGATAGCCACAGCTACACTGGGAAACTGCCTCAAAAAACAAATTATATGTTCCAATTTGAGTGCAACAGCATTCTCCAAAATGCACTCATTTCCTGGCAGTCCTTTGAGAGTTCGTGGAGCACTGTTCTATGTACCATTCATATCTGCCTCCATGACTATCCTCCATCCAACTTACCCTTGCTCCAGAGGGATCCACCTCATCCAAGACTGATCCTGCCCTCCCTGCTAAAACACACCTGAATAAGGTATCACATACATAAACACACACTCACAGAAATTTCAGAATTGGGCTAGAGAGATGGCTCAGTGGTTAAGAACACTGCCCTCTCTTCCAGAGGACCTGGGTTCAAGTCCCGGCACCCACAAGGCCCCTCACAACAATACATACACTAAATACATACAATACATAACACTAAATAAATCATTAGAACGAAATTCCAGGGTCATACATTTTTTTTTTCAGCTGTACCATACAAAAGCGACTTGGAAAACATTGCAAAGTTTGGAAGTGAATTTAAAAAAAGGAAATAAAAAAAGGAAGGGCATGACTGCTCCTAGGTATGGTGGAGGACTAGGTTTACTGTAGATAAAAGGGAGAGAATAGCCAGACATCTGGGAGAGCCCAGAGTGAACATGATCCTGAGCCTGTGGGGAAAGGGGAGAGCCAGGAGACCGAGCTGCCAGGAGAGTAAAGGGAAGTAAAAGGGCCAGGTAACCAAAATAGGTTTATATCGGGAAGGGCAACTGAGGAAAACTCAACCCAGTCTCTGGGCTGGAGAAGTTTAGGGTAGGGGTTGGGGCACGCCCCTCATAGTCTGTAACAAGTAGGGACTGAAGGGCGCGAGGAGAACCCGGCGGCGGAGGCCAGGTCTGCTTTGATATGTTAAATGGGCACGTTCTCAGATAGCCTTTTGTGCCAGGGTTGAGACCTAGCAGGAAGTACGTGGGAGAAGGGCCAGTTAGGACACGCCCTCATGGCTCGAGAAATGTCTTACTTTTTTTTCGGTGATTACCAAGACCTATCTGCACGAATCCCTCTTCTCAGGAGGGTACTGCACCCACTCCTTCCCCAACCCGGTTCAGAATACCTTATGGTAAACACCAAAAAGAACAGCTAGAATGCTGTGGGTGGTGATCAGTTGGTTCAATGTCCTCGGTTTAATCAGTATCTGAGCGCTCAGGCTGTGGTGAAGCCTGCCAGCAAAGCCCGCTCTTGGGAAGGTGAAGGCAGCAAGCTCAGACGTTCAAGGAAATCCTCCACTACTTAGCGAATTTAAAGCCAGCCAGAAATACACGAGACCCGTTCACTCACTTGTTTGTTTGTTTGTCAGACAACAGTTTCATTGAGTAGCCCTGGCTGGTCTGGAATTTGCTATGTAGATCGGGCTGACATCACACTCACCGAGATCCTCCAGCCTGTCTGGGATTAAAGGTGTGCAAGCGCCTATTTTAAAAAACAAAACACAAACCGGGCGGTGGCCCACACCTTTAATCCCAGCATCTGGGAGACAGAAGCAGGCAGATCTCTGTGAGTTAGAGTCCAGCCTGTTCTACAAAGCAAGTTCCAGGATAACCAGGGCTGTTACACAGAGAAATCCTGTCTGGAGCCACCACCCCCCAAAGAAAAAAAATAACTAAATACAGCTGTAGCATTCAGTCATATGTTGTATATTAACTGGGAAAGTCGCAGAGGAAGAAGCTTCCACCCGTCGCCAGAGAGAACCATGGACACCTAGAGGTGGCTTGAGGGGTGGCAGGGAACTCTGCGTTCAGCGAAGGGTGCTTGACCCGAATTCCTCCACCTCCCAAGCACCTTCTGGATTCCCGACCCAAGCCGGAGCTAAGCAAAACCGCAAAGAAGGCGTGGTGCTATAGACTCCAGAGCCACCGCCGCGGCCAGTCCGACGCACAGGGCACGCCGGGAGAAGTAGTTCTCTGTAGCTTCCCAAGAATAGCCTGCACGGGGGCCTCAACTATAAATCCCAGAGTGCTCTGAGCTCGACAGCCTCTGGTGGGCCGGGGTTGCCGCTGGCTTCCTGCCAGAGTGGACCCGCTGGAATGCCAGAGCAGCCAGAAAGGCGCACGGTGGGGCGTGACGTGGGGGAGGAACCAAGGGGCGTAAGCTTGGGAAGGGGGTGTGCATGGGAAATCCCAGGGATACGTGGAGTCGGGAGAAGCCCCCTCCCCCCCAGATGAGTCACAGGGAGACGCGAGAGACCCCCCCCCCATAGAGTTACGAGGAGATCCAGAGCCAAGAAGGACACACACACACACACACACACACACACACACACACACACACACACACGCACGCACGCACGCACGCACACACACACACACCAAGGGGGCAGGCCCTCCCTCAGAGATGGAGAGTTACAGGGAAACATATTGGGGAGAAACCTCAGAGACACAGTGGGGGAAGAGGGGAGAACCCTCTGAGATAGAGTCACAGGGAGACAGGAGGAGAAACCCCAGAGAGGGGGCGGTCACAGGCAGACACAGAGGAGGGTCGAGATTCCCAGAGACAGTCACAAGGAAATGGGGAGGTGGCGGCGGAGACCGTAGGGACAGAGTCACAATCCCCAAAGACAAAGAGGGTCAGAGGGCCAAAAAGAAAAACCCCCGAGTGGGTCAGAGAAAGGGACGGAAGGAAAGAGGCACAGGGAAGGAGGGGTAGGCAACTCTTCAGGGAGAGCATCCCCTAGCGACAGAAGGGGAGAAATACAAAAGCAGACAGTGACGGACATCGGGAAACGCTGAACTTAACTGGCAGAGGTGAAGCAGGGAACACGGATTTAGCAGAGAAAAAGACCGGGAAAGGCAGGGAGATGGAGACGAAAACATTTCCAGTGCACCGGAGGACAGACGTGAGCAAGAGAAGGAGAGGGGCATAGAAGCGGGGAATGGAGAGAGAAAACGGAGGAGGGAAGAAAAGAGATACGAAGCGAGGGAAAGAGGAGGGACACACCCAGAGGGAGGTAGAGCGGTAAATCCAGAGATCAGACACCGACAGAGAGCCGGCAGCATCGTGGACAGTGAGACGCTAGCTTCTCCGTTCATCCGGAAGTCCTCGGCACTGAACAAAAAAGTTTCTTGATTAAAGGAGTAATATGACCAGGCACACACACACACACACACACACACACACACACACAGATCTACCCCAGCTTCTAGAGCCTGACGTGACCCACCCATGCAACTGAGTGGGGAGGCAGATGGGGGGGTGGGGGACCAGGAGGACAGACTGGAACGTATTAAGGGGGAGGGGATGGACAAGGTTCAGGGGACGTCCCCTCGCTGCACACAGCCTGCGGAATGGGTGTGTGCACGTGGAGGGGAGGGAGGGGCATCTGTCCGGGGGTTCTTGGGGCGGGGAGGGGGGGCTCCTTTAAACCGAAACCCCGCCCACTCGGTCGTCATGGCAACGCCTCTCCCCCACCCCCCCACCCCCAGCTTCTACATTTCAGCAGGTGCCGGAGCCGGAGATCCCGCCGCCGCCGCCGCCGCCACGGTCTCCCGTGTCTGCGGCTCCTCGGTGCCCCTGCCTTCTGCTCTGACCCCACCCGCCCGCAACCCCCTCGGTGGAGCGGTTGCCGGGTGCTGCCTCCTGCCCTGCGCTGCGCACCGTTAGGTGCCTCGCCCCTGTCCTTCCCATCTCTGAATCTGCGGAGTCCCCCCCATCCCCGTCCACCTGTTTCCTCAGAAAAAGGGCCAGATCGTGGTCCCTGCTGCGTTCCTGGGGCCATGGCAGGTCTGGGCCCCGGCGGAGGCGACTCAGAGGGGGGACCCCGACCCCTGTTTTGCAGAAAGGGGGCGCTGAGGCAGAAGGTGGTCCACGAGGTGAAGAGCCACAAGTTCACCGCTCGTTTCTTCAAGCAGCCAACCTTCTGCAGTCACTGTACCGACTTCATCTGGTGAGGGAAGCGGGCTGGGGGAGCGGGCTGGAGGAAGAGGGGACTTGAGGGTCAGTCATGTCACTCCGGCCCCAAGCGATTGAGTAGAGGGGCTGCAGCCCCCACTCCTGGGCTGAAGGATGCGTGGGCGAAGTCTGGGTTCCTGGGTCTGAGGGAAGAGGGGCTGGGAGCTGGATTCCAGCGTCCAAGGAAAACGGAGCTGGGACTAGAATTTCTGGGTTCTAGTAGAAGAACTCGCACACCTGGGTGAGGATGGGAAGCCGCAAACCTATGTCTTGCAAAGGGTGGGAGGGCCCTGGCACCCTGGCAACCCCTTTGCACTGACCTTAGATCCTTGATTCTTCCAGGGGCATTGGAAAGCAGGGCCTGCAATGTCAAGGTAAGAGCTGGGACCTGGACTCTTGGGACCCCCGAGGGTGGAGGCTGGGACCTCGCAGCTGAGGCGGCTGACACACGTGTTCTGTGGTCCCCAGAGAGGCGCGGGGGAGCCCTGGGCGGGGGGTGTGGCAGAGACACAGCCTGTGGTGGGGAGGAAACTCTGATGGCAGGGCCACCGCGGAGGTGGTGCTGGGGGCCCCTCCCTCGGCCGGCTCCAGGTGGGGACAGATATTTGGAGAATCTGTTTCCATGGGAACAGGGAGATTTGGAAAAGGGGAGCTGAAGGGGGGAAGGGGCTCTGAGATGCAAAGTCAGAGCTCCCCCTCCCCAGACTGTCGTTGCTATGGCAACACCATCCATCCTAAAGCAGGGGCAGGCCGGGTGGGGTCACTAATGGGCGGGTGGGGGCCGGGCGAGGGGGGCGAGTCCTAAAACACCAGCTGCCACTTGGCTGAGAACAGAGTGACTCAAGGTGGGGGGCGGGCCGAGGCTGCACCCCAGACTCACTTCTGTTCAAGTTACCGCTCTCTGCTACGTCTAAGGATATTTCTGCTGTTTTTCTTCAAAAGCCCTTCTCTTTCTCCTTGCTTTCCTCTCTCTCTCTCTCTCTCTCTCTCTCTCTCTCTCTCTCTCTCTCTCTCTCTCTCTCTGTATTTGTGCGTTTGCACACGTGTGTACATTGGGGGGTTGTTGTGTCACTGTGTTTCTCTGTCATTTTGTCTTCCTTCAAGTTTATGTCTTGGGGTTCTGGGTCCTGCTCTCTGTCTGTCTGTCTCCATGTGGCTCTTGGTCTGGGTCTCTCCTCTGATTTTTCTCTGCATTGGACACTGCATGTGGGAATTCCTCTTTTTGTGGCTTTCTCTGGGCTGAATTCGTGTCTATTGGGGGTCTCTCCCTGGCTCTCTGTCTCTTGCATTCTCATCTTCAGTCTGCAGCTTTGTGGTTCACCGACGATGCCACGAATTTGTGACCTTCGAGTGTCCAGGCGCTGGAAAGGGGCCCCAGACGGACGTGAGTGCCCAGACACCTGGTTCTTCCTCCTCAGGCCATGTCCCCGCCCTCACCCCCTCGGCGTCCGTCCCAATTTCTCTTGCTATTTTTAAGGCTGGGAGGGGAGGGGGGCTGGAGAGATAGGGGGAGCTAGTCTGGCCCAGATTCCTTGCCCTTGGCCTGAAAAGGGGGACTGGGAAGGGGCCTGGAAGAGGCTGGGGACACAGGTGAGGGGACAGAGAGGAAGCAGGGGTTGAAGGGATCAAAAGTCATCATTGGAAGGATGAAGTTGCTATCAGGAGAGAGAGAGAGAGAGGAGAGAGAGAGAGAGAGAGAGAGATCAATGCCAATACTGAAATAGTAAAATAGAGAGAATCGTGGAAGATGGGCAGAGATGCAGGAAAAGAGAAATTCAAAGCCAGGTGTCAGGGCACAAGCCAGGTATTGCAGCTCAGAAGAGGGCAGAAGGATCTGGAGTTGAAGGCCAACTTTGTCTACATAGCAAGTTCCAGGCAAGCCTGAGCTACATTGGCCCCATCTTAAGGGTGTGTGCGTGTGTGAAATAGGAAGAGAAAAGAGATTTAGATGTTTAGAGAGGCTCAGAGAGACCCCCAGAGTGCACAGACACCAGTGCTCAGACATGAATGCTTAGAGATCCACAACCTCCTCACCCTGTCCCTCTGCACAGCAGGGGCTGATGAACATAGTTAACTCTGGCCACTCATTTTGTTTCCCCTCCTTCACTTTCTCATCAAGCCCCTGATTCTTCCCCTGTAAAACAGGGCTGTGCCCAGCAGCGGAACTGCCTAGGGTAATGGAGATGTTTTCTTTCTATGGTTGTCATCAGCAGTGTGAAACAGGGGTGCGTTGAGATTGTTTTAGATTTGAACAGCTACGTTGCTGAACGGGGTAGTATATAAACCTAGACATTCCCAATCTTTATGTTAGCAGGTCAACAAAGATGGTTTCTTCCCAGAGTTTGGTACAAAGCAAAAGGTAGTCATATGATTCGTAGATAGGGAGGGTAGCAATCGGGAGGCTGAGACAGGAGGATCATGAGTTTGAGACCAGACTGGGCTAGAAATAGAGACACTGTCCCAAAGAAAAGGCAAAAGGAAAGATTCACAGAGACTCACGAGGCACCTGCCTGCTTGTCATGTGAAGGAAACAGAAATTTGCATGGAGGATGTGACTACACTGGGCACGTATTGAGCACCACTGTGTACCAGAGCCAGGGTATGTTGTTGCCTGCCCGTGCACCTGCTTGCCTCCAACGCTAGCTGTGTTTTGTGAGGTCCTGATTACATACACACTCATCAACTATTTTACACCCACTGTAGGCTTGGAACCGTATAATTGCTCATAAGATTAGATTAGTTTTTTTCTTTTTCTCCTGCTCCCATCTGAGCAGAGACTCTTGAACCAGAACACATGATCTGAATGACAGTCCCTGTATGAATGAGGAATTATCTCTCGCAGTTTATCTTTCTTAAAAATTTTAAGTACATTTTAAAGTCTTTTCTGTTCCTCGGGGAGAGAGCAAAAGTCGTTTGTTTGTTTGTTTTCCGGATATCTTATTTTTGTTGCTTTCTTTGAAACAGCATCTCACTATATAGCCCTACCTAGATGGCCAGAAACTTGCTATGTAGACCAGGCTGGCTACATAGAGATCCATCTGTCTCTGCCTGGGATTAAAAGTATGCACCACCATATCCCATGTTTCTCTGTTTTTTTGTTTTGTTTTGTTTTTAGACAGGATCTCTCTGTGTAGTCCAGGCTGCCCTCAAACCCCCTATTCTACTGAGGTCTCAGCCTCCCAAATGCTGAGATGCCAGGTGTGTGTAGAAACAGCTGGCTCAATTTCTTACAGTATATCTTAAGTTCCCAGG
The DNA here is from genome assembly GCA_030556225.1 of Cricetiscus sungorus. Lineage (NCBI taxonomy): Eukaryota > Metazoa > Chordata > Mammalia > Rodentia > Cricetidae > Cricetiscus > Cricetiscus sungorus. The sequence continues at coordinate 2,663,466 of JANBXA010000736.1, forward strand.
CTATAAAGTGAGGTGAGAACTGTGCCTATTTATGGGGTCATTTCCCAGTGTCAGTTGAGTCAAATGCTTGGGGTAATATCTGAAATGTAGTAAGGAGAATATTGAATCATCGAGATGGCTCAGCTGGCAAAGGCATTTGCCGCCAAGGCTGGCAACCTGAATTTCAGCCCTAGGACCCACACAGTAGAAGAGAATGGATTCTTTAAAGTTGTCCTCTGACCTCCATATGTATGTCTACATGTGTGTGCACACACATGTTCAAGCACACACATGTACACGTGCACACACGAGTTCAAAATAGAACACTGGGGGGCTGGAGGGGAGGCTCAGGGGTTAAGAGCACTTGTTGCTCTTGTAAAGGACACAGGTTCAGTTCTAAGGTGGTGGCCACATCCACCTAGTTCCAGGGGGTCAAATGCCTTCTGGTCTCTGTGGACATCAGGCACATACACGGTGCACATACATACATACAGGTAAAACACTCATTCACATACAATAATAAATCTAAAAAAGTGAAGATGGAAATCTCACTAAAATAAGCGGAAGCCCAGGAATATCTTAATTCTCCTTCCTTCAGCATAGTCTTCCAATGCTTGCTCAGAGAAAGGGAAATCTGAGGCTGGGGCTGTATCTCAGGTGGCAGAGCGCCTGCCTAGGAGGCCTGGGTTCCGTCCCTAGCCCTGGTGGTGATGATGCTTGGATTTTCAGGCAGCAGGATTGGGATTTCAAGAATCATCCTGAGCTGCACAATAGGCTCCAAGCCAGCCTGTAAAAAGGAAGAAAAGAAAAATGGGGGAGAGGGATGGAGAGGAAGGGAGGCTGGAAGGAGGGAAAAGTGAGACAGTTTTCTAAGAACTAGACATTACCCTGCATGGTGGAGTGTGGGTGGGGAAGGTACTGGCTGATGTCCTAAATTCCTGCATCTAATGTTGCTTTAAGACATAGAGAGAATATTTATTTTGATTTGACAGAAGAGGATGCTGGGGCTCCAAAGTGGGAGATGAATTTGCTTAAAAAAAAAAAAAAGATCACATATCTGGGAAGTGACCCGGCTGTTTTTTGAACTCGGAGCTCTTCAGGGCCAGCAATAAAACCCTCCTAATGACCACGACACCACAATAACTGCTGTCAGACTAGCAGCAGTGGGCATGTCCCACATAATAAGTTCTCCTGTGGGTCTCCCGTTAATCTAGTCAAGCCCTCTGGTGCCTGCTATAACTAACTCTTGCCTGACGTGGGGCCCCAGCCAAGGCAGCCTGCAGGAAGGCAACCGGGGGCTAAGGGTGGCTCATGGGTCCTTGGAGACCGAGTTGGGCGAGGTGTGGACCCAGGAAGGATCCCGGGAGCCCTCACCTTCATGCTCTGACCACTTTGTGAAGAAAACCTCCCCTTGAGCGTTCCGTTTTCCTCCTCTTCCTCGTTTTCTTCCTCCCCCACTCCTTTCATTTTCCTTTCCTTTTATCCTCCCTGCTCCCCCATTCCCTCCTCCTCCTCTTCCCCCTCTATCGCTTCCTCCCCCTCCTTATTCTCACCCCTTCCTCTCCCTTCTCTCCTGCTCCTCATTCTCTCCTTTCCTCCCTCCTCTTCTTGTCTTCTCCCCTCCTCCTCTACCTATTCCCCCTCCTCCCCTGCCTTCTCTTTCTTCCCAGCCCGCCCGTCTTTTTGAAATACTGGGATCAAACACAGACTCTCGTGTATAACAGACTGGTGCTCTAGCACTGGGGCAACGCTCTCGACCCCTTTTAGACAGGGTATCACTAAGTTACCCAGGTTGGCTTTGAACTCTGTGTAGCTCAGGCTAACCTTCAGTTTCTGCCCCTCCTGTCTCAGCTCTGACAATAGCTGGGATGACAGGCTTGCACCACCAGGCTTTGGATGGTCCCTGCCCAGCGTCGTTCCCCTCTGGCTATGGCTAGGGCCATTTGTCTTACCATATTACTTATTATTTTCTGTGTTTACTATTCTGACTCCCTCCACTAGAAAGAAAGATGTCAGGTGACTGAGGGTTTTGGTTGCTCTGTTTTTGAAGACAGGGTCTTGAAGTTGCCCTGCAACCACCACCGGGGATAACAATCTTGAATTCCTGGCCCTCTTGCAGGCACCACCACGCCCAGTTTATGGGGTGTTGGAGATTAGAGGATTCCACGAATACCAGACAGGCATTTTTAAAGAGCCACCTTCTCCAGCCCCTCCATGTGACCGATTTCTAATTGTATTTATCCAGTGCTGTTTGGCACACAGCAGGATCTCCGTGAATTTGTGTAGACTGAAAGGAGCAAGATAGAGCAGAAAGCGAGGGCGAAGGAAGAAAATTTAAAGGGTTTCTCTCGGGCTGGGGACACCTCTCCATTGGTAGTTCTATGCCAAACTTGGTGGTCCATGCCTACAATCTCAGTTGGAGGCCAGAGAACCAGGAAAGCTCAAGGTCATCCTCTACTACCCATTGCTTAAGGCCAGCCTGGGCTAAATGAAACCCTGTCTAATGGCCTAAAAATAAGCGCAAAAATCCCAAGGCTGGAGAGATGGCAAAGCAGTTTAGAACACTTGCTGCTCTGCCAGAAGATCTGAGCTCCGTTCCCAACACCCAGGTCACACTTCCTGTAAATCCAGCTCCAGGGGACCTTTCGCCCTCTTCTGGCCTTCACCTGCATTTGCACTCACGTGCAGGCATGCATGCGCAAAAGTAATATTAAATCATTTTTAAAATCACCTCTCAAGGTTTTATGGCTCTCCCTCAACCCTATGTTCCTAATGATTCTTCTCTGCTCCCCAGGACCCTCGCAACAAGCACAAGTTCCGCCTGCACAGCTACAGCAGCCCTACCTTCTGCGACCATTGTGGGTCCCTCCTCTACGGGCTGGTGCACCAGGGCATGAAATGTTCCTGTGAGTGTGCCAGGCAGGATGTCTGCTGCCCCAGCCCAGATAGGGCACTAGAGGGCGCTCCTTCTTCAACCACAATGCATTGTCTGGGGTTGAGGGGAGATTAAGGTAGGAATGGTGAGCATCTGGGCCTGAAACGCTAGCTTTGTTTTTGTCCCTCCAGGTTGCGAGATGAACGTGCACCGACGCTGTGTACGCAGCGTTCCCTCCCTGTGCGGCGTGGACCACACAGAGCGCCGTGGACGTCTGCAACTGGAAATCCGGGCCCCCACATCAGATGAGATCCATATCACTGGTGAGGACATGCCTCCTCGCTAGCCACGCACTGGAACAGAGGCTGGCTGGACTCATCCAGGGTGTTCTATGCTGGGAACCAGGATGCCACACACCTCTGCAGACCACCATCCACATCCCTGACCCCATCCTCACAGGTCTCCATATAACCGCTCCCTTTCCAGCTACAAAGCTGCCCTCAAACTAGATAGGTGGTAGAGGCTGGTTTCTAACTTGTGGCCTATATGACTCTGCTTCCCAAATGCTGAGTTTACAGACATGCAACGCCATGACGGTGTGTGTGTGTGTGTGTGTGTGTGTGTGTGTGTGTGTGTGTGTGTGTACTGGGGATTGAGACTACTAATCAAGCACTCTACCATTGAGTCCCACCCCCATCCCAGATTTCCAGTTAGTGGCCATTGAGAGGGTGGGATGAGAGGCAAGATGTTACTTACCCAGCAGAGTCTGACTCCAGACCCCTGAGTCCTCGTGGAAGAAATTCACTGATTTCTGGGTGCATGCTCCAGGCAACAGGACTTACGCACAGGGTTTAGGTGGGAGAAAGATAACTCACAGAGAAGGGAGACTGACCTTACATTCTTTTTTTTTTTTTTAATATTGTTTTTTTATTTTCTGTGTGTGAATGTTTTGCCAGAATGCATACGTGAGCACCATGTGTGTATCTGGTGCCCCCAGGGGCCAAAATACGATGTCAGATGCCCTGGAACTGGGGCTATATAGATGTCTGTGAACTACTGTGTAGGTGCTGGGAGTCAAACTTAGACATTTGGTAAAACAACAAGCATCCTTAATGATGGAGCCATCTATCTCTCCAGCCTCTATTACTTTTAAAAAGGTATCTGCTGGGTGGTGGTGGTTCATGCCTTTAATCCCAGCACTTGGGATGCAGAAGCAAGCAGATCTCTGTGAGTTTGAGAGCAGCCTGGTCTAGAGAGTGAATTCCAGGACAGGCAGAGCTGTTACACAGAGAAACTCTGTCTCCAAAAGCAAAACAGCAACACAACAGTTGTCTATTGGATGCACGTGTGCGTGTATGCACTCGTATGTTACAGCAAACGTACGAAGGTCGGAAGACAACCAGCAGAAGGCATTTTTACCTGCCACATCAGATCATCAGGATTGGTGGCAGCCACCTTTACCATTTGAGCCATCTTGCTGGGCTGGGATCCTGAATTCCTGATTGCTGGCTGCGGGAGGGCTGGGAGCTATTATTTGGATCTCTAACCCAAGTCATCCTTCCTTGCCTTCTGCCTCCAGTTGGTGAGGCCCGGAACCTCATCCCTATGGACCCCAATGGTCTATCTGATCCCTATGTGAAGCTGAAGCTCATCCCAGACCCTCGGAACCTTTCGAAGCAGAAGACGAGGACTGTGAAAGCTACACTGAACCCCGTGTGGAACGAGACTTTCGTGTTGTGAGCTCTGGGGCTGTGACGATTGACAGAGAAGCAGCGGAGAGATCCTAGTAGCCCACACAACCCCAGAGTGCTTGGGGGCAGGGTATTAGGATAGGGGCCATCTCTAATAAGAGATAGCAGAAAGTGGGAGACAGGAATGGAATGGTCGAGAAAGAGGGATGGGGGCTCAGGAGCTGAGGGATAGGTGTCTGGGTATTTATTCCCCAATCCTACATGTCACAGTGAGGAGATCAGAGGAGAGACAGAGAATGAGGAGGACAGGTCTCTCAAGAAGCAGACAGAGGGGCTGGAGAGTCGGTTCAGTACTCAAGCATGGGTACTGCTCTTGTCCAGGACCTGGAGTCTCAGCACCATCCTATAAGGCACAGTCTCCTGTAATTCCAGTTCCGAGGGACCTGATGTCCTCCTGTGGCCTGTACAGGCACCGGACATACACATGATGCATAGCACATGCCAGCAAAAATGCTCATACACATACAAAATATTTAAATTGTTAAGGAAGCAGTCAGAGAATGAGAGGAAAGGATGATGGGCGCACAGGTGCTCAGACAGATGGTCATAATGAGTCAAACAGAGAAAAGGGGAGGGCCAGAGAAGAGGAAAAGAAGTGGGGTGTTGCAGCAAGAAAAGGCCAGAGAGAAGCAATTAGTTAAGTCGACAAAACCAACCAGAGGCTGAGCATTAAAACCAACAAGAGGCTGAGCATTGTCGTGCATTCCTGTGATGGCAGTAACTTGGGGGCTGAGGCAAGTTCAAAGCTAGCCCAGACTACATGGAGAGACTTTGTTTCAAACAAACAAACAAACAAACAAACCCCAAATAAAGAACTGGAGGGAGGGAGGGAGGGGAGGGAGTGAAGAAGAGAGGAGGGGGAGGATGGCAGGGGAGTGACAAGGACAGAGAGGGGAACCAGGGCATGAGGACGAAGACCCACAGGAGGAGCACAGAAACTCAGATTAAAGAGAGGAAAGGACCAGGGAACTGGTGGGGAGGGACCACAAATTTGGGGAGGAATGGACAGAGCTTGTGATAGCTATGTGTATAACCTGTGACCGCCCAGTTTGCCACAGCGGGGCAGACTCAGAGTGTCAGTGGTGGGCAAACCTCCAGTGCCGGGGTGAGTGAGGAAGTAGGGAGCCATGACTTCAGCTACTCACTCTTCTCCCACCCTTCCCACAGCAACCTGAAGCCAGGGGATGTTGAGCGCCGGCTCAGTGTGGAGGTGTGGGACTGGGACAGAACATCCCGGAACGATTTTATGGGTGCAATGTCCTTTGGCGTCTCAGAGCTACTCAAGGCCCCTGTGGATGGATGGTGAGAAACGGGGTTGGGCTGGCGGTGGACCTGGGTGTCACCTTCTCCCTCCATATGTGGTCTCTCTCTTAGGCCACCATCTCCCCCCCCTTTATCTTCCAGCATAGCTCCTCCCCTTTCTCCTCTCCTTCCTCCTCTTCCTCTTCTCTCCTCTCCTTCCTCACCCCTCTTTCCATATCTCACTCTTTCTCTCTCTCCATCTCTGTGTCTGTCTTTCTGTGTCACTTACCTCCCTTTGGATGTCTTTGCCTCTCCTATGGGCGCCCCGCTTCCCTCTATCTCTGCCCGGCCCTGGTCTCCGTCTGTATGTCAGGTACAAGTTACTGAACCAGGAGGAGGGCGAGTATTACAATGTACCGGTGGCCGATGCTGACAACTGCAGCCTCCTCCAGAAGTTTGAGGTACCCTGACTGACTGACTGACTGGCTTCCCTCAGGGGAGCCCAGCCCAGCCTCCCCAACTTCAGAGCTGTCTTTGCCCTCTATCCCTGGTATACCACTGGTACTGGGACTGCAATTCCCAGAGACTCCAGGGCTCCTTCCTTAATTCTTAGGGGTCTAGGCCATAGGGTCTCATGGGAATTGTAGTTCTCCATCCCCATGGCTTTGGGGTGTTAGGGGCCCTTGTGGGCCTTTGCTCTAGGGCAATTATCTACCTCTCAAGGGGTCTTGACAGTAGCTCTTCTTCTCCTCCAGGCTTGTAATTACCCCTTGGAATTATATGAGGTGAGTATCACTCAGACGTCTTTGAATCTCTCTGATCTCCTGTCTTCAGTTCTTTACACATCTGATCTCCTGTCTTCAGTCCTTTACACATAAGTTGAGCACCTACTTTGTGTTTGTTGAATAATATCAGGGACTACATGAGGCAGGGCCTCCGTAATAGGTATTTGAGTTCAATTACAGGTAGTGCAGGGAGCCTCAAAGGCCTGCGGGAGGCATTGGTTTGCACCCAAGAGTGGACAGTGAAGGCTCCTCCTTGAATTGGACCTTGAGCTTTGCTGTCTCTCTGTGGTCAGGACACTGTCCTCTGTGTTCACTCTCTTTCTCATTGAACACTATTTTCCGAAGCATGGTGCCAGTGTAGAATCAGGCCATTCCCTAGGGTTCCTCTCTAATGAAGGAGGCAGCCTGAGACATCAGAACAGGAACGTGTTTGATGGTGGAAATAGCTCCAGGCACCAGGGAGCCAGCACAGCCCAAGAGTCAGGACAACTTCCTAGAGAGTGCAGATGGGAGGAAGGAGGGAAGAACACAGGGAGGGAGGCAGTAAGACTGTTTCCTTCCTTTGCTGTTTCAAAGGGAAAAAAAAATGAGCACGTCTCTGTGTACAAGGCTAGGGTCTAGTCACCAAGAAGACAAAACAGTCCCCCCCTTCTTACAACTCACCCATGATGTAAGACATGGCATCTGGCCTGGAAGTGCAGGCCAGCCATCCCAGCTACTCTGAAGGCTGACCCAGGAAGATCAAAAGTTTGTGGCTTGCCTTGTGCGGAATGAGTTCGAGAAGAGCCTGAGCTATTGAGTGAGTTCAGATAGCTGAGCCAACTTAATAAGGCCCTGTCTCAAAATGGAAAGTAAAAAAGGGGAGGTGCTGAAATTATAGCTTATCAGTTGAGTTCTTGTCTAGAATCCCCCAGTGCGGGGCTGGGGGTGTGGCTCAGTGGTAGAGCACCTGCCTAGGATCCCCCAGTGCTGGGCTGAGATATGCTGAGGCAGAGCACCTTCCTAGAATCCATAGAACTCCCTATTCAGCCCTCTTATTATTAAAAAAAAAAAGAAAGGTAAAAGTGCATGGTGATATGTTACGAAGTTATAAGCAATAAGGAAAACAATGGTCATTGAGTAGCTTTGGGGATTCTGTTGGTGATACTCAATCTTCTTCGAGAAGCATTGGGGATTCTGTTGGTGATACTCAATCTTCTTTGAGAAGCATTGGGGATTCTGTTGGTGATACTCAATCTTCTTTGAGAAGCATTGGGGATTCTGCTGGTGATACTCAATCTTCTTCAAGAAGCATTGGGAATTCTGCTGATAATAATGTGAGCTTGCAGTAAGAAGTCTTACCAGAGAAAGGGACTGTTTGGCAAAGATCTAAATGAAGCAAGACAAGGAGTGAGCATCCCCAGAGGACCTTGTAGCAGAGGGAGGGGCATGTGTGAGCCCCCAAGGTAGAAGCCAGGTAGGAGGGCTGGGAGCACCAAGGATGGTGAAGTTAGATCAAGGGTGTGGGGGAAGGAAAGGAGATGGCATCAAGGAGGATGGGTGTCATCCCTCAAGAGGATGCCTGTGTTTATGCCAAGCAAGAAGGGAGCATTCTGGGCAGAGCTGTCTTGTATCCTGAGATCATTTGGGTATTAAATGGGGCATGGTGGAAATTATATCCATTACACTTATGTTGTAGATGAGGTTATGAAGAGACCCCCTTGGTGACTGAGTCACAAATACAGAGGGTCAGACTGTCCTTCTGCACAAGAACACATCTTGTAATAAATGGTTCTTGAAGCTGGGTTGGATGGTTTGTATCTGTAATCCTAACACTTGGGAAGTAGGGGCAGGCAGATGAAGAGCTCAAGATACATGGCACGTTTGAGGCTGGTCTGGGCTGTATAAGATCTCTCTCTCTCTCTCTCTCTCTCTCTCTCTCTCTCTCTCTCTCTCTCTCTCTTTCTCTCTCTCTCCTCCCCTCCCTCCCTCCCCCTCTCTCTCACATACACACAGACACCCCCCAAATTCTGACTTTCTGTCTCTTCCTGTCTTCTGTGTCCATCCATACATCTGTCTGTCCATCTGTCCGTCCATCCATCCATTCATCCATTCATCCGTCTGTCTCATATGCACAGATTCATATACACTTTTCCTTGAACTCCAGCTTTGCTCCAGGCACTCTGTCTTGGAGATTAAACAGGCTGCTGTGTAGGATCTCCCAGGGAGTAAGCGGGCAGTCACCCTGAAGTAGAGATGCTAATTACTTAGGGCCACTCAGGAGCTGTCCATGGTAGCACTGGGGCCTCAGGAGAGGCGTCTGACCCTGATAAAACAGTCAGGAGAAACCTGTGAAGGAGACGCTTGATTCTGGTCTAAAGGAGAAACAGTTTGCAGGAGATGGGATAGGGCAGCCTTCAGGAAGACTCTGTGTCACTTCCCAAAGCCTTGAGGGAAGATAGAGGACTGGGTGAATGAGGCCAGAGTCTGTATCATGGAAGGAAAGGGAGGGGCAGAGAGAAGGATGCTCAGGACCGATCAGAGCCTGGTTTTGAAGCTGCAGAGAATAAAAATCTTAATACACAGAAGCCGTTAGAGGCTTTGAAGGCAAAGGGAAGACATGACCTGATTTATTTATTTTTAAATTGGTCCTTTTGCCTGCAGAGCAGAGAACATATCGGAAAGGACGGCAGTGGGTATAGAGGGACACGTGTGGCAACTGTTGCAGTTTAGTCACGGGATCCCCTCCCCTCCCTCCACTAGAGGTGGAGGCAGGAAATGATGAGAACATGCCACCATTGAAAATTCAGTATTGTCTTCAGACCCCTTAGATCAAGTTCTCAGGTCCCATCTCCAGAATACCTGGCAGTGAGACCCTACTGGTTTTTTTTTTTTTTTTTTTTTTTTTTTTTGCTGATCTGTCAAGGAGTCCTGGTTTAGAGGCTAACAGGTACAAATCTATAGATGTGGATTCTTTGGATCTGACTAGGCATTAGTTAAATAATAGATCCACCCAGCAAGCAATGGAGAATCCCTCTCTCCCTCCCTCCCTTCATTCCTCCCTCCTTTCCTCCTTCCCTCCCTTCCTTTCTCTCTCCCTCCCTCAATACTTCTCTTCCTTCCTTATTCTTTCTCTTTCTTATTTTTTTTTTTTTTACTCTGTATCTCCTCCTCCCTCCCTGTCTCTTCCCCCCGTCTCTCTCCTCTCTCTCATTTTCTGAGACAAAGTCTTATAGCCCAGACTGGTCTTACACTGTCCATCCTCCTGCCTCCATTTTCCTAGTGCTGGGAGCCTAGCCAGAGAAAGTTATTAAGCTAAACAAATAATGAGGTTATTGCCATTTTCTCTCCATTCTGTCTTTCTTGGCCCTTTCATTTTGGGATGCTGTGTCTCGTGGACATCTCCAGGTTCTGACTGTCTCTGGATCTCTCTTCTTTCTCACAGAGAGTGCGCATGGGCCCCTCTTCCTCCCCCATCCCTTCCCCATCCCCCAGCCCCACCGACTCCAAGAGATGCTTCTTCAGTGCGAGCCCAGGACGCCTGCATATCTCCGACTTCAGCTTCCTCATGGTTCTAGGGAAAGGCAGTTTTGGGAAGGTTAGATTCCTGGGGCTCTGGGGAAAGGGAGGAGGCCTACAGAGAGGTTGGATTTATATTCCTTGGGGAGGAAGTTTGAATGGGAGACTAACTGAGTCCCTAAGAGGAGTTAGGTTAAGATTGGCTATCTGGGGGACTGGAGAGAAGGCTCAGCGGTGAAGAGCACTGGCTGCTCTTCCAGAGGGACCCAGGTTCAATTCCCAGCAACCACATGGTAGCTCATAGCTGTCTGTAACTCCAATTCCAGGAATCCAGCACCCTGGCACAGACATGCACACAAAACACCAATGCACATTAAAAAAAAAAAAAAAGAGATAGACTATCTGGATATTTCTGCTATAAGTATATCAACACTGGGTTGGTAAGATGGCTCAGCAGGTAAAGGCACTTGCCACAGAGATAGCAAAGCAGATAAAGGTGCTGGCCACCAAGCCAGACTACCTGAGCTCTGTTCTCAGGCCCCGAGTGGTGGAATGTCCGAACTGACACCCCCCAAGTTGTGACTGACTTCCACACACTCACTGTGGCACTCGTACCCCTCCCACCCCACCAAGAGAGGAGGAAGGGGCTCTCACCCTGGCTTCTATATGAGGAGTGGTGCAGGAACCTGCAGCACTGGGTGTCTAAAAGGGACTGGACCTTTCGGACATGTGTCTGTAGGTGATGCTGGCAGAACGCAGAGGTTCCGACGAGCTCTATGCCATCAAGATCCTGAAAAAAGACGTCATAGTCCAGGATGACGACGTGGACTGCACCCTCGTGGAGAAACGTGTTCTGGCACTGGGAGGCCGAGGTCCCGGAGGCCGGCCCCACTTTCTCACACAGCTTCACTCCACCTTTCAGACGCCGGTGAGGAAGGAGGGATGGGCTCGTGCTTTAGAAGGCGCAGTTCAAAGAAGGCAAAAAGAGCCGTGGTGCTCAGAGAGGATGTGGCCAGGGCTTAGAGATGGACGGCTCTGTGGGTAAGAGTGGTTGCGTCACAAGTGTGAGGGCCTGAGTTTGAATCCCAGTGCTCACTTAAGAAGTCAGATGTGTCTGTGTGTTCCATGGCCTCAGCATCGGGGGCCAGAGACAAGTGGGTTCCAAGACCTCCTCTCTGGTTCGCCAGGCTTGTCATTTCGGTGAGCTCCCTGTCTTGAGGCAACGAGGAAGACAACATGACACCCACATGGGACACATTGGCTCATGCACCCTCACAGTCACATGCATGTAACCAAATTTATTATATACCACGTACAAGTACGAACAAATCGTTAAAATGAATGAATGAAGCTGGGGTGATGGTGCACATCTTATATCCCAGCACTCGGGAGGCAGAGGCAGGTGGGTCTCTGTGAGTTCGAAGCCAGCCCGGTCTACAGAGAGAGAGTTCCAGGACATCCAGGGCTACAAAGTGAGACACTATCCCAAAACAGTAAAATAAAAGTAAATTAAATGGCTGAGTGATCTGGAAGGATGGCTCAGTAGTGAAGAGCACGCATTGCTCTGGCACAGTACCTGAGTTTGGTTTCCATCAATTGTGTGGTGGCTGGTAACCACTTGTAACTCTAGCTCAGGGGCATATGATATTTCTGGTCTTTGGGGGAATCCCTGAGCTCATATGCACATGCCTGCTCCCCAATATACATAACTTAAATGAATTTAAAAATTAATTTTATTTATTTATTTATTTTCTTATCTTTTTGGGTTTTACAAGGCAAGGTTTCTCAGTGTAGCCCTGGCTGTCCTGGAACTCACTCTGTAGGCCTGGCTGGCCTCAAGGCCAGAGATCAGCCTGCCTCTGTCTCCTGAGTGCTGAGATTAAAGTTGTGTGTCACCACCTCCCATAAAAATCAATTTTAAAGATGAATGAATGTGGTCACACAAGTGGGATCGAGTGGTGGTGGGGATGCTGGTGCCATGAAGGGCACAGTCGTGGGATCTGAGTGCGTGTTGCCAGAATGTTTGTGGTTCCTATGAACTCAATTTCCAATGCCTGTAGCCAGTGTTCTGTGTCTTTGAGCCCAGGAAGGAGTTAGATGGGAATGTTTTCTTTCTTTTTCTCTTTCCTTGAGACAGGGTCTCAGGTAGTTCAGGATGCTCTTGGATTTGTTATATATTGGAGGATGTTTATGCCATGCTGGGGATCAACCTAGGGCTTTGTGAACACTAGGCCTTAGGGATGTCTTCTAATTGGGCACGCCCAGAATGATTGGGCTTCCAGAGTGAGCTCATCACTTTTGGATTCTGACCAAAGAATGACTCATAAAAGGGTGTTTCCCTGAGACCGAGGGATCGAACAAGAAGTTAAAGTCCACATGGCTTGGGGAGGGGATGACTTCACCTTCTCTGGTCTCTGACCAAGCAAAAATTAATTTCAGGCAACTGAGTATTAGTGGCACACATATGTCATCCTGGCATTGGGAGGCTGAGGCAGGAGAATTGCCATGAGTTTGAGCTTACCCTGGCTCACAGAGTGGAGATCCTATAAATAATAATAAGGGCCAGAAAGATGGCTTGTGGGTAGGAACACTTGCTGTGCATATATGAGGTTCTGAGTTCGACTCTCTGTCACCCATGTAGAAAGCCAGATATGCCTTCGTGAACACCTGTAATACTAGTGCTGTGGGGGCGAGGATGGAAACAGTGTCTTTACTGGTTGCTACCTTAACTCTGGGTTCACTAACAGATCCTGACTCAAGCAAATAAGGCAGAGAGATTGAGGCGGACATCCTATGTCCTCTGACCCCATACACGCACACATATACATACATGCACATACTACATGCACACGTACACATATGCATACATATACCTACATGAACACATATACACAATGCACACATATACACACGTGCATACACCATCTACATGAACTAGTTTCCCCTAAATAAACAAAGACTAATAGTCGCAAATGAAGCCTCATCGCCTCTGGTCCCAGTCAGCTAGAATTAGATGTGTGTGTTGATGTAGCATGAGATTCAGTGCTCTTGGATATCAATCCAGTTCTCTGGGTCTCTTAGAAAGTTGGGTAATTAGAGTGACAGAGATAGGGCTGAGGAGGTTCTTCGGTACCAGGGTTAGAATCTTGGAGCCTTCCGGTGTGTTTGACCAATTCTTCTGGGTTACTGGCTAAGTGTCCCAGGTGGGCAGGAGGAAAGAGCTGTTCTCTCTCTCTCTCTCTCTCTCTCTCTCTCTCTCTCTCTCTCTCTCTCTCTCTCTCTCTTTCTGAACTGCCATGTGGGTGCTGGGAATTGAACCCAGGTTCCCTGGAAGTGCAGCCAGTGCTCTTAACCACTGAGCGATCACTCCAGCCCCTGACACCGTGACAGAAAGCGCTGTTCTTAGATGGCTGTGGTAGACCATACCTGTAATCCCAACACTTGGAAGTCAGAGGCGGGAGGACCATGAGTTTGTTAAGGTTATCCTCAGTTATATAGTGAGTTCAAGGCTAGCTTTGGCTATATGAGACCTTTCTTGTCTTTTTGTTTGCTTCGAGACAGGATTTCTCTGTCCTGGAATTTGCTCTGTAGACCAGGCTGGCCTCGAACTTACAGATCCATCTGCCTCTGCCTCCCAAGTGCTGGGATCAAAGGTGTGCACCACCACCACCGGCTGAGAAAATTAAAAGAATCTTGGAGCTAGAGAAAAGGCTCTAGCTTCTCTTGTTGAGGACCCAGGCTCAGTTCCCAGCATCCACCCTGTGGCTACAGTTATCTTGAGTCTCCAAATCCAGGGCATCGAATGTCGTCTCCTGACGTTCAAAGGCACCAGGCACACATATGGTGGCAGGCAGTTGTGGCACAGCCCTTTCATCTCAGCACTCGGGAGGCAGAGGCAGGAGGATCTCTGTGAGTTTGAGGCCAGCCTGGTCTATGGAGCGAGTTCCGGGACAGGCTGCAAAGCTACAGAGAAACCCTGTCTCGAAAACCCAAACCCAACCCAAACCAAACCAAAAAAGCTTTTCTGCCCAGGTGTGGTGTGTCCTGACACTAAGCCACACCCACTCCTCCTCAGGACCGCCTGTATTTCGTGATGGAGTACGTCACCGGAGGCGATTTAATGTATCACATTCAGCAACTGGGCAAGTTTAAGGAGCCCCACGCAGCGTAAGTCTCAGCGCAGGTGAAGGGAATGGGAGGTGGGAGGGGTGGCCTTGTCATGTCACTAACCTTCCGACTTCCCACGTGCTCCTCCAGATTCTACGCTGCGGAAATCGCGATAGGTCTCTTCTTCCTTCACAACCAAGGCATCATCTACAGGTCAGTAGCCCCAGCACTTTCCACGGAGGGAAGCGCGTCCCTTGAAGGGGATGATGGGATTTCAACACACAGCTCCGGGTTGCTGAATGCTAGTTGCCTCGGGTTTTGTGCCTTATTGCTGTTCTAAAGTGCACCACAAGGGGGCTGGAGAAATTGTTCAGCAACTATGATGTCCTTGCAGAGGACCGCAGTCAACTGCAGGTAACTCCAGCTCCAGGAGACATGACGTCCTCTGTTTGTTTTTTTGAGGCAGGGTTTATCTGTGTAGCCCTGGCCGTTCTGGAACTCACTCTGTAGACCAGGTTGACCTCGAACTTACAGATTCATCTGTCTCTGCCTCCTGAGTGCTGGGATTAAAGGCCTGAGCCACAACCACTTTGGCCTTGACATCCTCTTTTGCACCTTGCCCCAGGCACCTGGACATTGGGACACACACACACACACACACACACACACACACACTTTTTGAACCTAAGAAAAACAACCAAGGGATACTGGGCAGGGGTGGCACAAGCCTTTAATTCCAGTCCTCGGGAGGCAGAGGCAGAGGCAGGCAGATCTCTGTAAGTTTGAGGCTAGCCTGGCCTACGGAGCTAGTTCCAGGACAGGCTCCAAAGCAGTACAGAGAAGTCCTGTCTCGAAAAACAAAACAAAACCAACCAACCAAACAAACAAATGAAAACAAACAAAGCCAAAGAGAAAGAAAGGATAAAAAGAGGGAAGAAAGAAAGGGCCAAGGGGAGGAAAAGTTTGGTTTGGCTCATGGTTTCCAACAGTGAGGAGAAGCCAAGGCTGTTCACACCCACAGGTAAGAGTAGAGAGCCATGAATTAATTCAGGAAGCTAGTGCTCATCTTGTGTTTCCCATAAGCGTTCCTGCCTAGGGAGTGGTTTCGCCCACAATAGACTAAGTCTGCCTGCTTCAACCAAGGAAGGGGGCAGGAGAGACGGCTCAGTGGTTAAGAGCACTGACTGCTCTTTCAGAGGACCCAGGTTCAGTTCCCAGCTCCCACCTGACAACTCACAACTGTCTGTAACTCCAGTCCCCGCCACCCATGGCAAACCACCAATGCACGTAAAATAAAAAATACATAAAAATTTAAAAAGTAATCAGGGAAGTCCTCTACAAACACGTCCATAGGCCAACCTGATCTAGACAAATCCCTCACTGAGACTATCTTCCTGGGGGGAAATGGAGTGTATCAAGTTGACAGGCTGGGAGGTAGTGGAGTGTATCAAGTTGACCGTCACACCACTGTTGTGCAATTCTAGCTTGCGCTCTCATCCTCCAGGGACCTCAAGTTGGATAACGTGATGCTGGATGCTGAAGGACACATCAAGATCACAGACTTTGGCATGTGTAAAGAGAATGTCTTCCCTGGGTCCACAACCCGAACCTTCTGTGGGACCCCAGACTACATAGCACCAGAGGTAACCCCGAGCCTGTAGCTCTGCAGGTGCTATTGTCTAGTAGTCATAGCAGGCAAGGCTTGTTCCTGGTTTGTGGGCATCTTGGCAGCCACCACCTATGGTAGTCTCCACCAACGCCCTGAGCAGAGAGACCCATATGCCGAGCACTTTTAAGTCACATTCACGTGACGAGCAGAAAGCGATGAATTAACACATGTATTTGCTCACGCACACCATTCATACACTTCAGACTGTCCTGCCTAGGGAATGGTACCAGTCACAGTGGGTTAGATCTACTTCAAGTGGGTAAAGCCAGAAGGACTAGGGGATGAGTAGCATCCAGGAGTAGGATCAGATTGCAGGAGCGTGAGTAGAGCATGCATTATGCCAAAGTGGAGACAATGGAGACTATTCCTAGCGTGTTTTGAGTGGGAAGGCCCGAGAACACTATGTCTGGTGTGAGGCTTTGTCTCTTCTGTATGCAGACTGGGAGGCGCTTACCCTTTAGTACAGAATTGCTTGGCAGCTCATGGACAACACGTGTAGCTTTGTTGTTGATTTTTAAGGGAATCTTTCCATTTTCCCTGCGCGCGCATAGTGTGTGTGTGTGTGTGTGTGTGTGTGTGTGTGTGTGTGTGTGTGTAGTGTATGCATGTACATGCATGTTTGCATGGATGTAGGCACATTTGTGCATTTGTGTGGTGGCCCAGGGTTATGGTAGGAATCCTCCACCATTAATCCATTTTATTCGTTGAGGCAAATCCTCTCAGTCAAACCCAGAGTTTGCTGATTTGGCTACTCTCCCTAGCCACCTTGCACTAAGGGCTCTCTCTCTGCCTTCTGCCTCCACCTTCCAAGGCTGCAATTACAGGTTGGCTGCTACACTCACCTGGTGTTTACGTGGGTTCTGGGGATGCAAACTCTGGTCCTCACACTTACGTGGCAAACAGTTTTAACCACTAAGCCACAAGTCCCCCTTTGGTTTTTTTTTTTTGCCCCCCCCAACCCCAAGACAGGGTTTCTCTGTATTGCTTTGGAGCCTGTCCTGGAACTAGCTCTGTAACCCCGGCTGGCCTCGAATTCACAGAGATCCACCTGCCTCTGCCTCCCGAGTGCTGGGATTAAAGGGATGCACCACCACCAGCAGACTTTTTTTCCTTCCCCGTTTTGTTTTTAAGACAGGGTATCAAGTATCCTGGGCTGAAACACACTGTGTAATGGAGGGTGACCTTCAATTTATGATCCTCTGCCTCTCCATCCCTTAGTCCTGGAAGAATGGTTAACATTTGACAACGTACTAGGGTTTATGTGTTACTGAGGTTCAGACCCAGGTTTTCATGTGTGCTAGGCAAACACTTTACTAAGCTGAGCCCCAAGCCCATGTGCCTCATTCATTCATTCTTTCTTTTGGTTGGGAGTTAAACATAGGCCTTCAACTTACACGCGATTCGGTAGTAGAAGTAGATCATCAGCCTCCTGATATTCTGAGATGGCAAGGAGAGACCCTTGAGCTCCCGAGGGGAGCAGAAACTGCCCGTTGGATAGGATCAATGAGTAGAAGAGCTAACTCCCTGGTGTTAAGGGGCTGGAGGAAATATTTAGAAGGTTCATACTATAGTGGGTAGTATTAAGAACCGGCTTTTCTAAACCACGGAGGCTACTGTGTTGGGGGTGCTGCCTCTTGACCTTTATAGTGGATCAGTGCTAGGGCCCAAGTAATTAATGCCATTGGTCACAAAACCTTCCTGCTGACCTGAACGCATTGCAGCAAGGTGGAAAAATTCACACACAATCCTGACTCTGACTCTGTCTTATTGAGACAAAAATTCTCCTGGTTTAAGAATCTCCTGTTTCAGCTGGGCACAGTGGCGCACGCCTTTGACCCCAGCACTCAGGAGGCAGAGGCAGGCAGATCTCTGTGTGTTCTAGGCCAGTCTGGTCTACAGAGTGAGTTCCAGGACAGCCATGGCTACACAGAGAAGCCCTGCCTCAAAAAACAAAACAAGGGGGCTGGAGAGATGGCTCAGAGGTTAAGAGGTCCTGAGTTCAAGCCCCTCAACCACATGGTGCCTCACAACCAGCTATAATGAGATCTGGTGCCCCCTTCTGGCCTGCAGGGTTACATTCTGGCAGAATACTGTATGCATAATAAATACACATATAATTATTAAAAACAAACAAACAAAAAGTCTCGTGTTCTAGCCAAGGGTGGTGGTGCGTATCTTTAATCTCAGCACTTGGGAGGCTCAAGTGGGAAGGTCTCCAGTTTGAAGACACCTAGAGCTATGTAGTGAGACCTTGTATTTCTTGGGAGAAGAAGAGTATATAAAAGGAAAGAGAAAAGTATGTAATTAGGTATGGTGGCTCACTTCTTTAACCCTAGCATGCAGGAAGCACAGCCAGGAGGATCAGGACGTCAAGGTTATCCTTGTCTATAGAGATTATCAACCAGGGCTACATGAAATCTTGTCTCAAAAAAAAAAAAAAAAAAAAAAAAAAACCAAAAAAAACCCCAAAACCATTATCTGGTCTTTAAAATTTAGTCCTAGGGTTAGCCAGATGGCTCAGTGGGTAGAGCACTGACTCCCAAGACCGATGACTTGAGTTTTATCCTGGGAACCCACATAGTAGAAGGAGAGACCTGACTCCTCAGTGTCATTCTTTGACCTCTGCACAGAAGCCATGGTATGCAATACTCTTCCCAGGAAATAAATAAAGAAAACATTTCAAAAATAAGATTTAGCAAAAAAAAAAAATTAGCTCTGTATTCATAGCATTCAGACAGAAGGTGTAGTTACTCAAAATATTCTATGTGGGTGGGACTTGTTCCTTGGCCCTTAGGCTTTTTTGTTTGTTTTTTGAAACAGGGTTTCTCTGTGTAACCCTGGTTGTCCTGGTTCTTAAACTCAGGCTGGGCTCATACTCACATAGATCTGTCTTCCTCTGCCTCCCGAGTGCTGGGATTAAAGACGTGTGCCACAATGCTTGGACTAGACAGTCTTTAAAATATTAAGTTTATTATTATTTTGTGTATGCACGGGCACACATGTCACAGTATGCATGTAGATGTTGGAAAACTTTTTGAAGTCTGTCTTCTTCACATAAAAAAAGTATTGTGTGTCTCTCAATTGTGTGCATGTCACCTGCTGTTATCTTGCCAGCCCTTAGGTAGCCTTTATATATGACAATTAAGGAACCTGGTAAGTATATAAGCATCATTTCCTTGATTTTCCAAAGGGTGGAGCTCTTGCTAAAATATTCAGAGTGGAGAATATTTTGCTTGAAATGGGTTGGGATCCAGAGACAGAGAGGCCAGAGGTATCCTGCAGGTCTTAAAGAAGTCACAGCCAGATATGGTGTCATATATCTGAGTTCCTAGCACTCAGGAGGTGGAGGCAGGATGAGGAAGAGCTTAAAGTCATCTTCCAATGCATAGTTAGTTCAGAGCTAGACTGAACTACGTGAGACCCTGTCTCAGAAAAAGTCACACTCTACCTTCTCTTTCTCTTTTAGATCATTGCCTACCAGCCATATGGGAAATCTGTTGACTGGTGGTCTTTCGGGGTCTTGCTGTATGAGATGTTGGCAGGACAGGTGAGGGGAAGAGGGGAGGTGTTGGCTTAACTAATAGCCCCGTAGAGTGGATGTCCCTTTTTATGTGGCATTATTTTTGAAGAAACAGGTGGTCCCGTTTGAAACAATCAGGCTGATCTGCAGGGAAGATGGGGCAGGATAGCGCTGTCCTAGGTCCTGAAACATCGTTTCACTCCCGTTGGTTTTGCTTTTGTTTCATATTTTTCTCGTGGACTTTATGTGGTTTTTTTTTTTTTTTTTTTTTTTGGTTGCTTTTTGTTTGCTTTTGGTTTTTTTTTGGGGGGGAGACAGGGATTCTCTGTGTAACAGCTCTAGTTGTCCTGCATCTCACTCTGTAGACCAGGCTGGCTCAAACTCACAGAGATTTGCCTGCCTTTGCCTCTCAAGTGCTGGGATTAAAGGTGTGTGCCACCACCGCCCAGCGGGAAGGATGTCTTTAAATTCAAAATAACTGTGTGTGGTATTACATGCCTATAACCCTAACATGTGTGGATATAAGGGGATTAGGAGTTCAGGGTCATCTTTGGTTACATAGCCTGGGCTATATGAGATCCTGTCTCAAAACAAACAGGTCAAGCAAGTGAACAAACCTTCACTTTTAGTGAGGATAATCATTGCCATTCTTCCCTGCAGTCTCTCCTTCTCTGAATCTCTGTCCCTCTCCGTGTGTCTCTCTCTTTCCCTCCCTCTCTCATTAGATAACATATTGCCTAATTAACACCCCGTTGATTTGCATAGCAGAAAGAGACAAGCAGAGAGTAGGTAGATACACAGAACTGGGGTGTGTGTGAGAGGCATTTGAAGATGAAGGTGGGACGGTTTTCTAGTTTTTTCCCCCCCAGGAAGTTGTCCATAGGGGTGAGGAGGGGGGGGATGTATTATCAGAAAGCTGTTTGAAATGGATGATGAAGGGATGCATGCTTGGGAAAGGCAGCCTGTCACACTCTGACATTATTCTTTCTACTTTTGTAGCCACCCTTTGATGGGGAAGATGAGGAGGAGCTGTTTCAAGCCATCATGGAACAAACTGTCACCTATCCCAAGTCACTTTCCAGGGAAGCTGTGGCCATCTGCAAGGGGGTGAGAGCCCCAGCTCCCAGCTTCTTCAGACCGGCAGCCCATACACCCCAGTTGCCATCTTTCTTAGAAAAAGTTTCCTATCATTCAAACTTCTTTTTGGCCATCTGCTGCAAAAATATTTTGTCACCTTGTCATCCTGGATCAAGGACATCTTTTGCAGTACCTACATCTTGGCATGCTGCAGGAAATGCCAAAATGCCTTTGTAGATCTGACCGCCAATTCCTCTGACTTTTATTCTTTTTTTTTTAATTTTTTTCTTATTTTACATATGGATACCAGTTCCCTCCCTCTCCCATCCTCCCATTCCTCCCTGCCCCCCCTCCCTATTCCCATCCACTCCCCAGGGAGGGTGAGGCCTTCCATGAGAGATCATCAAAATCTGTCAAATCATTTAGGGTGGGGCTTAGGGCCTCCCTCCAGCCCCTAGGCTAAGGGAGTATCCCTCCATGGGGAATGTGCTCCTGGGAGAAGTCCTTTTGTGCACCATGGATACATCCAGGTTGCACTGTCAGAGGTCCCACAGACTGCTCAGGCCTCCTAACTGAGACCCACATTCAGGGGGTCTGGGTCGGTCCTATGCTGATTTCCCAGCTCTGACTTTTATTCTTTAGGGATCTTGATGAGTCGCTCAGACTGCCTCAGTTTCTTCTTCCTCAGCGGGTGCAGAAGAAAGTGTCTGGTCCATAGGAGATTTCCTATTTCCAGCTCTTCCCCATCTCTCCCTCCCCTCTCTTTCCTTCCTCCTTCTTTGGGATCTCTCTCTGCCTCTCTCTGCCTCTCTCTGTCTCTCTCTCTGTCTCTCTCTCTGTCTCTCTCTCTGTCTGTCTCTGTCTCTGTCTCTGTCTCTGTCTCTCTTTCTCTCTCTCTCTCTCTCTCTCTCGGTTTTTCAAGACAGGGTTTCTCTGTGAGACAGCCCTGACTGTCCTGGAACTCACTTTGTAGAACAGGCTGGCTTGGAACTCACAGAGGAGATCTGCCTGCTTCTGCCTCCCGAGGGCTGGTATTAAAGCCCCCCACCCCCGCCTCGCCCGTCCCCGATTTCTTATGCCTCTTTTATTCTCTCTGACTTTTATACCACCACACTTGATTTTTAAGGCACTTTAAATTGCATTTTTTTAAATCTGTTGATTGTGTGTGTGTGTGTGTGTGAGTGTGTGTGTGTGTGTGTGTGTTTGTGTGCGCGTGTGTGTGCGCGCGCGCATGTGCGCACAAACATCGCATAGCAAGTATAAGGAGTTCTGAGCACAATTTTAGGGAGCCATTTTTCCTCTTCCATCTTGTGGGTCCTTGGGATCGAGCTCAGGTCATGCATCAGGCATGGTGGCAAGTGATTTTACTCACTGAGCTATCTAGCAGGCCTTCTTTGTGTGTCTTCTGCAGTTCCTGACCAAGCACCCGGGAAAGCGCCTGGGTTCAGGGCCAGATGGTGAACCCACCATCCGGGCACATGGGTTTTTCCGTTGGATCGACTGGGAGAGGTTGGAAAGACTGGAGATTGCACCTCCTTTCAGACCACGACCGGTTAGTTGCCCTCCCAGCTTCCGTCCCTGGGGAGTGGGGCTTACGAGCTTCAATGCCCATGTGAGGAGGTGGGGGGAGGGAAACCCTTCATCAAAGTCTATGGGGGGTGTGCATAAATTCTGATTATCAGGGCTTAATTTTTCAACCGTTCCTAAAAACAGTGTGGGCGCAGTGGCGAAAACTTTGACAAGTTCTTCACGCGGGCGGCGCCAGCATTGACCCCGCCAGACCGCCTGGTCCTAGCCAGCATCGACCAAGCGGATTTCCAGGGTTTTACCTATGTGAACCCGGACTTCGTGCACCCAGATGCCCGCAGCCCCACAAGCCCAGTGCCTGTGCCTGTCATGTAATCTCACCTGCCGCCGCTAGGTGTCCGCAGTGCCCCCATCCTCCCCACCCCCACCCCCCGCCATGCCGGCTGCAGCTCCCCCCCCCCAGTTCGGATTCTAGGTCTCGCACCCCAGCCTTTTGGCCTCTTTTCTGCACCCCAACGGGTTCTAGATGCTGTTCCCAAGCATTGCTGGCATTTTAAACGCCGTAGTCTCCAGAGCCTTTCTGTGTTCTAGATTCCGTTGTGCTGAGTCTTGACCCCCTCCCCTCCCCAACATCTGGATGCTGTTCTAATTGTTCCCGGAAACCCTACTCCGTGTGGGGTTCTAGACTCCATCTTGGTAGTTTTATGCCTTTCTTCCCCTGAACCACCCTGGGGGAAATAGTCTCATGAGATTGCCTGCTCCAGACTAAGATTCCAGATCAGCCTGCCCGCATCCTTCAAGGCCCCTGCTACCTCCACTTGAGTTGTAGAGTTAAGTGAGAAGCTGGGCTTCGTGTTCCAGGCCACCTCCCTTCCACGCTCTGGGGATTCCTGGCATGCACGGAGGATTCTTTCCCCGACTGTCAGTCAGCTTTTGTTCTAGACTTGTTCCAGAACCCATCACTGCTTTCCTGTGCATGGCCCCAGCCTTGGTTGGAATCACTCCTACCCACCCTTGTCCTCCGCAGTGCCTGCCACTTTCTGGGACTTTCTTCTCCCTCCCCCCTCCCCCATTCCTTTAGCCTCTCCCACCCATACACAGCTGCTGGAGAATAAATTTGGGATGCTGATGCTAAAATGTTTGGATGTTTTCTCGTAAGCTTGGGGAATGAAGGGGGTGCGGAGGTGGGCCGGCTGTACATAGAAGCAAACATAGCGGGTGTGGAGAGCGGTGAGGGAGAGAAAATGCACAGACCCATAAAATGAAAGAGTAGACACCTTTGGCGTGCAAGCGACATACAGAAACTGCTTCAGAGAAGACCAACGTGACCACTTTGGTCATGTACTTAATGAGGAAGGACATTCCTCGACCATTACTTGTGCAAGCAAATGAACGACCCTCCAGCCAGATACCACACGTGCATATTCACCCAGAGCAAAGTGCAAACACGGGCGCGCGCGCGCGCGCGCGCGCACACACACACACACACACACACACACCAGGATCCAGACTAGTCCTGAGAAGAGAGACGAAAGTCTGGCCCCCTGTGGAGAGACAGAAATGATCAGAAGGAGGGACCCCACGTTACAGAAGCCGAGACAATCAGAACCTGGGAGCTTAGAAACCAGTTAGCAAGGCAGAAGGTAGGCAGAAGCGTCCTCCCGGCCTCTTTCTCTCCTGACCCAGATGCAAGTGTGTGAGGAGCGGAGCGGGGAGTGGAGGGGGCCAATCAAAATAGACTACGTTTCCCAGAAGACATCGGAGAAGACCCTGACCGCCCCCCCCACCAGGTGCTGGCCTCTGGCCGCCAGGGCTGATGGGGAATGTAGTCTCTCTGGAACGGGCAGGCTAGCAGAATGGTGTGCCTGTCCGTGTGTTTAGAGGGGACAGAGCCTCAAAAGCTTAGCAGGTTCCTTGGAGGGCCTGGCATCGCTTCTCTGGATTTCCGAGTCTCACTCCAATTGGTTTCTGAAGCTATTCCTTTCTCCGGCATCACCCCTCCTGTACCCCTCTCCGGTTCCTGAAGGCCCTAGCCCAAATTCCGACCCTCGGCGGGCGGCCTGCCCCTTTAAGAGTGGCCCCGCTGACATCACGGCGGGGGGGGGGCTGGCCCCGCTCCCGGCTCCGCGGCGGCTGCAGGACCCGGCTCAGCTCTGCGCCTGCCCGCCAGCTGCTCTAGGGACCCCGGCCCGGGACGCCCCTTCCCGCCTTCTCCAGCTGCCCAGACCCCAGGCTCCGCCCCTTGCCTGGCTACAGCCCCAGTCCTCATCAGGGGACCCCCCAACTCCGGCTTGCCCCTGCTGTCTCTCCTCAGAGAGTATCTATCTATCTATCTATCTATCTATCTATCTATCTATCTATCATCTATCTCTATTTCTCTATCTTCCCCACCCCATCTGCAAGCTCAAGATCCCTGGATTTCAGTTTCCCTTGGCCCAAGACTTCTGAGCTTCCCTTGCCTGGATTGTGGGGCTCTCTGACCTCTCCACTTCCAAGGCCTTAGGATCCCTGAGCCGCTGTAGTGGTGGGGGGTGGGGACACCCGAAACTACTCTATCTCTGTCTCTCCTTTTCTGTCTGTCTCCTCGAGTCTCAGGACTCGTGAGTTCCAGAATCTCTCTCTCTCTCTCTCTCTCTCTCTCTCTCTCTCTCTCTCTCTCTCTCTCTCTCTGCCTCTCTCGGGCTCTCTGCCTCTGTTTCTATTCTCTCTCCCTTCCTGCCTCCCCCCATCCTGAAGGCTCATCTCATTCCCTCTCTGCATCCTTCCCCCTTCCCTCCCCGCCCCTCCCCTCCTCCGCAGTAGCCAATGAGCGGCCGCCGGTCCCTGCTCCCGGCTGCGTCCGCCGAGTGAGGCCGCGGGCGCGGGGGGTGGGGGGTGGGAGGCCGGGAGGGGGCCGGGACGCCGGGCTCGGGGGCGGGGGCGGGGGGCGCTGGCACCGGAGACCCCGGTGGCGGCGGCGGCGGCCGGGGGAAACCTCGTGGCCGGTCATGCGGCTGCGGGGCCCGCGGCCCGGAGCGTCCGCCCAGCCCTGAGAGAGGTAAGCGCGAGGGGAGGGTCCGGCAAGGCCGGGGGCTCTGCGCTAGGCCACTCTCAGCGGGAGCTGGGGCTCCGGGAGGTTAAAGGAGTTCCAGGAGTGGGATCCTGGGGTTCCAATGTCGGATTTGGGAAGATTTGGGTGGATGGAGGGACATTTGGGCCTGGTGGATCCCAGAGCAGGGGTCCGAGGGTCCGGGTGTATGAAAACAAACTCATGGGGTTTGAGTTTAGAGATGGTCGCCACTGGGCAGGATCTAGGTAGGGTCTTTGAGAAACGGGGTAGCGGATAAAGGAGGAGGGCCCAGGCCGGTAGAGGAAGCTGTGAGTCTGGGAAAGGGTCCCTAAAAGAGCGAAGAGTTACAGTCTAGGAGATGGAGTTTGGACTTGGGCTTTGGGAAATGGAACTTCAGCCATTCAAATATCCAGATCGCAGAAACGTTGGGGTAAAAAGAACCAGAAGGAGATCCCAGGCCTGGTGTTGGTGGAGGTGGGGGTGTCCCAGAGGAGGGATGGATGGCTGCAGATGACGAGCTCAGAGTGGGTCAGGTAGAAAGAAGACGAACTGGACGGGAGAAGGAGAGGGATTAATGTGAGAAGTGAGGGGAGTTGGAAGGGTCCAGCTCCCCCACTGTGAGTCCAGTCGGAGGAGCGGTCGGACCCGGAGGCTGAGGTCAGCTACCTGGACCGAGACAGTCCAGTGACTGAGTGATTGGGTGCATAACGCTTGTGTGAGCCCAGGACTGGAAGCGGAGCAGGCAGCTGGCGGTCAAGCTCCAGAGCCACTTGGAGGGGGATGGGAGGGAGAGCCAGCCAGAGCTCTGACAGTATCTAGATCTTTGGGTCCTCCACGAGGCCGAGGTTGGAAGTGAGTGAGTTCTGGAGGCTCCGAGTGCCAGGATGTCGCGGGTGACTTTGGTGCTAGGGTCTTTATTGCGATAAGGTGGATTCCCAATTGTCCCGTGGGGGACATGTTTGGGGGAGGTGTCTCAAACTTTATAATGAAAAGATAATGGGTGGGAGCTGGAGAGATGGCGGCTCTGGTTGAGAGCACTTGCTGTTCTTCCAGAAGACTGGAGTTTGTTACACCAGTTCCAGGGTATCGGTCACCTCTGGCTTCTCTTCCAGGGGCATCTGTCCTAGTGAACTTGCATTCTCCTGAACATATCCACACGCAGACACGCACACACAATATCTACTTATTTTTGTGGGGAATGAGTGTCTCTCTCTGGTCATAAAAGACTCTTGCTGAGGTAAATTGGGGGAAGCCAAGATGAATCCTGCATGCACATCGTGGCATTTTGTGGCAAGGAAGGATTTCTTGTGCGGTGAGTGGGTGTGTGTGTGTGTGTGTGTGTGTGTGTGTGTGTGTGTGTGTGTGTAAGTAGAGAATTTAGGGCTGTTGAGATGCTTAGCTGGTAAAGGTGCTTGCTTCAGAGCATCACCCTGTGTAGCTGATGGATGACCTCAGTTAGAGCCCTCGGAACCACATAGTAAGAAGAATGAACCAACTCTCAAAGTTGTCCTCTGACCTCCACATGGTGCATTGGAGGTCTCTCTATCTGTCTCTGTCTCTGTCTCTCTCTCTCTGAATAAATACATACATAAAAGAGATTTTGGAAACCTTCAGGACCCCCCCTTCCTGCCCCAGTTAGCTCATCTGAACTCCTAATTGGAATTTGGGAGGCCTCAGGTATAATTAATTGAGTATTTCTTGCTTGGAGAGTGCAGGACTGAGACGCTACTGATTGGAAAGTTCCAGCATGGGAAACCAGGGGCTGGCAGAATTTGGGAGCTGGGTATACTGGAATTGCTGATTGGATGGTCAGTTTAGAGTGCTGGTATCTTGTTTGCAGGATGAGGGGCATTGGTTTCACTGGAGTTGCCTGGTTGGAAATGCTGTGTGGGAGGGAAGCAGCTCAAGCTCTTGATATGCTAGAGTCTCTAATCCATGTGGTAGCTTCAGATCTCTGGGTCCTAACATCCAGCACCCCAGATTCAGGAGCATGCCTGGATCTAGAAGAGTAGGATTAGGTTTGATCTGAGATGGTATGACTGATTTGACCCCAAGCTAGGGAGATGACTCAGAGGGTAAAGCTTTAGCCATGACAGTGTGAGGACCCAAACTCAGAGTCCTAGAACGCACATAAGGCTGATCATGGCAGCATGCATCTGTAATGAAGGCATTCCTACAATGAGGTAGGAGATAGAGACAGAAGAGTCCATGGTTCAAGTGACAAGCACCTGAGTTGTCCTATGACCAGGACAGATGACAGCCAGTTCTCATACACATGAACACACACACACACACACACACACACACACACACACACACACTGCTTTTAAAATATTACAACTGAGTGTTAGGGTGACCCTAGGCATCTAAGAGTGTCAAGCCAGGAGCAGGGCTGTGCTCAAAGCCTTACATAGGCCTGAAGTCAAGTGTGGGAGTCGGGAGCCTTGGGTGGTGGCCTACTTCTTCAGAGACACGTCCTACAGACAACAATTCAGTGTACAGGTCAGGGCACAGAGTTAAAGCTGGGCAGTGTGGGATAGAATTTCCAAATTAATCAAGTTGTCCATATTTCAGTGTATAAACCCAGCTAGCACCCCAGTTCTGCTTAAAACGTACTTACAGGTCCTTTGAGTGTGTGTGTGTGTGTGTGTGGGGGGTATCTAGTGTTCACAGCTGAGGGTTAATCAGGGCACAGATTCAGGATTGAGGTAGCAGCTCCAAATTTGAGTCTGTTGATTAGGCCAGTTTCTGAGTCATTGGCTTACTTCAAAGGTTAAGGACTGCTAAGAACTGGTTTCTAAAATCGGGCTTGCAAGCCAATACAGGAAGTTGGGTCTGGGGGAACTCGGTCTTGGGTTGAGAATTTGGATTCTAATTAGAATCCTGATATTTTAGACCTCTGGTCTAGACGTGGCTCAAGTCAAGAATCCTCTCCAGGTCTGAGTTAAAGATTGTGGCTGCAGGTGATGGGTCAGGGAAGTCCAATATGAATGTTTGGAGTCAACAATTGCTATCTCTGTTCAGAGCTCAGGGCTGGGATGGTGGGCCCCCTACTCAGAAATCAGATTTGGGAGTTTGGTTGTGGAGTTTCTGTCTCTGACCACGGCTAGTGTCTCAAATGGCTGAATGGGTTGGGGATTCTGGGCACTCTCTACTATAGCTTCTGGTCCCGCAGGCCCCGCAGGGCGCCCCCCGCCGCTCAGGATGAGTCACTGCAGCAGCCGCGCCCTGACCCTGCTGAGCAGCGTGTTCGGTGCCTGCGGCCTGCTCCTTGTGGGCATCGCGGTCAGCACGGACTACTGGCTGTACATGGAGGAGGGGACGGTTTTGCCACAGAACCAGACCACCGAGGTCAAGATGGCGCTGCACGCTGGCCTCTGGAGAGTCTGCTTCTTTGCAGGTGCCCGCCTCTGACTTCCACACTTGCCCGCTGGCACGCTCGCACCCGTCTCGCCTAGAAATCAGTAATATATATCTAGATATATTTTAAGTGACAATTTTTTTTTAAAGTCAGAATTCTAGGGCTAAAAAGTAAAGGTAGCACAATCGGTCGAATGCTTGTTTAGCACACAGGAAGTCCTGGGATCGACCCCTGAAACTTCATAAATTATGTGTAAGGGTACGTGTCTGTAATCTCATGGCATCTGGGAGATCAGAGGCAAGAGGATCAAAGTGACCCACTGTTATAGAGGGAGTTCAAAGCCAACCTGAGAGACACGAGTCTGTCTCAAAAACGAAAAGAAGTAAACAAAACAAAACAAAACAAAAAAAACCACATCGAAGCCAGTCAACGGTTTAGGTTCAGAACTTACTCCATGGACAGTTCCAGTGTTTTATGGGGAGCGAAGAAGACTCCACGCTTTTCTTCTAGCTGAACATTGAGACTATTTCTTTTTAGAAACCCCAGCTCCGAGGACCTTGGGAATCCAGGAGTCCTCGTCCACAGCCCCCTCCTCATCTACAACTTTAAAATCCAGTCCTGCCCTCCACCCTCCAGTCTCCAGAGCAAACAAGATCTTCCAACACTCTATGGCGTTTTTCAGTACTTGGGACAGAACCCAAAGCCTCTTGCATGCTTGGCAAGTGCTCTACCACCAAGCTACATCCCTAGCTTTTGCTTTATGTCCTGTTTTAAGACAGGGTTTTATTAAATTGCCCAGGCTGGATCTAATCTCATTATGCAGCCCAGCTGGCCTCGAAGGTACAAACCTCCTTCCTGCCTCAGGCTCCCCAGTAGGTATGAGTGCAGTCCTGTACCCCCAGGCTCAGCTGGCCCAGCCCATTTTCTCCAGCCCCAAGAGCAGTGTAGATTGTAAATGTTGGATGAAACTTCCCATCTCCATCCTGGGTCTTGTTCTGCCCCCTGACAGCCTCCCTTGAGCCCCGGAGCCTCTCCACATACGCTTTCTTACCCCCGCCCCCCCTTTTCCCTCCAGGTCGAGAGAAGGGTCGCTGTGTGGCTTCCGAGTACTTCCTTGAACCAGAAATCAACTTGGTGACGGAGAACACGGAGAATATTCTGAGTGAGGGGGAGCAGGGAAGGGTCCTAGGAGCAAGGGGGTTTTGGGAGAAAGGGCAGGATTAGGTAGGGAGGGGGTGGGTTCACACAAAAGGCAGAGGGTTGAAAGAGGAAAGAGAAGTGGGAGAGAAGAAGTCAAATAGGAATGTCTCGGGTGGGACACGGAGGTGAGAAGGCGGGGCTCTTGGCTGGGATGGGGAGGGGCGGGGCCGAACGGAGGGTGTGGTTTTGTTGAAAGTGGAGCCAACAGAGGATACAGCTAGTGAAGGGTGGAGTGGGTGGGGAACAGGAGAAACTAAAGGGAAGAAGAGCGAGGGACCTGGGAGGCGTCTCACCTCACCCCTGCTTCTCCTTGTCTACCTTCCTCAGAGACAGTGCGCACAGCTACTCCCTTCCCCATGGTCAGTCTCTTCCTTGTGTTCACCGCCTTCGTCATCAGCAACATCGGCCACATCCGACCTCAGAGGACCATTCTGGCCTTCGTTTCTGGCATCTTCTTCATTTTGTCAGGTGGGTCCAAGGGACTGTGGGCCGGGGGAGGGGTTGAGGAGCGTGAGAGACGGTTTCGACCTTCGGGAGCTGGAGAGGGACCTTCTTCCGCTGAGTAGGACCAACGTGTGAAGCCGAGATAGCACAGTGACCATGCACCGTGTTGTTCAGTACCTAACTAACCCATAGGCACATGCTTAATTAGGTGCCAGGCTCTGTTCTTATGGAAACCCACCAGGTGAGGGCTATTAATAGACCCATTGTACAGATATGGTTCCTTCAGGGGGGGATGGAGTCATTTGCCTAGGGCCACAGGAGTGAGGGGCAGAGTTGAGAATCAAACTCACATCATTCGCCTCCAGAAGTTGTATTTTTAACCAGCACTGCTATTTTAGCAATTAACAGTTTACAGAGCTCTCTATTTTGGGTGCAGCATTTTATTATTTTAACTCCTCCCCCCTCCACACACACACACACAAACAGGAGAGTTCATAGAGAGCAACACGGCCCGCCATTTCCAGTCAGCTCATGATCTGTTACTGGGTTTACACTTTACTTTATCTGTACCTCTGTCTCTGTTTTTCTTCCTTCTCATCCTAGCACCTTCTATTTTCTCCCCTGGCCTCTCCCCTCTACCCTGCTCTTCCCTTCTCTTTGTTTCTTCGTCCTGTGTCCCCCCCCACTTTCTTTCTTTCTTTCTTTCTTTCTTTCTTTCTTTCTTTCTTTCTTTCTTTCTTTCTTTCAAGTCAGGGTTTCTCTGTGGCTTTAGAGGATGTCCTGGAACTAGCTCTTGTAGACCAGGCTGGTTTTGAACTCACAGAGATCCGCTTGACTCTGCCTCCCAACAGTGGTACCTACAGTGCTGGGACTAAAGGTGTGTGCCACCACCACCCAGCTCTTTCCTATTCTTGGAAACAGAACCTCATAGCTCAGGCTGCCTTCAAGTTCACTATGTGGCTGAGGATGACCTTGAACTTCTGAGCCTCCTGCCTCCACCTTCCTCCAGCACTGGAAGTACAGGCACATGCCATCATAAACTGGGTGCGGTTTATGTGGTGATGGGAGCAAACCCAGGTACACATGCACCTAGGCAGGCACTGTACCATCTGAGCTATAGCCACACCCTTTATCTAACCACCTTTCACCTACCTCAGGTTTTTTTTTTTTTAAGCATTTTAAGGTGTATTTCTGGTGCCTTTCACCACCAGCGTTTCACAGTGCATGCCATTAGCTAGACTGCAGATTTCATCTGCACCTCCCTCTGTCTTCTGAGGTGCAAGGCTCTTTATCTTTAGCATGTGTGATCTCACACTCCATCTTCTAAGAACTCTGTGGGGAGTTGTTAGCAGTCACCTGATGATGTGAGGGTTCTAAGATCCACATGCACAAGTCAACAGCCCAAACCACTTCCAGATGATGCCAGTGTCCAGAGACTCAAGTGCCATCCTTTGGGGAGTCTTAGCTTTCCAGCTCTGTCCAATCCAGTTCAATCCAGATCAGCTTACTGGAGCTCCAAGGTACTTCATTCCATCAATGCAGTCCAACTAACTTCAATTCATTCTGACTTATTTCTCCAATGCAATCCAAATTAATTCAGTGTTTCTTAATTTAACTGAAACCAGGTCCTTCCATTAGACATCTGTGTGTGTGTGTGTGTGTGTGTGTGTGTGTGTGTGTGTGTGTGTGTGTGGTGTGCATGTGAGGTACTTGCATCTGAACACCTGTGCATGTACAAGCAGAGGCCACAGCAGGATGCTGGATGTCCTTTGGGCACTCTGTGCCTTATTGCCTTGATAAAGGGCGTGGTGCTGCCTGGAAGTTCACCATTTCAGTTAGACAGGCTTCAGTGAGGTCAGAAAATCTGCTTTTCTCTGCTCCCCACTCCCAAATGCTAGGGTAACAGATGTGGGTAGCCATGTTCCGCTTTGTGCATGGGTTCTGGAGATTTGAACTTAGGTATGCATGCTTGAACACTAATCACTCTTTTCCACTGAGCCATCTCCCTAGCCCCTTGAGCTATTATATGTGTGTGTGCACATGTGTGTGCGTGTATGCTATTTATACAACCTATGGTGGGTTTCCCCTCACTCTGCTCCCCATAGCTTACACGTGGGTACCATCTTTTCAGTTTACTGTGTTACAGAAGGATGACCTTGCTCTTCCCACCGGCTCTCTTGAGACTAAACCTTCCCCAAGCCTTCACCCTAACCTGAGGAGACCTTTCCAGGGAGAGCAGGGTGCAGCCTCCATGCAGACTAAAATCACAGCAGCCGAGCCAGACACCAAGCTAAAATAAGACATGTTGGATATCACGATCCCAGAGTGTCAGAGTGGAGAGGGCTCATCGTTTCTGAGATGGAAAAATAGTAGCCTAGAAAGAGAAAGTGGGGCAAAAGTGGATCCCGTGGGGGCTCGTATTCAGTCTGCCCAGTATGTCGTAAATAAAGTCCCACTGTTTTGCAGATCACAGGGATAGAACCGGTCGATTCAGCCAGTCAATGGCAGAGCTGGGCTTTGAACCAAGAGCATTCTGATTTTAAAATCTACCCTTCAAACACTGAACCAGTAACAGTTTGTCCAAGGTCGAACTGCTGATTAATGATGCCTTTGGGGCTGGAAGTCAGACCTGTGTGTGTGTGTGTGTGTGTGTGTGTGTGTGTGTGTGTGTGTGTGTGTGGTATTCTAGCTTGATTTCTCTTGCTGTGATAAAACACCCGAAACAAAAGTAAGTTAGAGGAGAAAGTGGTTTATTTGCTTATAATTCCAGCCCACAGCCCATCATTTCAGGAAAGGCAAGGCAGGAGCCCAAGCAGCCAGGCATATCACATCCACGGCCTAGAGCAGAGAAAAATGAATGCACCCATGCTGCTTGCTTGCTTTCTCAGCTGTGTCTTCTACTGTCATACAGCTCAGGGCCCATCCTAAGAGATGGTACCACTTACATTCAGAATGGGTCTCCTTGCTTCAAGGACAATTCTTCCCAACCCCCATGTGTTTGCTTAGGGCAGCCGGATCTAGGTAACTCGTTAACACTCCCCTCCTGAGGGCTAGAGAGAGGGCTTGGCAGTTAAGAACTCTTAACTCTGGTTCTCGATGCCCACGTTGGGTGGCTCACAACCCCCTCTAACTCCAGCTCTTTGGGATCTAACGCCCTCTTCTGGCCTGCACAGGTACCTGCTTTCACACTCACATACAGATACATACAAACATACCTAATTCAATAAAAACTATCTAAAAATAAAGACTCTCTTCCCAGGTGAAATAACGAGAACATACATAGGGAAGGGCTTAGGTAAGCTTTTCCTATGTAGGTCTGAGCAGCCTAAAACTCATGGTAACCCGCTTACCTCAGCCTCCCTGGTGCTGGGATTATAGGTGTATATAGTCATGTCTGGACTGAATTTCTTTCTTGAATCCATTTAATAGGTTTTGGCCTATTTACCCTATATCAGGGTATTCGCTTATGTGTTTTCAAGCCAGTGGGTTGCAGTAGCTGAGCCAAAACCTAGAGAGACGTGGGTTCTGATTCTTTACAGCCTGGATGAGCTCACTCTCAGAACAGTTCCCAGGAAGAAAATATTACTCTGGCTCGTGATTTCACAGATTTCATTTTGTGGGCTGTCTGGATCCATTGCTGCAGACTTGTGGTGAGACGGAATGCCATGGAAGTAAAAGTATGTGGTTTGGGCTGGGGACATGGCTCAGTTGGTAAAGTGCTCTGGATAAGGATCTGGATGTGGACCAATAGCGACATCTTAAAAACAAAAGCAAAGAAACTGCGTATGGCAATGTGCACCTGTAACCCTATCACTGGGGAGGTGGAAGCAGGTGGTCCCTCAAGTTCATTGACTTAGTTGAATAATGAATGTCAGTGAGAGAGAGACTGTGCCCCAAAGAATAAGGTGGAGAGTGATTGGGGAATCCCCCACCCCACCCTGCGCTCTCTCTCTCTCTCTCTCTGTCCTTTTAAAAAGGTTTAATTTTGTTTTTAAGTATGTACGTCTGTGGGGGTGTATGTGCACATGGGTGCGGGTACCTGTGAAGAACAGAAGAGGGTGCCAGATTCCCTGGCGCTGGAGTTGCCGGTGTTTGTGAGCTGCCTGGCATGGGTGCTGGGACTGAATCTGGATCCTCTGCAAGAGGATACACACTCATAGCGGAGCTATGTCTCCATCCCCTGTGTGCACATCTGACCACTCACACACACACACACACACACACACACACACACACACACACACACACACACACACACACACTCACCACCATCATAAACAACAAGTGTTGAGCTGAACAAAGCTGGTAGAAAGTGGAGACAAGGCCAGGACAAAATCTATATCTAAACACATACCACATGCCATCTACTTCTTTCAGTTATGTCTTGTTTCTTCAGGTTTCCAGAACCTTCCAAAATCATACTAGCAGCCAGGGAACAAACTTTCCACATAGGAGCCTATTGGGGGTACATTTTGTATGGGAATCATAACACCTCATGGAGTATTTCTCTTTGTGCTGTTGTTTTTTTTTTTCTACCTGAAAGTTAAAAATGTAAAACTATAAAGCCTACCCTTAATTTGCAAACTATACAAAACCAGGCAGAAGCTACATGGTGGTGAATGTGCACACCTTTAATCCCAGCACTCCGGAGGCAGAGGCAGGCAGATCGATGGGAGTTCAAGGCCAGCCTGGTCTACAGAGTTAGTTCTAGGACAGCCAGGGCTACACAAAGAAACTCTGACCTGAAAAGCAACCAACCAACCAACAAACAAAGAACAGATAGAAAAACTGCAGTTGTCCAAACATTGACCTCAGTTGTGGGCATGACGTTTTTGGACTGTAACAGTAAGTGTTCAAGTGTACATAGTAAGACAGATGAATAAGGAAAGGCTGTAGAGAGCTTGTCTAGCATACACAAAACCCTGGGTTTAGTGCTCAGCCTGACATGAACAAAGTGTGACGGTGCATACTTTTAATTCCAGCCCTTGGGAGGTGGGAGGATCACAAGTATAAAGCCATTTACATCTACAAAATGAGTTCAAGGCCAGCTTGGGCTACATGAATCCCTGCCTCAGTAAAAGCAGAAGCAGAACAAAGCAGAAATAGATGAATGATTAAATAAATGTGTGTGTGTTGGTAGTGGCACCTTAGGCTTTATGGTCTGGGAAGTTCTGTTTTATGCGAATTTTATAATTTCATTTCCTTGATTGTTGCTGTGTGTGTGTGTGTGTATGTGTGTGCGGAGGCACACATGTGCAGGTCAGAGGAAAACCTTGTCAAATTAGTTCTATATTCCCACCTTTATGTGGCTTTCAGGATCAAAACCCAGCTTGCACAGCAGGTGCCTTTATTCATGGAGTCATCTCGCCAGTCCCAATATCTTCGTTTTCCCTTGTGAAAGCAGAAGCAATAGGAGGTGAACCTGTTCGGCAGTGAGACCAGGATTCCAGACCAGGCATCTTTTTTTTTTTTTTTTTTTTTTTTAAACATTTATTTATTATGGTTACAGTGTTCCGTTTGTACATATGCCTGTAGACCAGAAGAAGGCACCAGATTTCATTACGGATGGTTGTGAACCATCATGTGGTTGCTGGGAATTGAACTCAGGACCTTGAGAAGAAGACATCACTCTTAACCACTGAGCCATCTCTCCAGCCCCAGACCAGGCACTTTTACCACAGCACTGTACCACCCCATTAAGATCACAGCTTCTAAAACTCAACAGGGCACATGCCTGTAAGCTCAGCACTCAGGAGGCAGAGGCAGGGAGATTAAGAGTTTGAGACGAGCCAGGTGCTGGTGGCGTATGCCTTTAATCCCAGAACTCAGGAGGCAGAGGCAGGTGGATCTCTGTGAGTTCCAGGCCAGTCTGGTCTACAGAGCAAGTTCCAGAACAGGCTCCAAAGCAATACAGAGAAACCCTGTCTCAAAAACCCAGCATGGTGGTATACAACTTTAATCTCAGCATTCAGGAAGCAAAGACAGGCCAGACTCATCTCCACACAGAGTTCCAGCAAGCCATGGCTACATAGAGAGAGACCTTGTCTCACGCCTACCATACTCACTGGGTGTGGTGGTACACAATGCTATCCCAGTGCTCAGGAGGTGGTGCAGGCAGGAGGACCAGGTGTTCAAAGTTATCCTAGGCTACATAGTGAGTTCAAGACCAGCCTAGGCTGTGTGAAACCTCATCTCAAAACTAACCCAAACAGAACTCCATTTGTAGACATAGACCTGAACGATCTGGTCTAACTCCTTGTCCCTAGTGATGACATGAAGGCTCAGAGACAGGGGTCACTTCTGA
The DNA here is from genome assembly GCA_030556225.1 of Cricetiscus sungorus. NCBI lineage: Eukaryota > Metazoa > Chordata > Mammalia > Rodentia > Cricetidae > Cricetiscus > Cricetiscus sungorus. Next base: position 2,699,854 of record JANBXA010000736.1, read on the forward strand.
TTTTGTCACCGACATGCTGGCATGCAGAACTGTAGAAAGTGGTGTTGGAGGTTGGAGCAGGAGAAATGAGGGGGCATATCTGGTTGTCAAACATCCCTTGAGGATCTGTTTGGGGAGAGAGATGGAGAGCAAGAGACTCACAGCACGTTAATCTCTTGTCTTTCTCATTGCTGAGACAAAAGGCCTAACAAAAGCAGCTTCGGGATGGAAAGGGTTACTCTGGTTCACAGTTCCTGGGTGCAGCCCACCCTCGTGGGAGGAGCCTGGGGCAGCTAGTCACACTGCTTTAGCAACCAGAAGCAAGGAGCCAGGAATGCTGCACTGAGATGGTATCAACCACCCCTGTTTAGGGCGAGTTGTCCCATCCCAGTAGCACATCTAGAAATTCCGTTACACATATGGCCAGAAGTAGTTTTCTGCCCAGATGATTGTAGATTCAGTCAAAGTTGACATTCGATTTTATCCATCGCAAGGCTGAAAATGGACAGTGTCTGCAGTGGTCCAGGCAACAGTAAGTGAGGTCTGTGCTGGGCTGGAGGTGTCCCACGGCTGTGAGAGAGGGATATTGACAGGAGAATCAATAGACCTCATGACTGACTGGCTGTTTGGAGAGGGGATCTGGGAGGAAGCCAGGATGGCATAGATTTTCTTTCTTTCTGAGACAGGGTTTCTCTGTGTAGCCCTGGCTGTTGTGGAACTCGCTCTGTAGACCAGGCTGAATTCAGAGATCTGCCTGCCTGTGCCTCCTCAATGCTGGGATTAAAGGCGTGTGCTGCCATGGCCAGCTTGTATAGATTTTCTTCTTGTAGGTCACAACAACAGACATACATACACCTCACCCCCGCTGTAGTTCTTAACCTCAGTCTGTACATTTAAAACAAACAAGCAAACACGCACCCTAGAACTTCATGCGTACCTGACAATGAGTTCCTTCCCATCCTGCCTACCCCAGCACTGGGACTGACTGCAGCCTGTGGCATCACAGCTGCTGTATGCACTGCTGAGGACTGATTCTGAGGTCATGAACACCAGGCAAACACTCTACCAACCAAGCAGCACCGCCCCCACACACCCCACCGCTACCCCCACCCGGTCTGCTTCAACATTAATTCATCAGCTACCCAATGTAGCAGATCCCATGCCCGGACGCAATTGCAGGACAGTCTCATCTCCATGTCATTCACAGCTTGTCACACATCTTCCCAGATCCTTCCGGTGTGTTTCCAGGGTGTCAGAAGACACTCGGGGTTGCTCACTCCAGCCTACAAGGTCTTTTAGAGTCCATGATCTCATCTCTGACACACTGACACTCTCCATATTGCCTCTGGCTTTAGGCTGTCCCGGCCTCATTCAGTTCAGTTGCTTGAGATGGCAGATTTCAGCCTCACTGCAGGACACCTGCACTCTATTATTCCTCCCTGCAGGGGTCTCTCTCTGACCCTCAGGGCCTCTTCTGCCTGGGTCACCTGTAATCCCAGCAATTAGGAGTCAAGATTGTTTGCAGTTTGAGAGAGACCTTCCTGGGTTACACAAAGAGGTTAAAGCAAGCCTGGGATACTTGGCGGAAACCCTGTCACTCCCCACGCCCCCCCTACCCCGCCACCAAAACAAAAAATTCCCCGGAACCAAAACAAACAAAATGAAAGACCAAACTGAGGTCTGTGAGATGGTTTAGTAGGCCACAAGACTGACAGCCTGAATTCCATTCTCAGGACCCACGGGGTAGAAGGAAAGAGCCCATGCATCCACGTGGGCTCTGACCTCTGCGTGCACACACAACACACTACCTGAATAAAAGTAAATCACCAAACGAACAAAAAGTGAAGAGGCTGGGCAGCCGAGAACAAATTAGCAAAGGGAGCCACCTACACTCTACACTGGCAACAACTTCTAATGTGTGTGTGTGTGTGTATGTTACACTCGTGTGAGTGTTGGTACACACATACAGAGGCCAGTGCAGGTTGTAGAGTGACTTATATTTTTGCTTTCTGTGTTTTTTATCTTTAAAAAAAATGTTTTATGTCAGAGTTATTTTTTTGGGGGGAGTGTCAGAGTTTCTTTATGTAACCTTGGCTGTCTTGGAACTCATTCTCTAGACCAGGCTGGCTAAAAACTCAGAGATCAGCCTACCTCTGTCTCCTGAGTGATGATGGAATTAAAGTTGTGACCCACCACTCCCAGTACTGAGCTATTATCTTGAGACAGGGGCTCTGACTGACTTAGAGATTTGTCTTTTGGGTGTCACCGTTTGGCCAGTGAGTGAGCTCTTAGGATGGACATGTCTTTCCCACACCCTACAGCTGGGGTTACAGGGTTGACTTTTTATGTACATCCAGGGGATTCAAACTCAGGTCTTCATGTTTGCAGGGCAGGTCCTCTTACCAACTGAGCCATATCTCCAACCTCCCCATTTCTCTTAAGAGAAGGTCTTTAGCCTAGGCTGACCCAGAAGTCACTATGTAACCAAAGATGATACTGAACTCCTTGTGTGTCAACATCATTCGTGCTAGAATTACAGGCAAGGACCATTGCATCTGCTGTGTGGTGCTAGAAATCAAATACAGGGATTTTCCCATGCTAGTCCGGAAGTCTCCTAATTGAGCCACACTCCACTCACATACATGTTTTTTTTTCATATCCCTTATAATTAGTCTCATTATTATTATTATGATGATGATGATGATGATGATGATGACGACAGGTTTCCCCATGTAGCTCTGGATATCCTAGCTTTGTAGACCACCTTGGCCTTGAACTCACAGAGATCCACCTGCCTCTGCTCCAAAAGTGCTGGGGTTAAAGGCGTGGTTCACCACTGCTCTCCTTTCCTCCATCTTTGTGTGTGTGTGTGTGTGTGTGTGTGTGTGTGTGTGTGTGTGTGCATGAGTTAAATGTTCATGTGTGTTCAGCCCTATGCTGAGGTTGGGAATAATTGTTGACCACTTTTCCACCATTTTCACTGAAGCAGGGTCTCTCAGTCAAACTCAGAGCTCACTGATTTGGCTAATGTCACTGGACAGCTTGTTCAGGGATCTTCTGCTTCCACTTCTGAGGCTGGAATTATAGGCAGACCACCACGTCCACCAGTCATTTTCATGGGTTCTGGGCTTCTAAACTCCAGCCCTGACGTTTGCGTGGCAAGCAGTTTAACTATAGAGCCATTCCCCTAGCCCACCAAGGAATTTTTCAGATGCATTCGAATGTCGGAAGAGCCCATATGAGCTTCTGGGAGGGAGGGAGAGCGGACAAGTGTAGGAATGACAGATCTGGTATTCCCAGAAAAGAGAACATGCATTGACCTGGTGCAACAGGGATGGCTTCCAGAGGAAGCCCATCTAAGTGGATGCGCGGAGGCGATGGTCAAAGAAAGGCAGATGCCTTGTAATGAACTGCATGGAGGGGCGGGGCGGGGGCGGGGCATGGAAACCACTGGATTGGATGTTGCTGCCACTGTAGTTGTCCATGGTCCTGAAGTTCTGATCTAAAGTCGGGGTGATTGTGTTCTGCTTGGGATGTGATGTCTACTGTGAGCTGAGGTTTGTGGACAGTTGGACTTGAAGGACCAGGAAGAGAAAACGAGAGAGAGAGAGAGAGAGAGAGAGAGAGAGAGAGAGAGAGAGAGAGAGAGAGAGAGAGAGAGAGAGAGAGAGGGAGGGAGGGAGGGAGGGAGGGAGGGAGGGAGGGAGGGAGAGAGACAGAGACAGAGAGAGACAGAGAGAGACAGAGAGAGACAGAGAGACAGAGAGAGACAGAAAGACAGAGACAGAGAGAGAGTGAGTGAGAGAGAGAGAGGCACTGCAGCTTTAGAAATAGAGAGGTGGGGGTGGATTATCAGAGACTCTGCCAAATGTACAGGACTGTCTTCTCAGCCAGTGGGGAGACTCAGGCAAGTTCAAGGACTGCCTGGGCTACAGAATAAGCTTAAAGGAGGCTTTATTAATTTAGCAAGACTGTGCCTCAAAACAAACCAAGAAGTAAAAGAAGATTGAGGGGGTGGGGAAGGGCGGAGAGACAGCGCAGTGGTTAAGAGAACATGTTGTTCTCCTGGAGGATGAGAGTTTGATTCCAAGCACCCGTGTCCGATGGCTCACAAGAGCCTGATAGTTCCAACTCCAGGGGTTCTGATGGCCTCTTCTGGCTGGCAACTACATGTGCCTGTGCTCATACATTCACACAGACACATGTACAATGAAGTGCCTGTTTTAAAAAGTAATTTATTTTTGAAAATTTTATGTCCTTTGGTGTTTTGTCTACATGTGGAACTGCGTGAGGATGAGGAACTGGAGTTATAGACAAGTGTGAGCCGCCATGTGTGGACTAGGAATTAAAGACGGGTCCTTTGGAAGAGCAGCCAGTACTCTTAACCTCTGAGCCATCCTTCCAACCCCTGTACAACACACACACACACACACACACACACACACACACACACACACACACACACAAAATTTAACAGGTTAGGGATATAGCTCAGCTATAGAGTGCATCTTATCTACAATGCCCCACTGAAGGATTAGGAGCATAATTTAGTAGTAGAGCACAGTCTAAAATCCCCTAGTGAGAGGTGCAGGTGGGGCTTAGTGATAGATCGCCTACCTGGAATTAACCACTGAGAAGCTGGAGGCTTAGCTAAATTGTAGAGTCCCTGCCTAGAATCCCCCAGTGAGGAGTGAGGGTGGGGCTTAGTGATAGAGCTGCTACCTAGAATTTCTCAGTGAGGGGCTGGGGGTGTGACTCAGTGGTAGAGCACTTGCCTATTATTCTTAGATTCAATCTCCATCACTAAGGTATCAGTTAATGAAATTTTCCAGAAGTCCCATACTACTTGTCTTAGTTAGGGTTTCTACGGCTGCAACAAAACACCATGACCAAGGAGCAATCTGGGGAGTAATGAGTTTATTTGGCTTATACTTCTACATTGCTGTTCACCACTGAAGGAAGTCAGGACAGAAACTCAAACAGGGCAGGATCCCAGAGGCAAGAGCTGATGCGCAGGCCATGGAGGGGTGCTGCTCACTGACTTGCTTCCCACAGCTTGCTCAACCTGCTTTCTTACAGAACCCAGGACCACCAGCCCAGGGATGGCACCACCCTCAAAGGGCTGCCCCCCCCCAATCACTAGTTGAGAAAATGCCTTACAGCTGGACCTCGTAGAGGCGTTTCCTCAACTGAGGCTCATTCCTCTCTGATGACTCTAGCTTGTGTCAAGTTGACACACAAAGCCAGCCAGGGTACAGCTGTCTTTCATGCACCAAATACTGTGTTGGAGCCCAGGAGTGCAATAGAAAAGATGATGGACCCATCCCCAGCACCATGGAACTTATATAGCTTTCTACCTACAACAAAAAGTAACAGAGAATGCAGTTTAGGTAGTGATGAACGCTACAGTGAAACCAGTTTGGGGGCTGGTAAGATGGTGTGAAGATGCGTGCTGCCAGCCTAACTACCTGGGCTCTATCCTTGGGACCCATAAGGTGGAAGGAAAGAACCAACTCCTGCCTGCGTGTCCTTCCCTGCGTGTCCCCCCTAGCCCCTGCTCACAGTATTAATTAACTAATTAATTCATAAATGAGGCAGCTCAGAGGAAAATGAGAGACAAGGAATCATTTTATCCGACTATCTGAGCCATCCAGCTTTTAGATATTTCTGCATTCTCTCCTTTCCCTTATTCCTCCCTCTGTGAGCGCGCACGCATGCACCTATTGGTGCAGTGCCAACAGAGGCCAGAAGAGGGCATCAAGTCCCCTGAAGCTGGAGTGACAGGTGGCCTTGAGCTGTCTGGCATGGGTACTGGGAACTGAATTTGAGTCCTCTGGAAGAGCCGCAAGTGTCCTCCACAGCTGAGCGTCTCTCCAGCTTCCTCCTTTTCCCCCCACACACCATGCACCTTCTGCCCTCTGAAACGCTGGGGACTGAACCCAGGATCTCCCATGTGCCAAACAAATGCACAAGCACTGAGCTACATCCCAGTCATCATTTTATAAGTAGTGACATGGTGGGGGCCATATGCGAACTCTCTCTGTAGCTTAGGCAAACCTTACACCTGGCATCCTCTTGCCTCTGTCTCCTGAGTAGCTATAGTTACCAATTACATTTTTTTTCTTTATCATTTGAAAAATAAGTTATAGAGCCAGGTATGGTACTACACATCAGTAATCTTGGCACTCAGGGGCTTGAGGCAGAGCTGGTTTGGTGGCACACACCTTTAGTCCTAGCACTTGGGAGGCAGAGGCAGGTGGATCTCTGTGAGTTCAAGGCCAGCCTGGTTTATAGGGAGAGTTTTCGGGCAGTCAGGGCTACATACTTTGTCCCCTCCACTTCCCCAAAAGGGAGACTGAGACAAGGAAGAGTGCAAATTCAAGGCTGGCGTGGAGTATAGACTGAGGTCCTGTCTGGAGAAAGCAGGAGACGGTGGTTGTACAGAGAGAGAGAAAGAGAGTCATTTTCCCGTTAAGTTAGGGGACTGGGGAGATGTCTCAGTGGGTAAAGTGTTTGAGTTTTAGTCCCCAGCCACCACATAGAAGCCTTGTTCGTAGCACACATGTGCCGTGTGAAACCCCAGAGCTGGGAAGTGGAGACAAGAGGGTCCCTGGCCAGCCAGCCGGGCTAGTGTAATTAGTGATCTCTAAGTTCAGTGAGAGACCCTGTCTCCATAAACTAAGGTGAAGAGAGATTGAGGAAGATGCCTAGCGGTGAACATACACACGCTCACACACATCCATGTGTCAGAGCACACAGAAATGTGAACATGTACACACGCATGTCACACGTGCGCACGCGCACGCACACGCACACGCGCGCGCACACACACACACACACACACACACACACACACACAATTTTAAGGATCTTACAACAACACATTCTTTCACATGAACACAGTGCCACTACATAAACACACCTACATTTTGACATAATTCGCCTAACACAATTTAATTTATTTTCTGTTGTTTTTCTTCAAAACTTACATATATTTATACAGTACGCGTGTGTCCACGCATGCACACACATGTATGGCATGGCACATGTGTGAAGGTCAGAGGGCAACTTCTGGGAGTCAGTTCTCTCCTTTCTCCGGTGGGGACCCAGGGGTCAAAGTCAGGCCATCAGGCTTAGCAACAAAATGCTTTTACACACTGAGCCATCTCTGTGGTCCAATTTAATCCATTTTTGTACTGTCCCATATGTTTCAAGAATATCTTTTCTAGGCTTGGTGAGGTAGCTCAGGGGTTGTGACCCTGCCTTCTTGAGGCTGTGTGCAACAACATTTAAAAAAGAAAAAAAGAGGAGGGTGGGGGGCAAGGCTGTGTCTTGTACTTTTCCCCTCAGAGCCGGGACTTCACGTAGCCTCTTGAATTTTATTTTGTTTATGTCTTTTTTTGGTATGTACCGGCTCTGCCAATCTTTTTCTGCCCTACCTCCCCCCACCCCCAACATTGACTTTTAAAACATGGAAAGAATAGTATAAGGAAATCCCATGCACCCTTCGTTTGCTTCCAACAATTGCCAGCATATGGCGGATCTTTTTTTAGTCAAACATGCCATGTCCCCTTTCCGTACTTCGCTGCCTTATTTTAAAGCCAGCCTCAGACACAAGCAACTCATTTTGTCCTGGAGTATTTCGTTGGTATGTCTCCGAGTAAGTACTCTTTTGTTTACGCCAGCAGCACCAGCCTCAGTACCACAGCGAAGCCCGACAGCGGAAACAAACCAGAGGGAGGAAGTTAGTGCTATCTAATGCCTACTTACTGTTCATCCCCCCCACACTGGTCTCATAAGTGCAAATCAGTGTGTAAATTACGCACGGGCTTTTAGCTGATGGCTCCCTAAAGCCTCCTTTCAGCTCAGACAGTCTATCTTTTTCCTTCTAAATAATATTATTACATCTGTTTATCTGTGGCTATGTAGGTGTGGGCCACCGAACACGTGTCGGGGATAGTCTGTGGGGGTTGGTTTTCTCCGTCCCCATGAGAGTTCAGGCCATTGAACTCAGGCCCTCAAACTTGGCAGCCAGCACTTTTACCTCAGGAGCTACTAGGCCCCATCTTTCTCCCTCCTTCACCCTCTCCCTCCTTCCCTCTTCTCTCCTCCCCTCCTTTTCCTTCACTTTTATTTGTTTTTCTTTTTAAAAACCTGGCAGTTCGTGGTGTAGTGTCCTCACATTCTGTGCTCCTCTGAAGACATTCCATGCTGTGGTTGAGTTCGTCCATCCATCTTTTGTAAAGTAGGATTTGGAAGAAGCTTGGGAAAGCCCGGGTTTGATTTCTTGTTGTTTTGTGGAGAGCTCTTCCCGAAGTCGAATGTGCTGGGCGCACACATCTGTAACCCCACCACTTAGGAGATAAAGACAGGAGGATCAGAAACTCAAGGTTGTCCTTGGCTCCATACAAAGACAGTTCAAGGTCAGGCTGGGTTACAAGATAGATGGGGTTATTAAAGCTCTGTTAGGAAATGCAGTGTCCTGCGTTCTCTCTCTCTCTCTCTCTCTCTCTCTCTCTCTCTCTCTCTCTCTGTCTCTCTCTGTCTGTCTCTCTATCTCTCTCTGCCTCTCTGTCTCTGTCTGTCTGTCTGTCTCTCCCTCTCTCTCTGTCTCTCTCTGTCTCTCTCTGTCTGTCTCTCTATCTCTCTCTGCCTCTCTGTCTCTGTCTGTCTGTCTGTCTCTCCCTCTCTCTCTGTCTCTCTCTCTCTCTCTGTCTCTCTCTGTCTCTCTCTGTCTGTCTCTCTATCTCTCTCTGCCTCTCTGTCTCTTTCTCTCTGTCTCTGTCTGTCTGTCTGTCTCTGTGTGTGTGTGTGTGTGTGTGTGTGAGTGTGTGTGTGTGTGTGAGTGTGTGTGTGTGTGAGTGTGTGTGTGTGTGTGTGTGTGTGTGTGTTTCTAGCTCTCTTCCCCCCTTCCCCCACCTAGCCACTCTTATCTGCTCGAAAGTCCTCAGGGAGTGGGGCAGGTCCTGTCTCCGCCATGGCAGGTCACTATTTCCTTTTCTCCTTCCTAACCAGGCAGTGCCTTCAGATTTTCTCTGTAGCAGATACAGCCTTATCTTCACCGGACTGTTTTTCAGAAACTTGGAGCAGACCAATGAATCTGAGAATGCCCTGTGCATCCAGGAAATCTGTTCTTACGGTTGAGGAGAAGGCTTTTAATTGTAGCTATCAATTAAAAGAAGAGAGCAGTCAGAGCTATCTGGAAGAGTTCAGAGCAGGGAGAAAAAGAAGTCGCCGCAGATTCTTTTCCTTTGTGTCTGTGTGGTTTGGGGCAATGTAAACGTTTATGCGGGTTGGGTGCTTTCGTCCTTCTTGGCCTCGGACCTTGTGGCCGCCAGCATGGTGCTTAGCTCCTTCTTCTTCTTGGCATGAATGTGTGTGCCCACTCTTGATGAACTTGTGCACACTCTTGACTTTGGAGGCCTTAAGATGCTCCATGGCCCTCCGCTCTTAGGGCACACACTCCCGCATCATGTGGGGCACGGACTTGATGTGCCTGGTGAGGGGCCTGCGTCTCCAGCGTGCCTTGGGTTGCTGTGGCACTAGGACTCATTGAAGTCCCAGCCTGGGTTGGGGTAGGGGTCGGGGTAGGGGTATTTAGCGCACGCCGCCGCAGAGGCTGCTACTGTCCGATAGATAGACAGTGCCGGCAGAACCCTGGGACGTCTCGCTTCTGATTGCTACGGTCTGATTTGCTGTGGTTCATATTTTCCCAGAGTGCTTGGATGCCCCGACACGCCCCAGCCGCATCTCTGTGGAGCTCGGAGCACTCCAGTGGCTCTCGCTTCATCTTTTACAAAGTTCTGTCTCTTTTCCTTTACTCTTTCATGTTGACATTTTTGTTGCGGAGGGCAGCCCCACAATGTCCTTCCCGGTGGATGCAGGTCGCACCTCCTCAGCGGGAACACCATAGGAAGGAAGTTATGGCTTACTTACCTTGTAACACCTGGTGTAGGGAGTCTGTCTGGACGCTGTCAGTGAGTGATACTAGCTTGCTCGAAGTGGTACCTGCTGGGTCCAAAAAAAAAGAAGATGTGGTTTTTCTTTGCTTGTTTTGAGACCGGGTCTGATTCAGTAGCCCAGGCTGGGCTCAAATTCACTGTGCTGTTAAGGGTGACCTTGAACTCCTGATCCTCCCGCCGCTACCTCCCTAGTGATAAGATGATGGACACACACCTCCATGCCTGGTTAATATGGCACTGGGGGCAGAACCCAAGACTTTGTGTATGTTAAGTACGCATTCTACCAGCCAAGCTGGGAAAGATGCTTTTAATCTCTTGGTAACTAGTAGGTATTCAATGAGGAGATTCTGCTACCTCTACCCTTTGATTTAAATATCTGTTGGTGATTTAAAAACATATTTACCTTTAATTATGCGAATCTCTGTGTGTGGTTATGTGCACGTGAGTGCAGGTGACCTCAGACCTCAGAAGCCAGAGGTCTGCCTTACAGATGTTGTGAGCTGCCATGTGGGTGCTGAGAATCGAACTAGGTGTCCTCTGAAAGAGCAACCAGTGCTCTTGCTCCAATCCAGCCCCTGTGGGTGATTCCTACTTGCGACTATGGTTACAGCTGGCATTGTCAAGCGTGCGTTATCTTGTAACTACCATTCCATGCACATGTACAGATGGGTAATGCTACTGAAACAAACGTTTTTGACTATTCACTGGTTAACTTTGTTAATTCATTGTCATCATCCTTATTATTGTATTGTGCTCACAGGAACACAGGTATGATCGTGCCACTGTCTGAATGTGGAAGTCAGAGACTGACTTCTAGAAGCTGGGTCTCTCTCTGCATCATGGGTTCTGGGGATTGGGCTCAGGACATTAGGATTGTATGGCACTTTGACTCAATGAGTCATTTAATTTGCCCAACTTAAAAAACAAAATAAAACCACCATCTTCTCAAAACAAACAAACAAACAAACAAAAAACCAAAAACAAAACAAACCCCATGGCTGACAATGTGGCTTAGTTTGTAGAGTGCTTGGCTAGTATGGATTGACCCTGCTTTCCCTCCCCAGCAATGCAGAAGCCAGGCATGGTGGTGTGGACTTGTCATCCCAGCACTCAGGAGGTAGAAGTAGGAGGGTCAGGGAATTTAAGGTCATATTTGACTACACAACAGGCTCCACCCAGTCAGGGCAAGATGAGATTCGTAGAAAGGAAGAAAGGAAGAAAGAAAGAAAGAAAGAAAGAAAGAAAGAAAGAAAGAAAGGAAGAAAGAAACCTGTATAGAATCTGGCTTACATAAGGAGATCCTATGTCAAACAAACAATATTACAGATGCGCTCACACACAAACATACACACAAACGTGGGATCAAACTCATGGCTACACATATACTAGATAAGCCTTCTACCAACTCGAGCTGCACTCCCAGCTCAAATCATCAAATCATCTATCTATCTATCCCTCTCTCTCTCTCTCTCTCTCTCTCTCTCTCTCTCTCTCTCTCTCTCTTTCTCTCTCACTCACTCACTCTCACTCACTCTCTCTCTACACACACACACACACACACACACACACACACACACACACACACGTAAGTGGATTGTAAGCCTTCAGATTAATGACTCATTTTGTCCCTCAAATTATTCTCAGTTTGACTCAGGAAACCCTGGAAGCTAGTTGCTGTGTCCCCTTTTGACCTATTCCCATCATTTTCTGAGCCCATCCTGTCTCTTTTTAAAGATCTTTACTTTTAATCTTGTGTACATGAGTGTTTGTCAGCACGCATGTGGATAAGTTCAGTTTGCAGTGCCCACGGAGGCTAGAAAAGGGTGTCTGTTGGATCCCCTGGAACTGGAGTTACAGACAGTTGTGAGCCTCCAGATGTGGGTGCTGAGAACTGAACCCTGGTCCTCTGGAAGAGCAGACAGTGCCCTTAATTGCTCAGCCATTTCTCCAGCCCCTTGAGTGCTTTCTTATTTCTGGGCAAAAGTGCACTTTTACTGTGACAGTCCTTGGCTTTGGGGAAGATGTTTCTTCAGGGAGTCCTGTTTCCTTTCAGTGCGGGATGGATTCGGAGATGGAGAAGTAGAAGTGGGCATCATGGCAGCCTACAGGGTCTGCACTCAGGAGCTGAAAGTCAGTCTGGGCTGCATAGCAAGAGAGATCCTCAACAACAACAGCAACAAAGCCAGGCGGTGGTGGCACATGCCTTTAGCTTTAGTCCCAGCACTCATGAGGCAGAGGCAGGTGGATCTCTGTGAGTTCAAGACCAGCCTGGCCTACAAGGGCTAATTCCAGGACAGCCTCCAATGCCACAGAGAAATCCTGTCTTGAAACAACAACCAAAAAAACCAAAAACCAAAACAAACAAACAAACAAAAAACAAACAAACACAAGAGAGAGAGAGAGAGAGAGAGAGAGAGAGAGAGAGAGAGAGAGAAGGGGGGAACAACTCCGGGGGCAGAGGCAGGTGGATCTCTGTGAGTTCAAGGCCAGCCTGGTCAACAAAGCTACACAGAGAAACCCTGTCTTGAAAAACAAAAAACAAAACAAAACAAAAATTGGGAGGCCAGGGAGGGAGAGAGGGAAGGAGGAAAGCTAGAAAATGAAAAGTTACTGGGATCACTCATCATTTTTATTTTTATTAATTTATTTCCTAAATTTATTATATTTATTTTTTTGGGGGGGAGGTGTTTCGACAGTCCTGGCTAACCTAGACCAGGTGGCCTCGAACTCAGGGAGACCAGCCTGTCTCTGTGTCTTTATTTATTTATTTGTTACTTTTTGCTTTGCTTTTGAGACAGAATTTTGCTCTGAGGCTCAGGCTGGTTTCCAGCTCTGTCCCGCTCCCTTCAGGAAGATTTCTGCCATCACACCTGGCTTTGATTTTATCCCTTGAATGTATAAAATATTAACATAATTCCAGAGATCAAAATCATGCAAAATTGTGCCCTCTTCCTCATCTCCTTGTTCTACCTACTCCCTGATGCAATCAGCTTACTTGTTTGCCAGCTTTTCCTTTATGCTTATTTCTGCAAAAACAAGCAGAGGCGAATGTATTCTCTCTCCTCTCTCTTTCCCAGTTCAACACTGAGGATTGAATTTAGGGCCTCATATGTGCTACACAAGTATTCCTCTGCTTCCACATCCCCAGCCTGGGGGGATCTAGGCAGGGGCTCTATCACTGAGCCACCCCCAGCCCTCACTGCGGGATCCTAGGCAGGGGCTCTGCCACTGAGCCACACCCCAGGCCCTCATTGGGGGATTCTAGGCAGGGTCTCTGCCACTGAGCCACACCCCAGCCCCTCACTGGAAGATTCTAGGCAGGACTTTACCACTGAGCCACACCCCAGCCCCTCACTGGGGGATTCTAGGCAGGGGCTCTACCACTGAGCCACGCCCCAACCTCTCACTGGAAGATCCTAGGCAGGACTTTACCACTGAGCTGCGTCGCCAGTCGCTCACTGAGGGATTCTAGGTCAGTGTTCCACCACTGAAGCCACACTCTCCACCCCTATTGTTTTTTTTAAATCTTCATTATTTTGATATGATTTCACTGAATTGCTCAAGCTGGCTTTAAAATCACAATGATCCAGGCTGGCTATGAACTTTCAGATGCAGGTCCTCCGCAAGAGCACCAAGTACTCTTAAACTCTGAGCTATCTCTTGAGTCCTCCTACTGTGCTTTTAAAAAATATTTTTATATGTACGGATGTTTTGACTGTGTGTGTGTGTGTGTGTGTGTGTGTGTGTGTGTGTGTCCGTGCACCATATGTGTGCCTGGTGCCCACAGAAGCCAGAAGGGGATGTCGTAGCCCTAGAATTAATTCTGCAGACAGTTATGAGCTGCCATTGTGCAGAGAATTAAACCTAGGTCCTCTGGAAGAGCAACCAATACCTCTTAACCATTAAGCCATCTCTCCAGCCATCATGTTTTGTCTTAAGGCGACCTGAAACCACATAAAATTGGAAGAAAAGAATAGACTGTGGGCTGGAGAGGTGGCTAAGTGGTTAAGACCACTGGCTTCTCTTCCAGAGGTCCCAGGTTCGATTCCCAGCATCCACATGGCAGCTAACAACTGTCTGTGACTCTAGTCCCAGAGTATGTGACACCTTCACACAGACACACAGAGGCAAAAACACCAATGCATATAAAATAAAAGTAAACAATGATAAAAGAATGAACTGTATATAGCTGTCCTTTAATCCCATGTTTTCTGTGTTAGGTGAAACACCCCCCCCCTCCAAATACACCATCCATTCACATATAAAAACAAATACCTTTTAGAATGCTCCCTTCTTTCATGCTTAAAAGTACATTCTAAGCCAGTTATGGTGGTGCAGCCTTTAATCCCAGCACTTGAGGAAGATGCAGGAAGATTTCTGTGAGTTTGAGGCCAGCCTGGTCTACATAGTGAGTTCCAGGACAGCCAGGGCAAGAGAGAGGGAGAGAGACACTCTCAAAACAACAAACAAAAAAGTACATTCTCTATACTCTATGCATATTTTCAGTTTTCCTTCATCCTACATTTTGTTTATTTATCGAATGATTGATGGATTTTGGAGACAAAGTCTCATAGAGTCCAGGATGACCTTGAACTTCTGATACTTCTGCTTCTACCCTCCCAGTATTGACTGGGATTACAGGCATGCACAATTATACCTGGTTATATGTAGTGCTGGGGATGGAACTCAGGATTTCATGGATACAAGGCAGTTACTCTACCACTGAACTATACCCAACACTTTCCCATATTATTTTTTGTTTGTTTTTCAAGACAGGGTTTCTCTGTGTAGTTCTGCAACTCTCTCTGTAGACCAGGCTAGCTTCAAACTCAGAGATCCGCCTGTCTCTGTTTCCCGAGTGCATCCATTAAAGGCTTGAACATTTGCTTATGCTTTTCAAAGAACACACACACACACACACACACACACACACACACACACACACACACACACACATCCAAGAAAGAAATAAAGGAAGGAAATGATTTATTTGCTTGTGCATTGTAGCATTCATAGCCTTGAAGAGATATTGTCTAGACTGAGTTAAAAGGTGAATTTGTTTTAGTTTTTAAGAGTATGGGTGTTGGTCTGCATGTATGTCTATGCACCGTGTGTGTGCAGTGTCCATGGGGGTCAGAAGAGGGATCAGATACCTTGGAACTGTGAGCCACTGTGTGGATGCTGGGAACTGAACTTGGGCCCTCTGCAAGAGCTACTAATCCATCTCTCCAGTCCCTAATGAGTGTATTAAATAGTTTTTCGTTTATTAGTTACCAAGGGGTACGTGCAAGTGCCATGGAGCTCATTTAGAGGTCAGAGGACAACTTGTGGGATTCAATTCTCTTTCTACTGTGTGTCTTGAACTCTAGTGGATTGAACTCAAGCCTTCAGGGTTGTCAGCAAGTGCTGCCTTTACCCACCGAGCCATCTCAGCCTGTGAAACTCATAGGCTTTAAACATTTGAGGTGTGACTCACGTAAGACGCACCTCATATAGTACCATGACTTTTGGTAGAGCCGAGGCTGTTCAGTTACCCCTTTAGCTGACTTTAACGATCCCTAGTACTGGATTATAGACGGCTCAGAGAATGGATCCCAGGTTCTCTGGAAGAGCAGCCAGTGTTCTCAACCACTGAGCCCTGTCTCCAGGCCTCCTAAGAATATTTGTACTTTGTGCACACAGGCGATAGGGTTGATCTCCACCTTATTGTTGCTTTTAACCTTCTCTGGATCTCTCATGCTCTAGGGCTTGGATGAAGGCATGTTTCTTTGATCCCTTTGTTCTTTGTGCCTCTTGTGGAACCCCATGGTGCTCAGTGAGAGCACATGCCACCCACCATGCATGGGATGGGTGGCCACTGTCCTGTTCTGTACCTCTTTCAGTTGCTCTGAGGTCTCAGATGGCCGATAGAGGGTGGGGTGAGCAGCTGGTGGTTCTCTGCACCCAAATGAGGCCTGGAACAGGAGGTCCTTCACAGAAGTGAACTACCACCTGGCTTGTCATGAGAGCTACTCCGGAGGCTGAGACAGGAGGATCAAACAAGTTCAAAGCCTGTCAAGAGTAAAAGGAGGGCTGGGGACAGCGCTCAGCGGCAGAGCTCCAGCCAGCAATCTACTAGGGGCTGAGAACCCATTGTGGGGTACCTTCCTAGAATTCGTCATTGAGGGGCAGAGGTCGCAGCACAGTGGTAGAACTCTTACCTGGATTCCCGTCGGTGTGGAGGCAAGGCTCAGCAGTAGAATACTCTCATAGAATCCACTAGTGAGAGGCTGGGGCCGTGGCTCAGCCGTGGAGTTCCTGCCTCGAATTCACCAGTGAGAAGCAGAGGTCATGATCCAGCAACAGGTTCTTGGGGAGATTCCACCAGGAAGGGGCGGGGCTTGAGACTTAGCAGAAGAGCGCTTGCCTAGAACCCTCCACTGTGTGGCTGGGGGTTTGGCTCAGTAATAGAACATCTGCCTAGAGTCCTCTCGTTGTGTGCAGGGACATTGCTCAAAGGTAGAGCCCTTGCGTGCCTAGAATCCCCCAGTGATGAGGGGAGTGGGGATAGCTAGCTCACAGGTATCCTCCCGGGGGTGGTGTGGTGTGGGGAGGAGGGATGGGGGAGGGAGGCTTGCTTAGAGGTGGGGCACTTGCACAGCATGCTGGGAAGAGCGCACAGGGTTAGTCCTAGACTCAGAATAGAGATGGGAGGAAAGCAGTGAGCTGGGCTTGGGGGTGCTCCCTTCTCATGTTCCTGGTCCCCTTCTCCCCGCAGGTCTCTCCCTGGTGGTGGGGTTGGTTCTGTACATCTCCAGCATCAATGACGAGGTCATGAACAGGCCCAGCAGCTCCGAGCAGTACTTTCACTATCGATACGGGTGGTCGTTTGCCTTTGCTGCCTCCTCTTTCCTTCTCAAAGAGGTGATGTGTTGGGCCCACACTACCAATTTGAAGGAGGGGGTGGGGGTGTGTCGGGGTGCTCCGGCTCCTGGGGGACTTGAGATGAGGTCTTCTGGGTTTGTGGAGGGGAAAAAAAAAAACCTCCTGAGGTTCGGACCCTCTGAGGTCTTAGGGGTGGCAGTCCTGGGTTCTCGGAGAGGAGGGACCCCTTGAGGACGATCTGATTAGTCCCTGTGCCCAAGGAAAGGAATTCTGTGGGTTACAAGGGGGGTGGGCTGTGTGTGTCTAATCTCTGTGTCCCAGAGAGGAAAGAGTCTAGGTGTTCTAGCTCCTGGGGGGTCTTGGGAAGGAAGAAGCTGAGGGAATGCCTGTGGGTTGGACCCTTGACGGTTTGGACGTTGGGGGGAGTCCTTGGGCCAGAACAGAGCTGAGGACTGGTCTCTCTACTTTGAAACGGGAGGGTCTGGGTCCAGGAGGAAGAGGGGACTGGGGGGGTGTGCCTCTATTATGAGGGAGGGAGGTTAAACTTTGACTCTAACTTCTGGGTCCCAGAGGAGATGAGGGCTGGGGCCTCTTGGATTTTGCAGAGGTCTTGGGAGTGATTTGCAGCTGCGACTCCCGGGTTTTGGTAGGGGAAACGGCAGGAGGCTGCCTCTGGGATTCTGACCGTGCCTTGCCACAGGGGGCCGGAGTCATGTCCGTGTACTTATTCACCAAGCGCTATGCGGAGGAGGAGATGTACCGCCCGCACCCGGCCTTCTACCGCCCGCGTCTCAGCGACTGCTCTGACTACTCGGGCCAGTTTCTGCAGCCCGAGGCGTGGCGTCGAGGTCGCAGCCCTTCCGACATCTCCAGCGACGTCTCCATCCAGATGACGCAAAATTATCCTCCAGCCATCAAGTACCCCGACCACCTCCACATCTCCACTTCTCCGTGCTGAGGCCGGGCTTCCTCTCTCTCTCTCTCTCTCTCTCTCTCTCTCTCTCTCTCTCTCTCTCTCTCTCTCTCTCTCTCTCTCTCTCTCTCTCTCTCTCTCTCTCTCTCTCTCTCTCTCTCTCTCTCTCTCCCCTTCCTCCTCCCTCCCCCCTCACCCGTGCCTCCCCCCATGCAGCCCCAATCCCTTAAGGGACTCTTGGCTGAGGGGATGCTGTGCCAAGAATCTCCAGGCCCCAATCCATCACCCTTATTTCAACGCCTCCACCCTCTTTCCAACCTCTCCTCTTTGGTTCATCAACCTTCCTGTGAGCCTGTTCCTTTTCCCCGGTCCCTCTCATGGTCCATCCCCACCCATTATTTCCAATCCGGTTTACTATTCTCTGGTGGTATCTTGCTTGCACCTAGCTCCCCCCAAACCCTTCAGACTCCCGCTTCCGTGCAGGGGCGCGGGGCTGGAGAGTGGGTGTCACTGCCACTGGAGATGCCCTTGAACTCCCCTCGAGTCGCTCCTGGCACAATCCCTCGTGCCCCGCAGGTCACTGGTGTCAGCGGCGGGTGGGGAGAGGATTGCTCTGCCCACGTCTGCTGGTTGGGTCAGGGGCTACAGGGATAGGGCTGTGGCTTACCTTGACTTTTCTTTTTCTGTCGCCTCCGGGTGACTCCATCCCCTCTTTCTTTTGTCCTCTGGAACTCTGGGAGGTGACTTTTCTTCTTCTTCTTCTTCTTCTTCTTCTTCTTCTTCTTCTTCTTCTTCTTCTTCTTCTTCTTCTCCTCCTCCTCCTCCTCCTCCTCCTCCTCCTCCTCCTCTTCCTCCTCCTCCTCCTCTTCCTCCTCCTCCTATAACCCCCCTCCTACTCTTGCCACTTCTATCTTTTCCTTCCTCCACCTACTCATCCTAAGCCCCTAGGTGCATCCAGCCTCTCACACCAAACAAGGATGGGACCCCAGGGTGGAGGGAGATTCCCTCATGCTATCTCCACACCTGTGCCCGCCTCTCCCGCCTCGAGGTCCCTTCGGGGGAGGGAGGGGCAGTAGCGGGGGTTAACACCCCCCAAAACCACTGTCTTCCATTTTCTGGTACTCCCTCTCATCCATGTCCCTCTGCCCATCTCAGATCCCCCAATTCTGGCCCCTTTCAAGGGCCTGTCCGCCCCCTTGGACAGATTTGGGGTGGGGGTCGCCAGAAAACCGCCCATCCCACTCCCTTTATTAGGGGAGGAGGGGCGAGGTAGCACAGTGTTAACACACGGAACCAGAACGGCCCCGGGGGTGGGGGGAGGGGGGCAGGGGAGGGACGGGGGCTTTTAGTTTGCATCTTAGGTGGGAGGGGGGAGGGGGAACCGCAGCAGTTATAACCTGTCTTTACGCAGCGATTTTTAATGAGGCTGGGGGAGGGGGGAGGGAAGCAATAAGGGTGGGGAAACGGTCGGGTGGGGGGCCTGGCTCTGTTATTTACCGTGTATCATATGTAAATACCGACAGAAACTTCAATAAACTTTATTTCAAACACGTTCCTGCCTAACGTAAGGGGGGAAGGGAGGGGGGTGGACACAATGGGCCTACAAGAATCGGTTTCTCCTGAGGGTGAAGTGCTTGTTATTCTGATTGGATCTTGCCAAGCACCTTCAGTCCTCAGGAGGCAGAGGCAGACAGATCTGAGTTCCAGGGCAGCCAGGACTACATAATGATGATACCTTGTCTTCAAATATAGGACACCACACCGCAAGGGTTGCACTTCCAGACTTGGGAGACAGAGGCAGGAGGATGGCTGCAAGTTCTAGGCAAACTTTGACGGCGTTGTCAAAAAAAAAAAAAAAAAAAAAAACAAGGGCCACCAAGACGTCTTAGCTGACCACTCTACCTGAGCTGATGCCTAGAACCTGCTTTCGTAAACTGGGTGTCACACACACACACACACACACACACACACACACACACACACACACACACACACACACACACGCATGCAATCACAGTGGCATGGAATGCTTCCTCCCCCCCCCCCACAATAATAATAAAATTAAAAATAAGCCAGCTGGTGGTGGTGCCACACACCTTTAATCCCAGCACTTGGAAGGCAGAGAGAGATATGCAGATCTCTGAGTTTGAGGCCAAGCTGGTGGTCTTCAGAGTTAGTTCCTGGATAGCCAGCGCTCTGCAGAGAAAGCCTGTCTCAAAAACAAACAAAAACCCAAACCAAATTCAAAACAAAACAACAACAAAAAATTAAGTAAGGACTTGGCTTGCAGCCCAGCTGGTGGAGGGATTGATTGCCTAGCACGCCCGAGGCCCTGTGTGCTCATTCTCAGCCAGGCATTGGGGCTCAGGAGATGGAAGCAGGAGGAACAGGAGTTCAAGGTCATCACTGCTATGAAAGAGAGAGAGAGTTGAAAAATTAGGTTATTTAAGCAACACCTTATAACTCAGTCTGTTTGAGGATAATAAATGACCACAGGGTTAAGGTCAATACAAAACAAACAAACAAAAACCCATCTCTTGCCACGCCTCTGACTGCCTACTGGGCATCCACACTGCTCCCTGTGACCCCTGTTGGATTTACTGGCCTCTTCCTGCCCATTCAGCCTGTGAGGTGAGGTGAATGACTCACCTGAGAGCCTTCACACACAACGGGACAGCCTTTGACTGGCACCAAGTCAGTCTGGCTGCCGAACCTGTGCTTCCTTCCCGGACACAAGGCAACAGTGGGCTTCCCTTTCCATATGGTTGAGAAATGCCTCCAGGCAGACACTTCAGGTCTGAACATGATCCCATTAGCCATTCACAGTAGTTGGGTATGTAAGGATTACCACGGCTTGTACAGGTGAGGGAGGGGGAGGCTCAAAATTGGATTCCACTATTCTGAGAGATTTAGAACAGCCAAAGTACAAAAATATCTGATAAATCTATAGCTGAGATCTCTCTCTCTCTCTCTCTCTCTCTCTCTCTCTCTCTCTCTCTCTCTCTCTCTCTCTCTCTCTCTCTCTCTCTGAGATTGAATCCAGGGCAACAATGACCTCCTGAGTGCAAGGCTAGAACTCTACAGCTGAGCCACACCCCCAGCCCCTCACTGGGGCATTCTAGGCAGGTGCTAAATCACTGGCAGCACCCCCACCCCCACCCCCATGGCCCCAATAAGCTTAATCTTGAAAAATATTGGAAAGAATTGATATCTGCCTCGTCATGTCTCATGTGTGCAATGATAATGACCCTGCAGCTGTGACACCTGGGTCTCAACCACAGCCATACTGAGGGAACATTTTTCATTTATTCAGCCACTGTTTCCCCCCCAACTATCCTGTGAGATCAGCATCCCTACTAGCCCCGTGTCACAGGTGAAGCAACTGAGGCATGAGGAGATGAGGTTATCCAGCTGTTAACGTGGTATGAACTAGTACTGTGCCCAGGCTTTACTTGGTTCACAGCCAAGTAGCTGTTACATTGGTGTGTGTGTGTGTGTGTGTGTGTGTGTGTATGGGGAGTGGGGGAGATGCATGCCGGAGTGCACACACACACACACACACACACACACACACACACAGGGGATGTCAGAGGACTTGCTTTCAGCAAGCAGGTCTCTCCTTCTGCCATGTGGCTGCCGGTGAATGAACTCAGGTTGTCAGGCTGGTGGCAAGCCCCCTTCCACCCGGCCAGCCATCTCGCCATCCCCAGCTGCTACATTTTACCACTGCAGATTTTATGCAAACTCATGCTGTGACCTTGAGCGAGTCTTTTTTAATTTCCGAGGCTTTGGTTTCCTTTTCTGTCTAAAAAGAAAAGAAAAGTGAGGGGGTTGGTTTAGAAGGATTCCAAATCCCTCTGGAATGTGGAGGACGGTTTGGGGAGGTTCTCAGGAAAGAACTCAAGATTCAGCAGGGTCAGACTCCCGGGGGGGGGGGGGAATGCATTCTGAGTCATTTTCCGTGATTCCAGGAATTTCTGAAGGTCAGGCTGGAGATTCGCAAATACAGTTCAGCTTCTTTGTCGGGACTAACTGATTCCTAGTGCGGCTTGGAACACGGTGTTGGAAGGATTCTGAACGTGTATTTATTTGCTCAGGAGGAGAGAATGTCCCCAACTATGGGTGCTGTCTGCCGTGCCTATCAGCTGATGCTGTCTGTGGAGCCTGCAGCATGGGCGGTTATGGTACAAGTGCTGGCTATTGCTATCGGCACAGAACATAGCAACCTAAAGTCCAGAAAGCTGATGTTCACCGTGGGGCTGTGGCGAGAGCTCGGTGGATGGGAGGGCTTGATGTCTAGGTATGAGGGCTTGAGTTCAAATTCCAGGCGCTCACAGAAAAAGGTGGCTGTGGCCACATGGGCCCATTAGGGGCAGGGAGGAGGGTTGCTAGGGTTTTCTGGCTTCTGGTTTAGTGAGCCAGTGGCAGAGCCTGTTTCAAAAACAAATATGGCAGAGACTCCCATGCCCTCTTCTGGCCTCTCCTCGTGCACACAGATGCGCGCGCGAGCACACACACACACACACACACACACACACACACACACACACACACACACACACGGAATAAAGGAAGAAAGAAACGGGCTGGAGAGACAGCTTACAGGTTAAGGGCACTGGCTGCCCTTCCAGAGGACCAGAGTTCAGTTCCCAGCAACCACATGGAGGCTCACAACCATCTGGAATGAGATCTGACGTCTTCTTCTGCCTGCAGGCAGACATGCAGCCAGAACACTGAACATAACCAATAAATCTTTAAAAGAGAGAGACATAAAAATCTTGAAAACAAAAAGCTAAGCTCACGTTTGTTACCTTGGCAGGACATAGACTCTTCTAGAACACAGGCCTCTAGGCAGGCTCTTGAGAGATTATCCAGAATAAGTTAATTCAGGTGGGAAGACTGCATGGCTCGGTGGGTCCTTTCCACTTGACAGAAGCAAGAGTCAGTGGCTGAGAGGGGAGATCACTGGTTGAGAGGCCTTCAATAGATCGGCCCTTAAGTGAGTCTGTGGGACATTTCCTTCATCAACAATTGATGCAGGAGGGCTCAGATCACTGTGGGTACTGCCCCTGCTGGCCAGGTGGTCCTGGGTTGTGTGAGAAAGCAGACTGAGGGGCTGGAGAGATGGCTCAGAGATTAAGAGCACTGACTGCTCTTCCAGAGGTCCTGAGTTCAATTCCCAGCAACCACATAGTGGCTCCCAACCATCAACCATCTGTAATGAGATCTGGCGTCCTCTTTCTGGCCTGCAGGCAGACACTGTATACATAATGAATAAGTAAAATATTAAAAAAATAATAATAATAAAGTAGCACTAACTGCTCTTCCAGGGGACCCAGGTTCACACTGCAGATCACAACTGTCTATACCTCCAGTTCCAAGGGATCTGACACCTTCATACCAATGCACACAGGATCGATTTAAATAAATTACATTAAAAACAAACAAACAAACAAACAAAAACAGATGAAGCAGGCTGAGCCTGTAATCTGCATCCTCCCTTAGTCCTTGTCCCCCTTCCTGCTTCAGTTCTGGACCTGACTTCCCTAACTGTGAACAGGATGGTATATAATCCAAACAAACACACCTTTTCCCTCTCAGGTTGCTTTTGGTCACAACAATAGAAGGCAAACTAGGACAGAGGGTTCATCTTGAACCCAGGGCACCATTCCATGTGCTGGAGCCCAGAATAAGCAGGAGAAAGCCAGCACCTGTCTGTCCCTGTTGCAGACTATGGATTCAGGGTGACGCTGCCCCGAGCTCCACCCCTGCCTTGGTGAACTGTGCCCCTCCCCTCTCTCTTTCTGAGACAGGGTTTCTCTGTGTAGCCTTTACTGGAACTCACTCTGTAGACCAGGCTGGCCTCGAACTCACAGAGATCTGACCAACTGCATCCCAAGTGCTGGGATTAAGGACGTGTGCTACCTACCACTGCCTAGTGAAGTTTGTTTGTTTAAAATAAATAAATAAAAAACATTTATTTATTTAGTGTATGTGCATTTGGAGGCCAGTGTTGTCCTGGCCTTGGGGAGGATCAAATCCAGATCACCGGGCTGCACAGCAAACCAACAAGCTGTCTCCCCCACTGTCTGTCTTAGTCAGGGTCACTATTGATGTGACGAGTCACCGTGAGTAAAACAACTTGGAGAGGTTTATTTCACTCTCACACTTCCATATAACAGCTCCTCATCAACAGCAGTGAGGGCAGGAACTCAACCAGGACAGGAACCTGGAGTCAGGAGCTGATGCAGGAGGGAAGCTGCTTACTGGCTTGCTCAGCCAGCTTTCTTACAGAACCCAGGACCAACAGTCTAGGGATGGCGCCACCCACAATGGGCTGGGTCCTCCCCCATCAATCACTAATTAAGAAAATGCCCTATAGGCCTGCCTACAACCGGATCTTACAGAGGCATTTTCTTAATCGGGGTACCCTCCTCTCAGATGATGGCTTTTTAGCTTGTGTGAAGATGACATAAAAACCATCCCGCACAGCCACCATCAGCAAGAATTATTGCCAAGGCACGATCAGAATTCTGTTTGTTGCTGCTGGGTTTTTATTTTTATTTATTTATTTATTTTTGACAGTCTCAGATATCCCTGGCTGGCCTCTAACTCATCAAGTAGCCAAGGTTGTCCCGTTTGCCGTCATATCTGCTTTACATGATGCTGGGTGATTGAAACCCAGGTGTTTGTTCTTGCTGTGCAAGCCTTCTACCAACTGAGCTGTGCCTCTGGCAGGTGCTGTGACCTTTGAGCGAATCACTTGAGAAACACTCTGTGTGTTTTTTGTCCATACAGGTGTGTGTTTACACACACACACACACACACACACACACACACACACACACACACAGGTGGACAGGAGGCACGTATGTGTGCATTTTACGTAACACTCATCACAGGAGGCACAGAGTTCTCCACCTTCCAACTACACACGTGGAATGGAGCCAGGTTCGTATCAGTTATATAACCCTTCCTGACTATTTTCCAAGGCCACTTAATAACAATAGTTTGCATAAATCAGTTGCATAATTTAGCAAGTGCTTCCTGTCACTGGCCACTTTGCTTTAAGCCGTTTACGCCCAGTAACCCCTGGGGGTTCGGCAGTTATTATCATCTCATTTTCTAAATGAGATCCTAGGGCACGGAGAGGTTAATTAACTTTCTCCTTGTCACACAGCTAGAAAATCACCACGCTAAAATTGAATCCTGGGAGTCCCTGAGCCTGCACTACTCACCCATGAAAGGCTATGCCTTGACGTAGAGGGAAGCCACACTTCTCTCTGTGACTGGTTTTCACAGGGTCCTGCATCTTAGATTATTTACAGAAGAGTGTTACACATTAGTGGTGCTCAAATTGTTACCCAGAGGCCCTGGGGATCCCAGTAATAACAACAACAACAGTAGTAGTAGTAGTAATGATAAGAGATTTAAGGACTGGAGAAATGGCTCAGTGGCTAAGAGCACATACTGCTCTTCTAAGGGTTCAGAGTTCAGTTCCCAGCACCCACTGAGTCAAGCCCACATAACTTGCTTGTAGCTCCAGCCCCCTTCTGGACTCTTCAGGTACCACACACACACACACACACACACACACACACACACACACACACACACACAGAGTCCTTAAAGATTTAAGGAAGCAAGAAATAACCTTATATTATTATTATTTCCTTATGAAATATAGAGTACAGCAGTGTTAGGAATAGTATGCTTGTTTGTTTGCTTTCCAAGACAGGGTTTCTTTGTATAACAGCTCTGGCTGTCCTGAAACTCACTATGTACACCAGGCTGGCCTTGAACTCACAGAGGTCCAGCTGCCCCTGCCTCCCAAGCACTGAGATTAAAGGCGTGTGCCACCACGGGCCCAGCAGTTAGGACCAAAGTCTAATAGATTTTATAACGCATCTGCATATGTTTCTCTTTGTCTTGGAGCCCCCTAGAGAGCTCTCACCAAAGCAAGCTGCTTATGTAAGCATGTTGTGGTCTAGTTATTTATTGAGATCGTCTTTTACTGTGGAGTGTAGGCTGCAGGGAAGCTTGCGGAATAGCCTGTGCAAGCTTCAAACTGGAGATCCCGAGGCTGGAGAGAGACAGTTCAGCCCTCAGGAGTACCCACGGCCCTGGCAAAAAGACCAAGGTTTGTTTTCCTAGCACTTACACAGCGGCGTATAAACACGGGTAGCTCCAGTTCCGGGGGATCTGGGACCTTCTGAAGGCACCAGGCACACACACACACACACACACACACACACACACACAGAGTTCTCTGGGGCTACACAAATCTCTCTGTGGTTAAGGATGCACACTGCTCAGTTGTGAGGACCATTGTTCCATTCCTAGCATCCCCGTTGTTTGAGATGCTCACAGTCCCTCTGAGGGATTTGACACCCTTTTCTGGTCTCCGTGGGCACTGGCACACACATAAACGAAATTAAATATGAGCACGCACTCATGCATGAACATGAAATAAAAATTTTTATTTTAAATACCTTTTTCTGAAAGTACTTTTCAGGGGTGAGGGGAGCTCAGTGGTTAAGAGTGCACACTGCTTTTTTTGAAGACTGAGTTGGGTTCCCGGCACCCACATTGGGAGGCTCACAACTGCCTCTAACTTCAACTCCAGGGAATCTGGCTCCCTCTTATGGCCTTGAGGGCGATGCACTTAACCTATGCAGACACAGGTGTATACCTAAAGTATTATTATTATTATTATTATTATTATTACTACTACTACTACCACCATTATTGTTATTATTACCATTAT
Source organism: Cricetiscus sungorus (assembly GCA_030556225.1). Classification (NCBI taxonomy): domain Eukaryota; kingdom Metazoa; phylum Chordata; class Mammalia; order Rodentia; family Cricetidae; genus Cricetiscus; species Cricetiscus sungorus. The sequence goes on from JANBXA010000736.1 coordinate 2,726,339, forward strand.
TGTTATTATTTGAGACAGGGTTTCAGGAGTGGTGAAGGCTATAAAGAGAAGAGTTGGGTTAGCTTCTGGACTCAGAGGTGGTGTGCCTAGACTCTGCTAGTGAGGGACATTCTGACGACATGGATTAGAAAATAGAGTATCTGCCTGTTCTACACACAGCGGCCCAACAACTGCCTAGCACACCCAAGGTTCTGGGTCTGACCTCTGGTATCAAAACATAAAGAAAATTAAATAAGAGTAGGAAGGAAAGGTGAACAAAATGACTTCCCTGTTTTTATTCTTCTTAGTCTCAGCCTCATCCCCACATGACCTGACCGTTAGCTGTTTCTTCTTTTGGGTTAGTGGCTCTCACACTGGATGGTTTTGCCTCCAGGGTAAAAAAAAAAAAAAAAAAAAAAAAAAAAAAAAGGATTTCTGTATAAGTTAAGATGGTAGCCTGGCAGCCTGGTATTTAATCCCAGCACTCAGTAGGCAGAGACAGGCAGATCTCTGTGAGTTTGAGGCCAGCTTGGTCTACAGAGCTAATTCCATGACAGACTCCAAAGCAATACAGAGAAATCCTGTCTCAGAACCCACCCTCTCCAAAAAAAAAAGATGGCAGACTGGCATCTGCAGGGATTCTACAAACGCGATGGTAAGCATTGCCTACCATCCACAGCAAAGACTCTTCTGGTTTAAAATGTGATTATATGCTGAGCGTGGTGGCACAGGCCTTTAATCCCAGCGCTGGGGAGGCAGAGGCAGACAGGTTCTCTGTGAGTTCAAGGCCAGCCTGATCTACAGAGTGAGCAACAGGACAGCCTCCAAAACCACAGAGAAACTCTGTCTCGAAAAAACAAACAAACAAAAAAAACCCAAAAAAACAAACAAATAAACAAAAAATTCGATTATAATGAAGTTCTTATTACTGGCTCCAGGCGTTATCCCATCCACCAACATTGTCCCTCTGATTTTGCATTCTTTTCTATTGCCATATTGACCACCTGCTCTTCTATCTACCTACCTGTCACCTGTCTGTCTCTCTTTGTTGCTGTAGAATATTACTTTCAGATGTGTTACTTTTGTTTATGCTGTGGACCATTTAATGATGCAAAGATGTGCTGCATTTTTTTTTCTGTTGCATTTGTTTGACTCTGTGAAGCTGTGTTACTTTGCCTGCCTAACACACCTGATTGGACTAATAAAGAGCTGAATGGCCAATAGTGAAGCAGGAGAAGGGATCGGCGGGTCTGGCAGGCAGAGAGAATAAACAGAAGGGGAAAATCTGGGAAGAAAAGATGGAGGAGCAAGAAAAGGAGGAGAGGAGGATGTTGGGGGCCACCCCCAGCCACTCAGCCACCCATACAGCCATGCAGTAAGAGCTTTGAAAGATACACAAAAGTAAGAAAAGAGAAAAGCCCAGAGGGAAAAGGTAGATGGGGATAATTTAGGTTAAGAAAAACTGGCTAGAAACAAGCCAGGCTAAGGCCGGGCAGGCATAAGGATGCGACCCTCACTCTTTCTATCCCTCCCTCCCCCCCTCTATTTATTTGGGAGCGGAGTGGCAGGCCCCACAAAGAGGCAAAGAGCCAGAAGAGTAAAAAACAGCCCCCCTCTCTCCATTTATCCTCTGTTGCTCTCTCTCTTTTAGAAACAGGACTCACGTAGCATAATCTGGCCCCAAACTCACTTCTGTTGGAAAGGTGACCTTGAACTTCCAACACTCCTGCTTTTACCACCCCAAGTACTAGGATTACAGGGGAGGGAGCACCTGTATGCCTGGTGTATGCGGTGCTGGGGATTGAACCCAAGACTTACTTCATGCTAGGCAGTCAGCCACTCCCTTCCAACTGAGACACACCCCAAACCTCCACCTTTATGTATTTTTTTTTTAAATTATTAATACAGGCATTCGAGATCCCTCTGAGAATCAGGTAAAAGCTCCAAACCTCCAGTGCGTCGGGAGAATCCACGTACTCACAAAATTCTCTACATAATTTCAGGACCTTCATGGACATCGTCACCTGTGCTGATATATCGTTTATGGTTTAATGGAGCTTTATCTGGAGATCAGAATGCAAAGCTAACCACAGCCATAGAGGCCAGGCAGTGGTGGCACACACTTTAATCCCGGGACTCAGGAGACAGAGGCAGATGGATCTCTGTGAGTTCAAGGCCACCCAGGGCTACCTGAGAGTGAATCAGTCTAAAAGAGAAACAGAACTCGCGTCTTTAATCCCAGCACTAGAGAGGTGCATAAGACAGGAGCAGGGTCTCAGAGCAGGCGATCAGTCTCCAGCCATGCTGAAGACGGGATGGCATTCATTCTCCGGCCACGATGGGGATTCATGCAGACAGGATTGCCTTTTTCAGTCCGAGGTAGAGGTAAAGAGCTGGTGGCTGGCAGCTTTGCTTCTCTGGTCTTCAGCTTGAGCCCCAATATCTGTCTCTGGGCTTTTGTTATTTGTGTTACAGTCATAGCTCCTCCGAGACTCTCTGGGTGTGCCGCTTTTGAACCCTGTTGTAGAAGGTCCCATTCAGAGGGGGCTCACTCGGGCAACCTCTCCCCTGTACAGACTGGGAGACCCAGTGGGTGGAGGGTGAGGCGCTGGCACTGGGTGCCTGGGATGGGGGTGGGGGGGGGAGAGCAGGAAAAGCAGCATGCGGAGCACAGACCACCTGACTCCCCAGAGCTGGGACGTTTCCACTTCACCCTGAATGAGGACATTCTGGAAGCGCTGATTATCATCCTTTCCCGCGATGCGGTGCGGTAGGAAGGAGAGAGAGCCGAGCAGCCACACTCTCTGTTCCTCTCCAGAAACACAAAGGCCCCAGCTGTGGCTGATGACAAACACCTGGCGAGAGGATGCTAGGCTTCGGGTGAGGGGAGGATGGATAGAGGGGACGCTTCCGGGTAGGGACTACAGAGAGCAGCCCCACTCACTCTCCGACTCCATTCATTCAGTTACCCACCCATCCCTGGACAGAGGTCTCCCCCCTACCTACTGGCTGTGGGGGCGGGGCCAAAGTGGGTCACACCCATTCCTGCCTTTGGTCCCCTCCAGCACCGACAAGCTGCTCAGGGAAGATGGGCTCCGCACCACAACCACTAGGTGGGGTACTTGGGTGATGGTGGAGGCAGGGAAGGGCAAGTTGGAAACAGACAGCCGGGATACAGGCTGCAGCAGTCAGGGAAGGCTTCCTGGAAGGAAGAGCATCGCGGGGGAATGTCTTTTTTTTTTTTTTTTTTTTTTTTTTTATGAAAAGACGTACTTATTTATTCATAAAATTGGGGGGAGTGCACGTGGCACAGGATGGCTGTGGAGGTCAGAGGGCAACTTGTGAAGAGTCAGCTCTCTGTTTACACTGTGTGCGTCCTTGGGGATTAATTTGTCAGGCTCAGCAACCCCCAAAGTTCTGGGATTAAAGATGTGTACCATCACAGCAAGAATAAGGGGGGATCTTTGTTTTGATTTTTTTTTTTTTTTTTTTTTTTTTTTGAGACAGGATTTCTCTGTGCAGCCCAGGCTGTCCTGGAACTAGGTCTGCAGATCAGGCTGTCCTTGAACTCAGATATCCATCTGCCTCTGCCTTCTGAGTGTTGGGATTAAAGGTGTGGGCCACATGCTCGGCTGAGGTTGAATCTTTTAAGAGTGGATGGAAGGGAGGCTGGAGAGATAACTCAGTGGTTAAGAGAACTTCCAGAGTTCTTCCAGAGTTTGGTTTAAGATTGCCTTTAACTCCAGCTCCAGAGATCCAAGGCCACCTTCTGGCCTCTGCAGGAAACCGCACTCAGAGGCAACTGCATATACCCTAGCTCCATGCAATTAAAAAAAAGAATAATAATTTTTGAAAGAGTGAGGGGAGGCCAATGAGATGACTCAGTATGTTAAGGCACCAAAACTGACAATCTATGTTTGCTCCTTGTAACCCACATAGTGGAGAACACTGACCCCTGAAAAATTGTTCTCTGGCCTCCACACTTGCAACACGATATGCACACACACCACCACCACCACTGCCGCTGCCGCCGTCAACTAATTAATCGCTGTCAAAAAATCAAACAGCATCAAAAAGATTGGACAGAAGGCTTGTCGACTGAGCAGGGTAGGACGAAGCAGAGGATTTTTCCCTGAGGATGACAGGCTGAGCCTTGGAGGAGTTCAAGAGGAAGAGGGGCAGGGCCAGCTGTGATGCGCATGGTCTTTGGAGATCAAGTAAGGAGAACACGTTGGCGGGTTAGTGGTGTGGGCTGGTGGCAGAACCTAAGAAAGACTGGGCCAGAGGGGAGGGGTCGGAAAGGAAAGGGCACCAACACAGGAGACCAGACAGGACCTACATGTGGCCTGACTGTTGGAACAGAAGGCTTCAAGGAAGCCCAAAAGCAACAGTGGCTGAGCTGCTTATGTGACCGTCACAGTGAGATGCTTTACAGGGTATATTAGTCATACTGCAAAATAGCAGAAGGCCCATAGCTCCAAACAACACATACCAATCATCCAATGGCTTCTTCGGATCAGGGTTGAGCAAGATGTGTCCTGATCTGATCTGATCTGGCCAAGGTCTCTCAGACCTGAAACCATGGATTGGCTTGTTTTTTGTTTTGTTTTTCCTGAGACGGGGCTTCTCCATGTTGTTTTGGAGCTTGTCCTGGAATTCCCTCTGTAGACGAGGTTAGCCTTGAACTCACAGAGATCCTCTTGCCTCTGCCTCCCAAGTGCTGGGATTAAAGGTGTTCATCACCACCACCACCCCCCCCCCAATCATCAAATTGGCCTGTTCTTATCTGGACCTTGGGCTGGGAGACAGCACCGAATTCCTGAGCTGTACAGAATTTACTGCTCTGTTTCCAGAAGTTCCTTGTTTTCTTGCTGCCAATCAAAATTCTCTATGCCACGGCTCTGGCTCTGTCTACAGTATGGTGTGTGTGTGTGTGTGTGTGTGTGTGTGTGTGTGTGTGTGTAGGTCAAAAGGTGGCTCCGAGTTGTCTGTTTTCCCCTCTACTGTTGGTCCTGGTTCCCTCTGCTGTCGGTCCTAGGACTTGAACTCAGGTTTTCAAGCTGAGCCATTTTGATGGCACATCCACCTTGTGGCTGACACAGGGTCTCTCTTGTCAAATATCCCAGCTGGTCTACAAAGCAATTCTCCTGTTTCACCACAGGAGTGCTGGGATTACAGATGTGAGCCGTATTCAGCACCTCAGTTTTTATGGGGGTTCTAAGGGCTGAACTCAGATCATCAGGCTTTCATGGCAAATGTGTCTACCTGGAAGCCCATCTTCCCTCTGGCCCTGGTAGTCTGTCCTTTGGAGGACATTCGAGGGGCTGGGGATGTGGCTCAGTAGGTAATTTGCATAGTGTGAGCACAAAATTGAGAGCTCAATCCAAAGCATCCTGGAAACCTGCATTGAGGTGAGAGGTGGGGGCAGAAGAATCACGGAGTTCAAGACTAGCCTCGTCTACAGGGAATGTTGACAGGGAGCCTAGGCTATGTGAGACCTTCTTTAAAAAACAAACCTAAACAAAAACACATAAATTAAGACAAATAAATAAAAATTTAATATGAAAAAAAAAAGATAGCTGGGCATTGGTGGCACACGCCTTTAATCCCAGCACTCAGTGGGAGCCAGCACTCAGGAGGCAGAGGCAGGCACGTTGGTAAGCATTGCCCACCATCCAAAGACTCTTCTGGTTTTAAAATGTAATTATAGGCTGGGCTTTAATCCCAGCACTTGAGAGGCAGAGGCAGGAGGATCTCTGTGAGTTCAAGGCCAGCATGGTCTACAGAGGGAGTTCCAGGACAGGGTCCAAAACAATATAAAGAAACCCTGTCTCAAAAAACAAAAACAAAAAAAAAATCAAACATGGAATGTCCTCATTTTAGTCACCAGAACAACAAATGTCCTAACTATGTATCACTTAACACATAAAAAGTAACCAGCAATCTAGAAACATATGTAAAGGAAGGGAGAAAAAATGTGAGTAAAATCATTATCTATCAGAGAAACAAACGAACAAAAAAAAAAAAAAAGAATAAATAACACATCTTGTCGACACATCCAAAGATAATTATTATTTAGAAAAATCGGAGGAGAACTCTTTTCTGTTCCTCCTTTGAGATAGGCTCTCACTGTGTCGTCTTGGCTGGCCTGGACCTCACACAGGCCCTTTCTACCTCTGTCGCTGCCTCCTGAATGCTGGGATGAAAGGGAGTGCTACCACCCCAGGCCCTAAGAGAAGACGCCATTTAAAACACGTACAATGTCAGAGAGTTAGCTCTCACTTAAGGCTGCTCAATGCACAATCACAGCCATCTAAGTTCAGGTCCCAGCTCCTACTCAAAAGTTGAGTATCCTGCAAGCATCTGTGACCTCAGCTCCAAGATGGGCAGAGACTTGGGGTGGGGCGGGTTCATCTCTAAAGCTTCCTCCTTGCTTCTAGAGAAAAGGTAAGCTCCATGTCCAGGTACAGGGAGAGACCCTGCCTCAAGGGAATACATAGAGTGATTGACACGCTGAATGCCTTCTTTGACATTCACACTTGTGATGACAGGTGTTGCGTGTGGTGTGTGTGTGTGTGTGTGTGTGTGTGTGTGTGTGTGTGTGTGTGTGTGTGTGCTGAGTGAGTGCACACACAACACAGACACACACACACACACACACACAGGGACAGGAGGTTTTGAGTGGTTGTTGTGACTCATAACCATCTGTATCTCCAATTCCAGGGGGTCAGACTTCCTCTTCAGACCTCTTCCTACACCAGGAACACATGTGGTATGCACACACAGATGCAACCAAAACAGTCAGATGCATAAAATAAAATATATAACTCTAAAGCAACAACAACAACAAAACCCTACTAACAGCCCTTTCCCATAGGAGACAGGATTTGGGATCCAATGGGCTGAATTGTTCTTCTTAAAACCCCTCATGTACTATTCGGTTCTTTTCTTTAAAACATAGTTACTAGCAATGTTGACTTGTTTAGGAAATTGATTTTAATTTAAAATAGAAATAAAGTTGGTATCCCCAGTGGCTAATTATTTTGTGTTAGTGTATCTCAACTGTGGACAATTTTTTTTCTCTCTCAAGGTTTTTGAGACAGTGTCTGATGACTTTGTCACAACTAGAGAAAGGCTGATCCTGGCTTTTAGAGGGTGCCAGCCAGGGTTACTACTCAATGTCCTACCATGTAAAACTCACCCTGAAATGAAGAAATGCCTAATTCATACCAAGGCTGCTTTGATGTCAGGTGACGTCATGCCCAAGCTATCTGATACGCTTCTCTTTCTCATCTTCCCTTTTTTAGACCAGGCTGGCCTCGAACTCACAGAGATCCGCCTGCCTCTGCCTCCCAAGTGCTGGGATTAAAAGCATGTGCCGCCACTGACCGGCTTCACTTTCAGTTTTTTTTTTTTTTTTTTTTTTTTTTTACAGCTATAAAAATGAGAGATAGATGTGGTGATGCACGCCTGTAATCCACCCAGTAAGTTTAAAGCCCATCTATCTGGTGTGCATAATAAGACCTTTTCTCAAAAAAAGACTGGCTATACGGTCTACCAGGTATCAGGTGCTTGCCCATCAGGCTTGACGATCTGAGTTCAATTACTGGTGGAGAGACCCAATGACCACTGGCTGTCCTCTGGTGTTCACTTAAACACTATGTCATCCATAACCCCCCATTCCCCAAAACTGCACACACACACACACACACACACACACACACACACACACACACACACACAAAATGTCATGAAATAAACAGTTTTCAAAAACTAGGTATAGTGTTGTACACCCATAATCCCATAGTTCAGGAGATAGAAACAAGGTCATCCTTGGTTGCAGAGTGAATTTCAGGCCACAAGAACCTATGGTAGCATCCAGCTGTGGCACAGTGTGCGTATAATCTCAGTTCTAGGGAGGAGAAGACAGGAAGACGCCTGGAGCCTGCTGGCCAGTCAGACTAACAGAATCCTAGAGCTCCAGGACAGAAAGAGACCCTGTCTTAAAAAATATGATTGAGAGCAATTGAGGAAGATATCCAACATAGACCTCTGTCCTATACACGTGCGCACGCGTGCACACACGCGCACACACACACACACACACACACACATGCAAAAATGTATGCACACATATACACAACAAACAAACAAATAGTAAAACGGAATGGTGCTAACCCCTGAATTGCTTCTCGAAAACACTGAGCCAATGCCTGCAAGGTACTGAGTCTGCAAATTAAACGTTTCGATTTATGTTGGGTGTCATTGTTGTGTCTGTTATATCCCTCTCCTTGGCAAAAGATGATAAAAAGATATACTGAGGACTGACAAGTGAATTTCAGGTCTTTTCCTTCCCTTAAGGATAATTTTTATTTGCTTCTAAACCAGGGGTTTTAGAATGTTTTCCCAAACTCCAGTCTCTCGGGGCGGGGAGCGGGGGGGGGGGGGGCACGGTGAGAATGGAATGAAGCTGAGATAAAGCAGTAAGTACCAAGGAAAGCTGGTGTCCTGAAGCATGCCCATCGAACCTGAGACAGCAGAATTGCTTTGAGTTTGAGCGACTCTGAGCTATAGGAGAGCGAGACCCAGGCCAGCCTACCCTACAAACGGAGACACTGCCTCAAAAGAACAGAAGAGCAAACAGCAAAACAAAACACAAGCAGGGGGAGGAAAAGTTTGAGAAACTCAGGGATGCAAAACGCGTGAGGTAAATGATGTAGGTTATCCTCTGTTAGACAACAGGATGGAGAAACGCTCCAGCAAAGGTATGTTTAAATGACCCCAAGAGTCAGCCAGAGGGCTTGACTCATTTAAGCACTTGCCATGCAAGCCTTACCACCTTAGTCCCATCTCCAGGACCCATGCACTAGAAGGGGAGAATCAATTCCTGCAAGTCGTCCTCTGATCTTCACAGGCACACTACAGCACACACACACACACACACACACACACACACACACACACACACACACGTCAAGAAGAAAAAAAAAGGGGGGCTCTGAAACTCACCTATTGGGCCTCTTGTCCACAGCAAGGCAGCTTCAACCCAGCTCAGTCTGCATCCCCTGGGTAGTCTTGAATGAATGAATGGCCTCACATCCAGGAGCCTCTGCTTGCCCACTTCCCAAAGATTTTGTAAGAATTCCATGAGATAAAATGGTCTGTAAGTTGCCTGGCTCAAGACAGAGACAAACCTTGTCTAGCTCTTAAGATATTTGTGGTTCGCCCCTGACCATGTAGCTCAGGCTGACCTCAAACTCCCTATGCAGCCAAGACAACCTTGAACTCCTGACCATCCTGTCTCTACCTCCCTGGGATCTCAGATGTGTAGCACCACATCTGGCTCAATTTGCACAGTTCTGAAAAAAACAAACCAACAAACAAAAAAAAGTATAAAGCTACTTTCCAAGTTGTGTTCATTTTATCGGAAGGTTGTAAATTTGGTCCCCAGGATGACTGACTGTGTTTAGGACAGGAAATATTTGATCCATCGTCTCCCAGAAGCAAAGGACCATCTCGGAAATTCAGATCAAGACCAAAGCTGTACTCATTTACTTTCTACCTCAGACTGGCCCATCCCATACTCACTGGTTAGTTCCAGAAGTAACAGCTATGCTCACAACTGTTGCCTAGCTCTCCAGCCCAGCCCTGGGTGCCTTTATCTCTCCTCTTTACTCCCCAACCCGATTCTTGTCTTTTTCATCTGCTCTGTGGTAGGAGCAGAGGGTACCCAGAAGAAGAAAATTGGTGGTAAAGCTCAGAATGCTTGCTATGCTTGTAAATGAATTGTGCTTCATTTAGAAGAAATCTCTGGCCCCGCTACTTAGGGAAAGAGAGAAAAAGACCCAGAGAAGTTGAGGTTTCCCTTGGGTTTTTTTTTTTGGGGGGGGGTAAGGAGAGAGAGCATTCCTGGGGTCTTTTTTAAAAGGCCCTCCCCTCATTTCCGGCCGCCGCTGCCAACCTTGGCTGGGCGCCTGGATCCTGTTGCTATGACAACAGGAAGAGGCGGTGGCGGCGGCAAGCCATGCTGAAGAGATGGAGGCTAGTGGGGGTGGGGGTGGTGGCTTTGAAATGGGGGTGGGGGTAGGGATCAGGGGGATGGGGGTGTGGGTGGGAGGGGGCAGAGGTGCCCTCTATCTCTGACTCCCTCGGTGCGTCTGAGCTGGTCCCCTTTGCCATAACCAGTCTCTCTCTGTCTCTGTCTCTCTCTGTGTCTCTGTCTTCCTCCCCCCTCACTCTCTTCCTTGCCCCCATCCCCAATTTCTTCCTCACCCCTTCCTCTATTTCTTTCCTTTCCCGTCTCCTCAGTCCCTCTCTTCCCATCTGTCTCTCCTCCCCCTTCTCTGGATGACTCTCTCTTACTCCTATTCCCTTCTGTTGCCAGACCCCGAGCCCCTCTTCCTCTGTCCTCCCCAACCCTCCCTCCCCCCCCAGGCCTCCCCCTACCCCTCTATTTCCCCCTCATCTCTTGCTGTTCTCTCTTTGCATCTCTTCCTGCTTCGGTCCCCTTCTCTCTCTGGATATTTCTCTGTGTGTGTGTCTCCTCAACTTCCTTCTGCTACCAGTCACTGCCTCCCCCAAATTCTTCCCTCCCCCACCTGTGTTCTCAGTCTCTGGGTCTCTCTCTCTCTTTCCGATTCTCCTTGTCTCTCTCCGTCTCCCTCCCTCTCTGGGTCTATCTCTCTTCTTCCTCAGCTTCCTTCTGCCACTCAGATCCGGCTCCTCAACCGCTTCCCTCCCCCCCCCATCCCTCTCCTCTCCGAGGCTCCCCCATCCCTCAGCAGCTCCCCTCCCCCTCCCTCCCTCCTCCCTCCTTCTCTCTTCCAGCTCCGCACTTTACCCAGCGACACGAGAACCAAATTGTCTCCTCACCTTTTTTTTTTTTTTTTTTTTTTTTAAAGCCCGACCTTCTCATCCTGACGGCCCAAGCTCCTAGCTACCCCCAGCTCCCCTCCCCCTCACTCTACACCCCCATTCTTCGTACACCTCCTCATCTCCATCCCCTCTCAACCGGGTCGGACGCCTGGGTCCTTTGCTGCTGGGGGAGGGGGAAGCAGCGAGAACTGGGAGCCCAGAGGTGTTTCTGGGGGGGTGTTGGCAGCAGGGGCTGGACGTCCCTCCCCCGTGCATCGGAGAGTTGACCTATCGTTAACTGAGGTGAGAGATCTTTTTATTAATCGGAGGTGGGTGGGTGTAGATTTAAGGTTCCATGAATCCCCCTGATTCTGAGCGCGGGGGGGGGGGAACCTAGTCTCTAAAACGAAGGAGTGTGGCCCCCTCTTCTATCCAGAAGCTTCAGATTTGGGGGTCCCCTATTCCTTTCTGCTTTGCAGATGGACTCAATGAAGAGTCCCCAAAGCCACAAAAATTGTCTCTCAAATTGGCAGAAATGAAAAGCTCTTTAAATCTTTATGGCTGGAGAAAGTCCCTCCTGGTCCCTTTCCCCCTATCCCAGGTAGTAGGGCCCACGAGGCTTGGGGAGAAGGTCCATGTTGGTGTCAGAGCTCATGTCCGTGGAAGCAGCAATTTGTTAAGACAGTGGAGGTGGCTGCTGTGGTAGTGGTGAGGGGTGCAGGCTTGTGCAGAAGCAGGAAGAGGGAAACTCAGTCTGGGTCAGGGACCAGCCTGGGAAATGGAAAAGCTGGGAATGGGCCCAGAAAGGGGCTGTGTGTGTGTGTGTGTGTGTGTGTGTGTGTGTGTGTGTGTGTGTGTGTGTGTGGGCAGGAGCACACGTGTGGGGCACGGGGCCCCGTTGCCATGGAGACACCCCCCATAGACAACCTTTCCCAACAGTCCCTCCTGGGAGCAGACCCAGTCCAGGGCCAGCTGTTGGGGGCGGTGGAGCCAGAGAGGAAACTGGAGGCCAAGGTCACCCTGTACCAGGGACCCGGGGTTTCCAGTTGATGCCTCTCATCCTGGGAGCTTTCAGACTCCTTCTTACAGGGGGATCTGGGAAAGAAGTCAGGGGAAGAGGTTGAAACAGGTGAGGCAAACAGAGCCAGGGAGAGACATGATGGTGGGGAATCTTACAGAAGATAGAAATGAACAGACAGGGAAGGAATTAGCCATAACCGAGAGTTGTAGTGTTGTAGCTTTCTTTCGTGTGTGTGTGTGTGTGTGTGTGTGTGTGTGTGTGTGTGTGTGTGTGTGTTTGGAGAGGATGGGGGCTAAGTTCCTGCACAGGTGAAACTAATTGTTAAGGGGAAAGACTGGAGGTGTTCCAGAGAAGTCTGCCTGGCCTTCCGAGGGGGTTTTCCTCCGTGAAACAGATGCTGAAAGCTGCGGTGTATGAAAGAAGTAGGTAAAAGGGGAGAGGATTCTCTGTGATGTTAAAAAAAAAAAAAAGTTAGGGACGGCAAGTCCTAATATGTTAAAGACAGTCACCTGGGAAGTTCTAGGATTGGGGGATCCCTTGCAATGTAGGCTACTGAGGCTGTGCTGAGGTGTTTCTGCCGAGGGCAAGAGCCGAGGCATGCTGGGCAGAACACGAGGGTGATTACATTTTTGGACAGGTTAGATATTAGACCATTTCTGAATGGGAAGGAATTGGGGTCCGGAAGAAGCAATGGCCGTGAGCCGGAAAACCTTGTGAAGCTCACAGAGCAACATTTTCTTAATGGAGGAGAAGGCGACGGGAACGATGAGTTTGTGTGAGTTAGAGGGAGAACAGAGGCCAGGTTCCAAACACTTTTTAAGCAAGACAGTTTGGAGTTTTCTGAGTCAAAGACACAGCAGGCTGCTGGGGTTGGAAGGGAGATGGACGGATGAGCCACCAGGATGCGGGAGGGATTGTGGGAGTCCGAATGGTAGAGATAGGGGGTGTCATCTTCCAAATGTAGGGGATTTGGAAACTCCCCAGGGAGCTTTTTACAAAGCCTAGGTGCTTGGCCACTTTTCAGATTAACTTTTGATTTCTCGGGTGGGAGTCCTGCATCAGAATTTGTATTTAATCCTCTGCCACTCTTAAGATGTGTCCAAGGTAGTAAGGCCAATGCTGAGACCTCAAGATCTATACAGAGGAAATTGGAGAAAGTGTTAGAGGGCCACTGAGCAGGGACTGCAGTTCTGTGAGTAGTGAGGGTCACTTGAGATTATTTTTGGGGGGCAGAGAGATTCTTTTTTGCTAAAGTGAGATTGAGGGATTTATTTTTCCTAAGTAGAGACACTTATAGGAGAAATGCCAGGTGTCACTGAGTGACAGGAACAGGAGCTTTTGGGGAGGGAGTTATTCTGTCGAGGAGGATAAACACAAAAAAACAAAAGTGTGGGATCAGCAGGCAACTTTTGTTTCTTCTTCTTCAGATGGAGGTCTCAAGTAGCCCAGGCTGGCCTCCAACTTGCTATGTAGCCCTGGCTGGCCTCGAACTGGTCCTCCTTCCTCTACCTCTACCTGCATGTTAGACCAACACCTACCAACTACATCCCCACCTGACAGGCTGGCTCCTAAACTGAAGGGTTACCACAGGCAAAACTGGGGGCCAAGGCCAGGCTTTTCCTGAGTAGCGGTCCTACAGCGTGTGTGCTCGCATATATTCGAGCGTGCGTGTGTGCGTGCGTGCGTGCGTGCGTGCGTGCGTGTGTGTGTGTGTGTGTGTGTGTGTGTGTGTGTTACTGTATATGAGAAGTCTGGTAATGGGGACCAGGGGGACTAAGAAGTGAACAGAGGCAGGGGCCTCCTTAGGAGGCGAAAACAGTGGGGTTTGAGTCAAGGGTTGGCTTCACAAGAGGACCCAAGAGAGGAAGCCAGGGGCTTGGGTCATGACCTCGGGGTATATGGGCTGACGAGGGGCAATTTTTGGGTAGAATATAGCAGGAAAGCAGTTTTAGGCGAAAAGAGGCCAGCCCGACGGAACTAACTCCCTGTCTCTCTTGCCTACACCAGCTGGAGACCATGGCTTCGCTCTGACCTCCGCCTCTGCAGCCGCCTGTGCTCACTGCCCCCCCCGTCCCCTCTGGCCCCTCGAGGCCCCCTGCTTCTGCCTGTGTTGTGACCCCCCCCAGCCGCCGGCACGGCCCCACCTCCGCTGCCCCGGTGGTGGCCCACGGCCCCCCGGCTGCCCGTGGTCAAACTGGAGTCATTGAAACGTTGGAACGAAGAGAGGGGATTGTGGTGCGAAAAGGGCGTTCAGGTACTGCTGACCACCGTAGGCGCCTTTGCGGCCTTTGGGCTCATGACCATTGCCATCAGCACTGACTACTGGCTGTACACACGAGCTCTCATCTGCAATACCACCAACCTCACCGCAGGTGACGATGGACCTCCCCACCGTGGGGGCAGCGGCTCCTCGGAGAAGAAGGACCCCGGGGGCCTCACGCACTCGGGCCTCTGGCGGATATGCTGCCTGGAAGGTAGGGTGCAGGAAGGCCCTGGTTGGCCACCTCGATGAAGCCTGTGCCTCCAGCAAATCGACGGCTAGTGTGTTCTGGAGTCTCCAGGTCAAAGTGTCCAGGGGCAGTCGTCCCTGCGGGAGGCGCCGATTCCACGAATTTTTATGTCCTACCTCCCAACCCTCTTCTGGGCTCCTCTTTTTATTTTCATTTAATATTTTGTTTGATGGTGTACGTAGAGTTTTTTTGCCTGAAGGTTTGGCTATGTACCACGTGCATGCTTGGTGACCTTTGAGGCCAGAAGAAGATGTTGGATCCTCTGGGACTGGAGTTACAGATGGTTGTGAGCCGTGTGGAATTGCCATATATGCATTTTTGTGTGTGTGTGTTTGTCAGTGTTTTGCACACGTACATGTACCTGCTCAGGTACCCACGGAAGCCTGAGTAGATCCTGAGTAGGATCTCCTGGAGTTAGAGTTATTAAAAAGTTGTAAGATGTGTGGTATGGGTGCTGGGAACTGGGCTCTGGTCGTCTGTAAGAGCGGGGAGTGCCCTTTTCTGCTGAATCATTTCTCCCGCAGCTTTAAAATGTTCCTTATCATATCCATCCGTCCGTCTGCCCGTCCATCCGTCCATCCGTCCATCCATCCATCCATCCATCCATCCATCCATCCATCCATATCTATGTATCTATCCAGTGTGAATGTGGAACCCAATGGGCAGTTTGAAGGAGTTAGTAATCTCTTTTCATTGAGTGGGTCCCAAGGAGAGGACTCAGTTTGTTCCACTGGGCAGCAAGCCGCTTCTCCCGTGAGCCATCTCCCCGGCCCTTACCACGGAGCCCCTTTCCCATCTCTGTCCTCCCCCGTTGGCTCAGTTGGTTCCCAGAGCTGAAACAAAGCTATGCCTTCTGACCTAGGGTCTCTCTTGCTCACTCTGCCTCTTGTAGGTCTTCCTGTCCTCATCTGTCGCCCTTAGCTTAGCTCCCATTTGGACAGTCCTATTTCGTCTCCACGGCCCCGTGCCTCCCTCAGCCGACTCCCGGGACGCTTCCTTTTCTCAGGCCCTCTTGCTACTCTCCCCTCGACCTCCAAATGTTTCCCTTCCATTGTGCTGCTTTCAGGGCCAGAGCTACCTCCTCACCAGGCCTCTCTTGTCCCAGACACCTCCTGTCTTCTTCTGCCTGGCCTTCTCTAGCCCGCTCTCCATGCCAGTAATTCTTTGAGGCAAACGTCAGGTCCATCTTTGATGCATATAGAGGTGCTGGGCTGAGAAGCAAGACTCTGGGTGCCTTACCACATATGATCTCTATCCTTCTCCCTCTGTGGGCCTCCCTTTCTCCCTCATCTGTGGCACGGAGGAGTGGATTTGCAACCAAAGCTCCTCCTCCAGCACCAATAGCTAAAGTTCTTACACTTTTGTTTTTCGTCTGTCTTTTCTTTCTTTCTTTCTTTCTTTCTTTCTTTCTTTCTTTCTTGCTTGCTTGCTTGCTTGCTTGCTTGCTTGCTTGCTTTCTTGCTTTCTTTATTGCTTTCTTTTTTCATTCCTGTTGCCCCAGACCAGTCAAATCACTTACCTGAAGAGAAAAGAATGGGTGGGCTTTGAAGAGGAGTCGGTGGAGTGTTTCATACTGGAAACCAAAGTCAGGCGCCAACGTTTCAAAGCAGGCAGACCGCTCCCCGAAGACCTGATGTCCGGCTTCTAGCAAGCTAACACAGAAGCTCCGGCCTCAAGTTCAGAAGTCACCCCTACTGGCCCGATTTGAGTAGCGGAGGACACTTCTTCAGATGTCAGAGTCACCCCTGCTCCCACGCCCCTCCTCTTCTCTGTCACTGCTCCCCCCCTCCCCCAAGCTCCGGGAGACACGTCACTCATGTCCACTCTCTGACCTGAGCAGGCATGAAGTACAGAGCCAAATATGGGGGTTTGCACCGGAACCCTCCACGACAGTGTGTGCCCACTTATCCATCTGCCCACTCATCCATCCGCCCACTCATCCATCCGCTCACTCATTTATCCGTGTTTATCCATCCACCCATTCCATTTTTTTTTTAAATTGGCTGTAAACTGTGAAGCGGGCCCCGCCCCTTTTAATTTATGTGTGTGTCAGTGGGGGTTGAATGTGTATCTCGGTGTGCAGGTAGAGGTCAGAGGAGAGCTTATCGGAGTCATTTCTCTCCTTTTACCACATAAGTTCGTGGAAGCGGTTTAGGTCTTCAGGCTTGAAAGCAAGCCTCTCTACCCACTGAGCCACCTCCATGGTCTCCGGGTTCTCCTTGTTGAGTCAAGAGCAGTAAGGCTCAAACACACACACACAAACCTCTGACTTTAAAAATCCTGTGCTCCGGAAGGAGAGAGAAAGACAGAGGATGGAGAGAGGGAGACGTTAGGGTTACGTGCGTAAGTTAATCAAGAGGGGCGACAGGAGGCTTCACAGAGCAGTTGGCATTGGCTGGTGGCCCTGTGAGAAGTGAGGTTGGAGACACGTGGTCTTCGGGCTGTGGAAACAGTAGCTGCAAAGCCCCTGAGGTGATCAAGAACTCGCTTTTGGTCGCCAGCAGGAGGCCAGTGTGGCTGGGATGTATGTGTCAGAGAGATAATAGGCTCTTGACGTCACAGGTTCACCTGTGTCCCTCAGAAGATTCGGCTTTTGCTTAGAGATGGGAGCCCTTGAATGTTCTGGAGCAGAGAAGCCATGGGAGTTGGCTTAATTCCTAAGAGGTGGCTCTTGCTGCTTGGTTGAGGAATGGCTAAGGGGAGGGTGGAAAGGGACTATGTGGGAGCCGGGGTTTGAACTCATACTATGTTACAAAGTTCCCCGTGGGAAGGCATTGCTGGCGGAGCAACCGTGGGATCCAAGAGGGCGAGACTGGTGAGGGGTGTCTTGGAGGCGGGGCTTCTGAACCTCATTCCTGGTGACATTTGGAGACTGAGAATTGTACGTGGCGGGGGTTGAGCTGTGCATCGTAGGATGTGGGTCTGCTTCTCTACTCTCTGTCTAGTCCCGCCCACCCCCCCAACAGTTGTGACAACCAAAATTGTAAATTATCTCCATACATTATCCACGTTCCCCTGGGGGATTAAAAAAAAAAAAAGAAAAAAATCACCTCAGGTGAGAACTCTCACTTGATGGTGAAGCTTTGACCAGAGCACTTGGCAATGGGGGATCTGCTCGCGAGATGAAAGAGCGGGCATTTTGTTTAAATGCCTTTCTCTTCTCTTACTTCTCTCATTATTAAGGAGGGATATCACCAGCTCCGTTGTGGGTGCGTCAGCTTTAGAATGTTTGCTAAGAAATAATACCTGTGGTGGGAGAGGCACCATTACTGAAGGGCTTGCAGCATGCAGAACGGTAATTATTTGTGGCGCACACGGCCAGTGTTGCCATTACGAGCGAAAACATGCATTCTGCACCCGAGTGTGGCTGCCGTCAGCTGAGCGTCATTCACGGACACCAATTCCGTGCCCTCTGCTTTGTGCATCTTCTTTTCACCCCCTTCTTCCCTCCTTCTCTCTCTTCCTTCTTCTCCCTCCCCCATTTCTGTCTCTTCTTTCTGTGTGTTTCCATTTTGGTTTTTGAGATAGGGTCTTATGTAGCCAAGGTTCGACTTGGTTTTTTAAGTAGGAAGTCCATGCAGTCTCTTTTAAATTTATTTTTATTATGTTATATTATTTATTTAAAGTGTATGTGTGACACATATGCATGCCATGGCCACATGGGTTGCGATCAGCAGATAACTCATGGCAGCTAATTTTCTCTTCTCTTCCTACCACATGAATTCCAGGGTGGAACTCACGTCATCAGATTTGACAGCAAGCACCTTTACCAGAGAGCCATTTCATTGTCTCAGAAAAGATCCACTTGTCTCTGTCTTTTAAGTGGTGGGATTACACGAGTCCCCATACTTAGCTTATTGATTTGAGACAGGACTATTGGATGCAGCTCAGGCTAGCCTTCAACTCATAGAGTCCCCCTGCCTCAGCAGCCTAAGTACTGAGACCACAGGTATGAACCACCACACCTAGCTCTCCCCCCCCCCCAAGAGATTGAACCAAGGGCCTCATGCATGCTAGGAAGAAGCTTTACCCCTTAGCTATAGCCTTGTCTTTCTTTTTATTTTGAGACAAAGTCTCACTAAGTTTCTCAGGCTGGCCTTGAACTTGCAATTCTTCTGCCTCAGCCTCCCAAGTAGATGTAATAAAAGGTCTGTGTCAAAATGTCTGGCTGAATTTCATGCCATTTTCAGATGCCAGGAAATAACTCTTCCTCGACACTTTCTCCATCCCTTACAAATCGAAGAAGCCATTCTCATTTAGGTTTCGTCTGTTTGTTGTCCTTTCCTCCTCTTGTTCTAGCTAGCCTGTCAGAGATGTGATCTGGGAGGCTGGCTGGAGATGTCTGTGTGACAAGCATCAGTGCATGAGTGGACCAGAGTCACCTAAGAGAAAAAGAAGAAGCTCACGCAAAGAGTGACTCAGTTCATAAAGCGCTTGCTTTGCAAACACAAGGACCTGAGTCCAGCTCCCAGAACCCACATAAAAAGCCAGACGGGGCTGCAAATGCCTGCACTGGGAAGGTAGAGACAAGAGCATAGAGGGGGCTTGCTAGCCAGCCTAGTCTCTATCGAGAAGCCCTGACTCATTAGAACTAGTATCCCTTAGAATGGCATTCAGAAAAGCATAGGAAAAATCAAACAAAAGGTGTTTGAAGCCAAGCATGATTGTGGCCCACTCCTGTGATCCTAACACTCTGGACACAGGATCCATGCTCCCATGGGCCTGGGTTACATAGGAAGACCTTGTCTTAGGAGGGAAAAAAAAAAAGACATCCAAAATGTGTTCTAATCTCATTTCTGTTGTTATGATAAAATACTCTGTCAAAAAAATAACTTAAAGGGGAAAGGGACTCTTTCAACATTTCTTTAAAGTTTCTTTATATTTATTCTTTGTGTGTTTCACATCATGAATTTCTTCTTATTTATTTATTTATTTCTAGTTTCTAATTGAAAAAGCCTCAAGGTTTAGGAGTCATTTTAGAACTATATACATGTTTGTTTTTTTTAAACTACTGTTTTCTTTCTAAAGGTTTTATTTATTCATTATGTATACAGCTATCTGCATAGATGCTTGCACACCGGAAGATGGCACCAGATCTCATTACAGATGGCTGTGAACCACCATGTGGTTGCTGGGAATTGAACTCAGGACCTCTGGAAGAGCAGCCAGTGCTCTTAACCTCTGAGCCTCTCTCCAGCTCTATACCATGAATTTCAATCTCATTCCCTGTCCCTTCATATCCATCCTCTGCTCTTGAGACCCCCCTCCCCAATAAAATAAAATTTAAGAGGAAAAAAAAAAGGAAAGAGAAAAGAAAAAATGGAAGAAAGGAAAAATCTTGCCTTGGAAGTTGCAATGTGACACAATGAGTCACACAGTAAACCCTGTAGTCCACACATCTTTCCTTGCAAGTGTTCGTTGCAGAGTCACTGGTCTGGTTCGAGACCTCTGGTTTCTGCTGTCCTATGATGCTGGGCTCTCGCTGGAACTCTTCTCGGTTACCCTGTTGTTGCCCTGTGTTGTGGAGATCCTGAAGATTTGGGTCTGCAGGACCAGCCCCTCCCCATACTCCTGCAGATCATGGATGGATGGATGGATGGATGGATGGATGGATGGATGGATGGGGTAGATGTTGCAGTGGACCAACTCATGACCCCGGTTCTGGGTCTGAATTGTTGCAGGGTTGATCAGTCCCATCCTCACTACCAGGATGAGCTCTCCAGCAAGCCCTCTGGCTGGTTTACCCCTTACAGTGACGAGCAAGGGGCAGGGACAGTCCTCTTGCTTCCATGCCCTCAGGACCAGGTTACAGAGGATTGATGTGGGGAAATCAAGTCAGCAGCTTCAAACAGCTTGCCGTGTTACGTCCGCAGTCAAGAGCTGAGAGGAATGGTTGCATGCATGCTGGGCGCTTACACACTGGTGCTCGGTTTCCTGTCACACAATCCAGGAGCTCAAGCCCAGAGAATGGAACCACCCACAGTGGGCGCATCTTGCTGCCTCAAAGCAAGCAAGATGATGCTCCAAAGACACGCCCAAGGGCCAACCTGATCTAAACAATCCCTTGCTGCGACTCTCTTTCGGGTGACTCTAGGTTGCATCCGGCTGACAAAACTGACTCTCACAAAGGGCTAAAGTATGAGGGAGCGAGAGAAAGGAGGCACAGGAGAGACAAGAAAGGGATAAGACGTTGAGTCAAAACTGGGGAAGTGGGTATGCTGTAATCCAGAGGAGGTTAGTGTGTCATGGAGCTAGCTTGTGAAGGCTGACTTGACTGTTACTGTAACTGCCATTCATGTGTCACTCAAATAACCCTGCTAACGAGCTACTGTTTTTACCCTCCCCCCCCCCACACACACAATAGAAAGCATTAGCTCAGAGAAGCACAGCGTCTTGCCCAGAGTCACACAGTTAACTGTAGCAACTGGATTGGAATTTAGGTCTGGAACAAAGTAACAGAAATACTAGCTTCCAGCCCTCTGGGTATTCGGGTGTGTAGAAGGTAGACCTTAGGTGGGTCTGGGAATTCTAGGACCCAGGCTCTCATCTTCCTTTGTGGTATCTGACATGATATAGAATTTTGCTTTGAGACATAAACCCTACAACAAGACAGAGTGGGGAGGGGGGCTTGCTTTTTGTCTGCCACTGAGAACAGCGTGACCTTGGGCAGTATGTATGCTTCAACTTTTTCAGTTTCGTTTCCATTATTGCAAAAGGAGGATCATAATAATGTCTTTTTTAAAAACGTATTTATATTTTATGTATGAGTGCTCTGCATATATGCCTGCGTGCCAGAAGAAGGTGTCAGATCCCATTACAGAGATTTGGGAGCCACCATGTGCTTACTGGGAACTGAACCTAGGTCCTGTGGAAGAGCAGCCAGTGCTCTTAACCGCTAAGCTAACTTACCAGCCCCCCTCCCCATTAATAATGTCTTATTCACAAGATTAGGGGGAGTCTGCACTGGCGTGAGTAAAGCTCTTAGTAGGCTAGCAGGTGCTGCATATCCTGGCACTGGTTTACTTGTTACTGTTTCCTTTTTATTAGTATTTCCAGGGATTGAATCCAGAATCCTTGGTAAGCACACAGCACTGCCCAACTGAAACATAAATGGTATACATAATTAACCTTGTTCTAATAAATTCATTAAAACAAACAAGCAGGAACAGATAAAGGCTGGGGATGTGGCTCAGTGGTAGAGCCCCTGCCTAGAATTCCCCCGTGAGGGGCTGGGGTGTGGCTCAGTGGTAGAGCCCCTGCCTAGAATCCCCCAGTGAGGGGATGGGGTGTGGCTCAGTGTAGAGTATCTGCTTAAATGCCCCCCCCATGAGAGCTTGATGACAAGGTCAGGAGTAAATCACCTGCATAGAATTCACCAAGGGGTTGCCTGTTGGGTAGTGTGGGGTGGCTCAGTGGTAGAGCGCTTGCCTAGAATTCACTAGTGAGGGGCCTGGTGGAGTGGATCAGTGGTAAAATGCCCACCTAGAATCTTCCAGTAAAATGTTCAGAGCTTGGTTCAGGGGCTTGGTGGTAGGATGCTTGCTTAGAATCTACCACTGGGGCTCCCCGGTATTTCGCTTGGGCTTTATTCCAAGCAGTAAAATCCCAAAGCAGGTGAACTTAATATTTAAGCAAGTGTGACCAAAATATCTCACATAATCAGTGTAAGACATTACTCCCCCCCCCCCTTGATCCTCTCACTTCCCATGGATTTCCCCCTCGTAAACCGTGTCTGTTGCTGCACTGGGATGGTGGTACCCACAATGGGCAGCTGTGTTCCAGCCCATTTCGGAGAACTCCCAGCCATGCCTCGAAGCTCCTCTCTGGGGTTTCAACGGTGTGGACCCACGGCCCCATTTATTGCTGCTGACTCTGCAAATCCCTGCGTTCAGCACTTTGCCTGCCTTATTATCTCATTGAGTCTTTGCAATTGTGCCACGGGGAAGGTATTATTATGGCTCCTGTTTGTCAGAGCGGCAAGCTGGAGGCCTGAGAAGGGAAAGTGACTCAGGCTGGGGCACCCACAGTGAGAGGCAAGTGAAGGACGCGGAGTGCTGGACCTGTTTCTCACGTGTCCTACCCATGGCTAGACACTGCGCCTTAACCGCCACCCTACCTCTTACTCAGCCCAGAGAGAGCGGGGGTCGGAATTGGGGGTCTGGGGTCTGGGGTCTGAGTAACGGAGGGTCTTCTAGGAACACTGGGTTTGCCTGTCCCTAACTCTGACGACCCCACCGTCCCCATCCCCTCTCCAGGTCCTGGGCGTTGTAGAGACTCAGGGCTGCCCCTGTACAGAAAAACAAACAAACAAACAAACAAACAAATCCTAGCTAGCACAGGGTTGTAAAGATGGCTCAGCAGTTAAGAGTTAAGAGCATTTGCTACTGTTCCTGGAGCCCCAGAGTTCAGTTCTCAGGATCCATGTCCGCTGGTTCGCGACTGTAACTGCAGCACAAAAGGGACCTGACACCCTCTTCTGGCCTTGCCTTCAGGGGCACTTGCCCTCACGTGCATATACCTGCCAATCCCGAATTAAAAATAAATGTCAATCCAGGCAGATGTAGTGGTGCATGCCTTTAATCCCAGAATTTGAAAAGCAGACGAAGGAGGATCTGTGTGAGTTTGAAGACAGTCTGGTCTATAGAGGGTGTTTGGGGACAGCCAGAGTTTTGTAGAGAGACCCTGTAGGGGAGGGGGAGGGAATGAACAAACAAATAAAAATCCTTAAAAAGTACAAATCCTGCTGGGCGTTGATGGCACACACCTTTAGCCCCAGCATTCGGGAGGCAGAGGCAGAGGCAGAGGCAGGCGGATCTCTGTGAGTTTGAGACCAGCCCGGTCTACAGAGCAAGTTCCAGGACAGGCTCCAAAACCACAGAGAAACCCTGACTCAAAAAACAAACAACAAAAAAGGTACAAATTCCGTACAAATTCCTAGCCTACTGGGCTCAGATCCTAGAAATTGGTTTGTGCTGTATCCATCACAGGGTCTGTGTTTCACTTCTCTGAAACGTCACCAGAACCCTGTAAAGCCACAGTACCGTTTTCACTCCTCATGGAGGAGACTGAGGCTTGGAGGCGGCTGCATTTCCTAAGAGCTGCACTGCAGGCCTGGGGTAGGAGTTCAGAGAAATCGGCTCTGAGCCCAAGCTCTGTGACCTCCATGGCCTTCTCCCTAGGATGCTGCATCTGTGAGGGGTGGGCAGCTTCTTCAGCACTCTACCATGTGAGACCTGGGTACCAAAATCAGGCGACGACAGGCTTGGAGCTAAGTGCCTTTACACCAAGCTGTCTTGTTCACTCCCCGCCCCCAAACCAAGTGTCTATTCGTTTTGCTTCCCATTTGTTGTGACAAGATACTCGACAAAATCAACCTGAGTGGTACAAAGTTTACTCATTTGCTTCAGTTCCGGGCTACCGTCCATCATCATCATGGAGAGGGGGAGGGGAGTCAAGGCAGCCAATCACATCACGGTCAAAGTCAGGAGCAGAGAGCAATGGATTAATGCCTGCTTGCTGTCGTCCAGCCGGCTCTCTCCACTTTAATCACACATGTCTGTCTGTCTGCCTATGTGTTTACATTTGCGTGGAGGGGGATTTACATCATGGAGCATGTGTGGTAGACAGAGGATGACTTGAGGTCAGAATCAGTTCTCTCCATCCACCACATGAATTCCTGGTACCAAAATCAGGTCATCAGGCTTGATGCGAAAGTACCTTTATCTGCGGAGCCATCTTGCTGTCCTACCTTCTCCACTTTATATAGTTCAGGATCTCTTGCTCAGGGAGAGCGGTCCCACCCACATGTAGATAGAGGTCTTTCCACATCGACTTAACTCAGAACTTCCTTACAGATATTCTTGGAGGCTAACATTAATGTGGACAGCCCCTCACAGCTGTGCCCAGAGGCTTGTGTCCTAGGTGCCCAGTTGGTAATTAGTACCATCACGGTATCCCAGGCTGGCCTTGAGCTTGGTGTGGAGCAGAGGAGTGCTGATGTGTGTTAACAAGCTTGGTTTATACAGCGCTGGGGATGGATGATGGAACCCGGGGCTTTGTCCATGTTAGCTGAGCACTTTGCCGACCGAACTTTGTGCCCAGCCCCTGTGCGTTTTAATGACCAGTCTTACGTGACTCTGACCATTCTGAATCGGAAACCTGAAACCATCCTCTTAACCCATCACATCGCCAAGGGTGTGCCGATGGAGATAATTTACCATTTAGGGGCTGGAGAGATGGCTCGATTGTTTAAATGCTTTCCACACAAGCACTAGGTTCATCCACGGGCATTCTAAGAATGCAGGCATTACACTAGCCTGCCTGCCCCTGTCACCTGGCAGAATGCACTCAGGCAGTACCCTGGTCGGCCCAGGGTTCCATACTTGCATAGTCCGCATGCAGGTGCAAAGGACCCCTTGCAAAGAAAGACTCCCAGCCCCCACCCACCCGCTGTGCCCACTTATGCTCTCTTTCGTGCGGTGCCCTTGGGCAGTCAGGACTTTTTCTGTCGCCCTCTTCTGTCTCTGTGTCTCTTTACCTCTCTTTCTTTCCTCCCTCTCCCCTTTCTAATAAAACTTCTCACTTAAGCTCTGTCTGCCTGGCGTGTTTGTCCCCTCCTCCCCCCACCCTTGGTTAACTTTGCCTCCCATGGAATTTGCCAAGGTTCCTAACACTTTATCATAGTGAACATAGCACTATAATCCTGGCACCAGGGAGGCAGAGATAGGAGGGTTCAGGGTTTGTTGGCCAGACAGCTTAGCTGAATTGATGAGTTCCCGGTGCAGAGAGGGGGCCTGTCTCAAATAATAAGGTGGCATTTGATTGAGGAAGATGCCCAGATTTGACCTTTGACCTTCACACACACACACACACACACACACACACACACGCACACACACACACGCACGCGCGCACACACACACAGTGGCATAGTGGCATAATATACATGTTCTAAATCTTTTTTATCTAAGGTGATAATCTTAAAAACGTTTACTTAAGGAAGTAGCCATACGCACCTTTAATCCCAGCACCCAGGAGGCAGAAGCAGCCAAAACTCTGAGAGTTCAGGACCAGCCGGGTCTACACAGTGGGTTCCAGGAAAGCCGGGGCTATCGAGTTGAGACCTTGTCTCAAAAAAGGTTACTTACTTTATCTGTGGTGCGTGCATGCGTGCATGCGCGAGAGTGTGTGTGTGTGTGTGTGTGTGTGTGTGTGTGTGTGTGTGTGTGTGTTCTTGCTTGCTTACACACTGGAGGAAAGTCAAGATGCGTGTGTAGAGGGCAGAGAACAACTTTCAGGAACTGGCCCTTCCCCATCTTCCCGATACAGGGCCAGTCTTGTTTTTTGCCATGGTGGTGCATAGTCTAGGCTAGCTGACCGGTGAACTTCTGGACGGTTTACTCGTTTCCACCTCATATTTCATCATAGTGTGGGGATTACAAATGTGTGCCACTACATCATCGGGGTTTCTACACGGGACCCCGGGTACCAAATCAGGCTGTCAGGGTTGCCCAGCGTGGGCTTTCACTCACTGAGTGTCCTCTCCATTCAGAGAGAGTGGTCATCTCTTCTGGCTTTCTGTGGAGGTGGTGTTTTTGCTTTGTTTCTTGTCGCCTTGAGACAGGGTCTCACACTGCCCCAGTGGGCCAGGAGAAGGCTGAGGCAGTTGGATACCTCAGCCTCCTGATTCCTGGGGAATGGAACCCAGGTAGAGTGCTAGGCTGGTTCTCTACCCACGGAGTCACATCCCTAATGCCACCACACTGCTCAGTAGTGCCAAGTGCGTTCATTTGGTTCTATTGCTAATCTCCAGAACACCTCAGAACCTTGCAGAAACTGAAGCGCTACCCATCACACCTGTCTCCATTCCCCCTCCCCTCATCTTGGTCACCACTGTTCTGCCTTCTGTTTTTTGTGACTTTTAGTTCCCCTGGTGCCACATGTAAGTTTTTGTCACATTTTAAATTTGTGAAGATCTTTTCCCAGTCTGTAGGCTGCCGTTCGGTCTTGTCGACTGTTTCCTTTGCCTTACTGAAGTTTCTCAGTTTGAGGAGGTCCCACTTATTAATTGTTGATCTCAGTGTCTGTGCTGCTGGAGTTATGTTCAGGAAGCCGTCTCCTGTACCAATTTGTTCAAGGGTACCTCCCACTTTCTCTTCTAAGAGGTTCAGTGTGGCTGGATTCATGTTGAGGTCTTTGATCCATTTGGACTTGAGTTTTGAGCTTGGTGATAGACATGGGTCTATCTGCAGTCTTCTACACACCATCATCCAGTTGTGCCAGCACCATTTGTTGAGGATGCTTTCTTTTTTCCATTTTATAATTTCATCTTCTTTGTCAAAAATCAGGTGTTCATAGGTGTGTGGATAAGATCAGGGTCTTTAATTCGATTCTTGTCTGTTTTTATGCCAATACCAAGCTGTTTTCACTACTATAGCACTATAATAGTGCTTAAAGTCAGGGATGGTTATGCCTCCAGAAGTTCCTTTTTTTCTTTTCTCTTTCTTTCTTTCTTTCTTTCTTCCTTTCTTTCTTTGTCGTTTTGTTTTGATTTTTGTGTTTGTTTTTGTTTTGTTTTGTTTTTGAGACAAGGTTTTTCTGAGTAGTCCTGGCTTTCCCAGAACTCACTCTGTAGGCCAGGCTGGCCTCAGACTTAGAGATCTGTCTGCCTCTGCATTCTGAGTGCTGGGAGTAAGGGCGTGTGTGCCACCTCTGCCTGACTTTAAATTCATTCTTGGTGTTCATGTATGTGTGGGTGTGTGAGCATGCCTGCACCAATGCAGGAGCATGAAGAAGGAAGACAACTTTCTGGAGTAATTTTTCTCCGTCTTCCATGCCAGTGCCAGGGATTGAACTCAGAATCTAAGGCTTGGTGGCTGACACCCCTACGGGCCGATCCTTCTCAGCTGTTAAATCATTCAGCTTTTGTCTGTGTGGCTGGCTATTTTCATATAGTATCATGACCTCAAAGTTTGGTTATGTTATAGGGAGTTTAAACATTTCCCTTTACTGATGATACACCGTGATGGTTTAATTGTGACAGCTTAAATGTTACAATTTCATTTTTAGATCAGAATTTTCTGTCCGTTTTTTTTTCCCTTGTTTGAGTTTTGTTTTTTTTTGTTGTTGTTGTTGTTGTTTTTGTTGTTGTTGTTGGTTTTTTTTTGTCACAGGGTCTCTCTATGACCCCTGGCTGTTCTGAAACTCACTATTTAGGTCAGGATGGCCTTAAATTTACAGAGATCCTCCTGTCTCTCCCCCACTGAGTATCAGGAAGACATGCACCACAATGCCTGGCGTGGAGTGGTTTTGAAAACGGTCTTGGGTAGCCTAGGTAAGTCAGGAGCTGGCTGAGATGACCTTGACCCCATGATGCTTCTGCTGAGATGACAGGCTTATGTGTCATCCTCCTGCTTTAGGAGTCTCTGGGGAATCAAACCCAGGTCCTCTGGTGTGCTAAGCCAACACTCTAGGCGCTGAGCTACATCATCAGTATAATTCCTTTTTAAGGGTCGAGTAATACTCCACAGTATACATCACATTTGCATAGTCTTGTGCGTTCATCTGGGATTACAAAACACCATCACTTCTTTTTCCCACTCATTGGCTGCCATGAATGTTGCTAAGAACTCGAGTGCATTAGTTCCCCTTCACATTGCTGTTTCCTTTTTTTTTTTTGTTTTTGAGACAGGGTTTCTCTGTAGCTTTGGAGCCTGTCCTGGAAGTTGCTGTGTAGACTAGGCTGGCCTTGAACTCACAGAGATCTGCCTGGTTCTACCTCCTGAATGCTGGGATTAAAGGCTGTGCCACCATGGCTGGACTTTGAATATATGGGTTTTTGTTTTTTGTTTTGTTTGTTTGTTTTTAAATTTAGTTGTGTCTGTGTCTGTGCATCTGAGTGCAGTGCTCACGGAGGCCAGAAGAGGGCGTCAGATCCCCCTGGAGCTGGAGTGGTTGTGAGCTTCTAGATGTGTGTGACAGAACTCTGGTCCTCTGTAAAAATGCGACATGCTCTAACTACTGAGCCATCTTTCCAGTCTTTGATATCTTTTTAAGAATTTTTGCATTGTATTTAACAATCAGTTATTGATGTGTGTGTGCACGCATGCACACATGCACATGCGTGTGTGGTTGCTTTTGAGAACGTGCACCGTACGTAATGCAGAGGGTAACTTTGGGGAGTTGGTTCTCCTACCATAAGCCAGTGAGTCTTATGATGGAACTCAGATTATCAGGCTTGGTGGCAAGCTCCTTTACCCATCAAGCCCACTTTCTGACCCCCGCCCCAAACATCTTTTTATTTGCATCTTGGCCCGTTCACTCATAATTTCATTACAAGGTTTTTGTTTGTTTGTTTTAATTACTAGTTTTGTTTTGTTTTGTTTTCGGTTTTTGTTTCCTTTTCCTGTCTTGTAACACAGGCCAATCTCTAACCTCTGTGTAACCTGGAACAACTTTGAACTTCTGAATTCTCTCTCTCTCTCTCTCTCTCTCTCTCTCTCTCTCTCTCTCTCTGCTAGGAATACAGGCATGCACTACAACATCCAGTGTATGTGGTGCTGGGGCAGGACCTCTCCTCCGGCTTTGTGAAGCCACTCTACTGATTGTGCCTACACACCCAGCACTCATCACAAGTATTTGTTAAGCCTTTACTATGGGAGAGACAGTGTTTGAGATGCTGAAAATGCGTTGACAGACCGGCTGGATGCTGGCACTACAGTGGCGTGTGTGTGAACACTTTGGTGTGAGTTCTGTTTCCTTCAGCCATCAGTGCTGAGCTGCTGAGCCTTTCAGTGCTGTATTTCCCACATCTGGACAATGGATACCATCTAGGGGTTCTATTGCTGTGATAAAACACCAGGACCAAAAGCAATTTGGAGAGAGAAAGGTTTATTGCATCTTACAGCTTGCAGTCCGTCATGAGTGGAAGGCAGGGCAGGAACTCAAGGCAGGAACCTGGAGGCAGGAACTGACGCAGAGACCATGGAAGAGTGGTACTTACTGGCTTGTTCCTGGTAACTTCCTCAGTTTATTTTCATCCTCCTTCCTTCCTTCCCTCCTCCGTCCCTCTGTCCCTCTGTCCCTCCCTTCCTTCCTCCCTCCCTCCTTCCCTTTCTCTTCTTTCTCTTTCTCTCCCTTCCTCCCTCTCTTTCTCTTTCTTGCTTTGTTTATTTTATTTTATTT
Organism: Cricetiscus sungorus; assembly: GCA_030556225.1. Lineage (NCBI taxonomy): Eukaryota > Metazoa > Chordata > Mammalia > Rodentia > Cricetidae > Cricetiscus > Cricetiscus sungorus. Next base: position 2,755,886 of record JANBXA010000736.1, read on the forward strand.
TTTTTTTTTTGAGACAGGGTCTCTCTGTGTGGCCCTGGCTATCCTGGAACTCACTCTGTAGACCAGGCTGGCCTTGAACTCAGAGATCCACCTGCCTCCGCCTCCCTGGTGCTTGGATTAAAGGCGGGCACCACCCCAGCTTCAACCTGTCTCCTTATAGTACTCAGGACCACCGGCCCAGCCAGAGGGTGGGGGCACCAACAAAAGTGATCTGGGCTCTCCCACACCAATTATTAATCAAGAAAATGCACCACAGTCTCTCCCACCAGCAATTAAGGTCCCCTCTCTCCCAATGGTTTCAGCTTGTGCCAAATTGACACAAAACCTGACCAGCACAGGTTACAACAGATCAACAGAGCACCCAACTGTGTTCCAGACAACGTGTATTAAATCTCTTAATCTGGATGCAGTTTCCACATCAACCTAGTTAAATCAGGTCCTGTTCTTTGGATCTTTGTGTGTGGAGGAGACACAGACATTAGTACATATGTTAACATACGTTAACAAGGTGACAGAATAAGGATAGTACAGTCCAACAGAAGACAGTACAATTTTAAAAAATATTTATTTTTATTTTCTGCATATGCACGTTCTGCACTGTGTGAATGCCTGGTGCTCACAGAAATCAGGAAAGGGCATCAGATCATCTGACTCTGAAGTTAGGGATAGTTATTAGAAGCAAGCGGTCTTAATGACTGCACCATCTCTCCAGCTCCTAAAGTGGGGTCCTTAGCATCAAACTTATTTGGTCTGAACATGACACCAACCTTACCTCTCTGTTTTTTAAATTACAATTAATTAAACTAATTAATGGAGGGGTCACAGACATGTCCTCCATGTCCTCTCTATTTATGACGTGGGTCTCAGGGATCAAACTCAGGTTGCCCACTGAGCCACCTTGCAAGCTCCGTTGTGTGTGTGTGTGTGTGTGTGTGTGTGTGTGTGTGTGTGGTGTATGCATGTGTGTGTGTGTGTGTGTGTGCGTGTGTGTGTATGTGTGCGTGCGGTGTGTGTATGTGTCTGTGCACGTGGATGCACATGCATGCAGAAGCCAGAAGAGGTCATCAGATGTCCAGCTGTACACACTCTGCCTTACTTCCTTCATACAAGACCTCCCACTGAACCTGAAGCTACAGTGGCAGGCAGAAAATCCCAGTGATCCTCCAGTGTCTGACCCTCGCCTCCAGCACTTGAGTAGTAGACACACTCAGCCATGTCTGTTTTTTTCCTAAAGCGGTGCTGGAGATTTGAACTCAGGCTCCTATGCTTGCCCAGCAAGTGCTGTTATTCACTGGGCCAGCTCTCTAGCCCCTAAAGCTGTTTTTCACTGCACATCAAGTGTCCTGATCAACACAGAAAGCACTTAAACATTTGGGTCTTCAAGGTATTGCTTATTCTTTTGTTACAGTTGTAGGAATGAAACTGGAGAAGGGAAGGGTTATGGTCCAGAGCTGGGCGTGTCCTGAGTGAGTGGGGTCCCAAGGTAAGGGACCACCCACGTGGGAGAGCATAGCAGGTTCCATACCAGGTGAGGGTGACCAAGGAGGAGGGAATAACACGCCAGGCAGATAGAGCGTAAATGAGTTTATTTAGAAAGGGGACTGGGGGGGGGGGAGATACATAGAGGAACTGGGAACAGAAGAGAAGAGAGAGGAAGAGGAGGGGGAGAGAAGAAGAAGAGGGGAGGGTAGCTGGTGGCTAACCGAAAGCAGGAGAGAGAGAGAGAGAGAGAGAGAGAGAGAGAGAGAGAGAGAGAGAGAGAGAGAGAGAGGGAGGTAGAGAGAGAGAGAGAGAGAGAGCAAAGAGAGAGCAGAGGAGAGCATAAGTGGGCTGGGGTCTGACATTTAAAGGGGTCCTTTACACCTGCGTTCACTCTAGTACTCACAGAACCCTGGGCTGACCAGAGTACTGCCTGAGTGCATTCTTGCCAGGTGACAGGGCAGGCCAGCGTAATGCCTGAATCCTCAAATTACTCACTGCCTCAGACTAGTTCTTTCCATTTATCCCCTTTATTCACTGTTTCTTCCCGTGTCCTTTGCCTGACTTGTTCCAACCTCTTTCTGCTGTCTTTATAGTCATTCATTATTCCATCCATCCATCCATCCATCCATCCATCCATCCATCCACCCACCCATCCCTTCCTTGAGGCATCTTGGGAGCCAGGCTCTGTGCCATGCAAAGGTAGGGGATACAAGAAGTCAGATCTCAGTATGTCATCATTGTGTCATGTCCTCCCCAACCTCCTCCACTGCCCCCCTTAGGAGCTCCCAGCTTGCACAGGATAAAGAATATCAAAGAGTCTACCTGATGCAAGCACTACAAGGTGGCGGCCCAGGGAACTGTTAGCCCTAGAAGGTCCAGTGTGTGTGTGTGTGTGTGTGTGTGTGTGTGTGTGTGTGTGTGTGTGTGCGCGCGCGTGCGCGTGCGCGTGCGTCTACCCCCCTCCCCCAACTCTCTCTGCAGAGTGACTATCACAAGCAGGTTGGAGAGAGCTTAGAGTTGTGAGTGTACTATTTATGAAATTTGTTTTCTCGGGCTATATACCACAGGCAGGGAAAACAGAACCCGTTCCCACGGATGAAATAGATAGGCTCCAGCTGGGTGGGAGGGTGAGGATCAGAGAGATGAAGGGGTGAAGCTGCTGGAGCATCTCTTGGTTCTGAGGAAAACTGCAGTGTTTTCGTAGACCCTGGTTTTCCCATGTATTCTCAGCCTTTCCAATAAGCTTCGGGTATAAGGGTTCCTCGACGTGGCGCGGCCAACACTGACTTCCTTGGAGGGGAAACAGGAAGCCACATAACTTGAAAGTAAAGGTCTCTAGTAGTGGATACTTGGAAGGATGTCAGCCTCTGAGCTATCATCGTTCTCCCTCCCCTTTCCTCCTGTCCCTTCTTTCTCCTTCCCTCCACTCTCTGTCAGGATCTCAAGTATCCCATGCTGGCATCCGAACTCTGTGTAGACAAGGGTGACCACGAACCTGTGGTCCTCCTGCTTCTTCTACTGGCGTTGTGCTGGGATTTCAGGCTTGTGCCACCACACTTACCTTTCCTCTCCCTATCACCCCCTCCCTCTTCCTTAAAAAAAAAAAAAAAAAAAAAAAAAAAAAAAATCTTAGTACAAGTGGGAAACAGATCTGAAGGGTGCAAAGTTTTCCCTGACACCAGCTGTGAAATAGGGTTGCTACCTCCTAAACAGCCCAGAGAGAGCGGGGATAGGAACTGGGGTCTTGGGGCGTGCATCCGAGTAGGGGAGGGTCTTCTCAGAACACTGGGGTTGCCAGTCCCTAACTCTGACGACTCCATCGTGCCCCTCTCTTCCCCAGGATTGAAAAGAGGTGTCTGCGTGAAGATCAACCACTTCCCGGAGGACACGGACTACGACCATGACAGCGCAGAGTACCTGCTCCGTACGTGGGGCGGGGCGGGGCGGGGCGGGGCAGGGTGGGGCGGGGTGGGGTGGGGTGAGGTGTGTGTCAAGGATTGGGATGAGATGAGGACTGTGCGAGTACTCTGAAGGAGAGGAGCACAGGAAGGAAGGGGCTGGGCGGAGCTTGAACCTCAAGCCTAGATTAGTTTCCCAGCCAATCCAGGTCCAGATGCTCAGCTCCCCGTGCCAGATGGGCAGGCCCAGCGGGAGATCCTGGGTGATAATTGGTCGGTTGGATGTCTCTGGCCGGGGAAACTTTGTACTGCAAAGGGTTTTAGATTGGCTGCTGCGCTGGTCCGGCAATCTGCCGCTGGGACTGACTACTCTGGGGAAGCCTTTGCTGCGATTGGGCTGTTATCATGAGGACGTGGCAAAGTCTTAATTATGATTGGCTGCTTATCCAGGAGCAGAAATAACTGAATCCGACTGTCCAGGGTTTTATGGACGAGTGGGAAAGAACGAATAGAAAGGGAGAAAGAAAAGAAAGGGGGGGAGGGGAAGAGAAGGGTGTATACTCAGGGAGGGAGAGAGGGGTGAAATATGGAGATACAGAAAAGAGAGGGAAGAAGACGAGAGAGAAAAGGAGTGGGAGAGAGAAACGTGCAGAGAGAAGGGAGGGGAGATGGGGAGAAAAAAACAAAGAAGGAAACTTTAAAAACAAGAAAGGAAATGAGAAAAAAAAAAAAAAAAAAAGGACCAGAGAGGCAGAATTAGCGAACTAAATTTAGCTAAGCAAAGAGGGAAGCAGGCAGGAGGCGCAGTGGGCCTGGGGCGCAGTGGCCCGCCTGACCGCCCTCGCTCTTTCCTCTCGTTTCTTCTCTTTTCTTTCCTTCCCTCAGGAGTGGTCCGGGCCTCCAGCATCTTCCCGATCCTGAGCGCCATCCTGCTGCTGCTTGGGGGCGTGTGCGTGGCTGCCTCCCGCGTCTACAAATCCAAAAGGAACATCATCCTGGGCGCCGGGATCCTGTTCGTGGCAGCAGGTGAGACGCAGAGGGAAGGGGCGGCGGGCCACCCACGAGCGCGCGTGGGTGTCTGCGCGTGTGCATGGGCGCATGCGACTGCAAAGCCAGCCTTCCCCGAGCGCCCCCTGGGGACCGGAGTTTTCCCAGCTTCCTCCCAAGCTTCACCCCCTCCCGCTGGTTAAGGCAGGTTTAGGTTTAGTTTGCGCCTGCACAGACTAGTGTCTGTGGGTAAAGTGGGAGGCAAGAAAGGAAGTTTCCCTAGCTGTCCTAGAGAACTATGGGAGGCGTCTGGGATGGAGGAGGGGACCTGAAACACTTGGAATCTAAGGATAGGGAGGCGGGACTGGCCTAGGAAGACGGGGGCTGAAGGGAAAGAAATTGACTTGGGTGGACCCTAAAAAGAGGCTGGTCCTAAGAAAAACCCCCCAGACCAGTACTCAGCCTGTGGGTCGCGACCCCATTGGAAGGTAGAACGATGCTTTTCCAGGGGTCATACAGCACATACCCTGCATTACGATTCATAACAGTAGCAAAATTACAGTTATGTAGTAGCAACAAAAATAATTTTAGGGCTGGGGCTTACCACAGCTTGAGGAACCACATTAAAGGGTTGCAGCAGCAGGAAGGTTGAGAATGCTCTTCTAGGCGCAGGAAAACGAAACCGGAGGCGCGATGACCAGGCTTTGCCTATTTGAATAAGAAACCCATTTTCTGGAAAAAATTCAAAAGGAGAGAGGTTGTGCGAGAAGCCAGACTGAGGCCAGAATGTGGAGTTGGCTACCACAAGAGCTAGCTAAGGCTTTGGGTTGTGCATAGGACTGGGTCAATAGAGTGCCCAAAGCCCTGGGTTCCCCCATGTGTGATGCCCGCACATCAGAAAGTTCAGGGTCATTGGCTACATGAAGAACTGGAGGTCTGCCTAGGCTTTGTGAGAAATCTCAAAATAAAGACTTCCGCACCAAGTAAAGCTGGCCTAGGGTAGCAGACACCAAGATATTAACTCTCAAGGGGCAGAGCTCAGACCCTCGAATTAAGGGTAAGATTAGGGCTGGAAAGTGGGGTAGAATGTAGAAAAGGCTCCCTCCTTCTACACAGGGATGCATTTTAGGACAGTGGAAGTGGGGCTCGCTTTAGATTACCCAGGTTAGTTTAAGCCAATGGGTTATAGGGTTTAGAACACCCCCCCCACATACCCCTGTAGAGATCTGATTAATGAGGGCAGGGCTTGCAGTCCTACAAAGGAATTTAAGACATTTAAATAGCAGAGAGTGTGTTGTGCAGAGGGTTGGTCTAGACCTGGAGGGAGGGGCTAGTTAGGTCCTGGAGAGGTATGTGGCAGGGTAGCTACACCAGCATACACCTACAGGGCCCAGGGGTTGGACAACTGGAGGTTGGTCTTGGAGTAAAAGGAAGATTTATTCTAATAGGGGCAAATTTAAAGGCTGGTAAGACCAGGACTGTATCGTGCAGAGAGAGTTAAGTTAGCAATGGGCAGAACCTGGAGTTTTAAAGCGGAAATATATCATTAGCAGCAAAAGGGAGCACAGGGAGGGACCTGGGGAAAATTCGGGTTTATATTTTGGACAGGACCTGGAAACTGAGCCTAGATGTGCTAGGGCAGAGTTTAGACCCATAGAGGCTAGATAAGAAGGGGTAGAACCTGGACTACTGGGGGTGGTACCTAGACTGTGGGTACAGTCAAGATCATTGGGACAGGGGTGGGCCATTCTCAGCCATTGTCAGGACTCTCCAAGGCAAGCTCTGAGTCTTCTTCTGGCAAGGCCTTGACCACATAGGGGTGCAATTTAGACCCATATGGAACTCATAATTGGAGAAGGGGCCAGGGCCATGTAACGGTTGGGCAAAGATTAAGCCGGGGGTGGCCCTAACATAGAGAGGGCAGAGGCTAGAAGTATTTTAGTCCAATGCAGGAGGGGCTTAATTAGAGTTTTGTGTGTGTTTGTGTGTGTGTGTGTGTGTGTGTGTGTGTGTGTGTGTGTGTGTGTGTGTGTGAGAGAGAGAGAGAGAGAGAGGGGGGGGGGTTAGACCAATGAGAACCACTCAGATTCCTGAAGATGGCTTACGCCAATGGGGATAGAGCTTGAATTCCTCTGGTGGCCTTAGGTTCTTGAGACGGAGTTAGCTCACTGAGGTGGTACTTAAAACTACCTGGGAGTGAAGTTCAGTTCAGCGGCAGAGGGGCTTAGACTCTTAGGGTGGAATTTAGTCCATCAAGGGTCGGAGATTAAGGAGCAGCCCTAAGATTGCTGGAGTAGAATTTAGCCCAGTGGGAACACGGGTGGAGGTTAGCTCAATGGGCTGAGGACTTAACACAGCTGGGTGGAATTCAGTCCAATAGAGGTGCAACTCAGACTCGCGGGTGTAAAGCTTACTGTATCAGTGGGGTGGGTTTGACTCATGAGCAGGGTTTAGGGCAATGGGTTAGACCAGGTGGGCAGGGCTTAAGACTCCTGAGGTGGGGTTTCACCAAGCTGGAATTGGGCATAGATTCCGGGAGTTTTTATTTAGCTCATTGGGTCTAGGGGCTTAGACTCCTGGGGTGAAGCCTAGCTCAGCGTAGGACTCAACCCAGGTTTAGACTTCAAGGAGTTTAAAGCGGCCAGGGAACCGCGGGCCTCGGGGGCAGCGGCCTCGAGGCTCCCATTTGACCATCTCCATCCAGGCCTCAGCAACATCATCGGGGTGATCGTGTACATATCTGCCAACGCGGGTGAGCCGGGCCCCAAGAGGGACGAGGAGAAGAAAAACCACTACTCGTACGGCTGGTCCTTCTACTTCGGCGGGCTGTCCTTCATCCTGGCGGAGGTGATCGGCGTGCTGGCTGTCAACATCTACATCGAGCGCAGCCGCGAGGCGCACTGCCAATCTCGCTCGGACCTGCTCAAGGCCGGCGGCGGCGCGGGCGGCAGTGGCGGGAGCGGCCCCTCGGCCATCCTCCGTCTGCCCAGTTACCGCTTCCGCTACCGCCGCCGCTCCCGCTCCAGCTCCCGAGGCTCCAGCGAGGCGTCGCCGTCGCGGGACGCATCTCCCGGCGGTCCCGGGGGCCCGGGCTTCGCCTCCACGGACATCTCCATGTACACGCTCAGCCGTGACCCGTCCAAGGGCAGCGTGGCTGCGGGGCTGGCGGGCGCCGGGGCCGGTGGCGGCGGCGCCGCCGGCGTGGGCGCCTACGGCGGGGCGGCCGGAGGCACGGCGGGCGGCGGGGCGGGCGCCGAGCGGGACCGCGGGGGCGCAGCCGGCTTCCTCACGCTGCACAACGCCTTCCCCAAGGAGGCGGCGTCCGGCGTCACGGTCACGGTCACCGGACCGCCCGCTGCGCCCGCGCCCGCGCCGCCCGCTCCTGCAGCGCCAGCGCCCGGGACCCTGTCCAAAGATGCCGCCGCGTCCAACACTAACACGCTCAACAGGAAAACCACGCCCGTGTAGGGGCGCTCGCCTTCGCGGGGAGACGGGGGGGCGCGTCCGGGGCGCGTGCGCGGGCGCGCGTGCAACGAGGCCGCCGGATCGGGGTGCCCCCAAGCTCGAGCCCCGCGAGCGCGCTGGACACCGCTGGGCCTTCTAGCCCCTCCCCGCGCCCCTCCGCACCCTCTACCCCCCTCCCCGGCGTGGGGAGCCCCGACACGCCCCGAAACAGGGACCCCTGGGGAGGGAAAAGGGGCTCTGGCGTGGGAACGCTGTGTTTTATTTTTGTGTGTGGGGGGATTTCAAGGGAGGGAGGGAGGGCCGTGGTGTTTTTTGCAGTTTTGAGATGTTTTCTTTTTAAATGTTTTGCTGTGTGCATGTGGGGGCGGGGCGGGGGGAGGGAAGGGAGGGACTCCCAGCCCAGCCCAGCCCAACTCCTGGAGAGGGGCTCATAACACATGAATATAGAGTTACATCTACAACTATATATACACATGTTCTGTATAAAGAGACAGGCCAGCAGAAGGCAAAGGCCCAGGAAGGGACGCGCTGACATTTAGTTCACTTTTTCATTCATCTCTCGACAAGGGCTTATTAAGCACCTACTATGTACCTGGTGATGCGTACACAGGGCGGTGCTAGGGAGGAGGGGACATAAACGCAGGCGCATCCCTTCATCCATTCCTGGAAATTGTATGTGTGTGTGCGCGCGCGCGCGTAACCGCTAGGCATTGTACTGGAGGGGAGAAAACAGGGTCCCTGGCGTCCTCATGGAGTTTGCATCTTGTACATGAGATGGCCATTAACCACAGAATCATGTACCTACCCAGTAAATGACACTTAGAAATGTGCAGGCCCGCTGGGGCTGTAGCTCTCAGTTCATAGAGTGTGCTTTACTAACACAAGCCTCGGGTTACATCCCCAGCATTGCGCAAACAGGGTGCACATCTGTAATACCGGCCCTTGGGAGGTAGAAGGCAAAAGCTGGAGAATCCGGCTTTCAAGGTCATTCCGGCTGTGTCTCAAGGTCATTTGAGCTGCTGGCTGAGATTGAGGCCAGCCTTGGCACTCTGATATTTTTTTTAAAAAAAGCACACCTGGGGATGGGTGGAGTGTGAATATGAGATGCTCCAGACTGCTCCAAGGTAGGGTAATTAACTCAATTTGGGGCGGGGCAGTCAACTACACCGACAGTGAATGGTACTAGCTTGTCAGCAGACCTGGGGTGAAGTGACCCAGGTAGAAGATTTAACATACCAAGGTCCTGGGACAGAAAGCAGCTTCCAGGGTGTCCCCAGGGTGGGGTATAGTGAGCCAGCTATGGTTGAGCGAACAGCCTGGTTCAGGACTCCCAAGTGATTTATTATAAGGCCAACAAAGAGGGCCATGAAGCGGCTTTAAGCAGGAATTGAGTGCAAAGACAGGAATTCAGAGTTAAGAGGCCCCATGTGGTGTCTGCTGTTCAGGAGACTCGGGAGGTTGGGGTTGTTTTCCATTCATTCATTCATTCATTCATTCATGCATTCATTCAAGGGGCAGGAGAGATGGCTCAACAGTTAACAGCACTGGTTGTTCTATCAGAGGACCAGGGATCGATTCCCAGCACCCACATGGCAGTCCACAAGCTTCTGTAGCTCCAGTTCTAGGGAAGCTACATCCTCTTCTGGCCTCCACCGGCACAAATGCGTGTAGACATGAACACCCGCTCACAAAAAAGAAAGTAAAAAATAAAGGGGGGGGAGGGGAGTGGTCAGAAAGTACTGCCCAGGACTTACATTTTCTCTATCCATCGATTCGGCCACCGATGTACTAACATTCTTTCTGTGCCATGTGGTTTGGGATCTGGGGGTGACAGATCACTGTTCTGCTTTCCATGTCAAAAACACGCAATCCAGACCGGGCAGTGAGTGCTGTATCAGGGTCACAGTGGTCACCCTGAGAACACAGGACAGAGTCGCCCACTGCCAGACGTGTGCAGGGGGAAAGGGAACATCCTAGAGTGTGTGATGCCTGGACCCAGAGGACCGGCAGGTGTCTGGTATGTGCCGTTGGAGATGGAGGCAACTTGGGTGAAAACCTGAAGAAGCAAAACAGCAAAGATGTACCGGAGTGGGACCAGGACAATGACTCTAGGACGCAAAGCTGAGAGTTTTGGAGGCTGTGGAGGATTAACACACCAGAGTCTTAACAGTGACCTGAGTTCCAGGGGCTTTCTTCCAAGGGGAGAATGAGAGAGATTGACAGTAGAATGGAACCAGATAGGGGTTTTATGGTAGATAGAAGGGTAGGGACCTGGCAGTCACTCAGCAGGCAGAGAGTGGTTCTTACTGGTTTCATTTTTGCCCAGAGGCCTGTGTTCAGTGATGCTGGAGATTTTGCACGCGTTTCTTTCTGCCCATACACATAGGGCTTCCAAGCTGGGGGCGCCGGAGTGGGGGGGGACCAGCTCAGAGGACGCGAGGGAAGAAGTGTGGGGCAGAGGAAGGAAAGCATCCGGGCTGGGTATGAGAAACGTGCTTTAGGGAGCCCTGGTGGATGGTGCACACCTGTCATCTCAGTACTGAGGCTGAGGCAGGAGCATTTGAGGCTGCCCAAGGCTGAAAGGCAGACGCCAGAAAAAATGCAAAGGGAGAGGTCAGTTGGGAGAATGCTTGTCAAGTCTGGGTTCCATTCTCACCCTCACATAATGCGTGCATGCATGCGTGCTCGCGATCCCAGCCTTGGGAGGTGAGAGCCTGAGCGTCAGAAGTTAAGGACATCCTCAGCTGTCTAAGACTGAGGCCAGCCTGTGTCCAACGCTGTCCAGCGAAGTGGGGTGGAGGAGGGCATTTGCTTCTGGGGTGCAGATGGAGCTAGAAGGTGGGGAGGCTGAGTCAGGGCCCTGGGAGGAGATCTGCGAGGGCAGTTCAGGAAGGGACGCTGGGAAATGTGGCAAGGTATATACATTAGTGGCACCGGAGGCGGGCGTGGGTCTGGCGTGAGGAGGGTGGCTTGTGGAGAGACGAGGCATAGTGGGAGGTGAGGTGAAGAGACAAACGTGGAGGATCTGTAGTTCAAAGGTCAAACCCAGAGCAAAGGGGAGGTAGGGAGTGGCCAGGAGGAAGAGTGAAGTGAGGGATGGGTGAGGAGGAGGGAGGGCAGAGGAGATCAAAATCTGGTGTGCTTTGTCAAAAAAGAAAAGGAAGGAAGGAAGAAAAGACAAACTCCGGCGTGCCTCGGAGACAGAAGGCAAACGCAAAGAAAGGTGGTTCTGAGAGGGAGCCGAAAGGGGGCCTCTGGGAGGGGTTGGGGCAGGGGGAAACAGGGGAGCCGCTGGTGAAAGCCTGGCAACCGGATGTACCAAGTTTCGAGGACACAAAACAGGAATAGAAAACCCCGACCCTCACAGAGGTAGAGGTGGGTACGAAGTCCAGGAGGCATAGAGGGACGGGGTGTTTCTTGTCTCTTAAGGAATTTATTTTATTTGGACAGGGTATCAGTGTGTGGGTCAGGCTGGCCTGGAACCTAAGAGGCCTGCCTCTACCTCCTGAGAAATACTGGGCTGAAGAGGTGGTCCAGTGGTTAAGAGTGCTGACAGCTCTGTGACAGGACCAGAGGTCAGTTCCCAGCACCCACATCTAGTGGCTGGTAACTCCAGGCCAGGACATTCAGATGGCCCCCTCTTTCTACCCTCTCTCTCTCTCTCTCTCTCTCTCTCTCTCTCTCTCTCTCTCTCTCTCTCTCTCTCTCTCTCTCTCTCTCGTACACGGGGCATGCACACATACACATAAAACTAGCAAAAGAGAAACGCTTAGTATGCTAGCCCTGGTGGTATGGACCTCGGGAAGCTGAGGAAGGAGGATCGCCTGCTTGACTTCCTGAGTTCAAGACCAGCATGGTGAGATTATTTCCAAACAAAAAGAAAAGAGAAGGCAGATGACGTAGTCCAGTGGTAGAGCCCTTGCCTAGAATCCCCCAGTGAGGGGCTGGGGGTGTGGCTCAGTGCTAACGCCCCTGCCTAGAATCCCCCAGTGAGGGGCTGGGGGTGTGGCTCAGTGGTGGAGCCCCTGCCTAGAATCCCCCAGTGAGGGGCTGGGGTGTGGCTCAGTGGTAGAGCCCCTGCCTAGAATCCCCCAGTGAGGGGCTGGGGCGTGGCTCAGTGCTAACGCTGCTGCCTAGAATCCCCCAGTGAAGTGTAGAGTTGTAGCTCATTGATAGAGACTACCATGTATGAGGATCTAGAGTCAATGTGTGTGTGTGGGGGGCAGCAATCTGCCCTAGATCATCTGAAGAGACTCCTTACATCATGGTAGACAGGCAGCAGAGAGACAAATGGCCTCCCAAGGCACATCAAGTAAATTTCCACCCTCTACTTTCACCACTCCCTCCTGATAAAGCCACCGTATGAATCCAGGAAGGGATTAACTTACTAACTGAGCCTTCAGGATCTCTTCCCCAAAGCCCAACAATCTAAAACATAATATCCACCATGGGGTACTTCACACTCAGACCACAGCAAGTTTGGGTTGACAGACATGGGCCTGCTGTTTTGGAACCAATCCAAGGGTTGGGGGGGCAGTAAATACTTAGGTCCATGAATGAAGGCTAAGCAGGAGGCTGTGGATGTGGCTCAGGTGGTGGTAAGCTTGCTTAGAATCCACGAGGTCCTGAGTTCAATCCCCAGCGCTGCATAAACTTGGCAGTGGTGCCTGAGCATGTGGAGACCCAGGAGTTGGGAGGTGGAGGCAGGAGGATCAGAAGTTCAGGGTTATTTTTCGGGCACATAAAGAATTTGAAGCTAGCCTGGAATACATGAAACATTTTATTAAAGAGAAAGAAAGGAAAGCCGGAGCTGGTGCTTATCTACACACTGTTCAAAACCTGAGGTAGCAATAGTGAACAACACATGGAGAATCCCTCAATCAGCTGCAAAAGCTACAGAGGAAGAAGAATATGGTGACCGTGAGGCAGGTCAGAGCCATTCAAGACAAACCCTTTGCATTGACGGGGAGGGGGGGGGGAAGAGAGAGAGAGAGAGAGAACATCTGTATTCTGTTCCAGTTCTGGTGGGAAACACCTGGAGAGCTTTAAGCATGCAGGGGGTCATATCTTCCTTTAAACAAAACAATAACAGAATCCTGGCACTGCCCGGGAATGATTCCACCGCCAGAAAGAGGGCTGGGTGGGGGTGGGGCATGCACGCAGGAAGTGAAAGTGAGAAGATGAGGAGTTCAAGGCTGTCCTTGGCCGCAGAGACTCTGTCTCCATACAGAACTGGGAATGTGGCTCTGTCCGAAGAGTTATTTCCCTGTATGCTGCATCCTCACCACTGTATACGTGGCATGGTGGCTCAGGCCTGTAAAGCTAGTACCTGGGAGTCGGAGGCAGGAAGATCAGGAGCTCAAGGCCAGCTTGAACTACATGGGACCCTGTATCAAAAACAACAAAAACCTAAAGGGGGAGGCAAGCATTAGGGGCATGGAATTTTACAGACGGTGTCTACAGTGGTGGTGAGCTAGGCCTGGGGGCAGGGGACACCAGTCAACCAAGGTTAAAAGAAGAAAAGGAAATCTGAGTTGAAGTTGTACCATTGTATACCAGACAGATTTTAGGTGGGAGGAATCAAAGGTTCTCTTTTGGACATGCCCAGCTGGTGGTGCCTCTGGAAATCCAAGTCAGGGTATCAGGTAGCCAGCTGGTTGTGATGAGAGTGGTGAAGAGGTCAGGGCTGGAAAGACAAGTATTAGTAATGTCAGCACACAGGAGATACTTGATGCAACGGAATGGGGTAACTTTGAAGGGTTCTGTGGCTAGACTTAGGACTCTGATTTACCAATGTGGGAACTTCTAAGGCGTCTCTATGACAGGGAGTGACCTGGGGGTAAGCAGAAAGGCAGACCCTCTCAGAGGGCAAAAGAAGTGTTGGTGGGGTGTGGCTCAGTGGTGGAGCCCCTGTCTAGAATCCCCCAGTGAGGGGCTGGGGCGTGGCTCAGGGCTGGAGCCCCTGCCTAGAATCCCCCAGTGAGGGGCTGGGGCGTGGCTCAGGGCTGGAGCCCCTGCCTAGAATCCCCCAGTGAGGGGCTGGGGCGTGGCTCAGGGCTGGAGCACTTGCCCTAGGTTCACCCCCTAGCACAAAAGGAAGAAGGGAAAGAAGGAAGAGTGGAACATGCATAATGTTTTATGAAGCAGGAAGTCAATCATCCAGGCCCAGTGCTGCTGAGAGCTGGAAAAAGATACAGAAAACTAGAAGGTTTGTTGCATGGACAGTGGCGACAAGCTCAGTAAGAGGTGACTTCTGTCCTGTTTCAGAGAGAAAAGCCTTGATCCAGCATTGGAGGGGTTGGGGGGGGGGTTGAGGGAAAAAGAGGAAAACGGAATCAAGCAATTAGGATTTTGGTATGAGAATGACACAGAGCTGGGTGCCGTGGTTCATGACGATAATCCCAGCACTAAAGAGGCTGACTCAGGGGGCTGACATGGTTCAAGGTCTGCCTGAGCTTTAGAGGGAGACATTTTCACACACACACACACACACACACACACACACACACACACACACACACACGAGAGAGAGAGAGAGAGAGAGAGAGAGAGACAAAGAGAGAGAGACAAAGAGAGAGAGATTTTAAAGAGGGCCAGTGAGACAAATTAGCAGGTAGCACACTCGCTGGCAGGTCTGACCACCTGAGTTTAAACCTTGCCCAGGATCTACATGGTACAAGTTGCTCTCTGACCTCCACACGCGAACCGTGACACACATGCCCCTATACCACTCTAAAATAAATATGTATCTTTTTAAATTTAAAAATAAGGAGGGAGCCAGGCAGTGGTGGTTCAAGCCTTTATTAATCTCAGCACTTGGGAGGCACAGGCAGATGGATCTCTGAGTTCTAGACCAGCCTGGCCTACAAGAGCTAGTTCCAGGTCAGGCTCCAAATCTACACCAAGAAACCCTGTCTGGAAAAACCAACCAATCAATAAATAAGGAAAATGTACAAGCAAGAAGACAGAAAATACACCCCAAATTTTAAGAGCTACTACTGCGGATGGGACTGAGAAGGTTGGGGAGACCCAGGGCCCAAGAGATGGGGTTGGGGGACAGCAGTTCAGTAGCAGACAGGGAAGAGAGACTCAGGAGGACTTCCAAAATGAGGCTATCCTGTCCCCTCTCCAGCTCCTGCTGTTGACATTGTGGGGCTTGGAGGCCATCCAGCCCTGAGAGATCCAGGGATGTTTCCTTCATCCATTCAGAAATGAAAATGCACTCAGTGCTTAGGAATGTCTTCTGTGGACTTGGGGATGCTAGGCCCTGCCATCTTAGAGCTGTGTCCACCTTGTCGTGGAATTCGGAGACAGGTAGCTAAGCCAGGTAGAACAGAGAAAGGCGTCCTGGTGGTCACCAAGAAGGGGTAGGTCACATCTTTCCTAGTCTGGAGAAGGAGCCGTGTACAGGCCACCTCACTGCAACATGTCATTCATTCGTATCACCAAGTCAAAGTGTCTTCGTCTTCTTGTGCACCCGACATTGAAATAGAGAGTACCATGGCCGTCCGGCCAGTTTGAGGGGCGAGCCAGACACCCAGTCACCTCCAATGACAAAGTCCAGAGCGGGGCCAGCAGAGGCCAGGGGCCTGGCTGCAGCACCTGTAGAGGAGCCACCTTGGGGAAGCAAGGAGTTGGTGAAAGGTGGGTCCCACCGGGGTGGTCACAGAAGGGCTGAGATAGGGAGTGAGGGGTTAAGACTCAGGCCGGGCTGCCATGCCACATGCTTGTCCCTGGCTGGGTCTCTGCCCCCCCCCCCGGAGCTGAAACCCTGCAGGGCACCCCATGTAATAAATCCAATGGGACAGTCGCTCTGCTCATGCCTCCCACCCCACCCCCAATTCCCTGAGGTCTGCCTTTTCTACCTTCCAGGGTGCTGCAGACTCAACGCTGCAACTGATCTACGTTCTGGCTACGAAGTAGGCTCAGACAACGGGCTTAGGCCTCCTCCCTCAGACCCTGGAGCCCACCTCTACTCCCTGCTTCCCCCCATCTCCCAGTCCAGATTCAAGGGGCAGGCTCAGTCCTCCTCCCTCAGACCCTGGAGTCTAGGTCCCAGCCTCCTCCCTCAGACTAGGAGTGCAGGCCCCAGCCTCCTCCCTCAGACCCTGGAGTCTAGGCCCCAGCCTCCTCCCTCAGACCCTGGAGTCTAGGCTCCAGCCTCCTCCCTCAGTAGGCAGTGGTCCTCCACCCTCAGGACCACAAGCCTATGTGGAATATCTCCTCCCTCACACCTAGGAGTTCTGTTTTTTGGGTTTTTTTTTTTTTTGTTTGTTTGCTTTTTTGTTTGTTTGTTTGTTTGTTTTTTCTCCCTGAAACCCAGAAGTACACTCAAGCCCTGCACCTTCACTCTCTAGAATTCGGACCAAGTCCCTCCTCTTTCAAATCCAGAAGCCCACACTCAAGTCCTCCTCCCTCAGACTCAGGGGTCCACCCCACCCCCACCTCCAGACCTTCTCCCTAGCTTCTGGCCCTTAGCACCCAGTAACTCAGCGAGTGAGCCTCCAGTCTCCAGCCCAGCCCGCTCAGGACAGAAACAGAAGTTCCCAGTCCTCTACTGGCTCCACGGCCTGCAGATTTCGGAGTTTGGACTTTGCAGCCTCGCCTCCCGACCCTCGGCGTGCGTGGGGGGAAACAAATCTCCCTAGGTTCCGCCTGTTGAAGACCCGGCCCCCAGCCCCTCCTTCCTACGGTCCGCCCTCCCCCGCCCCTCGTCCCCTTAAAATACCCGGGATCCCTATGGCAACAGGCGCCCGCGACAGGTGCGGGTGTTATTTACGGGTCGAGCCTGAAATAGCCGGTGGGGTGAGGGGGTGGGCGGATGGGGCGAGGCCGGGAGCGAGCGCGGCGGGTCCGGAGGGCCGAGCGGGCGGAGGCGAGCAAAGCCGGACGTTTCGGAGGCATCGCGGAGCTGGGGCCGGCGCGGCGCGGAGGCAGGAGAGCGCGAGGGGCCCGAGCCCGGGAGACCCGGGTGGGAAGACCGAGGGGAGCGCGGGACCCCGAGCTGAGTCTGGAGCCATCCCGGCCGGGCCGGCCCTGGGAGCCAGGGGGAGGGGGAGCCGAGCGACTGAAGACAGACAGACTGACTGAGTGTCCCTTCCCAGGTCCTGTGTCCCCCAGAGGATTTTGCTCTGGTTTTCCGAGCCACAGTGCCTTGGACTGAGCCCTGTCCGGACCCCGGGTCTCTGTACTGGGCTCTCAGAGAGTCCCCCAGCCTCTTTTTTTCTGGACCCCACCGTGATTCTTAGCCACCGTGGAGACCCGGGCTCTTTTCTGAGTAGTTCCTGACTCACCCATCCCCCTCGTTCCCCGGAATCCAGCGGGGCACCCGGATCTGCTGTGGGTACAGGAGGAGCCTCCTTGCCTCTCCGAGACTTGGAGCGGTTTCTAATCTCCCCCGGGAAACCTCAATTCCTACTCTTGTATAATCTAAAGTTGCTGTAATTCCTCCCTTTTCAAACTCTGAGCCCGAAGAACCCTAGACCATCTCTCTCAAGCACACGAAACACCTCAGCTCCCCTCTCTGGGAAAAATTCTGAGGCTTACTGGAGACTCCATGAGCATCCTGTAGAGACTGGGTAGGTTTCCCCCTGGAGCTTCCCAGGGTAGGTGAACCTCACAGGAGCCTGGCTTTTCCTCTAGGCCTCACCTGGGCCAAATTCACGTGCACAAGCCCAGGTAGTGTGTGTTTAAACCTACCAGGCATCCTGAGGCCGAGAAAATAGCTTGTTCGTTTGTTTTGGTTTGTTTTATTTTTTGCTCATTCCCAATCTAGTAGACACTGAGCCTCCCCTCCCCCTTCGTAAGTCCAGGCCCTGCTGCCTGTCCCTCAGGCCCCTCAGTACAGGTCTGTCTGTCTGACTCTTCGAAGCTCGCCTGAGCTCCGCCTCTCCCACCGTCATGATGATGTGGTCTAACTTCTTCATGCAAGAGGAGGACCGCCGTCGAGCGGCTGTGGGACGGCGTCGCGCCCAGGGTCTGCAGAATCTCGGCTTGACTCCGGAGCGCGAGGGCAAGATCAAGCTGGTGTTACTGTTGGCTACCGTGGGTGCCACGCTGGCTGTGCTGTCGGTGGGCACCGAGTTCTGGGTGGAACTTAATACATACAAGACCAACGGCAGCGCCGTCTGTGAGGCTGCCCACATGGGGCTGTGGAAGGTGTGCATCAAGCGGCTGTGGCAGGCGGACGTGCCCGCGGGCAGGGACACCTGTGGCCCTGCTGAGCTGCCAGGAGGTGAGAGGCTGTGTCCTGAGCCTAGGCCTGTGTTCCACAGTTAGGGAGAAAGACGCTTATGTCTGGGAAAAACGTCGTTGCAGGGAGAAAAAAAAGTCTTATCCCCGAGAAAGAGTTTGTGCCCAGATCAACCCGTGCTCACGGGAGAGAAAGTGGGTGGGGGAAGAGAAACTCAGATATAGCCCATGTCCTTAAGTAGCATATCCCTTAAAGAAACTCGTTTCTTAAAGTTTGTCTTCTAACTGTGGCCTGTGCCCCAAACCAGCCTGTACCCCTTAGAGACAGCCTGTGCCACCAGACCCAGCTGGTACCCTCAGAACAGTCTGTAACCGCCCCCGCCAACCCGTATCCCCTAGAACTGCCTGCATTCCCCATCAGACAGCCATGCACCCACAGACAGCCTGTGCCCTTAACTAGAAGCCTGGAGACATCCCACATTCCCGCTCTGTGAGCCTCTGTGCAGACAGACCACCCTACGCCCACCCGGAAGTTTAAAAAAAATCTGTACTGATTCCCTGCTTGTGGATACAATCCAATGGAGTTCTTACTGGGAACCTCTTACAGTTCTGGGTGTACACTGTCTGTCCTGGGAAACGTTTTATTCCCAGTCCCTCTCACCTCTGTGCGGTCAGAGCGGACATTCCAACCTCCCTTGCCCTGCAGACGGCCCACACCCTTCGTTTCCCCAAGGGTGATTCCTTTGCTCTCAGCCGTGCCAGCGGGCTATCCTGTACCTCTCACTCTGACAGAACATGCTATACCCTTTCCTTACACACGTGGGACATTCTGTTACACCCCCCCCCCCCGGGAACTGGATAGGTGTTTATTTTACCTCTTTTGACTCAAGGACAGTATTTGACACCCATCAAAAACCACTTGATGAGCTCTGGCCTGCTACTCCCCAGTGTGTACCCGATGGTCTCAGGACCCCTCAGGGGAGACCTTTCACCCCCTTCCGGGCTCTGGATGGATCTCCTCTCATTCCCCAACCCCTACTTTTCCAGATGTGATATGGAACCTGGCATGGGGTGCTCTAAACCTTTGAACTAAGAAGCTACTGCTTGCGGCTTGAACTACCTGTCTGCCCTGATTTTAAACAGCTATCTTAAACAGTTCTTTTCTGCTGTTTATCTCTGCCCAGAAACTCAGGATGATCCCAAAACTTTGCAAAAATGGGATAATGTAAAGGGATCCAGGATGCTAGTTTGGTCTGGAGGTGCAATTCTGTAATCATAGGTACTCAGGAGGCAGAGGCAGGAAGGAGGATTGTGAGCTCAAGTGCAGCTTGGGATACAGGGGCAGTTCAAAGTCAGTCTGGGTAACTTTGTGAGATTCTCTGTCTCTGTCTCTCCCTTTGCGAGACAGTGTTTCTCTGTGTAATAGCCCTGGCTGCCCTGGAACTCGCAGACATCACCTACCCCTGCCTCCCCAGAGCTGGGATTAAAGGCATGTGTGACCACTGCCCAGCCCTGAGATCCTCTCTTAAAAAGCACAAAGAGGGCTGGGGGCATGTCTCAGTAGTAGAACACCTGCCTAGAATCTCTCATTAAGGAGCTGATTGGGGGCGTGGCTCAGTGGTAGAGCCCCTGCCTAGAATCCCCCAGTGAGGGCTGGGGTGTGGCTCAGTGGTAGAGCCCCTGCCTAGAATCCCCCAGTGAGGGCTGGGGTGTGGCTCAGTGGTAGAGCCCCTGCCTAGAATCCCCCAGCGACGGGCTGGAGTGTAGCTCAGTGATGAATTACCACTACATCTGTTCTACACGGGAGAAAAAAATAAGGGGCAAGTACTTTTGGTGTCCGGTCTGTGCCTAAGGATAGTTCTATGGGGTCTGACCCTCAGATGTGTGTCACTAGAGCTTAGGAAGGTCTCATGCCCTCACTGTCTGAGAGAGAAGACTGTCCCCTGCCACATCACTGTGTATGATGAGGTCCTTCATACCTCTTGCTGTTCTCTCTACTTGTCAGGAAGGACTTCACCTTCCTGACAAGCATGGCTGCACACACACCAGTACTCAGGATGCAGATGCAAAAAGATCATGAGTTCAAAGCCAGCTTGGCCACATAGTGAGTTGTAGGCCAGCCTAGGCCCCGTAATACCTTGTGTCAAAAACAAAACAAGAGGACTTCACCATTCTTACAAGGCCTTTCCCATCACCCCATAATTCTGCCCCACCAAAGGACCTCTCTTGGGCTTCACTGTCTCGAAGAAATAACTGCACTTGGAAATGAAAAGCAAGCGGTTATATCCACTGGCTATCAGAGAGCACGACTCACTCTGCTGCTTCTTGAGTGAGTTTGCCCTATCCTCTGGGGGACGTGGACACAAAGCCTTGTTATCAGCAGCCAAATGGGATGCCAGATACCACACCCAGCCCGAAGATACTCTGTATTCTCTCATGGGTATAGAATGTATCCTTTACCAGTGGCTACAGAGAGCATCTTCCTTTCACAGGAAGTGCTCTTTGCCGATGATAGGCTGACACTGGCAGCTGCTCCAGCCTGAAAACTACAAACCTTTCTTCACCAAGCTGATATCAGGCATGATGTGGATTTACCCCCTGGTCCCTTTGTATCTCCCCTTCTATTGACAATGTTTCACTTCCACTTCTGCACGTGTCTGGCTCCCTTCTCAGTGTTCCACGCCCCTCCCTTCTTTAATTGGCAGGGTGTTTGCCTAGCATGCACAGAGTCCTGAGTTTGATCCCCAGCATCACGTAAACCAGGCATGGTGCCACACACCTGTAGTTCTAGCACTTGAGAGGCTGAGGTGGGAGGGTCACAAGTTCAAGGCTGTCCATTGCTTCACAGCAGGTTCAAGGTGAGCTTAGGGTACAGGAAACCCTGTCTTAGCAAGTCAGAACATTCTGTTTTTAGTGTTAAGCTTTCTCATATTTAAATCAACAATAGTATTGAGTGAATCTTACATATGTTTACATAAAATGTTTACATAGAAATTATTGTCTGCTTTCACAAGGTCCTCATGCTATGTCTTAAAATTGTATTTCTTTTAAAAGACAAGGCCTCATGTAGCGCAGTCTGGCACCACATTTTCCTATTTTTAAATTCATTTCTTAAGCTGTGCATGGTGGCACACACCTTTAATTCCAGTACTAGGGAAGCAGAGGCAGGAAGATCTCTGTGAATTTGAGGCCAGTCCAGTCTGAATAGCAAATTCCAGGACAGCCAGGGCTACACAGGGAGACCTTGTCTCAAAGAGAATTCTTTTTTAATTCAGTCCTCTTACATGGTTGATATTTGCATCCATGCACACATGGTTTGACTTGGAAATATATGTTTGAGTTTATATGCATGTGAGTTTTTATTTGAAGAAATGGTATCATGTGGTTTTATATATTGTTTTCAATGTAACTTTTTTCTTGCTCAACACTGTAATTTCCAAATCCCTCTCACTTGCTTTATGTTTCTGCAATTCATGGTGACTCTGTCACAAAGATGTCCATGAGAGCATCTATTTCAGTCATCTGTCGCTCAAGAAATGGACACTAGATTATTTCCTGTTTATCTTAGTAAATAATGCTATAGAGAACAACCACATCTATATTCCTATATGTGGTATTTTTTAATTTTTGGAATATCCAGAAGTGAAATTATTGTGTCATAGGGCAAAGACATGCAGAGATGTGTCACTTAGTGGCAGAGATGTGTTCTGAGACATGCACACATAAACCAATTCATCTTAAGAGCACCGAAGTGAGTACTTAATGTAGATTAGGATGGCTTCTGTGTGACATAATCATGACTTATTTTACTTTTACTTAATTATGTGTATTTGTGGAGACAGTGTATACCCGTGTATGAACGCCCAGGAAGGTCCACGGAGTCCAGAAAGGGGCTTGTAGGTGTTACGATAAAGCGTGAGGGGAACCTTGGTGGGTTCCATGTCGGGTGAGGGAGACCGAGGCGCGGGACAAACACGCCAGGCAGATGTGTTTGTGAGAAGTTTTATTAGAAAGGGGAGGGAAGGGAGAAGGAAAGAGAAAAGAGATAAAGAGACAGAGAGGACAGAAGAGAAGAGGGAGGCAAGTCCCATCTGCCCCAGGGGATGAGCATGAGCAGCCTGGGGTCTTTCTTTTAAAGGGGTCCTTTGCAACTCCATGCAGGCTAGTTAGTAGTCACGGAATTCTGGGCTGACCAAGGTACCGCCTGAGTGCATTCTGCCAGGTGACGGGGCAGGCCAGCATAATGCCTGAGTCCTTACAGTAGGTATCAGCAGAGGTGGTATATGCTCTTAACCTCAGAACCATCTATCTCCCCAGCTGCAAGGTGACACACGGCCATGACTGACTGAACGGTTATTGCCTGCTGTACACCTGTACTTTCCTTTCTCAGTGTGTCAGAGTCCTTCACACACAGACTAGTGCCGGTTCACACTTCCAGCTGCTGCCTCTTACCTCCCCTCAGTGCTTCCTACTGCCCTTTTCAATATTTGCCCAACTAATTGATCTGAAGTGGTACCTCCCCCGCTGGTTCAAGTTGCTTTTCTCTGACACCCGCTGCTACAGAGTCTCTCTTGGCGTACTTGTGAACTATCCAGACTTGCCCTCCTGTGAAATACTATTCATACCCTTTGCCCGTGTTTCAGTGGGGTTACTTCTCCCCGCCTTGCTAATCTGCGGGAGCCCTTTGTGTATGCAGCTTAGGAGAGAGGCATCTTTCACCAGTCTCTTAGCCTCCTGCTACTTGCATCTCAGTGTCCTTCATTGAATGAAATGATAACTCATTTCCACTCCACTTGCTCCTCAGACTCACATGAAGGAGCTGGGAGGAAGATCGTCAGCTCGTTTAAAGAGGAGGAATCTGAGGGTCCAGAGAGGTTAATGGCTCACTTGTGCCAAAGGCTTAGACTGCAGGGCTTGGGGTTAAAACCGCAGTCCCTGGAATCAGTGATGTGGCAAGTGGTATTTACATCTCCGTGTCATTTTCCATCTTGGTGCATTTTTTAAATTCCCCTCCCCCAATGGTGTGTGTGTGTGTGTGTGTGTGTGTGTGTGTGTGGAGAGAGAGAGAGAGAGAGAGAGAGAGAGAGAGAGAGAGAGAGAGAGAGAGAGAGAACAGGAGTCAGCTCTCTCCTCCCATGTGGATTCTAAGGATTGAACTCAGGTCTCGAGGCTTAGCAACAAACACATTTATACGCTGAACCATCGTGCCAGCCTGATTTTTCTCTGCTGTGTGTCAGCTGTAGGAATATTCTATTTTCAGCTACCTGTGTCTGTGTAGTGTCCAGTCTTGAGCTTACACAAAACTTCATGTCATCGCCTCCCTTCTCTTCTTTCCTATGCCCCACAGAGGCAAACTGCACCTACTTCAAATTCTTCACCACGGGGGAGAATGCACACATCTTCCAGCGAACCACCAAGAAAGGTGAGGACATCTCATATTGTGACAAGGGAGGCCTGGGGTAGGGTGACAGCTCTGAAGGAATGAGGGACAGCATTGTGTTCAGGACGGGCTGTCCCATATTTGGAGGGTGACAGTGGCCAGGTGGTGTTGGCACATGCCTTGAATCCCAGCACTCTGGCACTCAGGAGGCAGATGCAGGCAGAGCTGTGAGTTCAAGGCCAGTCTGGTCTGCAAAGCAAGTTACAGGACAGCTAGTACTGTTACACAGAGAAACCCTGTCTCAATCAATCAATCAATCAACCAATAAATAAAAATCAGGGGCAATGATCAACAGACCTTGTGTCCAGCACTCTGGCCACCAACTCTGCCTGTACTTTGTGGCCTGGGCAAATCATACGTCCTGTGTGTATGGAGCATTTTACAAGCATTTTAGAACACTTTACATGCTAAGATCAGCACCCGAGGTTTGTTAGCACAAACTCTAGTTCTTGGTATCAGCTACAAGGTTGGGACTTTAGCTTCAACGTCCAGATGAGAAAACAAATCAGAAGTGGTTGAGAGTACTACTGCCCATCCCCTTAACACACACACACACACACACACACACACACACGGTCAGGGGTACACTCCCAATCCCAAATAATCTGAATCTACGGAGCCCCGTTCGAAAAATGACACTGGCCCATATGATGGCTCAAACCACACAGGACTGTGGATTACTCAGAAGGTGGCTGGTGTGATGGGGAAAATGTGCTTTTAATGTTAAGTTCAGTGCACTTAAAATGGAATGTGTGCCTGGTAGCTACCACTATACTGAACAATGCAACTTTGAGCACTTTGTCCTCTCTACCCCAAGTCCAGCTTCTCGAGTATCACTCCAGTGGCCTGGTGTCTCTGCAGAGGAACTGGGATCATTTCATGTCTCTCACTTTTTTTTTCCCCAAAATAAGGATTTAATGTAGCTAAACGTGTGAGTTCTGACACATACCAGGGCCCCATACCGTCTCCACCCTCCTCACATGAGCTGAGTTAAGTCACTGTGCACCTCTGAGATGGTAGAATAACTTGGTGCACTCATCTGGGCCACCTACTATGTGCTGAGTACCACACTGGGCACTTGATGTGATTTCTAATCCTGATTTTCCAGAGCTGAAGACTTGAGGGAGTGCATGGGTCTTTACCAGAATTTTCTGGCTGGGAAGTAGTTGGGGAAAATTACAACCTGGATGGTTGCAAGATAGTGAATCACCTTTGTCACTGTCCCCGAAACCCTGCTCCGTTCACTTCCATCATCATCTGTTATTCCAGTATCCCTGACTTGGCCTTGTCCCTTCTATTTTTTCCTCTATAACCTGAGCCATCCAAATCTCCATTCTTTTGTTTTTTTTGAGACGAGTTTTCTCCGTGTAGCTTTACAGCCTGGAACTCACTTTGTAGATCAGGCTGGCCTCAAACTCACAGAGATCCACTTCCCTCTGCCTCCTGAGTGCATGCACCACCACCGACTGGCCCCGGTCTCCATCCTTTCAACAGTATTAGTAACATGCTCTCAGGATGACTTTGAAGTCTTCCATCCTTCTGGTTCTGCTTCTTGTGGAGGAGTGTTGTCTATTCTTCTGTTCCCATGTTCTCTGCCTCTTCCTTGACCCCTCCTTGCAGAGGTAAACCTGGCAGCTGCTGTGATAGCCGTGTTGAGCCTGACAGCCATGGCCTTGGGCTGCCTCTGTGTCATCATGGTACTCAGTAAAGGTGCAGAGTTCCTGCTCCACTTGGGAGCTGTCTGCTTTGGCCTCTCAGGTGAGGGCTGAGTGTGTGGAGGCCAAGGACATTGCATGCTGGCATGTGAGGTCTCTACACACTGCTGCATGCTGGGAGGTGGATCTCTACACAGTGTTGCATGCTGGAAATTAGCATCTCCACACATTTGAGTGCTGAGCAGTGGGAACTCCACACAATGTTGCATGCTGGGAAGTAGAATCTCCAAGCACAGCTGCATGCTGGGAGTGAAGAGAAACCCAAGAGCTCTAGTGGGCTCAAAGATGGATGGATTCCAAGGACTCTTGCTGTCAAGGTTTATTTAGATTTAAATGCTCTTATATATTTGAAGCTGCAAGTGCTAAGGATCTCTGTGCAATGAAAATGGAATCTCTGCTCACTACTCCATGCTGGTGGTAGAGAAGTTGTCTGTCCAAGGGCGGTAGTAGGCTCAAAGATGGAAGAATTCCAAATCTTGTTGTTAAGAAAGGAGTGAATGTCTCCAAATACTATTTTAGGTTTGGACATGGGGTCCCCAACGCTTGTTTGGTGTTAAGGGGAGGGGTTGGTCTCCAGGCGCTTTTATATGCTAGGAGTTGGAGTGAGTTTATGTAAAATCTAAAAGCTAGGAGCATTCTAAACGCTGTTGCTGCATGGCAATTGAATTCTCTCCAAGCACTCTTTTAGATTTGGCCTGGAATCTCCAACACTGTTGTGTCCTTGGAAGTAAAGCAGGTCTCTGGGTAATATTGCATGCTGGGAGGTCAAGAAAGCTCAAGGGTTGAGTAGGTCTGAAGATGGGAGAGTCTCAAGCCATTAAGAAGGTTTCCAAACAGTCTTCGAGTTTTAGACTTGGAGTCTGCAGGGACTGTGTTGTATTCTTTTCTTTTCTTCCTTCTTTCCTTCCTTCCTTTCTTTTAAGTTCTATCTGTCTGTCTATCTCTGTGTATTTATGTGTGTGAATGCTCTTTCTTCATGCATGGCAGAAGAGGCAATCATTATCCCATTACAGATGGTTATGATCCACCGTGTGGGTGAAGTCGAGGTATTAATGAGTTCACTAGACCCAAAGTAAATGGTAAATGGGTGTTTTATTGGGAACAACTTACACAGATAATAGTAAAGAGCCACTGTGGCGTTACTGATCCAGAAGATGCAGTCTCTGCCCTTGCATTGTGACCCATCATCCAAAAGATAGATCCACACCCGAAGCCACTCCCAAAGGGGTGTGGCCACTAACACAAATTCACTGGCAAGGCGAGATGTTACTGCCTGTGGATGCTGGGGAACTGAATTTCAGTCAGTCCTCTTAACCACCAAACCATCTCTCCAGCCTCATATGTTGCATTCCTGAAGGTGCACATTCAGAAAAAAGATGCTACATCTTGTGAAATATATCTCATTAATAACTAAAGACTTCAGTTTAGTCCACCTCTGCCTCAAAGCCTAGCTGAAGGTTGCTAATATTATTTATTTATTTTTATTTTATATGTGTGAAGGCTTCCCTTCATGCATGTCTGCTCACCGTAAGTGTGCCCGGTGCCTGAGGAATCCAGAGAAGGGTGTTGGATCCCTTGGAACTGGAGTTACAGATGATTGTGAGCTACCATGTGAGTGCTGGAAACACAACCTGGGACCTCTGTATGAGAAGCCAGTGCTCTAATTCACCAAGCCACCTCCTTAGCCCCAAAAATTTCTAGTCTTCCCTTTGTCGGTAAGAACACTGAAGTTTAGAAAACAATCAAGAGGCCATACAACCACTAATGGAAGAGGTGGGACTTTTTTTTTTTATTGTTCACAGTTTTACAAGCATACACACACAAACATGTATATATGATGTGTGATACTTTGTCTACATCCCTACCCCATGCATCATTCCTTGTCCCTCTCCTGCCAACTCCCTTGTCTCCTCTTCAACTTTTGTGGCTTTCTCTTTGGTTATCCACTGCATTTAATTAGGATTGCCTGCGTGGGTAGGTTATTTACTTGATCAAAGTCAGCTTACTAGTGGCTACAACACCACTGAGGAATATATCTCCCCTTGGCCAGGAACCCTTAACTACCTGTATCTCCCACTTCTATAATGGATTGTTGATGGGCCAGTCTTAAGCAGGTAGCCACCCAGAGCCAAGGTGTGATGCTATGCTTTCTTGACCTCCTTTTCATTGAACTGCATCATTGAATTTTGGGACTTTTTTTTCCCCTGTGGGTCTTTGTAGGATTAGAGCTGGTATGCAGAATGAATGCTTAACTAGAGACCTTTTTTATTTATTTATTTTTTATTTTTTTTAAATGCCTTACCAAGGGTGCTAGCTGTGTCCTGAATCACGGTGTGTCAATTGGTAAATTCCTTCTATTATGCAGAGCTTCCTTGTTGAGCCAGATGCAATGATTAGAAAAATTATTAACCATACAAACTTTTTCTTTATTCTTTGTATGCTTGTGAGCACTTGCTATTTTCTAGGAAATGCTCCAGATATAAGACTAAGTCAAATAAGATACCATGTCTGCTATCATGTGCTCTTCGTTCTGGTTGATAATGACTTAATAATTGCACATATAACAATTCAGCTACTATTGTGATGGGAAGGGATATGAAGGCTACACTGCCATGGGATTGCATGTCAAAGGAACTCCCCAAGAGAGTGACATTTAAACCGGTGGCCAAAGGATAATAGGAGTTATCCAAAGTATGGTATTGACAATCGAAGTGGAGATAGGTGATGTCAGAGATGATGACGGTGTCAATGCTAATAATGATGGTGGTAGTGAGAGTGATGATGTGGGCAATGATGGGGTGGTGATGATGGTGCTTATGATGGAGTGATGGTGATGAAGGTGATGATGGTGGTGAAAGGCAGTCATGGTGGTGATTATGATGGGATTGCTGGTAATGAAGATAGGTGATAGGTAAGGAAGATGATGATAGGTGGTCATGATGGTGATGAGATGGTAGTGATGACAGTAAGAGTGATGACAGTGGTGTTGGTAATTACAGTGGCGGAAGGTAGGGATAGATATCTTGGTGGCAATAGGTTGGGATGATGGTAATGATGACAGGGGTGGTGACTCTAGAGATGATGATGGTAGATGTTAATGTTTATGTGGTAGCTGTGACGGTGGTGTTGTCATGGCATTATCAGTGGTGGTGGTGATAATGATGGTGAGATAGTGATGGATGTTATCTTAGTTAGGTAGGGTTTTTCTTTTTTCCTTATTTGGTTTTTCAAGACAGGGTTTCTCCATGTAGCACTGGCTGTCCTGGAACTCACTCTGTAGACCAAGCTGGCCTCGAACTCACAGAGGTCCACTTGTCTCTGCCTCCTGAGTGCTGGGATTAAAGGCATGGGCCACCACGCAACTTGGTGAGGAAAAAGGTTTATTTCATCTGATACTTCCAAGCCCAATGTTGCTTACTGACTTGCTACTTTTGACTTGCTCAGCTTGCTTTTTTATATTACCCAGGAACAGTTATTTCCATAGTGGCTACATTTTAAACTCATCTCAACAGTGAACCCTGGTCTTGCCACATCCTTGCTGGCATTTGTTTTCATGTATCCAGGACTAGCCTGGAATTTATTATGTTGCCTAGGCTGGCCTTCAGTTTGTGGCAATCCTGAGTACAGGGAATAGGCATGCACAATCATTCCTGCCTCTTCCTACTTAAAAAAAAAATGGAGGTGCTAAAGAGGTGGCTCAGTGGTTAAGAGCAATTGGTGTTTTTCCACAGTACCCAAGTGTGGATTCCAGCAGTTACATTAGGCAGATCATAGGGCCCCTGAACTCCAATTTGAGAGGATCCAATACCCTCTGTGGGCATTGCATTAACATAGCACACACACACACACACATACACACACACACACACACAGAGAGAGAGAGAGAGAGAGAGAGAGACAGAGACAGAGAGAGTGAGAGAGAGAGAGACAGAGAGAGTGAGAGAGAGACAGAGAGAGACAGACAGACAGAGAGAGAGAGAGAGAGAGAGAGAGAGAGAGAGAGAGAGAGAGAGGGGGGGAGGCATGCACACTTGCACAAATACACCCTTAGTTTCTTCTCCCTATCTCATATCACTCTCTGAAATCCTCTTTCCTCCTCCTGTGTTTCTTTCAGAAGGTGCAATATGGCAACCATTAGTAAGTGGTATCTAATTTGTGTTCTTTGGCAGGAGAGTCTAAAGATTTCTCAGATTTCCCATAAAAAGCTCGCTAGGTATTATGGTATAGACCTATAATCCTAACACTCAGGAGGCCAAGGCAAGAGAATTGTGAGTTAGAGAACAGCCTGAGTTACATACCAAGATTCCATCTTAAGCCAAGAAAACAAACAATTCCTTTAAAAACAATAATGGTTGCAGCTGGAGTGACGTCTCAGCGGTTAAGAGCACTGGCAGCTTTCCCTGAGGACTCAGGTTCAATTCATTAACTCCAGTCCCAGGGGAGCTGATGCCTCGGCGGGCATTGTGTCCACATAGTGCATAGACAACAATGTAGGCAAGTTAACCGTACACACACAAATGTTTGTCAGGTGTGGTGGCACACGCCTTCAATCCCAGCACTTAGGAGGCAGAGGCAGGAGGATTTCTGGAGTTCCAACTCAATCTGATCTACAAAGCAAGGTCTAGGACAGCCAGAACTATATAGATCCTGTCTCAACCTCTGCCCCCAACCCAAATAGAAGTGATTAAGCCAAAAAGAGTGGAAAATGCCTGTAACCCCACTATTTAAACAGACAGAAAAGGGTTTCTGCAACTTCAAAGCCAGCCTGGTATGTATAATGACTTCCAGGGCAGCTAGGGCTATAGGAGACCTTGTCTCAGAATGAAGAAATGGGAAGCTGGGGAAACGGCTCAGTCAATAAAGTGCTCACTGTTGCAAGCACAGCAACCTGGGTTTAATCTCCAGAACCAACTAAAAGCAAGGCAGCTTTTATACTCTGTACTTTATAACTCTAAAATCCCAGCAGGGTGGCAGAAACAGTGAGTCTGGCCAAATTATCAAGCACCGGGCCAATGAGAGGCCCCAACTTCAAAAATGAGGTGTAGGGCCTGCAAGATGGCACAGCAGGCACAGGAACCTGACAGCAAGCCTGATGACCCAAGTTCAATCCCCAAGTCCTGCATGGTGGAAGGAGAGGATTGATCCCCACAAGTTGTCCTCTGACCTCCACGTATGATCCTTGGTGTACACACATACTCGCCAAAATGTCCTTTAAAGACATTTTTAAAACAAAGTGGGAGCTGAGGGTGTAGGTTTGCAGTAGAGCACTTACCTAGCAAGTACAAAGCCCAGGGTTCAATCCCCAATGCCTCGAAAATAAAGTGGAAAGTAATCGAGAAAGGTCCTTTGCATTGACCTCTGGCCTTCACACATACGCACATGGGCAGGCACGCACATACACACACACACACACATACACACATACACACACACACACACACACACACACATGGGCAGGCACACACACACACACACACACACACACACACACACGGGCAGCCACACACACACATACACACATGGGCAGGCACACACACACACACACACACACACACATACACACATGGGCAGGCACACACACACACACACACACACACATACACACATGGGCAGGCACACACACACACACACATACACACATGGGCAGGCACACACACACACACACATACACACATGGGCAGGCACACACACACACACACACACACACACATGGGCAGCCACACACACACATACACACATGGGCAGGCACACACACACACACACACACATACACACATGGGCAGGCACACACACACACACACACACACATACACACATGGGCAGGCACACACACACACACACACACATACACACATGGGCAGGCACACACACACACACACACAATACACACATGGGCAGGCACGCACACACACACACACATGGGCAGGCACACACACACACACACACACACACTCACACACACACACACACACACACACGGAAGGGCAGGCAAGAACATGTCTCCATGTAAAGCACAGATGTAATATTTCCTGTGCCGCATTGGTGGGATGAAGATGAGTGTTGAATGACTGGGGGGGGGAGCTGAAGAAGAGCCTTGGATGATAAAGGGGGCTGATAAAGGGCTGAAGGAAGGGGTGACAATCTCAAACCCAAACTGGAGTCCCAGGGTCACCTGCACGCGTGTCTATGTAAGGGCGATCTTGGAGTTACAGGTGGTTGTGATCTGCCTCATGGGTGCCGGGAATCGAACCTAGGTCCTCTGGAAGACCAGTTGGTGCTCCTAACCACCGAGCCATCTCTCCAAGCCTGGGTCTCACTCTCTTGTTCCCCCACAGGCCTGCTGCTCTTTGTCAGCCTGGAGGTGTTCCGGCATTCCGTTAGAGCCCTGCTTCAGGGAGCCAGCCCTGAGACTCCCCCAGCTCCACGTCTGACCTACGAGTATTCCTGGTCCCTGGGCTGTGGCGTGAGTGCTGGCCTGATCCTGCTGCTGGGGGGAATCTGTTTCCTGCTGCTCAGTCTGCCTTCCTGGCCCTGGGGGTCACTGTGTCCCAAGCGGGGTGACCCGACCACCTAGAGCCCTCTCCTGCTCTCTGTAGGCATCTGACAAGCCTGCCTCAGTTTCCAGCATTTCCCTCAAGGTTCTCCTAGAGAATCTCTTCTTCCCACTCTGAGGACCCGTGTCACCGAAGGCCTTGGTTCCTCCATTTCTCTCTGTAAATAACACTCTGGGGGTGGGTGGGTTGGGAGATGGCTCAGTAGGTAAAAATGCTTGCTGAGCAAGCATGAGGGCTTGAGCTTGGGCCCCCAGGACCCACTTTAAAGATTAGTGGTGTGTGTCTGTAATCCCAGGGTTGGGAAGGCAGAGACGGGGGCTGGGGTGGGGAGCCTGGGCTCACTGGCCAGCTAGCCTAGCCAATTAATGAGGTCCAGGTTTAGCATTAACAAAGGTGGGAGCTATAGAGGAAGATGCCTGATACTGAACTCTGACTCCCCTCGCACACGCGTGCGCACACACACACACACACACACACACACACACACACACACACAGATATGTTACTCTTGGTGGCTGAATTTGGGTTGCTTAGAGCAGGATGGGAAGAGGCTATGTGCAAATTGGGGCTCCCTGGGGACTTTTCCAGGGACCGATGGGGAGATGAGTTGGAGCTGGTGGGACAGCAGGGGTCCCAGAAGGATTTGGGGACCTTAATTGTCCAAGTCTGTGCTGACTCGCTTGAGGGAAAGATGTCCTATGATGGCCTGGTGGGGCCAGGGAAGAGCTGGGTCTGATGTCACTGTGATCTGATTTGGGATTAAAGGTTTGAAGATGTGACAGCTTTGGTTTGGAGCCTGTCTGTGTGGAGCTCATGTGTTCTAGGGTGGAGCAAGGAAGCCCTGTCTTCTCCATGCACCGGAGACATGCTACTGTCTACTTGTTCACATGCCCACATATGCAGATGAGAACATGGAGAAGGTAACAGTCCAGAATGCAGACATGAGCTCAGTTTGAACACTGGGCCTTCCAAAAGTACATGTGCTGGGGACTCTCACTGCAACCTTACTTGGTTATAGTCTCCTCCCTCTCTCTCTCTCTCTCTCTCTCTCTCTCTCTCTCTCTCTCTCTCTCTCTCTCTCTCTGTGTGTGTGTGTGCATGGATGGTCATTGTACAAAATGCTGGGTTTTATTTAATTTTTTTGAGACAGCATTTCTATGTGTAGCTTTGGAGCCTGTCCTAGAACTCTCTTTGTAGACCAGGCTGGCCTCGAACTCACAGAGCTCCACCTGCCCCTGCCTCCTGAGTGCTGGGATTACAGGCGTGCACCACCACCACCTGGTTCTCATACGACTTTTGAAAGATTTTAATTTTTGTTTTATGTGTGAGTATTTTGCCTGCATGTCTGTGTATCTTGTGCATACTTGGTGCCATCAGAGGTCAGAAGGAGGGCATCAGAACTCCTGGAGGTAGGGTTACAGATGGCTACGAGCCACCGTGTGAATGGGAATCAAATTTTGTCCTCTGCAAGGCCTACGAGTTCACTTAACCGCTGAGACGTCTCTCCAGCGCCTCATGTGATATTCTGTAGACATCTATTTGACCACCTCATCATCCTCCCCCATTCCACTCTCCTACCTCTTCCTAAGAGGTCCCCCTTCCATTTTATTTTATGTTTAAAATTGGGGGCATAGTCTCATGATGTAGTCCAGACTGGCCCCAAACTCTCAGTATTCCTACCTCAGTCTCAGGAGTCCTAGGGTTTCAGGCGTGCACTACCGTGTCCAACTCTGAAGATGTGTGTGTCGTTTTGTTTGCTCTGAGACGGCATCTTGCTTTGAGCTCCTGGCTTGTCTAAATCCCACTATGTAGCCAAGGCTGGCTGCAAAGCTGCAGTGATCTTCCTGCCTCAGTGCTGGAGTCATAGCTGTGTTTCTAGAGAGCATGTCTTCGCAGACATAATCCCAACAAAGGAAGGTCACCGGGGGTGGCTCTGACTCAGCTTGTGAAAAGGAGAGATTGGGGGCATAGAGGCGGTTACCCACAGAGGGAAGACTGTGGAGGGACACAGGAAGAAGACAGCCGTCTGAACGCTGAAGAGGAAGCCTCAGAAGGAAGGAAGCAGGATGCGCAACCTGTATTTTATACTTAAAGCATCCAGAACCATAAGGCGACAGGTTTGTTGTCCAAGCACCTGGCAATGATTTGTGACAACATCCCCAGCAGGTGAATACAGACTTTGGCACCCAAGAATGTGGGTGCTTCTAGGATAGAAACTGAAAAACGGAGAGCCTAGCAGTGGTGGCGCACACCTTCAATCCCACCACTGGGGAGGCAGAGGCAGGCAGATCTCTGTGAGTTCGGGGCCAGCCTGGTCTATAGGGCGAGTTCCAGAGCAGGCTCCAAAGTTACAGAGAAACCCTGATCAAAAAAACAAAAGGAAAAAAAGAAAAACCCCAAACAAAACCCATTGTGTATAAGCATTGTATTTTAACCCTATCTAAGTCCAATTCTGCCCTGGAACTCCCACAAGGCACCCCGACACATATGCATATGCTTTCACACACACCCCTTTCCACTTTCTCTGGTAACATACTGGGTCCGGTTAATGTTTCCTGCTGGAATGTTGAGTGATCTTTTTGCCTTGATCTTGTGCAGGGGCCTACAGCTGCTGTGAGTTTACCAGTGCTCTGTCAGGCCCGGGGGCACAGCATTTCATGACACTCCTCTCCACCCTCCAGCTCTTAAAAGCCCTTTCTGCCTGCTCCCTATCCCAAAATGTTCTCAAGTCACCAGGAAATGGGGACCTTGCATCAGATCTGGAGTCTCTCAGCAAGAAGACCGCCTTCATCTCTTATGATGAGCAGTCTTTCCCTGCTCACACACCACAGTGTGCCGGGCACTGGTCCAAGTGTTTCATAATGTGGTACAAACCTGCTAAACTTGTGCTGGTGGTGGCTCAGTAGAAACACAAGCCATCGCTGGGCGGTGGTGGCACAAACCTTTGATCCCAGCACTCTGAAGGCAGAGATGAGCTCTGGGAGTTCAAGGCCAGCGTGGTCTACAGAGCGAGTTCCAGGACAGGCTCCAAAGCTACAGAGAGAAACGCTGTCTCGGAGAAAAAAAAAAAAAGACAACCCATCAGAACTTAAGTGTGGCCTTTCTCAAAGCTATATGGCTACTATGTGGAGAAGGTAGCATTCCAACTCAGGCCTTTCACATCACAAGCCTGTTTGCTAATGAAGCTTAGAATTATAAGAGAAGCCAGAATGATGCTCTCAAAACTCAGGCATGCTGTTTGTGGTGGCCCAGGCTGTAATCCCAGCACCCAGGAGGCAGAGGCTGAGGCAGGCAGGAAGATGTCTGTGAGCTCCAGGACAGCCAGGGCTGTATATTATGATACCCTGTCTCAAAAAATGATAACAGGAAACTCCCTCAGGCATTTGAGTCCCTGAGAATAAAGCCCCCATTCTGTTGTAATCCATACATTTGTAATCAGTTGTGGAGATTCTTATAAGTCAAACCTAATTATGAAGAAACCACCAGACCAAAAAAAAAAAAAAAATTCCTGAGCATGACGTCAGCCATGGACAGAGGAATGACACTGAGTCAGCAAGCTGGAGATGCACAGCTAGCAGAGGAGAATGCGGTGGCAAAGGTTGGTGACTGTGAAATGACAGCAAATGCTTGCGAGGATGTGGGGGCCACCGAACGTTTATCCGCTATGTAGGCACTGTGGAAGTCAGGGTGGAGGTTTCTCAAAAAAAAAAAAAAAAAAAAAACTAAAAGCAGAACTACCATGTTCTATAAGCACTCCGTGTACCGACACATCTCTGTTCACTGCCGTGCTGTGTACGTGACTAGGAAATGTCATTCATCAGATGGCCATCACAGACAGGTGAATTGTGTGGTTCAGGGGCTGGGGAAACGGTACAAACTTGCTGCACAACTTTGGGGGTCGGATTCCACAGAACCCACAGGAATCCCAGGTGGGGTTGGTCAGCCAGAACAGTGTGTGAAAATGTGTGCTTATTTTAAAAGGGGGAGTTCTGGGCTAAAGAGATGGGTCAGCCAGAGAGAGGGCTTACTGATTAAGAACACTGGTCAGTCTTGCGGAGGACCTGGGTTTGAATCCCAGCCCCCATTGAGTGACTTGCAACCATCTTTAGCATCAGTTCTAGAGGATTCAAGTCTTTGATTACAGGTGCCAAGCACCCATGTGCTGTACATACATACATACAGTCAAAACACTCATATACATAAAACAATGCAAGATTTTTTTTTTAAAACATGTATGTGCAGAAGAACAGAGTTCAGTTCCCAGAACCCAGAACAGCTCATACTCCCCTCTGAAGCTCCAGGGACTCTGGATTTTCAACACACACGCACGCACCCACGTGCATATACAAATAAATAAAAATGCAACATTTTTTGTTGTCATTGTTTTGTTTTTTTGTTTTTTTGAGACAAGGTTTCTCTATGCAGCTTTGGAGCCTGTCCTGGAGCTTGCTCTGTAGTCCAGCTCACAGAGATCTGCCTACCTCTGCCTTCCAAGTACTGAGATTAAAGGTGTGTGCCACCACTGCCGGGCCAGAAATAAAACTCTTAATAAAAGGAGCCCAGGTGTAGTGGCGCATACTTTAATCCCAGACTCGGAAGGCAGAGGCAGGAGGATCTCCGTGCATTTGAGGCCAGCCAAGGCTACATAGTGAGAGTCTAGCTCAAAACAAATCAAAAATAAAAACTAACCACCCCCCCCCCCAAAAAAAACCTCAAAAGCTTGAAAGAGAAAGGTCATTCAGATTCTGTTTTAAAGTGTGGCCGCTCCACAGAGCTGGGGGAACTTGCCTTTGGTGTGGTTTAATTTCACCACCCAGGCCATTTCAAGAAGTAAATGCGGCAATAATCCCCGCAAAGCTGCTGGGAAGCCTCCTGGCGCCAGATCATAGCTGCATCTGTCTTTGCTGTTATTATTGTTTAGCGAGCTGCACTCCGGGCCTGGCATGCGGTAGAGAGTAAAGACCGACCCCCGAGGAGCTGACAGTCTGCCCGTGGAAACAGATA
The DNA here is from genome assembly GCA_030556225.1 of Cricetiscus sungorus. Taxonomy (NCBI): domain Eukaryota; kingdom Metazoa; phylum Chordata; class Mammalia; order Rodentia; family Cricetidae; genus Cricetiscus; species Cricetiscus sungorus. The sequence continues at coordinate 2,792,622 of JANBXA010000736.1, forward strand.
TTAATCCCATCATCATGCTAATGGCCGTGTAATTATAAACTGAGATAAGTGCTAAGAAAGATCACCAACCACTTCTCTTTATCTTCCATTTCGTGCCGCGCCAGCTCGGGCAATCCCAGAGAGCTGTGTAGCAGCGGGGCTTAGCGGGCTGCGATGGCCTCTGATTTGGAGAGATGGTCCTGTCTGGCGGACTCCACACCGGGGTGGGGGTGGGGGGATGCCTGAGCTGGAGGATGACTTTAGGTTTCCTATCATTCTCTACCATATTCCCTGTAAGACGAGGTCCCCCACTAAACTGAAAGTTTACCGTTGTTGTTGGCTAGACTGGCTGGCCAGCAAGCACCCAAAATTTGCCTGCTTCTCTTTGCTCCCCAGCACTAGGGTTACAGGTATCCTGAAGAGATAGCCCACTCGAGAATGTGGCTCTGGCAGGTCTGGCTCTCCCCTTGTTAAAAAACGTTAGAGTACATCCCTGAAGCTAGACCCCCAAGATCCAGTCCCTAATCTAGCAGCTTCCTTCTCCTGAGTCTGACTTTGGCTCACCTAATTAACACGTCCATTTAAAGTAAACACCTCTTATCCAAACATGGGGGTTCCCCTTGAACCTTTATAAACTGCGAAAAGAGACCCTTTTCGCCTTCTGGGACAAGTACCCTGCCTCATATTCCTTCTTCTCGTTCCCCTTCTTCTTTATTCTTCCTCTATCTCTTGTCTTTGTCCCTAATCCCTCCTGCCTTCTGTCTCTCTGGGGCAAATAAATCTCCTTTGTGCTGAGAACTTGGTCCCTAGCTGATATTTTCCCATTTACACTCACAGCTGTCTCCAGCTTATAAACGGATGCCGGGAATCTAATTCATATCCTCATGCTTCACAGCCGTGTTCTTACCCACAGGACCCTCTGCCCAGGCCCCCAAATCTCCTTCCTACCTGGGGTCAAGACAAGGAAGGGACAGCACTGAGATAGGAGCCTGCAACCTTCTTCCTCCAACCCTGCCCAACCACGGTTCCCCTGACGTAGTCAGCTTTTTGTCACTGTGAGAAGATAGTTGGTAACAGATGGTCAATTTAAAGCAAGCGTGGTGGTGGACGCCAGTCATCTCAGAACGTGGGAGGCTGAGGCAAGAGGGACCTTCCAGGGCTGCACAGCAAGACCTTGTCTCAGAAAAAAAGCAGTTTAGCCTGCTCATTGGAATACACCAGTAGGAGTGTGTGTGTGTGTGTGTGTGTGTGTGTGTGTGTGTGTGTGTGTGTGTGTGAGCAGGAGAGGGCTTGCCTTGGATTCACCAGTCAGGGGCAAGGAGCATGGCTCAGTGGTACAATGCTTACCTAGCTTGTGTAAGACCTTGAAGTCCAGCCTCAGCACCACAAAAATAAAATAAAAGGTGATAGGTAGATATATAAATAGATGATAGTATAGATAATTAGATAGTAGATGATGGATGGATGGGTGAGGAAGAAGAAATAAAACCCTTACAAAGCTTAAAGTTTGGTTCATCATTTCAAGTTTCAGCCCATGGCTAGCTGGCCCTGTGACTTTGGGGAGAGAAGGCCTGCACACCTGTGGCAGCCAGGAAGCAAAGAGTTGGGTCCTGATAGCCCCTAAAGGTCAGGGCCCCTAGTGAATTCACTTCCTCTAAGTTTTTGCCTTCTAAACGTTCCACTCTCTCCCAGTAGTACCACAGGTTGGCGACTCAGCCTTAGATACATGGCCTTTGGGAGCTATTCAAGATCCAAGAGACAGTGTCTGCTTCGCAGTGTCAGGAGCCTAGATAGCATTGATTTCCATTGGGGGTCGGCAGTGGTGGAAGTAGAAGGAGGGCATATGGATTTCTCAGGAATGGAACGGGCTGAGTCCACTGCTGTGGCTTGAATAAAAATGGCCACTATAGGTCCATAGAGAGCAGCACTAGTAGGAGGTGTGGCTTAGTTGGAGGACGTATGTCATTATGGAGTAGGCTTTGAGGTCTCAGTGTGTCTCAGTCTTTTTCCTACTGCCAGGGGATCAAGATGTAGAACTCTTAGCTCCTTCTCCAGCACCGTCTCTGCCAGCATGCCTCCATGACAATAATGGACTAAACCTTTGAAACTGTAAGCCAACCCTGATCAAATGTTCTCATCTTTAAGAGTGGCTGTCGTCTTGGTGTCCCTTAACAGCAATAAAACCTTAAGACACCTCCCCCCCAAAGACAAAGGAAGACTTTGGAACACTGTGACCAAGCAGTGGTTTGTAAAACTATGGTTGCAACAATGTATCCTTACGTCCTAGTTTGCTTTTCTATTGCTGTGATAAACCTTCACCACCAAAAGCAAGTTGGGAAGGAAAGGGTGTATTTCAGCTTCACCACTGAAGGAAGTCAGGACAGGAGGTCAAGGCAGGAACCTGGAACAGAATCACAGAGAAATGCTGCTTACTGAAGACTCACTCGCTGGCTCCTGCTTCCTTCTTGTGTAACCCAAGACTAGAAAGGCTACACTGGGTTGAACAATGAGTTGAACCCTCCCCCATGTCAGCCTACAATTAAAACATTTCCTTGAAGACATGGTCATAGGCCAATCTGATCAAGGCAATTCTTCAATTGAGGTTCTCTCTTCCTTGTTGACTCTAGGGTTATGTCAAGTTGGTAGTAAAAAGCTTGGGGACTGGAGAGATGGCTTGGTGGTTAAGAGCACTAGCTGCTCACCCAGAAAACTGAGGTTTGTTCCCAGCACCCACATGATGGCTCACAACTGTTTGAGGGGATCCAATGCCTTCTTCTAGCCTCCATGGGTACTACAAGAGTATATGGTGCACAGGCATACACACCAGCAAATAGCCATAAACACACTGTAAGACCTTAAAACAACTAACCAGCACACCCAGAGTTAACTTGTATTATCTTATAGGCCACTGTGATCGACAACAGTGTATCTCTGCATTAACTTGCATGACTGTGATTGGTTAAAAACTTAGTGTTTCTAATTGTTTAGTGAAGATATTTTTGAAATGATGAAGGAGGGGCTGGAGTCTTGGCTCTGTGGCACTTGCTGCCCTTGCCAAAGACTCCTGTTTGATTCCCAGCATCCACAAGCATCTCACAACCATGAGTAACTCAGTTCCTACCTCTCTTTCACACTGAGAGGGCTGGGATTAGTAGTGCATGTCACCGTGTCCACTCTTTCCATGGATTCCAAGGATTGAACTCATGTCATCAACCTGTGTGGGTAGCACTGTAGTCACTGAGCCATCAGTCGGTAGAGCATGAGAGTCTTGATCTCAGGGTCAAGGGTTCCTGCCCCACATTGGGCGCCATTTTGTTCCGAGTATTTTTTCCAGCTGGTCTGATCCTACAGCCATGTCATCCCCAGATAACACACAGAGACGCTGTAGTTGATATAAGGCTATTAGCCTGTTACTAGTGTTTCTTATTGGTTAGATCTGTCTTGAATATTAACCCATTTCTATCAATCTAAGTATTGTCATGTGGTCTTATCTTACTGGAGAGAGGATCCAGACCTCTGTTCTCTCTCCTTCCTACATGTTGAATTTCCTCCTACCTCTCCCTGAATCCTCCTTGTCTCCTACTCCCGCCTATCTTGCTTTCCTATTGGCCAACAGTGCTTTATTCATTAACCAATATGAGAAACATTAATAGAATGACATCTCCCATCATTCCTTGTTTTTGTTTGTTTCTTTGTTTTCAAGGTAGACTTTCTCTGTGTGACCCTGACTGTCCTGGAACTTGCTTTGTAGACCTGGCTGGTCTCGAACTCACAGAGATCTGCCTGCCTCTGCCTCCTGAGTGCTGGGATTAAAGGTGTGGGCCATAACCTACCAGCATTGGATCTCTTACCTTTACCTGGGACTTGCCAACTTGGCAAAGTGTGCTGGACAGAGAGCCCCCAGGGATCCATCTGTCTTTGCCTCTGGGATAAAAGCTCATACTACTATGCCTAGCATTGCTTTTATGTGAGTTCTGGGGATTGAACTCGGGTCCTTGTGTTGTGTAGCCAGTACTTTACCCACTGAGACATCTGAGGAAGTGTTCTTGCCCTGGCATCTGTGTTTTCTGCTCCCCAGAGTTTACAGGTAGGTGCTTTTGGGAGTATCCTTTGCATCTTACCATCTGTGTCTGGGTCACCCAGCCCTTGTCAGTGCTTGTGGCTTGGGAGGTATCTCTGCGATATGCAAGCTCATGCCTGGGATGGTGCTTCTTCATCGGGAGTGGGGGGATTTGAAAAGGGAAGCCTAACATTTGAAAAGCAGAGACTCAGTTAAGCAAAAAAAAGAAGCAGTAACAATTATGCTGGGGGGGGGGGAAGAGGAACTGCCCAGACCCTATGCCAGAGCTTCTTTCCTACTTCCCAGCTGTGTGATCTCGAACGAGCTGTTGAATCTCTCTTCCTTAGTTACCTCCTGTGTCCAGTGACCCTTAAAGTCAGAAAATAATAGCTACTCCATAAGCAGGGTTGTCGGGGTTAGTAAGTAAAGTTTTTAATAGAAGCTGCTTATATGATATACCCTTTATTAGTATCACCTTGCCAGACAGTGGCTTTAACCCCAGCAACTGGGAGACAGAGACAGCAGATCTTTATGAGTTTGAGGCCAGCCTGGTCTACAAGCTAGTTCCAGGACAGTCAAGAGTTATACAGAGAAACTCTGTTTTTTTTTGGGGGGGGGCACAAATAAATAAATAAATGAATAAATATTACTTTCTTTTCTTTTTTTGTTTTTTTTTTTTTTTTTTTTTGAGACAGTCATATACCAGGCTGGCCTCAAACTCACAGTGATCCACCTGCCTCTGCCTGATGAGTGCTGGGATCAAAGGTGTGCGCCACCACCAATATTACCTTTCGATGACAGTTGTAGCACACAGAGCTGCATACCATTGATAAAGTGGTGGTGATTTTCAAGGTGTGGTATCTCATATAACTTTTTCCTCTCTTCACTTTGCACTTTGAGGGTTCTGACTTTGGCCAAGACTAGACAGAGGTCTAGGGCTTCAAAGGAGAGTAATGGGCTGGAGCAGTGCCCATGGTCTACCTGGCAACAGAAGGGATGGGGCTCACAGTACCAGCTCCCTGTGAGGGGCTGGACCCAAAGAAAAGATAGAAGGAACTTGGGGCTGCCCAGATCGTTGGCTCCTGAAAATTCCTTATTCTTGCTCCCCAAGTCCTTCAAACAGAGCTTCCACTAACCCTCTTTCTCTTTCCCTCCCCTTCCTTCTTCCCTTCTTCCTCCCCCTTACTTATTCTAAAAATACACACACCAACACACATATGTATTTGCTGTTCTTCTGAAATATTTTTTTAATTTACATATTTATTTATTTAACTGGTTTTATTTACTTTGTGTTTGGGGTGGTAGAACGGTATCACGACAAGCACATGAGTCAGAGGACAACTTTTTTTGGGGGGGGAGGCAGCTCTTTCCCACCTCCAGGACTGTACTCGGGTCATTGGGGTTGGTGACAAGTGTCTCTGCCTACTGAGCAATCCCCACTGGCCCAGTTAGTTCATTTTTGAGATAGAGTCTCCTGTGGTCTAGATTGGCCTTTCACTCTTCACGTGGCTGAGGATGACCTTGAACTCCTGCTCTTCCCATTTCTGCCCCCAGAATGCTGGGATTAGAGGCGTCCATACCATACAAAACGTTGAGGATTGAGCCAGGAACTTCCTGTGAGCTAGGTGGCTGTTCCACCACCTGAGCTGCCTCCCAGACTTTTTCTGAAAATGCAAATTTAAGTGGTTATCTTGAAGCTTCCTGTGAGGTCTGGTTATTCAGTTTTAAAAGGCTCCCTGCATCTGCCGCACTGATACCAGACTGTTCCAGTGAGAGAAGATAGATGCAGAGTGGTTACATAGGAAAGATTCAGGGTTGGAGCTGGGTGTAGAGGAACACACCTTTAATCTCAGCACTTGGGAAGCAGAGACAGGCGGATCTCTGTGAGTTTGAGGCCATCCTGGTCTACAGAGCGAGTTCCAGGACAGGCTCCAAAGCCACAGAGAAACCCTGTCTCGAAAAACCAACCAACCAACCAACCAACCAACCAACCAAACAAACAAACAAACAAACAAAATAAATAATAAATAAATAAAATAAAAATGAAATTACTATTACACTCATTTATTTAGTGCTTTGTGTGTGTGTTCGCATGCATGTGCACACACACCTGGGTGCTATGAGAGTTGGTCCTCTCCTTCCACCACGATGGTTCCTGGGTAAACTCCGTGGTCAACAGGCTTGCCAGCAAGTGCCTTTAGTCACTAAGCCACACCACGGGCCCCCTTTTCAGTGTTTTGAAGTTACAGGGGATTTATCAGAAGATAAAATGCCTGCCGAAGGATCATGAGGGACCTGGGTTCAATGCCCAGCACTCAGGACTTGAGGAGGTAGCTCAGTGGGTAAAACAGTCACAAGGACACTCGACACCGGCGTTTAACTCCCCAGCTGCAAGGAAATGTCAGATGGTCATGGTGCAGCCTGTAATGCAAGGCGGAGACAGATGGCTTCTGGAGCAAGCTGGCGGTCGGACCAGCTCATACCAGTGAGCTCTAGATTCAAGTGAGAAACCCTGCCTCCTCAATAAATGAAGTGGAAAGAAATAGAGGGAACTCCCGACGTCCATTATAGGCCTCCACATGCCCAAACGAGTACACATGCACACACCACACACACACACACACACACACACACACACACGCACACACATTTTTTTCCCCCCAAGGTCAGGTTTCTCTGTTCATCTTTGTAGACCTCTAACTCACAGAGATCCACCTGCCTCCCCAGTGCTGGTATTAAAGGTGTGCACCACACTACCACCACTCCATATGCTATACAGTTTTCAATATTTATAAACACCCATAGCGTCTCCACACTCCGGCCATGTCTGGTATATGGTGCTGGGGAATGGATGAAGGGTACTGTGCAATTCTAGGCAAGCACTCCACTTACTGGACCACATAGGCCACATTTCCTTTAACTGCTCATCCATACACAGCCATCTGGGTTGCTTCAACCTCTTGGTTATTGTAGATAATTCTGCTACAAACATGGGCGCATAAAAATCGGTTTGAGGACTGGAAAGATGGCTCAGTGGATTAAGGCACTTGCTGTCAAGCCTGATGACCAGAGCTCAATTCCAGGAATCCACATAGTGTTAGGAGAGATCAGATTCCTACAAGTTTTCCTCTGCCCTCCATCTACAGAGATGCCATGACAAGAGCACACCCACATGAACGCACACACCAATGCATAAATGCGATTAAACATCAAAAGATCTGTTTGAATCCCGATGCTGATTATTTTGGGTCTTCACTCAGACTTTGAATTGCTGAATCATGTGGTGGGTCTATTTTGGGTTAGAATTCGAAGTATGAGCTTCTACTGAGTCAGTCAATGACTCACATGGAGGAAAGCCCAGTGGGAAAGAGCTTTTAAGAGCCTGACGTTGGCTACCATGGAGAGCAGCGCACTGTACTCTCAAAAATGGAGAAGAGTAGATTCGAAGAGTTCTCCCCACAAGAAAATGATGAAGAGGTGAGGCTTTCTGCATTCATCAGCTTGATTTAGTCATTCCTCAAATGTCAAGTATCTCAGAATGTCATGTTATGTATTATAAATACACACAGTTTTTGCCAATTAAAAACAAATTGATTAAAGCAGGGTGTGGCATGCACACTTATAATCCCACCACTCAGGGACAGAGGAAAGAGGATTGCATGGGGCCAGCCCGGTCTGCATAGAGAATTCCAGGCCACAGCTATATAGCAAGACCTTGACTCACTGTCTCAAAATGATAGCTAGCTAGATAGATAGATAGATAGATAGATAGACAGACAGATAGACAAACAGACAGACAGATGGTGGGGGATGTCCTTCTGTATATATGTTTCTCTTATTGGTTGGTGAATAAAACAGTTTGCCCAAAAGCCAGTGGCGACAGGAAGACAGGTGGGGCTAGGAGACAAGGAGAAGGCTGGAAGAGAAGCACTGAGGGGAGTCGCCATGTAGAGACTGGGAAGATAGGACGCATCAGGCATTCTCCAGGAAGCCAAGACCACATGGAAATGCATAGATTTATAGAAATGGTTTAATAATTAAGACAGAGCTACCGATAAGAAGCCCTAGCCACCGGCCAACAGTTTTACAATTAATATAAGTCTTTGTGTGTTTATTTGGGGCTAAAGGGGAGCAGGACTGGTGAGAAAGAGTTCCAGCAACAGCAAGATACATGGATGGATGATAGACATAAATAGATACATAGATACATGATTGATAGATACACCAGTAGATGATAGAGATAGATACATGGATAGATGATAGCTAGGTGATAGATAGATGATAGGTAGATGACCAGTGCTTGAGCAGTTGAGGTAGGTGGACCAGAAGTTCCAAGTTGGGTAGGCAAGGTGGCTCAGCCACTTAGACCTCCATGGCGCACATGGTGGCAAGAGAAACCTAACTCCTGCCAGTCAACATGGTAGTTCCACACAACTACCATGGCACCTGCCTTCTGCCCCCAATAAATAAAGTCTAAAGATAAAAGAACTTTGAGGTAATCCTTGGCTACATAATGAGTTCAAGGCCAGCCTGGGCCACCAGAAATTCTGTGCAAAAAAAAAAAAAAAAAAAAAAAAAAGGGAAGGAGGGAGGAAGAAACAAGGAAAGAAAGATAAAAACATGGGTTTAAAGTGATTTTTAAAAAATTAGTAATGCTTTAGAAAATTCATTTTACTATGATAGGGATGATGATAGGAGGTGCTTTTGCCAGCTGAACCATCTTGCTGCCTGGCCTTGAACTTGTGACTCTCCTGCCTCTACCTCCCATGTTCTAGATTTACAGGTGTGCACTACCACACCTAGTTTTCAGTTTTTAAATTTTATTTATTTGTTTTTTTTTTTTTTGAGACAAAAATTTGCTGTGTAGCCCTGGCTGTCCTAGAACTCTCTCTCTGTAGACCAGGTTGGCCTCGAATCTGGAGATCCACCTGCTTCAGCCTCCTGAGTACTGGGATCAAATGAGTGAGTCACCACACTCGATTTATTTTAATGTTTTAAAACTTTTTTTTTTTTTAATTGTGAGACAATGAGTTGAGGATCTGTCTCCCTGTGTAGCTGTATACCATTTCCCGAAGGCTAAGACGAGACAATCTGTTCCACAGAACGCAGGAGCAGTGTAAGGGCTAGGAAGCCTGCTTCAGCCCCTACCCAGGGTCCCAGAGGTGAAATGCTTTGAAGGAGGGGTAGAAGATTTCTATAGTAACTTCACACACAGTCCGAGGGTCCTGAGCTTTATTTCATATGCTTTTTATTGTTCTCGAATAGTCCGGACCTACTTCTAACTTCTCCATGCTTCTTATTCTAGTTTCTTCCTCCTTTCTAAAAAAAAAAAAAAAAAAAAAAAAAACGCTTCTCCTTCAGGAGCCTTGACGTGATAAAGAAATCTCTCTCATTGGTCAAAAGCACGTTACTAGAGGCAGCCGTAAGGAGCAGAGACATTTGCGGTATCAGTGCAAGGGACCAAGGCCACAGGAGCAAAGCCATGAGCAGACAGGGAGTGACAACTTTAAGACACAGATCTGTTGTTAGGGAAGAATTAGCATGCTTTTCTTAGAAACCTTGGTAGACAGGCGGCTGTGACTCTGACCTTGTGTAAAGCTGTAACGTTTCCTTTTTACGAAAAGCCTTCAGAGCAGTTTGAATTTGCTCTGAGGCGAAAAGTGAGCTAATAGTGTGCAGTAGTCTGAGTAAGAGAACCAGGCAGGCTGTTAAGAGTTGACACCCGCTGTGTCTCTCATGGCTCCGCGAGAAAGCAGAGTAGAGCAAAGGCAGTCTCCCTCTCCAGGCTGCAGACCCAGAGTTGTGGCAGGACAGAGGGCCTCCGTGTTTCCAGGCTCTTCCGTGCGTGGGAACAAGGCTTGGGGTTCAGAGAGTGGGTACTGGTGTGGAGAGCTGCAGCGTGAAGCGGAGTTTCTCTAAGGAAATAATGACCATGCCTTTTCGATGTAATAGCTTTCAGGCCCTTGCTGCTGGGTTGGCTCAGAGAGCAATGGCTGCCTCCCCGACCCGGCTTTTGCTGGAAACGATCACCGGCGCCACCTAGCGGCAGGATAAGCAGCGCCAGAGTGCATTCACTTTCGTCCCTTCTGCGGTTGCTTCCTTTTGACGCAGAACCCCTCTCCTGGTCACGTATACACATCCCAACAACAATTATCCTCTAGAATAATAATACAGACTCTGTGGGCCAGGGATTTGGACAGATCACACGGTGGAAGGCATCTGCCTGCTTGACGGTGTCTGGAATTACCAGAATCATCTAGAAAGCTTCTTTCACTCATTGGTGGGGCGCTGGCTGGGCTGGCGTGATTCCAAGGCTGAGCTACCTCGTGCTAAACAGGCGCTCTACCTACCACACTGCCGTACACTGGGGACTGGAGAGAGGGCTCAGCGGTTAAGAGCACCGGCTGTTCTTGCAGAGGACCCAGGTACAGTTCCCGGCACATATGAGACAGCCCACAGCCGCCTGTACCTCCAGGTCCAAGGCCTCCGACCCTCTCTCTTGGCTTCTATGAATACTATACTCATTGTTGCACTTACATACACTCAGACAAAATATGCATATACGTAGGATTAAAAGAAAAATCTTCTCTTAGAATTCATATTTTAAGGCCTGGGAGTGGCGGTGCACTCCTTTAATCCCAAAATTCGGGAGGCAGAGGCAGATGGATTTCTGTGAGTTGCGGCCAGTAAGCCAGCCTGGTCTACAGAGCAAGTTCCAGGACAGCCAAAGCTGTTACAGAGAAGCCCTGTCTCAGAAAAAAAAAATTAAATATATATTACATATTTGTATATTACACACACACACACACACACACACACACACACACACACACACACACGGATTGGGTCTCCTTGAGCGTTTTTTTGTTTTAATTACATATCTGTACATATGTCTGCCCACAGGTTTGAACATGTTAGTGACGTGTCCTCAGGTGCCAGAGGAGTATGTGGATTCTCTGTAACTAGAGTTACAGGTGGTTGTGAACCCCCTGGAATAGGTGCTGGAACGGAACTCAGGCCCTCTGCAAGAGAAGCTCGCATGTTTAGACACTGAGCGATCTCTCCAGCCCCACCAGGATGATCTTTATGACTCCCCGGCCTCCTCCTCCTCCTCCTGAGTGCTGGGATTACAGATGTGCACTGTCTTGCCCAAGTGCTGCTGGTGATTTTCAAGGGTACAATATGTTGTTGTTGTTGTTATCATAACTCTAGTCACTATGTTGTACAGTGAAATATAATTCAGCTTTTAAAAAGAAGGAAACCCTGTCACTTCGACAACACAGATGCTCCCCGGAGGATGTTATGTTCTGGGAAATGAAACAGACACAGAAAAAGAAACACCGAATGATGTCACCCAAATGAAAGATCAAAAAAAAGTCAAACCCATAGAAGCGGAGAGGAGAAGGGGTATTCTAAGAAGTTGGGGTGGGGGTTGGGAACTGGGAACTTGAGTTTGGGGTGTGGGGACACTGAGATGGGCTGTCTTTTTGATTATGAAGTGCACTAACCCCACGGGCAGGTAGCAGAATGGGGGTGATGCTCTGAGTTTCAGAAGAAGAGGCAGTTTTCGGTGTTGCTTCTTACAGATTTCAGAGAAGCCTGAAGGCTTCCTCAGAGTTCCCAGCAGGCAGCAGGGAAGGAGGTGGAAGGGGGTGCACAGGTAGCCTCTTTGAGTGTAGCAACTTCACTTGGAAAAGTGAGGAATCCAGGTACCTAGGGAGCCAGCCTCTTGCAGGCTCCAGAGACTCTGCCTGTGCCTGTGAGGCTGCCGCTGGTATGGTGGCCTGGCTAACAGGCAGGTGATGTCAAAATGACAAGGTCACGGTGATGGGCACGGCATGATCTGTAGTTTAAGAACACATTTGCACTTTATTCTGTGGGAAGAAAATACCACACACACACACACACACACACACACACACACACACACACACACACACACACACACAGGCGCGTTGCGCAAGCTCTCTCTCTCTCTCTCTCTCTCTCTCTCTCTCTCTCTCTCTCTCTCTCTTTTAGTACAGTTAGGAAAAACCCATGGTCTACATGGTGGTGGGAGACCTAGCATTCCAGTTGGACTGGTTCAATCACATCGTTTAAGGGACCACCCTTAGGACGGTGGATTCATCTTAAGCCGTGCCAAAGAGATGGGAGGAATGATTAGTCCTTTAGAGAGATGCTCTGCAGGTCCTTCCTAGAGTCCCCTCACACGCTGCAGGGTCTTAAGTCTGCCCCCTTTCTTCTGAGTTACTCTCTAGATCATAAATTCTCTGGGTTTCCCCCAACATTTTGGGATCCCTTGCTCTTTAGCTAGAGCCCCACCCCCACCCCACCACGTGGCTGCTTGCCTCTGACCTCCATAACTGGGTTAAATGGCTGGCCCCTTCTCTCCTCCACTCTCCCCGCAGAGGCTGACATTTACAGCTTGCCTGCCTGGAGATTTTCTCTTAATCTCGAATAAAATTGTCCCCAAACTTCCATTTGAGTCATTTCTTAAATCTTACCCCTTAGACAGGGTTTCACTCTGTAGCCCTGGCCATCCTGGAACTTGCTCTGTAGACCAGGCTGGCCTCAAACTCAGAGATCCTCCTGCTTCTGCTCCTGAGCTCCTGAGTGCTGAGATTAAAGGTGTGTGTCACTGCCCAGTCTCTTAAATCCTTATATTAATGAGACAAAGGACCCCAAGAGGGGATCCTGGTTTCCCCTGTGTCTGTTTGCTCCGAGTTAACCTTTAACCTAGATGTCATCCAAAATGACATCGCCACTCAGGGTGGCGATATTTGTGAACCTTCCCCTGCACAAAGAGGTGAGGAGAAGGAGAAAAGCATCAACTCCATCAGAGTCAAGACAAGACGAGATTTTGGAATGCCTGACTGCCTTTGTTTCCCCTCCCTGTAAAGGCTGCTAGCTAGTTAAAGAAGGCGTGGAAGGCAGATCTCGAGGGTGCTAAGTCTCTATCTGAATAAGAAGCAGCTTAGAGATTCAGTTTCTGGTTCTGTGCATCTGCCGGACTGATTACAGAAATGTGGATAATTCAAGGGCGAGGGAGAAATAAATGCAGGATCTCTACTGAGTCAGTGTTTTCAGGAGATCTCGTAGCTCCTCGGTCGAGCCACACTGAGCTGATGACCCACATTCTGGCCTTCAGTCAGGTGAGGAGATAAACATCTCTCTTACTCGAATGACTTTAAATATATGTATATGCTGGGGTATGTTTATAGAGGCACAGGGAGGGGGCAGGTTTGTCTTTAGGAACGGCCCACCTCACCTGTTTATTTGTTGTGTATGTGAGCATCGTCTATCTTGTGCGTTCTACAGCACACTTATGGAGGACAGAGGACAACTTGTGGGTGTCCATGCTCCCCGCCCGCCTTGATGGTCCTGGGGATCGAACTCATGCTGTAGGACTTAGCAGCAGATGCCTTTATCCTGGGAACCGTCTCATCACCCTTTATGCCCTTGTTCTTCAGAAGAAGGTCTTTCTCTGGAATCCGGGGCTGATGGGTCTGGCTAGACTGGCTTTGAACTCCCGTCTCAGCCTCCAGAGGGCTGGAAACACAGCGTACGCAGCACCATGCTCGGTTTAAAATACTCGTTTACTTAAAAAACAACGTTGAAGTTGGCTAAAAAGGGGTGTTTTACACATATATTTAAGCCCCGAAGTAAATTGAAAGAGGGGCTAGGAGAAATAGTAAGACACACCCCCGAGTGTGTGTGTGTGTGTGTGTGTGTGTGTGTGTGTGTGTGTGTGTGTGTGTGTGTGGTTTAAGCCACCCTGTACTTGGGATGGACAGTCAGTCCCTAGTGAGAGCTGCACACCCCTTCCCAGCTGTTTTTACTCTGCCTCCTCCCAGTGTCTGTGAGCCAACACCTCAGTTCTCAGTTTATGATTAGTTTGCAAGTTTAGGTCCCTGGCCAGGTGCAACCTCACACTTCCCCCGGTTTTGGTTATGTTTGTGGTGTTCAAAGGGCAACTTGCATCACACGGCTTGCTTGTGTGCTCCTTTTAGGGGAATTTTAAAAATTAAATACATAAAAAAGAAGAAGCAAACTTGTAACGGGTTTATCAGAAGGATCTATCTGGCTGACTCATATCAGTGGTCTGCAATGAGGTGGTATCTCATCCTAAAAGCTGCAAAGGGGGGGGAGGTCACAGGGAGGTCAGCTTCTCAGGCAGCAGGGATGTGATGCAAGCAGAGAGAGAGAGAGAGAGAGAAAGAGAGAGAGAGAGAGAGAGAGAGAGAGAGAGAGAGAGAGAGAGAGAGAGAGAGAGAGAGAGAGCACAAGCGTACATGGGGTGAATAGTTCACCGTCCTCATCATCCGGGGAGGTGGCAGGGGATTTTCTTCACATGCTGAGCCAGGTGACCTGGAAATTTTCTGACTTTGGAAGACAGCCTATCGTAAATAAAGTTCAGTTAGATGACTTGGCTATTGGAACAGGGAACTCCACCGTGGTTTGGTCTGGTCTTCCGGGGGGGCCGGTTCAGGAAGTAGCGCACAAAAGCCTCTGGTGAGGTGGCTTTAATTACTAGTGAGAACACTGTAGCATGGGCGGTTCAAGCCTTTAATCCCAGCTGTCTCAGAGGTTGAGGCAGGAATAGAAGCAGGAGGGGGGAAACACGAACAGGAAGAAGAGGAAGAGAAGGAGGAGAAGGAAGAAGAAGAGGGGTAGGAAGAGGAAGAAGAGAAATAAAAGTAGGAGGGGGAGGGAGGGCTGGGAGGTCTCTCAGCTGGAGATGCTTGTAGCATCCGCAAAGACATCACCACGTAAACTGAGTGTGGTAGTACGGGCCTGTAATCCCTTCGCTCAGGAAATGGAGGAAGCAGGAGGACCAGAAGTTCAAGGCCATCCCAACTCCGGCAGGCAGAATCTGAGGCCAGCTGAAGGGTATGGGGCTGGGGAGGAGGAGGGGAATGCATAGAGAAATGACTTTTGCTCGAGCGCCACCTGGAGGCGCGTGGCGGAGCTGCAGAGAGAACCTGGAAATGTACAGAAGCAGCCCTTGAGGTTTCGAGTGTCCTTAGGTGACTGACAGGAGGAGGGGCATCCCCAGAACAGGAGGTGCGGACGAGAGAGAGGCTTGCATCCTTGTGAGAGAGCAGGCGAGGAAGAAGGTCCAGGTGGGGAATAAAGAAATAGCTGAGTGTTCTAACCCGGCAGCTGCAGGCAGCCTGCCAAAGCGTTTCAATTACCGAGCTGACACCATTTTTATTTATTTATTTATTTATTTTTCTCTCCTCTTCATGCGTCTGACTAATATAAAAAAGTGACTGGAAGCCTTTATGACCTAAGATGACTATGAAGGTCATTAGACTCGCATCCTATGGCACCTAAAGTCCCAGACAAAAAAATGAACGTGCTGGGCATGGCGGCACACGCTTTTAACACCAGCACTTGGGACGCAGAAGCAGGGCAGATCCCTGTGAGTTCGAGGCCAACCTACTCCACATAACCAGGACATCCAGGACCACACGGAGAAAGCCTGTCTCCAAAAAACCCAAAACCGACTACACAAAAAAAGACTTAGACCCAAAGGAAGTGGATAATGGGGAAACTTAAAATACACGTGTGTGTTTGGTTTTTGTTTTTTGAGACAGAGCTCAAGCTGCCCTTCAGTTGGCTACGTAGCCAAAGATGACCTCTAACGTCCGATCCTCTGTGCTAGGGTTACAGGAGTGCGTCGCTCTATCAAGTTAGGGTGCTGGGGCCTGGCTGGATCACGGGCTTTTCATGAGTGCTAAGCAAGTACTTCATCAGCTATGCTGCACCCCAGTCCCAGTCCTCATCACGCCATTTCATGCATGTCTACAACCGCGGTTTGCTCATAGTGGTCCTGAGCCATTGCTCTGTCTTGTCCTCCCCCGCCCAATTGCTCTCCTTCCCCCCCCCCCCTTTACGTTGTGTGTGCGTACATGTAGACTCCGCTAAGGAGAGAAAGCATACAGCATGCCTTTTCTTTCTGAGTCTGCTTCATCTTCAGGTTCATCTATTTTTTCCCCCCCTGGAAAGATGTAATTCATTTTTTTCTCCTTTATGTGTGAATAAAACTCTCTTGTGTATTGATTGTTTTCTGAAACAGTATTTTTTTTAAATTTTTTTTTCATCATGCATGGCTGTGTGTTGGTATGTGCACAAGAGTATGTCCTATGTCAGATTCCCTGGAGCTGGCATTGCAGGTGGTTGCCATCCTTCATCCTTTTAAAATGGTATTTTAGGGCTGGAGAGATGGCTCAGAAGTCAAGGGCACTGGCTGCTCTTCCGGAGGTCCTGAGTTCAAGTCCCAGAGACCACATGGTGGCTCACCACATTGGTGCCCTCTTCTGGTGTGCAGGCATGCATGCAGGCAGAACAACTGTACACGTAATAAAGCAATGAAAATGGTATTTGAATTAAGTCTTTGAGACTTTATGGAATGTATTTTGATCATATTCACCACCCTCCCAGGTCTACTGCCCTCCCTACCCACTCTGTCTCATTTCCCCCCCCCATTGTCTCTATCAACCCACCCTTAAAGAATGGACTCTCCCTCTCCAATACCTCCTCAGATAGGGCGTGGGACTTTGAGCCCACCTCCCCCACCGTGATGGGATGGTTTGAGCTTACACAGGTTTGTCTTCTGCATGCCTGTCCTAATTTCCGTGAGTTCATGTGTGCAGGTGGCTGCCCTACCGTGACCCCAAAGCTGTTTCATTGTCATCTATCATCCCAGACTCTTATATTCTGTCTGCATTCTTGTTTTGCTTTGCTTTTTTTTTTTTTTTTTTTTTCCTTTTGATTCCAGGTGCCCATCCTGGAATTTACAATGTAAACCAGGCTGGCTTCAAACTCACGGAGATCCACCTGCCTCTGCCTCCCAAATGCTGAGATCAAAGTTGTGCACCCCTGTGCCCAGCTCTACCCTCTCCTTCTCCGTGATCTCTGAGCTTGGCAAGGAGGGGAAGTAGACTTCTCACCTGGGGCCAAGCACTCTTGGCTCTCTTAGTCTCTTGTGGATTTGAACCACATTTTCTTCATCTGTGCCTTGGTGGGTTTGTGTCCTTGGTTTCAAGGTTTGGCTGTCCTGTAACAGTATTGCAATAAGCATGGGCATGCAAGTGTCTCTGTGCTGGGTTGACTTAGGCTCCTTTGTGTGTGCCCAGAGGTGGTACAGCTGGGTGATATGGTAGGCCTGGTCCTTTTGTTTTTTAATCTTTGGAGGAACCTCCATCCTGGTTTCCATAGCGGCCGCATCCGCTTACACTCCTAGCGGGGGTGAATAAAGGGTCCATTTTGTCTCATTATCTCTAACATTTTGTCTTTGATTTCCTGGATGATGGCCACATTGAGTGGGGTGAAATAGAATCTCAATGTAGTCTCAATTTGCATTCCCTGATGACTAAGGAGGGAGAATGCTTCTTCCTGTATTTATTGGCCCTCTGTTTTCCTCCTCTTGAGAACTTCCTGTTCCTTCCATTGGCCCGTTTACCGACTGGGTGATGTGTTGTTTGGCATGCCTACGTCTCCACCAGCCCTGTGCTCATAGACAGGGCGGCCACTTCACCTCAATGTATGCAATGTATTATGAGCAAATTCACCTCCATTAACCTCTGTTATCTCACCCCCACCCGAAAACACCCCTTCTTCCAAAGTGTCCCCTTATACTTCCATGCAATTGTATATGCATGTTAACTCTCGCGCACGCATATGTGTGTGTGTGTGTGTGTGTGTGTGTGTGTGTGTGTGTGTGTGGTGTACACAGCCACAACTGCTGTGTGTCCTGAGAAATCCCTCACTCCTCTTTTACAAACGCAGACTCCCACACACTGAGAACCCCTCACCCACACAGACCAGTCCTATGAAGTCAGGGACAGCTGGGTTCACCACTAGCCGCACCCTTGTTGGAGATCTGTTCACAATGAGAAAGGAAATTATCCATCTTCACTCAGCCCTGCTTTTATCCAACACTGAAGACAGAAGGCTTTTAGTCCTATAATAATTTTCAGCTTTTTCTCCCAGCACGTCCCTCAGGGATAGGCCAAATGACAAAAACAGGGCAAGTTCATTTTTCTCACAGTCAGGAGGCTGGAAGTTGGAGATCAAATGTCAGTAGCTCTCCAAGATCCAAGGAGGATATTTATTGTTCCTGAAATATGTTTCAGGAACAATAAAATAAGGAAAGCTGATGTTCTTGGCTGGCAGATGGCAGCCTTACCACTGTGGCCTTGTATGCCTTTCTCTCTTCTCATATAGATCGCCATTGGCCTGTGGGCATTTCTATGAGGAACTGTCTTGATTGTTAATTGGTGTAGGATGGTACCATCCTCAGGCAAGGTGAGCCTGTGCTGTGTAAGAAAGCCATCCAAGTGAAAACTGGGCTCCCAGTAAGCCGGCAAGCAGCATCCTCCATCCTTCTGTATTTCTTTGGCTATAAAGAGAGTTCCTTGGTTGGGTGAAAGCAAGCAGACATGCTTTCAAGTACCCGCCTTGGACTTTTGTCTTGACTTCCCTCAGTGATGGATTGCGACCTAGAAGTGTAAGCCAAGTAAGTCCTTTCTTCCCTAAGTGGTCTTTTCCTTTCTTTTGCCACGGTAGCAGAAAGGGAACTAGAACACCACTTATTCCTTTGAGACATGGTCTCTCCTTCACCACATGCACTGTCTCAGCAAGCTGGAAGCCCCAAAGCCCCAGTGACTATAAAACCCCAGTGACTGTATCTCCTTGGTGGTCCTTCCTCTAACTTCACGTCGCCCTCTTACTCTCTGATTCCGCATATGAGGGAAAATATTCGAGACTTGTCTGTCTTATTTCACACAACATGGTGATCTCCAGTGCATTCATTTTCTTGAAAACGGTAGGTTCCACTTTTAATTCTTTTGCAACCAAATAAAGCTTTCTCACGTGTATATGCTGGATTTTCTTTACCCATTCACCTGATGATGGACAGCTAGACTGATTCCACGCTCTGAGTACTGTGACTAGTATTACAACAAATGTGGAGGTTTCTTTTTCTTTTTGTTTCAGTCAGGAATGATAGACTGGGCTGGGCAAGGTAGCTCACTTGGTAACAAACATGAGGGCCCGACTTTTTACTCTTTTGAGTCTTTAAAAAATTTAAAACTTACTTGCTATTCATGTGAGAGTGTTTTACCCACATGCATTCTTGGTGCCATAGGAGGGCAGAGAAGGTGCTGAGTATCCCACCACTGAAGTTACCCATGGTTGTAAACAGGTGTTGGGAATTGAACTTGGGTTTTCTGCAAGAGCAACAAGTACGCTTAAACACTGAGCTGTCTCTTCAGCCCTGGGACCTGATTTTCCCCCTGAATTCAGGAAAAACAAAACAACCAAAATGGGATATGATGCCATGTGCTTCTTGTCCCAGGGCTGCAGAAGTAGTGGAGATGGGAAGATGCCTTGGGCTTGTTGGCCAGCCAGCCTAGCCTAATCAACAAATTCCAGGCCTAGTGAGAAACCCTGTCTCAAAAAAAAAAAAAAAAGCAAGGTTGATGACCCCTAAGGATCAACACCCAAGGTTGCCTTCTATCCTCTATGTGTATGTGCACCCTCATACACACACACAGAGTGAGGAGTGAGAGGTAGGGAGGGGGAGAGAGAGAGGAGGGAGGAGTGGTGGAGGGAGAGTGATAGACTGAGGGAGAGCAGAGGGATGTTGAGTTTGGAAGCAATTAGAATCAAGAAAACAGAAGCTGCTGGGCAGTGGTTTCACGTGCCTTTAGTCCCAGCAATCAGGAGGCAGAGGCAGGTGGATCTTTGTGAGTTTAAGGCCAGCCTGGTCTACAGAGCGAGTTCCAGGACAGACTCCAAAGCTACTGAGAAACCCTGTCTCGAAAAATCAAAAAGAAAAAGGAGGAGAAGGAGGAGAAGGAGGAGGAGGAGAAGGAGGAGAAGGAGGAGGAGGAGAAGGAGAGGGAGGAAGAGAAGGAGAGGAAGGAGAAGAAGGAGGGGGAGGGGGAGGAGGAGAAGGAAGGAGAGGGGGAGAAGGAGAAGGAGGAGGAGGAGAAGGAGGAGGAGGAGAAGAAGGAGGGGAGGGGGAGGAGGGGGAGGAGAAGAAGAAGGAGGAGGAAGAGAAGGAGGGGAAGGAGAAGAAGGAGGGGGAGGAGGAGAAGGAGGGGAAGGAGGAGAAAAGGGGGGAGGGGGAGGAGGGGGAGGGGAAGAAGAAGAAGGAGAAGGAGGAGAAGAAGCCAGAGCTGAAGGCGTTACCACTCACGCCCAGTTCCTGGATGTTTTGAAGCATCTTTCTTAGTTCTTGTTAAAGACCAGCTTCCTCCACATGGCAGGGACAGATGGTCCTGAGGGTTCCCAAGTTTTAAAGAGCATGACTGTGTGCAGGAGAGGAGCTGTGGATGCTCCTCCCACCAGCTGCTCGCGATGAGACTTGGCCACATTGTCACAGGGAGGCTGTGGGGCTAGAACAGAGGCCTCGAAGAATGGAAGAGGCTCCTTGAAGAGCCATTTCCCTGGAACTTCTTCACGGACTGTCTGTGTGGGTGACACAGCCCAGATGTGTGTCTCTTTGTTGGCTTGCTGCAAGCTGGAGTCACCCAGGAGGGGGAAACCTCAGGAGGGAAATTGCTCCCGTCAGATAGGCCTGTGTGAGCATGTTTGCCGAGCATCTCCTTGGCTGATGGTTGAGGTGGTTTGGTGCCACCTCTGGGAAGGTGGTCCTGTGTTCTGTAAGGAAGTGTGCTGAGCAAGCCAGGAGAAGCAAACTATAGCTGTTGTAAATAAAGTTTTACTTGGACATAGCCAGCCATGCTTATTTGTATCGGTCATGGGAGCCGAAACCACTATTGCCCGCTCCTTCTCAGAAAAATAAACAAAAAACAAATCAAAAATCAATCTGTCTTCTGAGGGTCTAGGGCCTAACAGATCTGGGATTTAGATTTGAGCCTTCATGGAAATGAAGGGAATATAAATACTTCTGATTGTAAGAGCCTAGGGTCTTTTGTTCATCACTGTGGAAATGAGAAAGATGACTGTCTCACGCCCCTTCCGTCTTCTGTTGGTTGGTGCATTGGTCCACGAGGGTGGAGGGAGCAGAAGTGGGGGACAGGGCTCAGATGGCTGTGGGTAAGATGGAGAAGGCCCTTCAGGAGATGACGTCAGTGAATCTGCTCAACTTCATTCCGGGATGACACAGGACTGGGAAACCTGGGGACGAGACTTGGCACACTTCTATCACAAGGCTTCTTGTGTGGTAGAAGGGCCCTTAGCATAAGTTTTCCTTACAGTATGTGCAGCAGGAAAGGCTGCTAGCAGGAAACTGTGCCAAGGGTCACATTAGAGATAAATCAGGCATCCAGGCTTAGAGACAGCTTTCAGATAAGATCAGCTCTCTGGGCCCAGGGACAGTCTCCAGATAAGGACCGGCAGAAAGCAGAAGTTTTGCTGGGGGTGGCGGAGGGAGTCGCCATGTCCTCCAGCTTTGGCAAAAAGCTGCCAGACTGCAACCTCTGACCAGCCAGCAAGGCCTCCCAACATCCCACCTTGATGTTTCTGGAAAGGTAGATGCTGAGATTAGGATGTCTATTATTATTCTTGATGATGTTGGCTTGTCCTAGCCACAGATAGGATTTGGAGGGTCCTCTTTATGGATTCATTTACTGTAGTTAAATAAAATTTCCTCAAAACGCTTGCTTGTCTCAAATTATAGGTTGAAAAAAAGCACAGAATAAATTCTTGATTTTATGCTTTATTTAAAAGTTAATTGGTTATATATATACATATTTATATATTTATTATTTTCTCTTATTTTACATATTGGCCCCAGTTCCCTCTCTCCCTCCCTCCCATGCCCCCCCTACTCCATAGGGAGGGTGTTGTATTCCAGGAGGGATCATCAAAATCTGTCAAGTCATTTGGAGTAGGGTCTAGGCCCTCCCTCCTGCCTCTAGGTTAAGGGAGTATCCCTCCATGGGAAATGTGCTCCCAAAGTCCTTCTGTGCACCAGGGAAACATCCTGGTTCCACTGTTAGAGGTCCCTTAGACTGCCCAGGTCTTCTAGCTGAGATCCATGTTCAGGGGGTCTGAGTCAGTCCAATGCTGGTTTCCCAGCTGTCAGTCTGGGGGTCCATGATCTCCCCCTTGTTCAGGTCAGCTGTCTCTGTGGGTTTCTGTAGCCTGGTCTTGACCCCTTATCCCTCCTCCCTCTTTGTTATGTATAAGCCATGTGTATCTTTGTGAGGGTGTGGGATCCTCTGGAACTGGAGCTACAGACAGTAGTTGGTGTGGGCATTGAACCTGGGTCCTCTGGAAGAGCAGCCAGTGCTCTTAACCACTGAGTCATCTCTCCAGCCCTGAGTGGTGTGCACTCGTAACTGATGAGCTATTGCTCTAACCTCTCTCCTTTTGAAACACAGAGCCATGTGTCCCAGGCTGACTTGGAACTCACTATGAAGCCAAAGATGGCCTTGAACTTTCTGATCCTCCTTCCTCCCCCCTTCCCCCCCCCAGTGCTGAGACTACAGGCCTGTTTATGTACTGGAGATGGAACCCAAGGCTTTGGGTATGTCAGACAAGCACTGTACCAACTGAGCCCAAATGTTTGATTACTTTAAAACTCCATTTCTGATACTTTTCTATGAGTTAGTTTTCTAGTTTCTTCTGAAGGGAGTGTATAATTATTTTTTTCTGTAACAGATCCAGTAAATAAGATCCCCCAACCCCTCCCTTTTCTCCTTGGCTAAAAGTCTGTGAGCCTGTAAGCCTGGAATTGTCATTATCAGTCATAGACTCATAGGAACAGCTGGTCTGAATAATAATAACACAGAAATAGAAATGGAGATGAGAGGCAAAGGAAGGGAAGCTGGAGTGGCTTTCATTATGTGGATGCAGGCATCTGAGGATGTTTCCACAACTCTGTGTTTTCTTCAGTTTGCTTACATAACCAACTGTCCGTCCTTCCGTCCTTTCTTCCTTCTTTCCTCCCTCCCTCCCTCCGTCCCTTCCTTCCTCTAAGGTTTTCTTGGATTTTTCCTTTTGTCACTTCCATCCAAGAAGCTAAGTCAAGCTAACTGTCAAAGAGGGCCTGGTAGGGACTCAGGCATTGTGCTGGCCTAACCACCCTGACACCTGGCAGAATGCACTCAGGCAGTACCCTGGTCAGCCCAGGGCTCCGCAGTCTCTAGTCTGCAGGCAGGTGCAAAGGACCCCTTCAAAAGAAAGACCCCTGCCCACTTATGCTCTGTTTCAGAGTCTCTCTCCTGCTGTTCCCCTGGGGCAGACAGAACTTTCCCTGTCTCCCTCTTCTCTTCTGTCCTCTCTGTCTCTCTTTACCTCTTTTCTCTTTCCTTCCCCCTCCCTTCCCTTTCTAACAAAACTTCTCACGAATCTCTGTCTGCCTGGCATGTTTGTCCCTCCGCCTCTGTCACCTGGCATGGAATCTGCCAAGGTTCCCCTCTGGAATTATTCATAACAGTATACATAAAATACAGGTTAACATACAGAAACATTAGGTCCCCTACTCAGACCCAAATTTGAATCTACATCTTAGATTAAAGCGTGTCTTTATTCGCAACACTCAGGAGGTGGAGCAGGGGGGTCTCTGAGTTTGAGGCCAGCCTGGTCTACAGAGAGTTCTAGAGTTGTCAGAATAGCCCTTTGTCTTGAAAACAACAAACAAAGCCAATTTCAAATGGGCCCAAGAGATGGCTCAGTGGGTAAAGGCACTTGCTGACTGTTTGTTTCCTGGGATTCACATGGTGGAAGAAAGGACCAACTCTCACAAGTTATCCTCAGACGCTCACAGGTGTGTACCCACTCACACACATGAAATAAGAGTAATAATAATAATTTTAAAGCACCTTAAAAAGTTTCAAATATTGCAAAGTTAAAATAAACCCCATGATTTTGTGTGCATGTACGTATGTATGTATGTATGTATGTATGTATGTATGTATTTAATAGCAGAAACATCACCGTATATTGACTATCAATAGATGCCTATCTAATAAAAGTATAGAAAAAGCACACGAGAATAAAGCCAGGCGTGATGGCACAGCCTCTAATACTAGCACTTGGGAGATGGAGGTAGGAGAATCAGGAGTTCAAGGTTATCCTCTGGTGAGTTTGAGGCTAGCCTTGGCTACCTGAGGCCCCACCTCAAACAAACAAAAAAAGCATGACAGAGATTTAGGTTACCTTACATAGTGTTTGCCTCTGGGTGACTGGGAGAGAGGGGAAAATAAACTAAGGGTAGCTATGGATGGGGGATATATCTCGGTAGGAGAGCGCTTGCCTAATGCGTGTGAAGCCCTTAGTTTAAGTCTTGATATTGCGAAAAGGAAAATTTAAAACTAAAAAAGAGTGATGAAAGAAGGAGGAGGAAGAGGAGGAAGAGGAGGAGGAGGAGGAGGAGGAGGTGAGATAAAAAGCAAAATGTTGCTGTTTAGACAATGTCAGCCTATGTGTTTCCATTTATATTTTTATTTTTCATTAGGACTGAATTATTTTGAAATTAAAAGTTTTAAAAGAGGGCCATGCCTGATGTAGCACGCCTTTAATCATAGTATTTGGCAGGCAGAAGCGGGTGGATCTCTGTGAGTTCTAGGCCAGCCTGATCCACATAGCAAATTCCAGGCTAACCAGGAGAATGAGAACCCTATTTCAACAAACAACAGCAAAGACAAAATACAAAACAAGACAACCCAAACACCAAAAAAAAAAAAAAAAAAAATCACAAAAAAGAGAAAATTATCCAAAAGATGCTCATGAGCTAAGGATATTTATATAGATGATCCAAATGTTCACATTTTCATGCCTTCCTGCATTAAAACAATTGCAAACCTCAGTGACGGAAACTTTGGAAGCAAAGCATGTGTGTGTGTATCTCTGTGTGTGCGTGTATGTGCTTGTCTCTGTACGTGTCTTGAGTGTTTCTGTGTGTTTTTGTGTCTGTCTGCATGTGTCTCTGTGTGTATTTGTGTGTGTGTGTATCTGTGTGTGTGTCTGCGTCTCTGTGTCTGTCTGTCTGTGCATTTCTGTGTATGTGTGTTGACACATCCTCTCCACATCCAGCTCAGACGTGACCTCAAAGACACAATCTTCTACTTCAGCCTCCCGAGTGTTGGACTCCAGGTGTCACTCACCACAGCTGGCTTCGTGTTCCTATTTACACTCGTGATCACTCAGTGTCACTGAAACAAAGAAGTCCATGCTAGAAAACCCAGACAATGATGCATTTGAATAATCAAATTGTGGTCTCTAACTGACAGCACACACAGAATAAACTCGGGGCTAGCCTACCCATCTAACGCCACACCCCTCCGTCTACCTGCGGGGCTGGAAAGGCTCCAAATGTCCCGGTTTCAGCTGAAATCGGGGTACATTTTGATGTTTGTTTGTTCCTTTTTGGAGACGGGTTTCTTTGTATACTTTTGCTGTCCTCAATCTCACAGAGATTCGCCTGCCTCTGCCTCTTGAGTGTTGGGATTAAAGGAGTGCACTGCCACTGCCTGACTCCAGGTTATATTCTATATCTGTGTGTGTATTATTTTGTTTTATGTGCACGCATGTGTGCCTGATTGTATGCGTGCAGGAGCCCATGGAAGCCAGAAGAAAGCACTAGATCCCATGAAACTGAAGTTATAGGCAGTTTCCAGGCACCCAGCCATCATGTGTGTGCTGGGAATGGAACCCAGGTCCTCTGTAAGAGCAGAAAGTGCTCTTAATGGCTAATGCATATATATCTCCAGTCCCCAGGGTGCATTTTTCATGGATCTCTTTCTTGGTGTCTGTCCAGGCTGGGAAGAATGAACACCTGGAAGAAACTGAAACCCAGAGCTGAACTGTTAATATGGGTGGGTGTTGGGGAGGGGAGGGAACTTAAGTCTCATTCCCAGGAGAGCTGTCGCTGGGTCATTCGGTTGTTCTGTTTTTAGTATTTCGGGGGGAACCTCCATTCTCTACTAGTTGTTGCTAGCAATTCCACTAGTGGCTGAACTAGTTCATGCCACCACCAACCGCATATAAAAGGGCTCATCCCTTTGTCTGCTTAAAAAAAAAGAAAAAAGAAAAGAATTTTCTGGTATCATCTCCTCCCTTGGGAGATGAGAGTGGCTGGTTCAGAGAGACAGGGGGAGGAATGGGGGGGAGAGGAAGTGGAGGACAAGTGAGAGATTGTGAACAGAACATGGACGTATAGGATGTGAAGACTGGAGGGAGAGAGAGATGAGGCAGAAACAGGCTGCGGGGAGGTCAGGCTGAGCACAATCGGTGACATTTAAATGGAGTCTCGGAAGAATGGGGTGGGGAGGAAGTGGGGTGTGAGGCTTGCCAAGGACTGTGCATTCTTTACCTCTTGGGGGGCTCTTCGTGTGATGAACCTATAAAACATGCAGGAAGAAAATTTATATATGTGTCTGTCTATGTATACACACATTTGTGTGTGTGTGTGTGTGTGTGTGTGTGTGTGTGTGTGTGTGTGTGTGTGTGTGTGTGACAGGGTGTCACCATGTAGCTCTGGCTGACCTAGAACTGATCATGTAGACCAGGCTGGCCTTGAACTCACAGAGATCCTCCTGCCTCTGCCTCCCGAAGGCTGAGATTAAAGGCGTACACCACCACCCGCCTCCCACCCCTTAACAGAATCTTCTTGCCTCTCCCTCTCCAGCAAGGATAACCAAGGCTTCTTAACTCACCTTGCCGAGTGCACCTGTAGATAAAGTAGATGGAGACAAAGAGGAGAGAGATGCTGAGGCAGCTGAAGGTGGTAAGGAAGAGGAGTTTGCTGTTGGATGGTCTGGGATTTCCTCCACCTTCTCCCACACCATCTGTACATTGGAGACAGAAACGGCAGCCGTGTCATGAGATGACCGAGAGGGAGCACATGTTGACACAACTGAAGGCGGTCGGACAGATTCCTACGCATGGGAAATTCCATGTGAGCATCTCACCCGCAGCCACGAATTTGGCCACTTATTGAGGACCAAGTCACAGAATCAGTTTGCCACCCCAGACAGTTTAGCAGAATCCCACACTCTGAGGATCCCAGCACTCCAGTCAGAGGTGGGAGAATTTTGAGTTCAAGCCCAGTCTTGGTGATATAAAAAGTTCCAGGCTAGCCTCAAGTGTGCAGTGAAATCCTCCTGCCTGAAAATAAAAACAAAACAAAAGCAAGGAGCCAGAAAACCTGGTTACCAGACTGGTGGCACCACTGTCTTGGGTAGCTGTGGGACTTTTGGGGCAAGGGCTCTAGCCTGCTCAAGCAGGGCCATGGGGAGGGGCAGTTAGAAGGTAATCATCCAGTCCTACTTTCTGACTCAGATTCTCTGCTTTCTGGACCATTGAGATATAAAGAATCCAGGCTCCTTGCTGGATGTTTGGAGATATATATATATATATATATATATATATATATATATTTAATATTCAATTATTTTTTTTATTTTACATTCCAACCCCAGTTCCCCCTCCCTCCCCTTGCTGCACCTACCCCCACCTCACACCCTATCTACTCCTCAGAGGGGATAAGACCTCCCTTGTGGCGTCACCAAAGTCTAGAATACCAAGTTCAGGCAGGACCAAGTCCCTCCCCCTTGACTCAGGCTGGGCAAGGTATCCTGCCATAGGAATGGGCTCCAAAAAGCCAGTTTGTGCACCTTGGATAAGTCCTGGTCCCACAGCTAGCCCCACCCCCACCTCATATGTATCAATCAAGTCACATAACTGTCACCCACATTCAGAGGGCCTAGTTCAGTCCCATGCAGGTTCCCCAGGTGTAAGTCCAGAGTCCATGAGTTACCACTAGCTTGGATCCGCTGTTTCTGCTTTTTTTTTTCTCCCCTTGCTCATATGATCTCTAGTCCCTCTCTTCAACTGAACTCCAGGAACTCAGCCCAGTGTTTGGCATCCACTTTTTTTTTTTTTTTTTTTTTTTTTTTTTTTTGAGGCAGGGTCTCTCCATGTACCCTTGGCTGGCCTGCAACTCACATGGATGCACCTGCCTTCCGAGTGATGACTAAAGGCAGGCATTACCACATTTTGAGTAACCAAGTTGGTAATTCATTCTCTCTGTCTCTCTGTCTCTCTCTGTCTCTGTCTCTCTCTTCCACACACCCCACGATCCCCTCTCCTTCTCACTATTTATTACTTAATAAACTCACTCATCCAAAACATAAAATATAGCTATCATAGACCACTCTGCAGAATGACCTGAACAAAAAGATGGGAAACTTTCTTCTATAATGTGATCGATCTGTGGGACCTTGATGTACAATGTGGGTACTGAGGGATGTACTCAGTTTGTAATAATCATTACACAATGTGCATCTCGAGCACAGACTTTGTCAGTTAAGTGGTTTTCAAAATAAATAAGAGAGAAAGCATTCCACTATCTAAAACATGGTGTCTCAGGTTTTCATTGCCATGAGGAGACACCATGACCACGGCAACCCTTACGAAAGAAAGCATTTAATTGAGGGGACTTGGCCTATAGTTTCAGAGGTTCAGACCATGGTCATCACGATGGGGAGAACATGGCGGTGTGCAGGCTGGAGTTGAGAATGCTATGTCTTGCAGGAAACAGGAAGTTAACTGATTGTCACACTGAGGGAAGCTTGAGCAAAAGAGACCTCAAAGCCCAAGGTCACAGTGACACAATTCCTCAAACAAGGCCACTTATCCTACTAACGCCAGTAACGAATATCATCTTGTGTTCTCCAAACCCACTTTCCAAACTCCCGAAAACCCTTACAACCTATAAATGAATCACTTCATTCTCCTGTTGCAAGGCTGCCGGTGAAGCCTTGTTCACTTTGACAGAATCCATGATCAGCTTGAATACTTGTGACGGTTAGCCTTTTTAAAAAGTACTTTATTGAACTTTTATTCTGTGTGCATTGGTGTGAGGGTGTCAGACAGTTGTGAGCTGCCATGTGGGTGCTGAGAATTGAACCTGGGTCCTCTGGAAGAGCAGCCAATGCTCTTAATCACTGAGTCCTTTCTCCTGCCCCTGTGATGATTAGTTTTAATTGGCAATTTGACACGACCCAGAATCACCTGGGAAGAGAGCATTGAGGTAAGGTCTAAATCTTGCTGGCCTGTGTGTAGTGAGATACCCATCCCGCCCACACACACTGTAAGGCAAATAAATGGATGTTTAATGCGGCTAAGGACGTGGTTTATTTGGTGGATTCATTGCCTACCATGCACAGATGCCTGGGTTTGATCCCCTGGTACCACATAAACTGGGCGAGGGGGTCCACACCTGTGATCTCAACCTTAGAAGATCAAGGTTGTCCTTGACTATGTTAGGAGTTCAAGGCCAGCCTGGTCTACACGAGGCCATGTGTAAAAAGTGGAGCTTCCAAATTTGTGGTTGTTTGCTATGCAGCTATAGACTCCGAACATAAGCACTGCAATTACACATCATAACCGTAACAGATTTTAATTCACAGTCATTTGAACTTCATGCACTCACGTTTAGCTCTGAAACCCCAATGACCTTACTGTACATCAGATTTTTCTACTTAATCACTCTTCTGAGACATTCATCTACGGCCACATCATTGAGATCTATTTGGAATCCCTAGCCATACCCTCATCCCCTGCATCCAGCTCCCACTTTCCAAGTTCCCTCTGAGGGATTGCTTCCTGGGGTCTCCAGCCAAGTCCCATTAGAAAGGAAGAAGAAGCATGTCCATGAAGGAACTGATCTGACCATTTGAGAAGAGAGTGAGTGGGAGGGAAACTTAGCGAGTGGTCAGTAAAGCCAAGCTGGTGTATGTGAAGGAAAATGTCATTGAACCCATCACTTTGTATAAGAGACGTACAATAGTACAAATTTAATTAAGAAGTAGGAGCAAGGCATGGTGGAGATCTATAATCCCAGCACTCAGGAGGCAGAGACAAAAGCATCGGAAACTCAAGGCCATCCTTGACTACATAGTGAGTTAAAAGACAGCCTGGGCCAAGGTCAACCTTGTCATTATCATCATCCTCATCCGTTAGAACTATGTAATTAATTACACTTATCTATTAAGTATTATAACAATTACTATAAAACTAAGAAGATACAAATATAATTAGTCATACATACAAATCATATAAAAATATAGCCGTAACTAATTATGTTTGTAATATTCATTATAGCATTATTATTTCAAAACTCAAGGAGCAAGACTGGGGAAATGACCTTAGTGGGTAAAGGACCAAGTATTTAGGGCCTGAGTTTAGGTGCTCAGAACCCATGTAAAGTACTGTAGCCCCAGTACTCCTTCAGTGAGGTGGGAGGTGCAGACAGAAAGCTCTCTGAAAGCTCTCAGGCCAGCTAGACTGGAGTACACAGCAACGATACGAAAAAGAGACCCTGACTCAAACAAGGCATAGGGTGAAGACCACCATCCAAGGCTGCCCTCTGATCGACATGTGTGTGCCATGGTACCCTTGCACCCACACTCACACACGTGCACACATATATCATATGCGCATGCAAAATGAGTTTTAAAATTTCAAGGACCCTAAGGGGTTGTTCGGCGATGGGTGTTAGCTGTTAAGTGTAACGGCCTGAGTTTGGTCCCCATACCCACGCAGTGGAAGGAGAGAAGCAATCGTCACAACTTGTCCTCTGACCTCTCCACACAGGCTGCGATATGCACACACGATAGATAAGTAGATGTAATTTAAAAACACGAAGAGAAGACCGGAGGCTGCCCCACTCACCTGTGACCACCAGCTGTAAGTGCTGACTCTTTCCTGACCACCTGTGGGAGGCTGCCGTCCTGTAGGCACAGAAATACCCGCCAGCATCTTCAGGCTGCAGGTTAATGAGGTGGAACTCAGCCTCCTTTCCTGCTGATCTCAGCTCTTGCTGGTACCCAGCGTTGTGCAACTTTCCCAGAGTGACTATAACGTTCTGGAAATGAGTCCAGCACCGGAGAGTGACGTTACTCTTGCGCTTGACCTCAGAGCTGGGCCAGGCACTGATGGAAGGCCTGGGAGGTTCCACTGCAAAGAATTCAGCGTTAATTGACTCTTCTAATGAGGGATGTCCTTCTGTATACATGTTTCTCTCTGATTGGTTGACACACAAAACACTGATTGGCCAGTAGCCAGGGAAGAAGGGTAGGCGGGGCTACCAGACAAGATAATTCGAGAGGCAGGAGGAGAAGCTGCCAGGGAGACACCATGTAGCTGCCAAAGGAATACCAGGCCCAGATGGACGTTCTTCAGCAAGCCAAGACTACGTGGAGATACATATAGTTTAATGGAAATGGGTTAAGAAAGAATTAGCCAGCAAGAATCAGCCACATAGTGTATAATTAATGTAAGCTTCTGTGTGTTTTCTTGGGACTAAATGGCTTCGGGACCAGGTAGAACAGGAATGCCACCTACACTATTCATTACAGTGAACCCCTCCTAGAATTCTAAGGATTAAAGGTGTGACAGTTGATTTCAATTACAGCTTGATGGAATCTATAATCACCTGGGAGACAGGCTCTTTGCCCAGGCTTGTGAGAGGTTATCTTGATTAGTTTGATTGGGGTAGAATGATCTATCCACTACGGGTGGCCCCATTCCCTAGGCTGTGGTCCCACGTTGTATAAAATAGAGAGGGAGCCCGGCAACCTGAGACCCATGGTGAAAAGAGAAAACTGACTCAAGATTTTCTGACCTCCATACACATATTGTGACATGTTCACCTCCCACAAAACCATAAACATAAGTAAATGCATGCAAGATTCTTCTTCTTCTTCTTCTCCTTCTTCTTCTTCTTCTTCTTCTTCTTCTTCTTCTTCTTCTTCTTCTTCTTCTTCTTCTTCTTCTTCTTCTTCTTCTTCTTCTTCTTCTTCTTCTTCTTCTTCTTCTTCTTCTTCTTCTTTTTAAGAAGAAAGCGTTCTTAAATGTCCTTTCTTCAGATTGGTGAGATAGCTCTGAGGCTAAGGGCATTCTTGTCAGGTATCTCAGAATTAGCTGTAACTCTAGCTCCAGAGCGTCTGACGCCTCTGGCTTCCAAAGGCACCTGCATCCATGTCCACAAACACACATGCATATACATGGTTTAAAATATTTTTAATTGTAGGTCTGGAGAGACGGGCCTGGGCATGGCTGAAAGCACTGGCTGCCTCTGCAGAGGATCCAGGTTGTGCTCCAGCATTCACAGAACGCTTCACAAGTGTCTGTAACTCCAGTTTCAGGGGATCCAGTGCCCTCTTCTGGCTGCTTTTTGGTACTGCACACACATGGCGCATTCATATAAATGCAAGAAAACACTCAAATACATAAAATAATCTTTTTTAAAAATTACAATGTCATTGAATGTGTGTGTGTGGGAGAGAGAGACAGAGAGATAGAGGACAACTTTTAAAAAAGATGTACTTATTTATTTATTTATTATGTATACAGCATTCTGCCTGCATGTATGTCTGCACTGCAGGCAAGAACAGGGCATTGAAATGCATTATACATGGCTGTGAGCCACCGTGTGCTTGCTGGTAATTGAACTCAGGACCTCTGGAAGAGCAGCCAGTGAGCACTCTTAACCTCTGAGCCATCTCTCCAGACTCCAGAGGACAAATTTTAGGAGTTGATTCTTTCCTTCTACTATGTGGGCTTCCAGGTTGTCAATCTTGGCAGAGAATGCCTTTACTTTTATTCACTGAGCCATCTCACCTACCCACTCTCTTCTTCTTGAATGTGGGTGCCATGTGACCAGGCGCCTCAAGCTCCTGTTGCTGTGACTTCCGCACCAGGAGGGGCTGCAACCTCAAACAGTAAGCCAAAACAAACCATTTCCCTCTTCAGTTGCCTCAGCGGGATTGATCACAGCAATAGGAAAAGCAGCCGCTGTAGGGAAGAAAGTCCAAGCTCCCTTCCCGGTTTCAGAAAACTACCAATTCCTGAGCTCCACCCAAAGCCCAGGGCTTGAAGCCCCACAAATCCCCACCCTGGGAATCATCCTGGAAAACGCTACCCGCACCCCAAGAAACCTTACACAAAGCCTTCATGCTGCTGCTTCTCGCCCCAGCAAAGGCAATCAGATCGCGCTCTAGTGTCTGACCCAATAAATGTCTCGTGTGAGGTTCAGTTGTGTGGTGTGACTCAGTGGCGTTCTTTGGCTCCTGACTGCCTGGATACTTTTCCCTGCAGAGGCGCAGCAGTAGCACTGGGGGCACCGTTCCGCTCAGAGCTGTAACTCTGCTACTACAAAAGGCGAGGGTCGTGGGCTGTGGAACACACAGAGGTCATGTGGGAACTCACCCTTCTCTTCCTCGTCTCCATAGCACAGGCAGAGCCCTGGAAGAGAAACCTCAGTGAGAGACTGTTCCGCAGCTGTTTCCTCTGACTTGAAACACTGCCTCCTGGCGGAGAAGGAGGTGAGTGAAACTCACAAGGCTCTGGAAACAAATGAGGCAAGGTTCATGAAGCGTTCCTAGCTCAGGATATTCACAAAGCCAACTTCTGGGGTTATAAAGGCAGTCACCATCGCCGGGCAGAAGAGGCTCTCCAGTCTGCGCCATTTGTAGGAAATCTGCTTTTTTGTGAGTTGTGGCTTAACCTGAGGTGTGTGGCTGACTGTGCAAGCCTGTCTTCTATAGCAATCCCTTATACTCCGGGTAAAACTGGTTTACCAAGATAGACTTGGAAAAAGGAAACCCCAGACAGTGTCCAGAGGCTCTTGAGCTGTCTAGGTCAGGTAGCCTGCTGTGACCTTGTAGTCTATCTGACCTGAATTTTCTCTTTGATTGAGAATAAAACCCCTTGCTTCTTTACCGTTCGTGTACATCTTGAGTTATTTGAACAAAACACCAAAAACAAAACAAGCAACAACTGGAAATACCTGGCCAAGACTAAGACCACCAGTAACAGAATAATTTCTTCGGTGTGTTGTCCGTGTCCTGTCTGGAGTGATATATATTTGTTTGAGTCCTAATCTGTTCTGGTTTCATTCTGTTGCTGTGATTAAAAAAAAAAAAAAAAAACTCTCTGATCAAAAGCAACTTCCGAAGGAAGGGGTTTATTTAGTTTATACATCCAGGTAACAATCCATCATTGAGAGAAACATGGCAGGAACTGGAGGGCAGAAACCACCCACCCAGGCTCATAGTTAGCTGGCGTTTTTATACAGCCCATGCCCACCTGCTTAGCTACAGTGCCACCTACAGTGGGCTATGTAGGTGAAGTTTTGTTGGGACTGATGGTTCTAAAATAAATACACAGAGACTTAATAATAATTGCAAATGCTTGGCCAATAGCTCAGGCTCGCTACTAGCTAACTCTCACAACTTTAATTAACACATTCTGATACATATCCGTATCATTGATTTTGGACCTCCTGTTTCCTCTCTGTGTCTGGCTGGTGACTTTTTTTGACTCCACCCTTTTTCTTCCCAGTGTCCTTAGTCTGGTTCTCCTGCCTAACTTTATCTTGTCCAGCTATTGGCCAGTCAGCTTCTTTATCAAATCCAACCACAGTGACATGTATTCACACAGTTTTAAAGGAATATTCCACAGGGTTGGGCCCTCCTGCTTAAATTAGTTATGAAGAAATTAAGACAATCCCAATTTGATCTAAGTAATTCCTTAGTGGAGGCTTTCCTGTCCGATAATCCTAGGCCATGTCTAGGCTGTGTCAAATTGATAATCAAATCTAACTAGAAGAGAGTTTGAGGGTATGTAGAGGTGGTGGTAGCCATTAGAATTGTCATGACTGGTGTCATCATCCTCATCCTCATCCTCATCATTCTCATCCTCCTCCTCCTCATTATTATTATTATTGAGACAGGCTTTCTATTTATAACAGCTCTGGCTGTCCTAGAACCCAGTTTGTAGACCAGGCTGGCCTCAAACTCACAGAGGTCTGCCTTCTTCTGCCTCTGGAGTGCTGAGATTAAAGGTGTGTGCCATCACTGTCTGTCGGTAAATAAGTGTGTTCTTAATTCTTCCTGGGAATTTGCTCAGCTGGTAGGGATTCTACCCCTATCTTCCCATAGAGTGGGCATTAATTTGCATTCCTTTAATCTGTGCTCTTGGAGGAGGAGGCAGGAGGATCACTTGGGAGGTGGAGGCAGGAGAATGGAATGAAAGAAAAGATACTAACTAAAAGTGAGGGACAGAGGACTTGCACATTGCATCCATCTGTTTCATACCTTCTCCAGAATATGCAAATCCAGACAGACAGAAAGCTCATTAGTAGACGCCAGGAGCAGGAGGTGTGGGGAGCTTAACGAGCTAGTTTTTCTGTGGGGGTGATGACAATATCCTAGAACAAGACAGGGGTGCTGGTTGCACAATACTGTGAATATACCAACTGTCCCTGCTCTGTAGACTTCCAAGTAGCTGGTTTTATGTTCTGTCACTTTTACCTCAGTAAATTAAAAAAATCAGTGTGCCTTGGGAAATGTTACCCTCTTTCATGGAGTGAAAAACCACAGCAGTGGTCAGCACAGGGACAAGCCAGTTAAAATTCCAGCATGGCTGCCAGACTGTGGTGGTGCACACCTTTAATTCTAGCACACGGGAGGCAGAGGCTGGTAGGTCTCTGAGTCTGAGGCCAGAGTGAGTTCTGGGATAGCCAGGGCCACTCAGACCCTGTTTGGAGGTTAGGGGAGGGAATTACAGCTCCGAGGTTCCACCCCTAGCTTAAAAGCTAATTGCTACTAAGGGAAGGAGAGCCACCGTGCTTTAAGGGTGGAACTACAGGTAGGTTGCCCATTGCCTACTGGTTGACCTCATACTGTTGAGCCCAGACTCTGAACCCCCAAACCAACCAAGACACCAGATCTGATGCAAAAGCAAAGAGTCTTTATAATTAACAGTTAACTGGAGTTAACTCAGGTACTCCATCCATCCGACACAGTGGGTGAAGAAGGAGGGATCCTGAGCAGGGGATATATTGGGGTAGAACAAGGGGGGAGGTTGTCTGGGGGGGGGTTCCACTGGTTGCATAGCAACAGTCTCAGGCTTGGTGCACCTCTGGGTTTGGGCAACCTGTTCTGAGTTGATTGGTCAGCTGCAGCTGCAGGAGGATTGCTATGCTCAGAGGCCATCCCAGGGCGGTTGCTACGCTCGGCATTTCACTATTATCTTGCTGTACTCCAATGTATTCCCTGCCTCACTGCTTCTCGCGGGGGTGGTCTCTCCTGCTTCACTCACTGTGCTGAATGAACGGGGGAACCCAACTTAACTCGTAAAATTAAAAACTTCGCTTTTACATTGGATCGAGGCTCTTGATGATTTTGGGGTTCAGAATTTGGGCGCCATCGCACACCAGTAGAGCAAAGAAAAACGGCCCAGTAACATCAAGGCCGGCTCAGGCTGCTCCAGAGGCCAGACACACAATTGCCCTCAATGAAGTTCCTCGTGTTGATTCAGTTCATCAGCGTTTGGCTTCATCTTACTTCTGACGGACTCCTGGTTTTGAAATCCATATAAACATTACAGCTGTGTTTAAATGATGTATCTGTGATGTCTGATTGTGAGAGCTTGTAAGTGCACACATGCCTCTGCATGTGTGTGGAGATCAACCTTCGGGATTTGGCTCTCCTCCGTCACTGGAATAACATCCGAGAATTAAACTCTAGTCAGTAAAGGGCTCTAACATGGCCAGGCATGGCCCACGGGGCCTCTGTCCTTTCCCTCTTCTTTCCTTTATCTCCCTTTTTGGCCATTTCTTTATTCCTGAGACTGACTGTCAAGGCTAAACCACGAGATTCCCTAGCTAGAATTCCACTTTTTCCTTATTAACAGCCTCTCCTGCAGGACTGCT
The DNA here is from genome assembly GCA_030556225.1 of Cricetiscus sungorus. Lineage (NCBI taxonomy): Eukaryota > Metazoa > Chordata > Mammalia > Rodentia > Cricetidae > Cricetiscus > Cricetiscus sungorus. The sequence continues at coordinate 2,829,368 of JANBXA010000736.1, forward strand.
TGCTGCTGTTTGCTTCCGAGTCATCCCATCCACCTGTTTCTTTGCCTTGCTTAAATAAAGGGCCGCTTCCTGTTGGGAATTGGTGTTCGGGTGTGGTCTGTGCCTAATCCTGGGTCCAGGAGGGGGCACCTTATGGTGGTGCATGCCTTTTATTCCAGTACTCAGGAAGTAGAGGCAAGTGGGTCTCTGTAGGTTCCGGGCCAGCTCTGGCTACTTTAGTGAAACCCTGTTTGGTGGCTTGAATGAAAATGGCCCCCACAGGCTCATCGGAAGTGACGTTGTTTGAAAGGATTAGGACATGTGTCCTTGCTGGAGTAAGTATGGCCTTGCTGGAAAAAGTTCCTCTCAAGCTGGGCCCACTCTCCCTTTCTGGTGCCTGCCATCCAGATGTAGAACTCTCAGCTACCTCTCCAGCACCATGACTGCATGCTGCCGTGCTTTCTGTCCTGATGACAATGCCCTAACCCTCTGAACCTGTAAGACAGCCCCAACTGAATGCTTTCCTTTATAAGAGTTGCCCTGGTCAGTGTCGTTTCACAACAATAGAAACACTAATATATAATTTACAAAAATGTAAAGCAACAGCAGCAACACGCAGCGCCTCCAAACCCATTGCCAGCTGCTGCCCTCCCTCCCTCCCTCCCTCCCTCCCTCCCTCCCTCCCTCCCTTCCTTCTTTCCTTCCTTCTTTCCTTCCTTCTTTCCTTCCAAAGGAACCAATGTCACCTACACCTTTGTCGATGTAACACACATAACCAAGAAAATTATTTTCCTTTATTTTAAACCAACAGGTTGGTGGCACGTGGGTTCAGCAGCCCCAGTAAAGAGTCACAGGATATATCAGGACATTTCTTGGAGGAAAATGTTCTCCCTGGGCTGTGGCTGGAGACTGTCTAAAAAGGCACACACACAGAGATAAAAGCATGACCTGGACAGAAGGCTGAGAGCAGAAAAAGAGGAAGGAGCAGATGTGGCCTTCTGATTGCCATCCCCACAAGTCCTGACCCTACTTCTGCTCCAGGGAGGAACTAGGGGCCTCTTAAAGGGGAGCTGCTGCGTACTACAACTAAGCCAACAACCCCATCTTCCTCCTCATGCACCAAGGCCAGCATGTGGGTTGGTTCAACCTAGGATGTTAAAACTAGCCCAAGGATGGGGATGGTTGGAAAAATCTGCATCTTATCCACAGCTCTACACTTGACAGTTTCTACACCCCGACCCCTTTTCTAATCTGGTAGAATGACCCGGCAAGGTTGTGGGGTCCAGACAGGAGATGCAGAGACCCCCATGGAGCTTTCGGGTCTTGTAGTAATCAGGGTCTTTTATGTGTGGTACCAGTACCGATGTACTTGAGACACCCTCCCCTCACCAGCCTCCCACACCCACACATACACACCCTCATTTCTGCATTGCCATAGTCACCACCTTGACCCTGCTGTGAGTTTTTCTCGCCCAGACAAGCACTTGTCACAGCCCTGGAGACTCACCCAGGCAAAGCAGGTATATGAAAGCTATGTCCATGGTGTCCCTTCTCCTTAAACCAAGATCCAGTGTTCGGCTCTCAGGATGGAGAAGGCAGGGCAGGGGGTGACCACTGTTCTCTCCTGGCCCTCTTTGTCCCTGGAACCTGCAGGCTGAAGCTCTGCCCTGACATTCAGCTTGCCTGAATAGCTATTTGCACAGTTTCCTTCCTGAACAGACACAGGAAGGAAGAAAACTTGGATGGTGACATCTTCTTTGCCACCATGAGTGCAGCTCTGCACACCCTGGGACCTGAAATCTTACTTAAAATGCCTTACATTTTTATTTTCTCCTTTTTTTTTTGATAATTTCAAGCTTGCATATAGTGTCCTATGGTCATATTCAGTCCCCTTCCTACTCCTACCGGCTCCCTTGTTCCAAGCTGGTCCCCCCTCCTACCTTTACACTCCTCCCTGCCATCTCTCCTATTTCGTTTCTTTGTTTCTTTCCTTCTGTTTCTTTCTTTGTTTGTTTCCTTTTTTCCCCCCTGTGTTATATTTTGATTGTCATTCTCCTGTGGTTATTTAATCTATTTATTCTGTAACTGTATCTTTAAGCCAATTATTTTATAACCTTCTGGCTAGTTTTTTCTTGGAAAATTTCATGTATACCATATATCTTTGTCATACAATCTCAACTCTCCCCAGCACCTCCATACATCTCCCTCTTAACTTCATGTCTCCCATTAAAAACCATTTATGTAACAGCTGGAGAGATGGGTCAGTGGCTAAGAGCGTATGCCTTTCTTCCAGAGGACCTGAGTTCAAGTCCCAGCACCCATGTCAGGGGAACTAACTCATCTGCCCTCCAGCACCTGCCCTCATAATACATATAATTAAAAAGCAAAATTAAAATATTATTTATTTAAGTTAACACACAAAGTGATGCATTTTATAGACATTTTCATGCATATATATCTTTTAAAACAAATATTTATTTTAAGCCGGGTGGTGGTGGGGCACATCTTTAATCCTAGCATTAGGGAGGCAGAGACAGGTACACAAAGAAACCCTGTCTCAATAATAATAATAATAATAATAATTATTATTATTATTATTATTATTTTATGTATATGAATGTTCTATGACTTTAGGCCAGGAGAGGGCATCAGATTCCACTATGGATGGTTGTGAGCCACTATGTGGTTCCAGGGAATTGAACTCAGGACCTCTAGAAGAGCAGCCAGTGCTCTTAACCACTGAGTCATCTCTCTGACCCCATGCCTCTTTTTCTCTTCATCCCTCTCCTTTGTCTCAACCCTCTCCCATCTTCTCCAGTCCTCTTCCCCAGTCAATGGTCCTCCCTTCTGCTTTCATCAGAAACAACCCAACTGAAAACGGACCCTGTCACATTAAGCGAACTACGTCAGGATGCCAAGGAAGTGTCACATTCACTCTTTCATACACGGGACCAAGGGAGAAAAAAAACACAGGAGGGACAGTTAGCAATGTCATGTTTCTTACCTTCCTGGTTGCTGTGACAAAGTATCTGACAGGAGCAACTCAACGGGGAAAATGGAAAATTGTTACTATGTTCACATTTTCTGTGCATCATGGCCTGTGGATGTTGCGGGAGCAGGAGCATTCACTGGAGGCTTTTCCCTTTACTCAGAGAGCTTGGGTTTGAACAAGAAGCAGGCTGTCTTAAGTTTCATTTCCCATACGGCTGTGATAAAACACCCCAACAAAGACCAGGCCTGGTGGTGCACACTTTTAACCCCAGCACGCCCAAGATGGAAGCAGATGAATCTCTGTGAGTTTGAGGCCAGCGTAGCCTATATATTGAGTTCCAGCACAGCCAGGACTACATAGTGAGACCCCAATTCAAAACAAAAGCAAAACCAATCCAGATGCAATTTGAAAGGCTTTATTTGACTCACAACTCTAAAGTCCAGCATTGACAGGACATTAAGGCAGCAGAAACTTAAAGCAGCTAATCACATTGCTTCCATGGCTAAGAGTAGAAGGTAATGAATTAATGCATACATGCTGATACCCAGCTCCTTTGCTCTCAGAACATTTGGGTGACACCCAAATGCAGGGTAGGTTTTCTCACCATAATTAAAACCAATTAAGAAAATTTCCACAAACATGGCCACAGGCCAACTTAATGTAGATGGTGCCTCATTAAGACACTTCCAGGCGATTCTAGATTGTATCAGACTGACAATCAAAACCAACCGCCACACAACGATAAACCTTAGGTCTATGGCCCACTTACAGCCATGCTGTTTGTCTGTCTCAAAGAGTCCAGGCAGCCAGACACATGAGCCTGTGTGTGTGTGTGTGTGTGTGAGGGGTTTCATCTCCCATACAAATCATTAAAGATATAAAAGGAGAACAGAGGAAGATTGGGGATGGTAAAGACTAATAGGGGGTGAATATGACCATAGTTCATGGCATGCCTATATGGAGCAGCCATAATAAACTCTCTTACTAGAAACTGTTATTTGCCATTGATAATTTTAAAAAGAATGGGCACAGTATTCATTAAGACTAACTATATTTGTGGGCTGGAGCAATAGCTCAACAGTTAGAATTTACTGCTGTTGGAGAGGACCTTGTTCCATTTTCCAGCACTCAAGCCCATGCTGGCTGACAACCGTCTAAACACTCACAAACATGAAAATCAATAAATCTTTTAAAAAGGACATAAACATATATGTGAGAGACACATAATAAATATAGTGTATATAGATAGAGGTGAATGTATAATTTACATATTCTAGATAAGCAACAGTGTCAGCAAAGATGCTCAACCTGTATGCTCTTATTTTGTTTTGTCTCATTTTTCAAGACAGGGTTTCTCTGTGAAGCCCTGGAGCTCACTCTGTAGAGCAGGTTGGCCTTGAACCCAGAGATCTGTCTGCCTTTGCCTCCAAGTGCTGGATTAAAGCATGTATCACCACGACCTTGTAAAATGTATGTTCTTAAGAAAATGCAAACTGGGACTGGGGATTATGACACATGCCCTTAATCCCAGAACTGGGAGGAAGAAGCAGATGGATGACTGTGAGTTCAAGGACAGCCTGGTCTACATAGCAAGTTCTAGGACACATAGCAAATCTCACAAACACCAGAAGAAAACAAAAGTATTACAAAGAAAGGAAGGAAATACACAGAGACACACACACATACGTACTAATGTGTCAGCTAAGCACCTATGTGTTTCAGAATGTTCCTTTAAATTGTATGAAGATGTGTCACTGTTTAATAAAGAGTTGAATGTCCAATAGCTAGGCAGGAAGGCAGTAGATGGGACTTCTGGGGACAGAGAGGTCTCAGGGAAGAAGAAAGGCGGAGTCACCAGCAGGATGTGGAGGCAGCAGGATGGGCAGAACAGGGTAAAAGTAACCCAGACAAAGCAAATGAACAGATTAAAAAAAAATGTGGGTTAATTTAAGCTATAAGAACTAGTTAGGAACAAGCCTAAGCTATGGTCAAGCTTTCGTAATTAAAAAGAAATCTCTGTGTTTATTTGGGAGCTGGCACGTGGGACAGAGAAAGACTTGGTACATCTGTGCCAAGGCCTGGCCTCCATTCTATGTGCAGAGTCAAAATGAGATAGCTATCGTCCATGTCAAAGAGCTGATTTCAGGGCCACACAGAAATTCACAGGGATAATTTGGTCCAATTTCACCAAGGATTCATTGGTCCCCTGGGGCGTTGTAGAGCCTGTGAGTAAAGAAGGACAGAGCTGAATTGAGGGGAAGACAATCTCTAAATTAGGGGGATTCCCCACCCCCATTTCCCACCCTTCCCATCTGGAGGTGTATGTCCTTCCTAAATGCTTAGTTTGTGGAGAGAGTGTTGAGACAGGATCTCATGGTCGAGCTGTCCTCAAACTTGCTGTGCAGCCAAGGATGACTTTGAACTTCTGAACCTCCTGCATCCCAAATTCTGGGATTATGGATGTTCACTGCTAAACCCTGTTTATACAGTGCTGAGGGTCAAGTATTGGAAGTCATGACTGACAGCCGTAACTTCAGTTCCAGGGCATCCATGGCCCTCTTCTCAATTCCTTGGGCATTTCGTGCATATGGTGCCCAGACAAAAATGCAGGCAAGACACCCACACACATAAAATAACTTTTAAAGAGTAAATGATGGCAAACACTCCACCAGCTGTGCTACACCCACAGTCTGCTTTGTTTGCTGATGTGGTTGTTATCTGATATTTATTATCTCGTTTTTTATGTGTGTGAGTTTTCACCTGCATGTATACCGTGTGTACTATTAGTGGCCTGGTGCCTCCAGAGCGAGAACAGGGCACTGGATACTCTGGAACTTGAGTTACAAGCAGTCATTGCCACTGTGTGGGTGCTGGAAACAAAACCCTGTCCTGTGGAAGAGCTACAAGTGATCTTAGCCACGGAACCATCCCTCCAGCCCCTACTTCTTAACCATGCCCCGTGGTGAAAAGAATTTTCCTTTGTGTCTATGTGGAGAAACTTGAGACACCACTGCGTGGGACCTGGCTTTTAGAACTATAAGTAACGTAGCCAAATTGGACAATTAAAATTTGCCACAAGGTAGCCCTGAATTGGCGGGTAGGTTTGATAGCTGCTTGGTGGAGGCCATTTCATGACTGGTGAAGTTTCTTACTCAGTAGTAATTGATTACTTACTTGTTTTCCCCTAGGGTGACTGGAGTATAATTGACACATGGAAATAAAATATGTTGGGGGCTGTAGAGACAACCCAGTGGTTCAAAGTACTGAGTGTTCCTGCAGAGGATCTTGGTTCAATTCCCAGCACCCATACTGTATGGGCTGAAAACCATCTGTGCTCTGGAACTTTGGTTCAGAGGAGTCGGACATCTCCTCTGGCCTCTGCCAGCATCTGGCATGCACATGGTACAGACATACTCCCAGCACACAGACACACATTCATGCAAAACATACATGCACATTAATTTTTTTAAAATTAAATATGTCAAGATCTTGTTTTATACACAGTAAGTACAGTTCAACTTGTGATTGTCAATTATACCTCTGTCAACCTGGGATGAAGAAGACCCTCATGATTACCCAAGAGCCCATTAAAAAAAGAGTGTTCAGTCATTTTACCAGGGTCTATTCGGAGACAGCCTTTGGCTATGCCAGGCTTCAACCAGGAAGCCGCCCATTATTAGCACAATTACAACAGTCACTCCAATCCGGATGAGGTTACCCATGGCGTAGCCTTCTGTCGTATTATGATGAGATGCATAGTCTGGTGGGTTTGAAAGGGAGAAGACGACCATCGCTGGCCACGGAGAGCATCCCTTCTTCACAGACAGATTGAACGAATGTGACTCCAATGCGTCTCCTTGCATCATGGGCTCTGTTCTCTAAAGGTTTCACTTTAGATGGGTTTTTTAATTCAAGTGGAAATGGGTATTCCTTTACCTTCTTTTCTCTTCGTGTTCACTCTGCCTCAGCTCTTTTCCTTTGCTCGACTTTATCTCACTTCTACCTCTGCTCACTTCTATTTCTTTATCTCCCTTGACGTATTAGGGGTTGATCTTAGATGCAAGGCACAGAACAAAGAAGATAGAGCTACACACAGATCTACAGAACACAGAAATCCGTCAGCACACCTCCATGGACCATAAAATGCCACCTGGGCAACGAGCTTCAGAAAATTTGAACCCAGCAGAGGAAAGACTAGTTCATTCTGAATTTTTGCTCAAAGTTTCCGCCCCACCAGCCTGGTCCTACAACTGCTTCAGCCCCAAATAAACACATAGATGCCGACTCTAGTGGCTCTCCTGCCTACCATTCCCAGAATTCTCCTCTCCTAGTCCCGCCTACCTTCCTGCCTCGTTGGCTGCTGGACAAACAGTGTTTAATTCATCAACCAATAAGAGAAGCATACATACAAAAGGACGTCCCCCATCATATATCTTCAAGAGGAGATGTTGAATGGTGAGCAGTAAGGGAAATGGCTAAGTGGGTGAGGTACCTGAACCCCAGAACCCACATAAAGCTGGATACAGCCGTGTGTATCTAAAACCCACATGTGTGAGACAGGAGGAGAAACTTGAGGGCCCGTCCAGTCTGGCATCTGCTGCAGTGTACTGCGAGGGACCCTGCCTCACACAGGGCAAAAGGCAAGGATGATGGTAGCCAATGCTACCTTCTGACCTCCACACATGCGCGTGGACACACACAAACACATACACGCAGCAAAAGCAGAAGGGGGAGGAGGAGGAAGGGAGAGAGGAGGAGGAGCTGACGAGATGCTTAGCATTGATCTGTCCTTCAAGGCACCACACGTGGGTCAGCTCATCCCAAAGACTGCAACTTCGTAACTAAACACATCAGCGCCAAGGTTACCTGCCAGCAAGGCACAAACAGAAAGACAGGTAACATCACCACCACACAGGAACATCACCCTTCACCTGTCATTACTGACTACACAGAATTTAATACCTCATAATGGTTACACCCTGCTGAAAACCTCAAAGCCAAAGAAGGAGACCCCACAGCCACGGTGTGCAGCGTTTACTGGGGCAACACTCTGGCAGGAAATTTTGGATAGTCGTGGAGACACCAAACAGTAACAGAATGACATCAGGGAGAAAACCCACCTATACTTGTTTAACTGTATCTACAGGAATAAGTGTATAAAGTAAAAAAAAAAAAAAAAAAAGACCTCCACAGAGGAAAAATTCAACACACTGAAGAAGGAAACAGAAGAACACACGGGAACATGGAAAAACTCCCCCCACCCCCATGCTCATGGACGGTCAGAATTAATATTGTGAAAAAGGGCCATATTACCAAAAGCAATACACAGATTTGGCCCAATTTTAATCAAAACCTCTACGACATTATTCACTGTACTCTAAGAAACAATGCTAAAATTTATATGGAAGCACGCACGGCATCAAATAGCAAAACGATCCTTAGCAGAAAAGCAATGTTGAGAGCACGATGACACCCAATCTTAAGTAATAATTAGTCATAGCAAAACACACAAAGCCACAGCAAGCGGAATAACACTGGCATAAACACAAACACGTGCCAGTCAAACAGAATAGATGACCTAGAAATCTTCTGATAAAGTGGTCAAAAACATGTATCACAGCCAGGCTATGCCGCACGCATTTAATCCAGTGCTCTGGGGGGGGGGAAGGCAGGCAGGTATCTGTGGGTTCTAGGCCAGACAGGGATATGCAGAGAGACCTTATCTCAAAACAAAGAAACAGATTATAGAAAAGACATCCTCTTCATCAAATGATGCTGGAACATTGGTGTCAACTTGCTAAATATTGAAAGTGGATCCAAATGCCTCATAGTACACACACACACACACACACACACACACACACACACACACACACTATTACATAGATAGAAGACCTTAAACTCTGAGGGAAAACACTTGAAGATATTGACACAGGAAAAGGTTTGTTGAAAAATTCCTTGGCAGCACAGGAAGTGATCCAAGGAACTAACGAATGGGATTGTATGAAATTGAAAGGCTTCTGTATGACAAATGAAACACTTGACAGTGAGGAGATGTCATATAGAACGGGGAAAAAATCTTGTGCATCAGAAGATTATTACACAGAATGTCTAAAGAATTCTGAAAATTAAGCAACAAAAAGCACCCAAACGATATATGAGCTCTGGGAACTGAATAGATAGTTCTCAGAACCAGAAACACAAATAGTTGAAAATGGTGTTTGATAGTCTCAACCATCGGGGAAATGCTAATTAAATGTCCAGTGAAATTCTATCCCAACATAATCCAAATGTCTGAACAACAGATGCTGGAGCTGATGTTGGAGAGAGAAGCATCCTTAACCCTGCTTGTGGGAGTGTAAACCTGTGCATCCTCTATGGAAATCAGTACGGAGGGTTCTCCAAAAACAGAAAATAAGACTACCAGACAAGCCAGTTATATCATTCCTTGGTTCACACCTAGAGGACTCTAAGTTAACACACCACAGAGATGCCTTCTCGTCCATATTTATCGGGGCTTTATTCACAATGACCAGGAATCTAAACCAGTCTAGATGCCCATCAGTGGGAGAGGGGAGCAAATGTGATATGTGTACACAACAGAGTTTTATACAGACTTGAAGAAAAATAAGATCGTGGTGCCTGCTGGAGACTGTTGTTAAATAACACGAATTAGATTCAGAAAGATAAACATCATGCTTTCTTTCAAATGTAGAAACTAGATTAAGAATTATATGTGTGTGTGAATACGTGTGATATATATATGTGGGGGTTCTCTAAACTATACGGGGATCATGAGAAGTTGGGATGAGAATTAAGGGAGTCTATAATGGGATGCATGGAACTACAAAGCAGGCATTGAGACTAATGGGGAGAAGAGAAGAAAGCACTGGAGGAACATGCTAGGGGTGGGGCAAAGCAGGGCAGCAAGGGGTAGAATGAGAGTAAATGTCCCTATTACTTGTATGCAGTGGCCCTGATTAAAGTTGATACTTTGTGTACTAACTGTATTAGCTAGGCTAAAGCAGCCAAAGGGTTTATTTTGACTCCCCGTGTCAGGTTGCTGTCCACCTTGATGGGGAAGGCAGGGAGGGCAGCAAGAGCATGATGCAGATGACTATGACGTAATCCAAGGCAGGAGGCAGAGAGAGAGAGAGTTAAACACCTGGGCTCAGTGCACTTCAGTCTTTATTTAATCTGGGATCCCAGCCCATTGCTGGCCCCACCTATATTTAGGATGAACCTTCCTACCTCGGTAGATAACCCCTCATGGACTAGCCCAGGGATTTGTTTTCCTGATGATTCTATATCCCATTAAGATTAACTTTGTATCAACCCAAAAGACTAATTACAATAGCGTGCAGCCAGAGTAGCGATGCACCCCTCCAGTCCAAGCATTAGGAAGCAAAGGCAGGAAGATCTCTGTGAATTTGAGGCTATCTTGGTCTACATAGTGAGTACTGGTCTCAAAAACAGTATTACTAATGGCAGTAAGAGTGGGGCAGGGAAAGAGAAGTGATCAAAACATTAACATTGCACAGTGAAATAAAACAAACACACCACTATGCCTCATGCACAGGCGTTCACAGAATCACACAAACCCTTACCTGTCACAGAGATCTCAAGGGGGTTGCTGACGGTTGAGGCCCGGTAGGGAGGATTTGCCTGGTAGTACACACAGCTATATTTCCCTGAGTCTCTGGCTGTCACGTTCAGAAGAGAGAAGTCCAGCACCATTCCTGCTAATATGCTCATTTGCAAAGGGGATGAGTGTCCCTCCTTCAGCAATGCAAACCTTACGGGTCCGGGCACAAGGTCTGTCCTCAGGCACTGCAATGTCACATTGCTTCCTGAAATCACTGTGCCCCAGTGGTAGGCTTGGAGGGAAGGTTTAGGCAAGTACCCTAGACAAGAAAGAGAGCCTGAACTCAAGGGAAGAAGCTGTAGGCCCCAGGCACATTCCTATTCTTTGTGGGTGGCGTTCTTCCTCAGGAACCATCACCATCCTCACAACCTCAGGTCTCTGAGATAGAAAATTACTGCCTCTTAAGAAATGAGCAGAATGTTCAGCACAGCACTCTGAGATACAGGCTGCGGTTTTACAGCCAGGTAAAGAATAGCTAACCAGCTCAGGGCTATCTCACCTGCTACAGTTTTACAGCTAGTTAAAGATTAGTTCAGGACATTGCTTCTATTGACCTCTTCACCCTGCCTACGTGCAACTGCCCTGCCTACGGCCCTATATAGGCCTCCCCCGGAAAGATAAAATTTGTCAGCTTGATCAGCGTACTGTCTTGCTGTCCATTCTTTGTATCCCCTTGTTCCCCGTTCTCTCCTAGGTATCCTCGTTGACTGCCCCGTGGGTTGGGGAAATTCTTAGTGTTTATTTATTATTTATTTTTGGTTTTCCAAGGCAGGATTTTCTCTGTGTAGCCCTTGTCCTGGAACTAGCTCTGTAGTCCAGGCTGTCCTTGAACTCACAGAGATCCACCTGCCTCTGCCTCCAAGTGCTGGGATTAAAGGCGTGTGACACCACTGCCTGGAGACATTTTTTTTTTCATTCTTATTCTTTGGGAGCTATCTCATGCACCACTGTGTTCTGTGACTCTAAGACAGAGATTTTCCCCTCCAACAAACTATGGGTGGAGCCCCATCCCTGTTCCTCTATCCCTTGCTCTCTCTGGAGATCCCACCGCCTTCCGTCCTCCCTTCATCCAGTCCTTTTGTCAACCCCTGCCTGAAGATCCCACTTGTCTCTCTGAGACAGACCCTTCCCCACCTGTGACCAATAGGAGAAGGGGATCACTGGGCTGCATCCTTGTGACATTGGGCCCTTGGCTGTAGGATTCACAGGTGTAGTACCCTCCATAACTCTGCTGTATCTTGGTGATGTTAAACTCAGCCATATCCTCTGTCAAATAACATGGCTTCTTGACATCGAAAACAAACCCTTCCTTTTTGAGGATGAAGAATTCACTTGGGGCAGGGCTCTTACACCGCATTGTCACATTGCTCTTGATGGGAAGCAGTGAGCTGGGCCAGGCGCTGAGGCTGTGCTTGAGAGGGGACCCTGGAAGCAAACACAGACCAGGGCTGCATCTGACATACTCACCTGCTCCCAGAGCCTCTCCCCCTTTTCTGTAGAGAGGCAGAAAACACCGCAGAGGTGGGCCAGTTAGTAAATAGACTGTTATGCAAGCTTGAGTACCTGAGTTGGACTCCTGGAATCTGCATAGAAATCAGGATGTGGTAGTGTATGCTTGCAATCCCATTGCTGGGGAAGCTGAACCCATGGGGCTTCCTGGCCAGTTGGTCTACCCTAATTGGCATGCCCCAGGTCAAATGAAAAAAATTGCCTCAAAAAAAAGAAAGAAAGAAGAAAGAAAGGGAAGGAGGAAGGGGGAGAAGGGAGAGAAGGAGGGAGAAAGGGAAAAATATTTTCAAAAATCCCTATAATAAAATGAAATAAAATATAAGTATGGAGGTCTCCTGGGAAATTACACCTGCTGGTGAAAATGTCAACAATTGAAGTTTGAGGTGTCAGGCCACCCGGAGGCAAATCCATGATGGTGAATCTCGGATGGGCAAGGCCCCAAGACCACAGGCCCCAGAATGTCTTTTGCTTCAGCTGTGCCTTCCACATGTTTGTTGTTACCATCTTTCTCTGGTATCCGGCATGGCGTGAATGGGTATGAGGAGATCCTCACTGCCTGTGGTGTAGTGTGTTTATTTCATGGAAGCATCTCGTTCTACTGGGCATTGTTACCTGTGGGTTATTATGATGGTGAGTTCTTTCTAAGCTGTACTGTGTAATTGATAATGATAATGTTATCTAAGTAGAATTTTGATGATTAAAAATAAATTATAGGGAAGTATCACACAGCTGGGGCCCATGAGTCTCACCCAAAGAGCTGCATAGATCACAGTTCAGGTTAATGGTTAAGGAAAACAGCCTGAGTGCCAGAATCCAGGCTGGCTTGACTTATCTTAATCTTAATGCTGAAAGATACACTCATGGGTTTCGGGGTGTATCATAGCTAAAACAAAGCCTTAAAACAACTTCAGGATAGATTAGATGGTTTGATAATAGCTTTGAGATGAAAATCCCTAGGAAGCAACCTAAACTTCACAAGGACACATAGCTGAGTTATAGATTCATTACAAAGAAGCCCAACTGTTAAATGCTGTACTTTCCTGCTAGGGTTGGTTGGTGATCAAAGGTGATGATTAATTCCTTGTACCTACTTTTGCCTTCAATCTCCTGATATAAGAAACTATTAATGAGTGGGTATGTACCCTAAAGACTTAAAGAAGTTCAGCTGAGCCAAACTCCTGGAATCCAGTTGCAGAGAGGGAGGAGTGATAAGAAAAGGGGTCAAGACCAGGCTACAGAAACCCACAGAGACAGCTGACCTGAACAAGGGGGAGATCATGGACCCCTAGACTGACAGCTGGGAATCCAGCATTGGACAGATTCAGACCCCCTGAACATGGGTCTCAGTTAGGAGGCCTAGACAGTCTAAGAGACCTCTGACAGTGGAACCAGGATGTATCCCTGGTGCACAAAAGGACTTTGGGAGTACATTCCCAATGGAGGGATACTCCCTTAGCCTAGAGACAGGAGGGAGGGCCTAGACCCTACCCCAAATGACTTGACATATTTTGATGATCCCTCCTGGAAGGCATCTCCCTCCCTGTGGAGTGGGGAGGGGGTGGAAGGGAAGGGGGTCTGAGGGCATAGAAGAGGGGTTGGGGGGCATGGGAAGGAGAAAGAGAGAGAGGGAGAGGGAACTGGGATATATTTTATATGTGTGTGTGTATGTATGTATGTATGTATGTATGCATGTATGTATAAGATTTAAAGAAGAGTTGACTGATTGTTTTTCATGTATAAAAGTTTAGGTTTGTGATTCCTTAAAGATTTCTTATAAGATTACCTTTCAAGATAAATGATAAAGTATTTGATTCCTTCTTTGTAATCCTAATATGCAGCCTGCCAGTAGAAGATGGCTGAGAAAAATATCCCTGCTTGCTCACACTCTGTTAATAAGTTACTTAGATTAAACCTGTGTGGGTTCTTGGGATGACTTTGTTTTAATCAGGTAAGAGATTAAAAAAAAAAAGCCAAATGGTTGTGGTACACACCTTTGATCTCAGCATTCTGAAAGCAGAGGCAGGTGGATCTCTGTGAGTTTGAAGCCAGCCTGATGAACTGAGTGAGTTCCAGGTCAGCCAGGACAATTTCACAGAGAATGCTTGTCCAGAAAAAAAAAAAAAAAAAAAAAAAAGAGGAAAAATATGTTTGTACCTGTATCCATTTGAATCATTCCTTGAAAAACAGAATGTAACCACATTGTAACTCCTATCGTGCCTGGAAAACTTTGATGGGGCATATAAGCTGTCAAAAAGAGAATGCAGTGATAGAATAAAGAAGAAATCCATCAAGAGAGCCAGTGAGTGTTTTTTCTCTTTACCCCCTCAGATAAAAGAGTCACAGTATACCAACTCCACGGATGTCCCTTTGAGCCAGGTGCTACTGGAGGCCAGTGCCTCAGGCATCAGGAAACACTACAATTGTTGGCCTCTGGCTTCTACATGAATGCACGCACATGTGTGTACATGTGCGCATAAACACACACACACAAGATATAAAAGGGGAGGGGAAACGGGGTATTTGAGGTGAAGGATCAAGGACCCACTTACCATTGTCAGAAATGTCTGTTTGCCCAACACAGAGCCCTGAAATAAAAAAAAAAAAATCACACATGGGTCGCAAATTCCTTGGAGTCACCTAGTCACCCTCTCTGGTCCAGAGGGGCACTCTGAGAGCACTGTCATTCTGTCACTTGGTGTCTCCTTCTCATCCGGGCTACGACTTCAGCTTGTATCTGAGGTTGGCCATCACCATCTTGTTGCTCTCACTCCAAGGGTCCCATCTTAGCTCTACAGACTCCCACTAACCCTTCCAATTCTCACCCCTATCCCTGGGCTTCAAACAGTCACCATCTCCGTTGGAGTGTGCGTCACATTGCTCGGGTCATCACCTCTCCTCCAGGGAAGGGGTAGCAGCATTGTAGGACACTGGGGATATAAGAAGTTAGCCTACTCCTAATGGTATGGAGGACCAGCTGGGTGTGGTGGTGCACACCTTTAATCAAAACACTCAGGAGGCAGAGGCAGAGGCAGAGGCAGAAGGACCTCATTGACTTTGAGGCCAGCCTGCTCTACATAGTGAGTTGCAGGACAGCCAGGACTACATAGAGAGACCCTGTGTCAAAACATAAAAAAAAAAAAAGTCCCTAAAGAGGGTGGCTTGGGAGATGGTTCTGTCAGTGTTATGCTCAACACCCATGTGAAAAAGATTACTGTGGCGGTGTATGCTTGTCATCCCAGTGCTGGGGAGGTGGGGACAGGAGGGTCCCTTGAGCTCAGTGGCCAGCCCAACCTCAGACCAAAAAGAGACCTTGTCTCAAAAAACAAGATGAATAGCATGAGGTTGACGTCTTCTCTCCCCACATACCCGCACCCATGTGAACACGCACGCATGCACGCGCACACACACACTACATTAAAGGAAAAAGGAAGCTATCATGAACTGGGGAAAGACACTTTGAACCCAGTGGAAGACGCTGTGGGCCCTGTGCTCGTGACTGTTTTGCTTTTGTTTTTCTCTTTTTGGTGCTTGGAGACGGTTTCTGCGTGTAGCCCTGACTGACCTGGAACTCACTCTGTACATCAAACAGATATCCACTTGTCTCCTGCTCTCAGTACTGGGATTAAAAATGTCCCACTAAACCTGGTTTTATTATTACTATTACTATTATTATTATTATTATTATTTTGACATAGGGTCTCATATAACCCAGGCAGTCTCAAATCCACTATATAAGTGGATGGCTTTGAACTTCCTCTTTTAAAAATAATTTATTTATTTTTACTTTATATGCATTGGTATTTTGCCTGCACCCATGTCTATATTAAGGTATCAGATACCCAGGAACGGGAGCTACAGACAGCTGTGGGCTGACAGGTAGGTTCTGGGAATCAAACCTGGGTCCTGTGGAAAAGCATTCAGTGCTCTTAACTGCTGAGCTGTCTCTCCAGCCCCTGCCTTAAACTTCCAAAGCTCCTGCTTGCCACCACAACCTGGTCAGGAGTTACTTAATACCATCCCTCACCTATAGTAGTTATTACTATATCAGAAAGAGCTAGGCAAGGTTGTGCAATCTGTAATCTCATCATTTGCAAGTCTAGAGAGGAAGATATTTGTGAGTTCAAGGCCAGCCTAGCGTAGGTTCAGACTTCTGGGTAACCCAGGGTTGCTTAGTAAAAGCCTGACTCAAAATAATTTAAATATAATGAACAAGAAGTTCTTTCTGAGGTTGGCCTCTGTTGTACCTCAGTCACAACAAGTTCGCATCGCAGAAGAGAAATGGCTGCTGTGACCCAGCCTTGGCTAGCAACAGCATATAGGATTTGCCGGTTTTCATTTGTTTACATTATATCTGTATTTACTCTCCTCTCTCTCTCTCTCTCTCTCTCTCTCTCTCTCTCTCTCTCTCTCTCTCTCTCTCTCTCTCTCTCTCTGTGTATGGGGGGGGTCTCAAGCAGTTCAGGCTAACCTTGAATGTCCCACTTATCTGAGATGTCCTTCAATTTGTGATATGCCTGTTTCTTCCTTCCATGCACTGGCATGATAGATTTGTGTCACCGCAAATGATTTACAGCAAGCACTGAGGATGGAATCTAGGGTGTCGTGCTCACTAGGTAAGCAAGCACTCTACCGACACAGCTATAGCCCCAGCCCGTTTACCCCCTATATGTGTGTATTACATATTGAGCATTGGGTTTGCTCTAACCTGTATAATGAAGTTTCCAGTTCATCCTATGCAATCAGCATACTGATCTGGCATGAGTTCTGGCTTCAATTCCCATCCAAGTATCTCACCACTTTTATGATTTCCTGGAGACCAAGTCGATGACCCTGAGCAACTTACGGAGGTAGAGAAGGGAAAGGAGCCTAGGGATCATGGTGGCTCAGCAGCCGGCCCAAGGGTCCTCTTCAAATCTCTTATCGGCAGAAGAACTGGACCAGGGTATTGCAGCCGCTCCAGCATCAGTGTGTAGGCAGGACTGGTTCTGAGCTGCTTCTCTCACATCCTTCCTGCCACACCCACTTTCAGGAAATGTGTAGATGGTGTCTATTGCAACAAGAGGGCCAAGTGAGTCAAGCCTCACTTGGTCCTCTTGTTGCTCAGTTAACTTTCAGACCTTACAAGGGCAACTTCCTAAAGGTAATGCTGTGCTTGCTGGGTTCATTCTGAGATGGATGTATGTCTCAAACACAAAGAAAAAGTGTGTGTGTGTGTGTGTGTGTGTGTGTGTGTGTGTGTGTGTGTGTGTAAAGAAAGAAATGTCTGTGTTGCGTAAATCTTTCTCCGTAACAACAGGCTGGTCACCTCTATTAGGAAAGGTGTATTGGTCAATGTTTAGTGACCAACGCATCTGCCTCTCACTTTACATAAATCTCAGTATTGACATACGAGCTACATGAGTGACTAGTGGTCATGAAGATTGCGCTTGTAAATTTGATTTTGGTTTTGTTATGAGAGTTTTGTTTAGTTGAGTCTTTCTGTCATCATCATTGCTGTCTTTGAGATTGGGTCTTAATATGAAGTTGAGGCTGGACTCAAACCTACTATGTTGGTGAGAATGACTTTGAACTTCTTATCCTTCTGCTCCTATCTACTGTGGGTTCTGGAAAAAGTTTTCAATCAAGGAAGCCACCCAATGCACCAAGATGCTCATGGAAAGAGTAGGGCTTTGACCCAGGAATACAGTGCTTGTCTGAGATGCGTGAGGCCCTGAGTCTAATCCTCAGAACCATCACCAAAAATAATCCCAGAAAGCAATGATCATGGTAGCGCTATTTATACAAGAATAGTCTAGACAATGAGAATGATAAACAAATGACAACATAATCATATAGCAGAATGATCTCAAGCTTCAACAAGAACAAAATACATGTAAGACCATGAAGTCTCTGAAGCCACATGGAGTTGAAGGACCAGGACACAAAGAGTAATTGTAATATAATTCTAGCTATTTAAAGGTGGACAATAGACAAAACTCAGTCGTGGGGGAGGGGGGATCCAGAATGGATTATCTAAGAGGGGGCAGAAACTGACTGGAAAGAATGCCAAGGGAACTTTTGGGAGTGCTAAAAACAGTCTAGTCTTTACACATGCAATTAGTACACCAAGTTGTAAAACAGAGATATGATAGATTATAGGCATGACAGACAATAGGCAGATATGATAGATTATAGGCATGACAGATGATAGGAAGATAGATGGTTGGATGTGAACTATGATAGAGATAGATAGATAGATAGATAGATAGATAGATAGATAGATAGATAGATAGATAGACAGATAGATATAGATAGATGACAGATAATAGGTAGAGAGAAAAATGGAGGTCATACATACATACATACATACATACATACATACATACATACATACATACAGGACATACATGTCATAGTTTCGATCTTGAATGGTTGTTCCCTGCTGAAGCCTTCAGGAAACTTTAAAAGGTAGGGCCATTTGAAGATCTTGACTATGTGCCCTTGAAGAAGGCAGCAAAAGTCTGGCTCCTCCCTTTTAGTCTCTGTTTCTTCCCACCCACAAAGAAAGTAACTTTGCTTCAACATCTTTTTCTGAGATGAAAAGCTGTCTCAACTGAGGCCCCAGAGAGTGATACCACCCAATCAATCTGAAATCTCAAAAACAATGAGGGGAGAAGAAACCTTTGTACTTATACATTGATTTATCTCGAATATTTGTTACTGAAACAACAACAGCAACAAAAGGCCAAATGACAAACATAGCTAGCTGGCTAGAGCGCTATGGTGTGCCTAAAATGTTTCCTGAGATATGTGCATTTTACTGCACAATATGAGCATGGTGGCAATCCCATCACCTTTTCTCAGCCATTAAGGGCACCCGTGGCTCTTGGAGAGGTCCCTAGTCCAGTTCCCAGCACCCACATTGAGTGGCTCATAATCTGTAACTCCAGCTGTAGGAGATCTGCTGAGCTCTTCTGGCAGCTGTGCACACCTACACCCATGTGCACACGCCTACACACAGTCACATACACATACAGAGCATTGCTAAACTCCCTTCCCAGGGAAAATGCAAACAACACTGACCCCCCCCCTCTACTCACTGAAGTGCTATTCCTCCAAATTTCAAGTTCACTCTAGAGCAGCAGGGGTTCTCAGCACGTGCTTCCCTACACCTTTGGTGGGTCATGTATCAGATGCTTATCCCAAATCAGAACAGCAGCAAAATTACAGGTATAAAGTAGCAAGGGAAATAACTTTGCGGTTGGAAGTAGCTGCAACGTGGGGAACTGTATTAAAGGGCCTCGGAGCTAGGGAGGGTGAGAACCACTGCTCCTGGGGAACCAATGTGTTTGTTAAGCTTACAGAGCAATGGGTGAGAGAATGTGGGCAGGACCATGAGTGACCTTAAAGCAGCCAGACTGTGAGGTCTTCACCCAGCATGACGATGACTTCCTGGTACCTGCATAGACAGTGCCCCCTTAATAATCCTTCCCAACCCACAAATGTCTAGACCTCATAAAGCCACATACCATCAAGACAGAATTGCATAACAAGCGGTTTGCAGGAGTGGCTGCATACTCAGGCAAGGGTGCCATCACCCTCCCACCTCCTCTTCTATAGCGGAAAGTAAACCATGACCAAGCTCAGTAGTGATGATTTTGTTGTTGTTGAACTCTTGAAGATAGTGGCAGTTCAGCTCAAAGGATAGTCCTATACAACACACATGCTCAAAAATAAAAATCTTTCTTTAAAAGTAGATGAGTGAAAATTGTAAAGAAAAAAAAAGGAAGGGAAACTAGGTAAGTAAGTAAATATTTTTTAAAGAGATTTATTTATTTACTATGCACTTGGTGTTCTGCCTGTTGGATGTCTGCCTGCACAACAGAAGAGGGCATCAGATCCCATTATATAGACAGTTGCAAGCCACCATGTAGTTGCTGGGAATTGAACTCAGGACCCTTGGAAGAGCAGCCGGTGCTCTTAATCTCAGCCATCTCTCCAGTCAATAAATATTTTTCTTTTCTTACTAGAAGGAAATAAACCTTTGTTGGAGATTCCAAGAAAGGGAACCCAAATGTGGCTTTTGGGCCACCCATCATCTGATGCCGTCCCTCTGGGTCCACCTCTTCCTCTACTCCTTCCAAACTGAGCAGGCACAGTGTCACCAGGCTGGCCGGTCTTCCGGAAGGCTTCTGGCTCATAGCTCTGGTGTCCTATTCTACATACGTAGCTCCACAGGCTTCTTCAGCTCTGGACGCCTGGAGTTCTTTTTCCTGGAGGTGAGCAAGACTCGTGGGAGGAGAATTTGCCTGTGGGTATTGCAGGTGCACCACAGTGCCAGGACTGGGGGGTCAAGATGGGACATGGGCAACATCAAAGAGGAGGTGGCAGAGAAGAAGCAAATGCCTGAGGACGAGAGGAGAGCTCTCAAATGCTGCATTCTAGACCAGGTGTGGCTGTTACATCTACACAACAAACCCCAGCAACTGTGGATACTACTGCCCAAGATCAAGCCACTTACAATCCCTGGCATGGGCAGAAATGGCTACATGTGTGTCTGGTTGTCATGTGTATGCCTGGTACGTGTGGAGATCAGAAGAGGTTGTTAGAGCTCCTGGAAGTGGCATTGCAGATGGTTCTGAGACAGCGTGTGGGTACCAGGAACTGAACCCAGGTCCTCTGAAAGAGCAACAAGTGCTATAACAGATGAACCAACCATCTCCCCAGTCTCTGCATGTGGTTTCCTGTTAGGACAGACTGAGAGCCCTCCTGTTTAAGGCACTGCTCTCCCTGACAGAATAATAATAATAATAATAATAATAATAATAATAATAATACTGGATTTATTCTCATTTTTACATGTGTTTCTTTAGTGTGTCCATGCACACGTGTAATGGGGGAGTGTGGAGTTGAAAGAACAAATTGTAAGAGACAGTTACGCCTTTCCAGACATTAAAATCAAATCACGGGACTTGGTGGTGAGTGGCTTTACCCCATTAACCCTGTAACCGGTCACCAAAAGTGTAAACATTAAAAAGAAAAAAAAAAAAGGCATTTTTTTTTCTATCATTGTCTCTTACCAAAGTCCAAAATCTTTAGTATTAAAGGGGCATCATGGACTCTGCCCAGTGCCATTATGGCTGAGCACGAAAAGGAGACCCACACACATGCCCAGGAGACTATTACGGTGAGCAAGTATCTGGTGGTTATTGGGGAGAGAGACAGAGACACAGAGACACAGAGAGACACAGAGGGAGAGACAGAGACAGAGAGAGGGCAGTTCACGTCCCATGGTGAATGACAGATCTGAAGACATGAAAGCAGTGAGGAGTGGTCTGAGGTGGGCGTCTTTCTTGCCTTCTGGGTCCATGGCCCTGCTGCAGCTGCAGTCTGTGTTGATGGTGACGCCCCGGCTCCTGACACCGCCAAAGGCTGAGAGGATAAGGCTGCTGGGCGTTGGCCCTGCTCCTCGAACGCTGCAGCACCCTGCACTTCTCCTAGGTAGCACAGCCGAGCTGGCCCCGCTGTCTGTGTCACTGGTGAGCTGGCCCTGAGAACGTGAAAGTGTAAAATCTGACCCCACCCCTCACCTGCCATAAGGGGGCATGGGCGAGGATGAAATGCCATCCCCTTTGCCCACAGAACTCAACACCTGTGGCAGGCTAGGGAGCTGCTGGCCTTCACGGCTGCAGTGCGTGGGAAGGCAGGTCCCGCACCTCGATTGTGCAGCACAGGAGAGCTGACCCTGTAGACAGGGATGTGGGTGAGCTGGCCCTAAGAACGCCAGCGTGGGTGATGGCGCCCAGCCACTCAGCTGCCATAATAAGGCATGGGCACGGGACGGATGCTCCTCCCTCCGCCCCCTCCCCACCTCCTTCCGTATTTGGAAGAGCTGGCCCTAGTCATGAGAGATGGAGAACTGTCCCTGTCCCTCAACAGATGCAGCATTCAGGAGAGTGGTTCCAGCCTGCCTCGGGTCTGGGTAACAACAGGCAGAGCTGCTCCCCAGGGGAGTAGCTGTGGGTGCGCTGTCCCTGGAGGTGTGAAAGCAAGAGAACAGTCCCGCCCCTAGCCCCAGCTGGAGCAAAGCTGAAGAGCTCACCCTGGTGGTCAAATGGGGGACAGCTGGCGGGCTGAGGGATGCTGCAACCACCTAGCCCAAGAAACAGGGATGGATATGAGTTGGCCCATCTCAGCATCTGTAGGGCCCTGCATGGACCCCCGAGGCACCGCGAGCAAGCCTGAAGCTGTTGGCCGGAACATCTTGCCCCAAAGCTGCTATTGGTACTCTCCCTGCCCCTCCCCCCTCGAGTTGTCATTGGTACTCTTCCTGTTTTGCTAACACACACCTGGTGGAGAGGAGCTAAGCCTGGTAAGTCTGTTATTTTCCGCTATGCTGTAAGTCAGTATATAAGCCCACTCCATCCCCTCCCTCAATAAATGGTATTCGGCATTTGGCATTCCGACATTGCCATTGTACGAATGACCTGCTGTCTTGTCTCTTATTTCAGACTCTAGGCCTTCACCCGGTTTGTGGAATAGGTTGTAGCACTGGTGCTAAAAACACCCACCCTGTATATTTGCTGGAGCACGTGAAAGGGCCTGTCCTACAGATCCAAAGCTGCAGGATCTCCATGACACAGTGTAACAACAGGACATCCAAGAGGAGGCCCAGTGAGAGCCCAGTATCAATAGTGTAGCAGAAACCAAAGGCCTCACACGGGACCAATGACTCTTTCAATGAAAGATATATGGACTGTAGAGGGTACATATACTGTGTGACTCCCTATGTCACATTGCAGCTTCCAAGATGATATGGTCCCTCTCTCCCTCTCTCTCTCTCTCTCTCTCTCTCTCTCTCTCTCTCTCTCTCTCTCTCTCTCTCTCTCTCTCACACACACACACACACACACACAGGAATACGAAGTGGCAAAGCATCAACTCAATACTTATCAGAAGCAAATGAGTCGGGGAAGAATAGAGGAGAGCAAGAAAAGACATACCATAATAGAGGGAGCCATTATAGGTTTAAAGAGAAATCTGGCACTAGGGAAATGTTCAGGGATCCACAAGGATGACATCAACTAACAGTCTAAGCAATAGTGGAGAGGCTACCTTAAATGCCCTTCCCTGATAATGAGATTGGTGACTACCTTATATGTCACCCTAGAGCATTCACCCAGTAGCTGATGGAAGCAGAAGCAGACACCCACAGCTAAGCACTGGGCCGGAACTCCTGGAATCCACTTATGGAGGGGGAGGTGTAATGAGCAAAGGGGTCAAGACCAGGCTGGGGAAACCCACAGAAATGCTGACCTGAACAAGGGGGAGCTCATGGACCCCAGTCTGACAGCTGGGAAACCAGCATAGGACCGACCCAGACCCCCTGAATGTGGTGTTAGTTAGGAGGACTGGGCAGTCTACGGGGCCTCTGGCAGTGGAACCAGTATGTATCCCTAGTATATGAATGGACTTTGGGAGCCCATTCCCCATAGAGGGATACTCTCTCAGCCTAGACACATGGGGGAGGGCCTAGTCCCCGCCCCAAATGATGTGACAGACTTTGATAATCCCCCATGGGAGGCCTCACCCTCCCTGGGAAGCAGAAGGGGGATGGGATGGGAGGGAGAGGAAACTGACTGATATGTAAAATAAGATTGTTTATAATTTAAATTTAAAAAGTCTTGTAATTTGAAAAAAAAAATTCCTACAAAAAAATTCATGGTATATTAGATGCATGTCATATAAAGGTACAAATACATGATTTTCATACTACATACATTGAAGCAAGAACGCCTTAGAAGGTACACCAAAATCATTCAAAAGAAATGATAAAGCCATATAGATCATGTGCTAACATAATCACATACACAGAAACAGATCCACAGCATGTGGGCTCTGGCGTATGTTCCAGGCAGCTCGCCCTATCCGTGGGGAGAAATACGGCTTCGGCTTCAGTGAAGAAGCTGTGAATCGGCGAAGTATCCCATGAGCGTCCGTCTGTGCCCACTTCTGTCCTCTCTGCCGTGCAAAGAATAAAGAGACGCAGCTGCCATCCCATCCCTGGATAGCTCTCAAAGAGTTGGCAGTGCAGGCTTCGTAGCTTCGTAGAAAACTGAAGAGCTCTTGTCCACCTTGACCAAGGTTTCATAGGGGCCAAGGGGTGCTGCAGAGATTGTGGGGAAAGATTAGACCTGAATTTAGTTGATAAACACTCCTTCTTTGGTTATGTTTAATTTATTTAGTGTGTATGTGTGCGTGCATGTGTGTGGCCAGTTTATGTGTGGAGGGCAGGGGATAACTTGTGGGTGTTATGAGTAGTTTTCCTGACAGCCTGGTCCCACAGCCGCATCAGCCACAAATAACACACAGAGACGCTGTATTAGATATAAAGCTGTTGGCCAATTACTAGTGCTTCTTATTGGCTAGTTTTTTCTTAAACATTAACCCATTTCTATTAATCTAAGTGTTTCCAAGTGTTTCCCCGTGGTCTTATCTTACCGGAGAGAGGGTCCGGACTTCTTCTCTCAAGTTCTTACATCTTGACTCTCCTCTACTACATCTCCCAGAATCCTCCTTGTCTCCTAGTCCCACCTATCTTGCTTTCCTATTGGCCAAAAGCTCTTTATTCATTAATCAACAACAGAAACCTATTTACAGAATGACATCTCCCATCATGTGGGAGTTGGTTCTCTCCTTGTACCATGTGAATTCTGGGGATCAAACTCAGGTTTCAGGTTTGGCAACAAGTGCCTTGACCCACTAAGCCATAGGGTCTTCAAACATGGACTCTACTCCTCTGCAAGCTGAGATATTTGAAAGCTACAGTAAATAGAAAGTGCTTTTAAAACGATAGACTGTATTTTTTTTCTGTGATGTATGTGTGTGGGGAGTAGGTATGCACATTTTAGGGTGGGGGCTGTAGAGGCCAAAGGAGGGTATTAGATCTCCTGGGGCTGGAGATACAGGTGTATGTGAGCACTGGAAATCAAAGTCAGCTGCTCTACAAGAACAGCACACTCTAACCACCCAGACAACTCTCCAGCCCCGTGAGAAATGTACTTCATGAATTTGAGGCTTTACCTGCCACTCAATTGGAAAGGGCATTGTACTGTATAATAATCTAGATATGTTAAATATACCTAGGACAAACAGGACAATATACAACATGGTTTAAAAAAAAAAAACTTTTCCACACGAAAGGATATCAGCCCCTATGGGGAAACTGTGAGAAGCCTTCACGGTGAAGTCTGAAGTTTAGATAACAACCCATGATGATCAAAAGTACAGTGTGGCTACTATAATGAATGATGGACATTTTATAAAACAAGTAAAACATTCATAAGTGGATTCATTTGCTGTTCTGTGGCAATCATTTAAATACAGTGTAGCTACTTGCTATGTAATTAAATACTTCATTTCACCCTCTGGTAGCTCACGCCCTTAATCCCAGCACTCATGAGACAGAGGCAGTCTGATCTCTGTGAGTTCGAGACCAGCCCGGTCTACAAGAGCTAGTTCCAGGACAGGCTCCAAAGCCACAGAGGAATGGTCTAGAAAAACCAAAAACCAAACAAACAAGCAAAGAAAACAAAACAAATCTCTTAATTTCTCCCATGTTGATTAATGTAAAATTAATGAACCCTTATTCTTTTTCACTTTTATTTAAATTAAAAACAATCTTATTTTACATACCAGTCCCATTTCCCTCTCCTTCCTGTCCTTCCATTCCTCCCCACCATCCCCCCCACTTCCCCTTTCTACTCCTCAGAGAGGGTGAGGCTTCCTCCCATGGGGAATCATCAAAGTATGTCACATCATTTGGGGCAGAACCGAAGGCCCCATCCCCTGTATCTAAGCTGAGCAAGGTATCCCTCCATAGGGAATGGGCTCCAAAAATCCAGCACATGCACTAGAGATAAACACCGGTTCCACTGCCAGCAGCCCCACAGACTGAATTCCACCAAACTGAATTCCACATTGAGGCGTCCTAGTTTGGTCTTATGCAGGTTCCCCAGCTGTCAGTCTGGAGTCTGTGGGCTCATACCCTAATTCTTTCAGAACATTATTTATATTTCTTTTTACTTTTTTTTCTTTTTGGGATTTGTATGGCAGGGTCTCACAGTGTAGCCTTGACTGGTCTGGAACTCATTATGTACAACCAGCTGTCCTCAACTCAAAGAGATCCATCTGCTTCTGCCTGACTATTTTTACTTCTCAGGTATAGCTCCATTAACTTGGTGGCCAATAACTCCTCAACCACCCAACAGACATGAAATAGGGAAATCCTTGTTATTTTACCTGGGTCTGCTTGGTGACACCCTCTGGCTGTACCAGGCTTCAACCAGGAAGACCGCCATCAACACCACAAACATGGCGGTCATTCCCAGCCGGATGAGGTTAATCTTGATGTAACATTCTGCTAAGGCGCGTGGGGTAACTGAAAGAGAGAAGACGATCAACACTGTTTGTAAGGAGCATCCTTCCTCCTCAGAAGAGTCAACCAGATCTAATTGTCTTCTATCCATTCTAACGCTGGCAGCTGTCCATTCTTTGTTAACCCCTGAACACAAAATGTATAGGCTTTACGAGAGTGCAAATGAAGAGTCGTTTTTAAACCTTATTTTCTGTGTACTCATTCCATCTATTCTACTTTGTTTTCTATGAAATGGGAAAAAAAAAAACAAACATTCTGACCAAAATCAGCTTTAGGGGAGAGTGGGCTTATCTGATCACAGAGCTTACAATCCACTGTGAAGGGAAGTCAGAGCAGAAGCTGAAAGTAGACGCCACAGAGAAAGGCGGCAGAGATGGCTCAGTGGTTAAGGGCATTGACTGCTCTTTTGGATGGCCAGGGCTTCTCCCAAAACCCATATTTAACTCATAACCACCCATCACTAAAGTTTCAGGGACTCTAATACCCTCTTCTGTCTTCCTTGTGCACCTGGAAAGAATGTACCGCACAGACATCTATCTGCTTAAAACACTCGTATACATGGAATAAATAAGTCCTTAAAAAGGAAAAAGAAACCCTGCATTCAAGCTTCCTCTGCCTCTTGCTTAACTGCTTCTTATGCAGCTCGGGATGACCTGCCTACGAATCACGTCACTCAAAGTGAGCGAGGGCCTCCGACATCAGTTAATAATCAGGGCAATCTCTCAAAGACGTGCTTGGCTTCTTGCACACCAATCTGACCTAGGCATTTCTTCAACCAAGGCCTCCTATTTATGATGACTCTAGGCTGAATCAAGATGACAACCAAGGGTAACTAGGATTCTGCCTGCCTTGCTTAGGGTTTCTATTGTTACGATAAGAAACCATGACCACGGCAACTCATACAAGAAAGCATTAATTTGGTGCTCGGTGTATAGGAGGGTTAGAGTTTGTGGGCATCATGGCAGAGAGCATAGCAATAGGCAGGCATGGTGCTGGAGCTGGAGCTGAGAGCTCACAACTCAACCCACAAGCACGAGACAGAAAGAGCTGACTGGGAACCGCACGGGCTTTCCATCTCCAGTGACACGTTCTCTCTGACAAACCCACAGCTTTTGATCCTCCCAAACGGTTCAACCAGTTGGAGAGCAAGCATTCCAAAGAATGAGCTTGTGGGGCCATTCTCATTCAAACCACCAATTGCCTTAGCTCTTATCCACTGCTTGTTTTAGCACTATCTCTCTCCTATTTTGCATTTTCAAGACAGTGTTTTTCTATGTAGCCTTGGCTGTCCCAGAACTTGCTCTGTAAACCACACGGGCCTTGAACTCAGGAATCTGCCTGCTTCTGAGTCCCGAGTCTGTGAATCGAAGCTGTGTACTACCACCACCTGGCTTGTTTACCTCATTTTTTGTGCTTTCACTTACTTCTTTCCCCCCATTCCCACCAAAACTCTAAGGGTTACTCTTGAGCAAAAGATAGACTAAAGGGGAACACGGAACGCAGAAATCTGAGGCAGATCAGCATCTCCCTCCAGACTGCATGTGGTCTTCGAGCATAGCAGAACTTCCCCTGGCATCTGAGACCCTGGACCACCATGAATCTCAGCTGCACCCAAGAGTGGCTATTGGACTATGGCCGTGGCACAAAACAGACATGAAGATCAATGGGACACAGCAGAGAACCCAGACAGAAACCCACACAGCTGCAGACACTTTTCAACAAAGATGCAAAAGATTCACATTAATGAAAAGATGGCTTCCTCAACAAATGCTGGAAGCTTGGACAGAGAATAAAGCTAGATCCCTATTACTCACCCCACACACAAATCAACACCAAACGAATCAAAGACCTTCAAGTGAAAACAGAAGCTGAAACTGTTAGAAGAGAACATTTGAATATATAGAAATGGATAAAGATCTGATTCCAGTACCAGTATCAGGTAATTCACAACCACCTGTAACTTCAGCTCCAGGAGAGACAATGCCCTCTTCCGGCCCATGTGTGCATCTCACTCATGTGCGCATACCAAACACACACACACACACACACACACACACACACACACACACACACACACACACCTTTCAAAAATAAAATAGGTCTTCATTTTAAAGAAGAAAGAGTACAAGTGATGCAGCAATAAGATTAAGGAGTAAACAATCTCTTATTGGGAAAAATAAAACTACCATCACAAAATCCTTACTTGCCACTAAGATGTCAAGATGATCACTTGGATGGGAGGCCCAGAAGGGGGCTTCTGCCTGGAGGTACACACAGCTGTATCTTCCTGCATCGTGGACTGTCACGTTCTGAAGGGTGAATTCAACGCTGTCATTTTCTGAATTCACAAGCTGTATGGGGGATGACGTCCCCTTCTTTAGCAGAGCAAACATTTTAAACTCTGTTGAATTCTGTGGCTTCTGACACCATAGGGTCACCTTCTCTCCTGTGGTCACCTGGCCCACGTGCTGCACTTGGAAGAAAGGCCGAGACAGGTATCCTGTAAGAGAGACAAGATCCAAGGGGAACGGGTCAAGCTAGAGTCCTATGTTCATCCTTTCCACACTTCAACTCCATCCCCACATATCACTCGTGGGTTTGTCTCTACTCATCATTGTGGAGACCCAGTGGCACTAACCACGGCCTTTTGTGCGGCCACTGGTTAGACCACTATCTGCTGGAGCCTCGTGGGCTCAGGGGAAGGCACGATGGTCCTTTCTCTCAGGGTCTACCATAACCAATGGTTTAGTCACACAGAGTAGGGCCCCGTAAGATGTTTCTCTCCCTCGATTAACGGTTGACATGGCCATTCTTGTGTGTCACCACTGTAGGACAGACATTTTTGTGGTTGTTGTTGATGGAGTTTCTTTCCCACCCAGTCTCTTAGCCACTTCAGCCCCAAACAAACACGTGGGTGCTTTATTAATCATAAAACTATTGGCTGATGGCTGGAGGTTTGTAGTGGCTAGGTCTGTCTCAATTATTAACCAATGACTACTAATCTATGTACTTCTACGTGGTTTTATATTACCAGAGAATGCCTGGCACATCCTATCTTCCAGGAATCTACATGGCATCTTTCCAAAGTCTCTCTCTGCCTTCTCTTTCCTAGCATTTACCTCATCTCCTAGCCCCACCTATCTCCCTGCATCTACTGGCCAAAGAGCATTTTATTCATTGACCAATAAGAGAAACATATGTACAGAAGGACATTCCCTGTTATTTTTTCACTCCTACAGACCTGAGGATTGGCAGAGGTATTCGATTTTGTCCTGGTCAACTCATGTCCTCCACAACTGCTCTTGGAGGTGACAACTTTTTTTTTAGATTACATTTATATTTATTT
Organism: Cricetiscus sungorus; assembly: GCA_030556225.1. NCBI lineage: Eukaryota > Metazoa > Chordata > Mammalia > Rodentia > Cricetidae > Cricetiscus > Cricetiscus sungorus. Next base: position 2,859,255 of record JANBXA010000736.1, read on the forward strand.
ATTGGGTGGAGTACATGCTATGTCATGAATGTGAAGGCCCGAGGACTACCTGTGGATGTCTCTCCTTCCGCCATGTGTGTCTCTGGGATCAAATCTGGGTTGGCAGACATGGCAGCTGAAGCTTCTACCAGTTAAGACATCTCTTTGGCCCGCCCTGCATGATATCATCTTTGCCCTACCCTCCTCCTCATGACTCTTGTTTAAAAATCACTGCATTTTGTTCTGCAGCAGCCTCTCCTTACCTGTAACCAACAGGAAGAGGGCATCACTGGAAAATGAGATTTTGTCAGGGGATTCCTTTAAATGGTATCCACAGGTATAATACCCAGCATGACTCTGCTGAAGGTTAGTCAGGTGAAACTCAGCTGTCCCCTCTGTCAAGGGATGTGGAAGCCTGGAATCCAAAGTCACATCTCCCTTCGTGAGAACAAGTCGTGTGCCCGGTGTGGGACTCACACATCGCAGTGTCACGTTGCTGTTCTCCGACACCACTGAGTTGGGCCAAGCACTGAGGCTGGGTTTGGGGAGGAAATCTGCAGGGGAACAAGAATCAGTGTGCATCTGACACACCCGCCTGCTCCCAGGAAGCCCGGGAAGGAAGCAGAGAACACGTGTGTTGAATGCTCAGGTCCGGTGTGGTTGACCAGAGAAGGCCTGGTGTGTCTTATCTTTCTGGTCTCTACATGGTGTCTCTTGCTGGTGGCCTCTCTCTGCCTCTGTTCCCCAGCACTCTCCTGGTGTCATAGCCTTCCCTATACTCCCCAGCCTATGAAAGGGTCCATGACTGCCTGGGGAAGAGACTCTGAGACGCCCGACCACACAAAGAAGAGAATGCTTAGCTGTCCAGCTGCCTGCAAGCTGTGCAGAGAGCTCCCCGGCATCAGCGTCCATGAGTCATCAGCCATGCTGGAGTGGGCTTTCAGATGACCCAGCTGCTGTGCAGTCTTCCCTGCTCTGTGTGAGAAGCCCACGCCCATGCTCCTGTTAGTAACTCTAGTATAAACACATCCGTTCACCAATGTGAGCATTTACTGCAACTGTCTCTTTGGTGTGCACCGGGCTCCCTTGGTGGGGTGGGTAGATTTGTGTGTCTTCTGCCTGCGAGCTTATGTGTGTGTGTGTATGTGAGGGGTCTCTGTGTCTGTATGTGGGAATGTGCATGAGTGCAGGTGCCCAAAGAGGCTGGAAGACATTGGTCAGATCCCATGCAGAACTGGAGTCACAGTAACTACACAGACAATTTTAGGGAGAATATTGAAAGCTTACCTGACACCAAGATCTCAAGGTGATCGCTGGGGTGTGAGGCCCAGAAAGGGGCCCCTATCTGGTGGTAGACGCAGCTGTAGTTTCCTGTGTCCATGTCTGTCATATCATGGAGTGAGAAGTCTGCTCTGCTCCTTTCTGAGCTCTGAACCTGTACAGGTGATGGGTCTCCTGCCTTCAGTAGCACAAACATCTTGTAGTCAGTCATATTATCTGGCTTCTGACACTGCAGAGTCACATTCCCTCCTGCTGTCACTTTGCTCCCTTGGTGAGCTTGGAGGGAAGGTTTAGGAAAATGTCCTGAGAGAGAAGAACCCTGTGGTCATGGTGAGGAAAGCCGGGGCTACACTCCCACCCTTGTTCTCACGATGCCTGATCTCTCCCACTGTGGATCTGATCTCTCTGGCTCTCCTGGGTCTCACTATGTAGGCCTCACAGAGATCCATCTGTCTCTGCTTTCTGAGAACTAGGATCAAAGGTGTGAATCAGATCAAACCTGGTGAAAATGGAGATTTCTTTCCTTCCATCAACTCTCAGATATAACTAAGGCATTAAACTTGAGGACATGGCTCAGCAGGTAGAGTACTTGCTGTCCAAAAGAACTCTGCCAGGGTGGGGAAGAAAACGCCAAGACCCTCAGCTGAGCTCAAGGCTTTAAGAAGTCACCTACTTGGGGACTGCAGAAGAAAAGTAGCTGGCCTCCTCTCCCACACACTGGGTGGTTGTAGGGAGATACAAAGATGCTGCCATTGAAACCAACCTCTCTAAAAAAGCAGCTAACCTCACATGTGTGCATGTGGTGATGCTCAGACTCATCCTCAACTGCTCTTCCAACTTATTCACCAAGGCAGGACCTCACAACCATGTCATAGTTCCTGGATACAGTTACTCTCCTTAGCCCTCCTGTCCTAGAAATCCTGTCTGTCTTCTGAAGGTGGAATTACAGGTGGATTGCCACACTCATCCAGCAATCACACGACTGCCCTAAGGATTCTATCTTTCCCTTCCCTCTCCCTAGCTGCCAAAGCCCCAGCTTAAATCAGGTCATCTATGTTCTCTTGAACTGTGGTAACTGAGTGACTGGGACCTGCGCCCTGATCGAGGCATTGCTAGAACTAGAGACCACACACCTCTGGCATTAAATGAAGCCTGCACTGGGTGTTTGAGGTCATGTAAATTCTCTTCTTTGTCCTATAGTCTCAGTTCTTTCTTATTCCTATACAACCCAGGCACGAGGACCAGAGCTTGGCCCCCCATTATTCATGCAATTTGTGAGTGGTCTGCCTGTAGCTCCAGATTCAGAAGGCCAAGATAGGGGGTCCCATGAAGCAAGATGGCTACCCAATCTAAACATATCCAGGATCTAGGATTTTATTGTGAGGTCCTGCCTTGATGAAGAAGGTTGGAGAATAATTGTTGCTTTTCAGACTCCATATACTTGCATACATAGGTGTACACACCCCACACTCGTGTAATATGTACACACACATCCACAGTACACACATCAAATACAAATGAAAACACTAACTAAAAGTACTCATTTCTGTCACCGTCACTCCCTACCCTCCTCAACTGCTCTGAAAATGGTGAGCCTCCTCTCCCTTCCTTTCTCCCTCCGATATACTGGCACATGTCATCCTCACCTGTGACCAATATTAGAATTGAGTCACTGTACTGCATTGGTAGATCCTTCTTATCTCCTCCATCGCATTCACAGGCGTAGTGTCCAGCATCATTCTCCTCTAACTCAAAGAGGTGGAATTTAAACCAACCTGGAACACCCTGAATTAAACGTAATTTAGAATACCAAGATGGTGTCCTCGGATCCAAATCATCACTTTTCATTGTAATATGACATTTTGAGTTTCTCAGAAAAACCATACAGTTCAGTGTCACATTGCCCCTGTTGGGAACCACAGAGCTTGGCCTGGCGTTGAGTTTGGGCTTGGGTAAGGGCTCTGAAAGAAAGTAAATCTCAGAGTTGCATATGACATATCATCCTGCTCCCTGGGAGCCATTTAAAACAAGTGATGAAGCCATTTAAACCCTTGGGTTGAAGGATCAAGGAGGGCTTGATTTAAGAGACACTTACCGTCCCCACTTATGTCCAATTGGCCAACACACAGCCCTGCAAGAGAACGACTCATAAGACACAGCGCCTGCCCTCCCTGATCCCAACAATCCACTCCTGAGCTCAGACTCTAGCTTCACTTATCCAGGAGTTTCTGTGCTCACCACGCTGGACTCTGGCATGTTTCATGTTCGCCAACAGTCCATCTCCTCCCTGAAAACACATTCGCCAGAAGCATCAACCTGAGTGTCCATTTCCTGGGGATACTGTAACAAATATTATCTGCCGGACACTGTGTAAAGCCATGAGTTCACTCTCCTGCCATCATAAATCAGTTCTCTGCCACCGTGCCATGAATCACTTGCCAACGAAAGCCAAAAGAGGGTGGCAACATGGCTCCAAGTGGCTGAAAACAAGATGTCTAGGGTGGGTTCTTTTCTAGATTCTCCAGGACACGACGTATTGTATGGCACAGAAGACCCAGAAGAATTCTTACATCTGCTAACTTACAACAGGGCCAGAGACATGGCTCAGTGTGTAAAGGCACTTGCAGCCAAGTCTGATGACCTGAGTTCAATACTTGGGACCCACATGGTGGAAACAGACAGCCTATTGCTGAAAGTTGTCCTCTGAACTCCACAGATGTGCTATGGTGTGTGTGTGTGTGTGTGTGTGTGTGTGTGTGTGTGTGTGTGTGTGTGTGTGCGCGCAACTCAGATAAAGACAAATGGAACACAGTAGGCAACTCATAAGTAAACTATATAGCTGTAGTCATCCAGTTGGCAAGGCTGGATACATGTGAATACATACACAATGATGCCTCAACCTCAACAGCCTTTGATCATGCTTGTGAGAGATTATCTAGATTAGGGTAGCCTCTAAGAATGCCCTTGGGCGATCCTCTAGATTAGGTAAATCCAGGTGTGGGTGCCCAGTTGAACTCTGGGCAGTAACATTCCCATTGCCTGTGGTCCTGTGCACCAACACTTACCATTCTGGCTATGCGTGCAACACAACCAGCTGCCATAAGGCACGGCAATATGACTTCCCACCAGGACTAGGCCCTCAAACTGGCAGCCAAAATAGCCCTTCCTTCCTCAAATTGCTTTAGTCGAGTATCTCATCACACTAACAAGGAAGTTACTAATACATACACATATACACACATACATTATGCTATATGTAGATAGCATGAAGGTAGAAGGGGAACCATGACAAGAGAGGAATGGGAGGGCAGGGAAGGGACAAGAGAACAGGATGGGGGAAAGAAAGACAAGATCACATACTTTCTCTCATATGCAAATATAGATTTCACTCCATACCATGTCCCACCAGTGCAGAGTGGGGACTATTTGAGGATGTCAGTGGAGGACCAGAGAGAGGTAGGGAGGAGAGATGGGGGAGGGTAACCGAAGGATGGATATTAGCAAGGCTCAGTGATCAGTAGATGTGACAATATCACAATTTTTGCATGCTAACGAGAAACACAAAAGTAGCATGACCGATTGAAAGGTGATTCCCTTCCTTGGTGCACATTAATCTCACAGATCAGTAGGCTAGCATAAAGTCCATGCGGTTTCGTCATCCCGTCTCTGTTTCCATCGTTCACTGGGGATTCGCACCCATGCCGTGTGTGCATGTGGAGGTCAGCTCTCCCCTTCTGCCATGTGGGTCCGAAGGACTGAGCTCAGCTCATCAGCCGTGGCAGCAAGCACCTTTACCACTGAGCCATCTCAGGGCTAGCATCATAGAGCCTTCACGCATTTGTGTGATTGCACTTTGTTCTCAGCCTTTCTTCTCTCCCAGTGTCCTCCCTGCTCCCTCTCCCACGCCCAGCCTGTCCCTTTTCTTCAGTAACAGTCACACCGTCTCTTTTCCTTCCACTGTATTCTATGCTCTCTGCATTACCCCACCTCCATAGCAATCCTTTCTGTCCCTCCCATGATCCATTTTGTGACTTACACCCCACACACAAACACACCCACACAAGTCTGACTTATTTTCCTTAACGTAATAATTAACACTTGCATTTAATTTCCTGACAATACCATTATTTCATTTTCTAAAGAAGAGGGGGGCTACATAAAATTCCATTGTGTATGTGTATCTCATTTTCTTTATCTGTTCATCTGATTTTGGGTATATCCAAGCTGGTTTTTTTTTTTTTTTTCCGGCATAGGGTTTCTCTGTAGCTTTGGAGCCTGTCCCAGAACTCACTCTGTAGACCAGGCTGGCCTCAAACGCATAGAGATCCATCTGCCTCTGCCTCCAGAGTGCTGGGATTAAAGGTGTGTGCCACCATCGTCCAGTTTAGTGTCTTTCTATCAACAGTAGCTGGGTGTAGGGTGAGAGAAAGACAGTTTCTTGACTGATGTGGCTACTCACTCAGTGGGTAAGCATGATTCCTGTGAAAGGGAATAAAACCTCCAGTACACACTTAAATAGGGCATGGCTGTGCATGCGTGTAACCCCAGCACTGGTGAGCAGAGACAGGCAGATCTAGGGAGCTTGCCAGACAGGCTCAATGAGAAATCCAAAAATATATATAGAGAGAGAGGAGAACAAGGAAAGATACTTAGTGCCCTCCTTTGTTTGCCCCATGTATGTATATATGCAGCCGTGCACGCTAACACACACACACACACACACACACACACACACACACACACCAAATACAAAAGAAAGCGTGCAATGTCCTATTGATGTGGCCGAAAGCGATTGAGAAGTTCAGAACCTACTGATCCGGAGGGGACAGGGAAATATGTGTACAGCACCCAGCACATCCATCACACAAGATACGTGTTCACAAAATGAAATCTATTCACTTATCCTACAGCTTCACTAGCTACCCCTCTGGCCTCACCAACAGCCACTGCTTCCATAATCCCCTCGTCAACCACAAACAGACGTGTGCCCCTCAGACTTACCAAGACAGAATAAGACCAAGAATTGAGAGTTCATGATGCCCCGAGATAACATGCTTTTCCAAGAATGCCCCTTCAGCACAGCCTTTGCATGTGTTTAACTCTGGGACCAGCAGTAATGGCCTTCCTCCAGTTTTTAGTCTTCAGAGCTAGCCCACAGCTTCTGGTTCACGATGGTAATCAGGATGTGTTATCTCTGCAATATCACACCACTTCCTACTGCATTGGAGCTCTCACCACATGGAAAGAATTCAGACCACTTACTTCTAAGCTTCTTTGTGCATTCTGCCCAATTTTATGAGAAAATGTTAATCAAACATGAATTAGTATGCCCCCTGGCTCTTTTTTGTGGGGGGGGGAGGTTGGTTTGTTTCAATAGAGTATCTTTTATTTATTTATTATTTGGTAATTTCATGTATGTAAACAATACATCTCCATCACATCCATCCCCAGCTCTCTCCTCCCACTTCAGCCCACACCCCAATATTTCCTGCTCCCTTCTTTGTGTCCCGCCCCCCTCACATCTTTGTATGCTCTTGTGTTTGACTAGTTTTATGTCAACTTTGCAATGCTTGAGTCATCTGAGAGGAGGGAGCCTCAGTTGGCAAAATGCCTCCTTGAGATTGGACTGTGGGCCAGCCTGTGGAGCATTTTATTAGTTAGTGACTCGTGGGGGAGGGTATGAATGTAAAATTTCTTGGGCGGTGCTCATTACAAGAGGGGAACTTTAAGTTACCAACCAAATGCCTCATGGTCCTGCTGCCTTGATTTCCCTGCTATGATTGACTGACCCTTCAGAGTGTGAGTCAAAATAAATCCTTGCTTGAGGTGCTTTGGTCAGGGCCATTTGTCTCAGCAAAGAGAAAAATAACTAATATGACCACAGTAGACAATGGCATCCAGATTTTGGTACTGCATTTGTTTGTTTGTTTGTCTATTATGTGTGTGTTGTGATAGGGGGGTTGTGCATGTGATAACGCAATGTGTGGAAGTCAGGAGCACCTAGCATGCATTAGTTCTGTCCTTTTTAGATAGATGCTAATAGGGCTCAGTTCGTCTGGCTTGGCAACGAGCACTGTTTTTCCTGTGTACATACACATCATGTTCGCACAGTGACTGAATCACCTAGCCATTCAGTTCCCATGTGGTTCCTGTTACTGAACAACACGTGTCTATACTTTGCTCAATACTTTGGGATTCATTTCTCACTGCAGCCTAGATTTTTGTTCATTTGGTTTTTTTTGTTTTTTTCATTCAGCGTTTTTGTGTTGCCTTTCCTGTCCTGGAACTGGCTCTGTAGACCAGACTCAAAGATCTGCCTTGGTATGTTTCCTGAGTGCTGGCATTAAGGACTTTTACCGACAGCACTCGGCTTATAAATAAATCTTTAAAAGCTATTATCCCTTTCCCAACCTAGGGAATACTGGAATTTTACTTTTAAGATACATTGGTCTAAAGAAAAGTCTAGGTTCTTCTCCTGGAAAAGAAGAGGGGTGACTGACAAGGAGGAGAAAGTATCTCGGACAACACGTATATAACATTAACAGTTAAAGTGGAGCTCATGACAGATTGGTGGAACCAGATGCAGAGATACACGACCAGGCTGAGCTCCAGGAATCCTGTCAAAGAGAGGGAGGAGGGAACATACGAGCAAGGAGGTCAAGATCATTGATGGAGGAATCTACAGAGACAGTTAAACAAAGCTCGCGGAAACACGGGAACTCTAAGTCTGTAGCTGGGAGACTCCAGGGGACAGAGCTAGGCCCTCTGTATGTGGGAGACAGTTGTGAAGCTTGGACTATCAGAGGGGTCCCTGGCAATAGGACTACGATACAAACCTGGTACCTGAGCTAGCTTGTTGGAGCCCCTTCCCTATAGTGGGGTGCAATGCTCAGCCTTAATGCATGGGAGAGGGGCCTGGTCCTGCCCCAACCTGTTGTGCCAGACTGTGTTGACTCGTCACGGAAACCCTTACCTGCGAGGAAGAGTGGACTGGGGGGTAGTTTATACAGAAGGTGAAAGGGGTGGGAGGGGGCAAGGGGGGAAGGGAGAACTGTGGTTGGAATGTAAAGGGAAATAAAAAAAATTTTAAAAACTGGAGCTCGTGAATTGGAGAAGTCGGACACGTAAGAAGTTGGAAGATGGAGGGGAGGAATGATGTAATGTAGTGCCTACTTACGAAGTTATCAGAAAGAAAATATTAAACTTAAAAAAAAAAAAAACATTCACACACATTGTGAAATTCATCCTTCAAGTTTATGAAACCAAGGCATCCAGAAATCACCTCTCCAAAGTGTCTCTGGGGCTATTGGGTGTCCTATCTCTACACCCGGGCATTGTGAATAAGGGAGGGCTTTCCCGATTATTCATTTGTCATGTGGCAGCATGGGTGGGGGAGAGAGGCCCTCCCCCCTCCCCCCCAGCCCCCGCCTATCAACACTGAGGCACGAGGAAGGCCTGGGGCTGGGATTCTCATAGCAGGGGTAACAGGGGGGCTGTCTCTGCCCCTCATCGGCTGCAGCACCTCACCTGGCAGCACAGTAGAGCTACCCTATGGTGTAGGTTTGGGACAGTTGACCCTCAGGCCTTGAAAGCAGAACCGTCCCTACTTCTTGCTCTCTGTCCCAAGGGGGTGAATTAGACAGAGATACGCTGGAGAGCTCACCCTGGTGGTGAGGTCAGGGAAGAACAGGCGGGTCGACCCATCCTGCAGATTCCTCAGGCCCAGAAACAAGAGTTTATGACTTGACCCACCCCAATATCCACCCCATTTAGAGTTTGCTGGAGCATGTGAAGTGGCCAGACCTGCAGACCCAATGCTGCAAGATCTCCACAGCGCAGGGTAACAACAGGGTACCCAAGAGGAGCCCCAGTGAGGGCCCAGCATCCGATGGTGCAGTAGAAATCAGAGGCCTCCCTCCAACCGGACCAATGATTTTCTGCGATGAACACTTGCAAGTAAAGATATATGGACAAAGGTGGTTACTTCGTAACTTACCGTTTCATCTTGCCACTTCAGCCTCGAGATTTTTCAGTGTTTTCCTTTTTGTTATTGTTTGTTTTGTTTTGTTTTGTTTGTTTGTGTTTTATGGGGTGGGGTTGTTGCCAGGGCAGAAGGTGTTTGCTTTGGATCTGTTGTTGGCGGTGGTATTGTGAGTAGATTTGCCCCATTTTTTCTTTTGGGTTCTGGTAAAGTGGTATTATCTTTTAATAACTACCTTATGTGCCATCACAGAGCCTTCATCTAGTAGCTGATAGAAAGAGACACAGACACCCACAGCTAAACACTGAGCTGAACTCCTGGAATCCAGTTGCAGAGAGGGAGGAGTGATGAGTAAAGGGGTCAAGACCAGGCTGGAGAAACCCACAGAGACAGCTCATGGACCCCAGACTGATGATAGCTGAGAAACCAGCATTGGACCAACTTAGACCCCCTGAAAGTAGGTCTCAGTTAGAAGGCCTGGGCAGTCCAAGGGACCTCAGACAGTGGAACCAGGATGTATCCCTGGTGCACAAAAGGACTTTGGGAGCACATTCCCCATAGAGGCCTAGACTCTACCCCAAATGATTTGACAGATCTTGATAATCCCTCATGGATGGCTTCACCCTACCTGGGAGTGGGTGAGGAATGGGACGGTGTGGGGGAGGGTTAGGGGAGGAGACATAGGAGGATGGGAGGGAGAAGGAACTGGGATCAATATGTAAAATAAGAACTAATAATAATAATACTGATGAAACAACAGGCTCAGTTTACTCCAAGAAGGTATAAACCTTATATATACCCCTCAACTCTACCCCAGGGGAGGAGATCCACTAAGCTGGTATCTGCTGAGATGATGTGGTCACTGTCCACAGGTCTACATCATCTCTCCTCACACTCAGCTGCTGTTGTCAAGGCTCTCTGGCAGACCCAGACCCAGGCTGGCTGTCAGGAAATATCTACTGTGCACGCTCTTACTACCACCAGTCTAGGCCAGCTGTCAGGCCCGTTGCGGCTTAGTTATCCCACAGTAAGACCCTTTGCTGAAGGCAGAACAAACATACTTTGGATGCAGGTCAGGCTAGAACTGACCTAGAAACGCCTTCCCTCCTGGCTAGGTTTCATAGTGCTATGCAGGCTACTGAGAGAGAGAAACCATCAGTGGTCTTACCCAGGCATGAACCCTGCCTGCTCAATACAGTACTGGTACAGTAGTGGCAGAAACGTTCTGGGAGTAACCATTCACTATTACATGATATTTGAGGCCTGCTCCCCAAGAGGGAATTCATGCCTGGTACCATAAATCTGGTCAAAAGTCAATGATTCCAGAGGTCAGAGACCCAAGAACAGAAGCTATAACTGTTGTTTTGTTAACTGGACATATTGTTAAACTTCCTTCTAGACATTCATATTTATTATGTACACTGTATTCTGTCTGCATGTATCCCTGCAGGCCAGAAAAAGGCAACATATCTTGTTACAGATGGCTGTGAGCCACCATGTGGCTGCTGGGAATTGAACTCAGGACCTCTGGAAGAGCAGCCAGTGCTTTTAATCTCTGAGCCATCTCTCCAGCCCCGATATTCATGTTTAATAGTGCTATTCTTAACCATGGACAGGGAACCCTCTCGGCAGCAATCAGTAACTAATGTAGAGGTGTACAACTAGTCAAAGTGCTGAAAATAAATGAGTATTTAACGCCTTAAATGGGACATCTATATCACTCCCACCGCCATCAAGGCTCAAGGGACACAAAGGAAGAAGACAGGAAAGAATGTAAGAGTCAGTGGACAGGCTGGGGTGCTATGAACTGCTGTCTTCAGGACATGGATTTGCCGTTGCAAGCCATGAACCCACTGCAGCAGTGGAAATCTTACAAAACCAAGCCCACAAGATCAGTCAGCATTCCAACATTTGGCAGCAACTGGACTCAGTGAGTGTCTAAGGGTTACTGTTGCCGTGATGAAACACCAGGACCAAAAGCAGCTTGAGGAAGAAAAGGTTTCTTCGGCTTACACATCTCGGCTCACGGTTCACTGATCAAAGCCAAGGCATTAACTCAAACCAGGCTGGGATCTGGAGGCAGGAGTGGAGGAAGGAACCATGGAAGAGTGTCGCTCACTGGCTTTCTCCTCATGACCTGCTCAGCCTCCTTTCTTATAGAATGCAGACCATGTGCTCAAGGGGTGGTATGACACGAATTAATAAAAGGCCAGAAACTGATATTGGGGTTCAAACTCCAAGCTGGATAGCACAAAAGCAAAACAGCTGACCATCAGATCCTTACCTCTACCTCATGCCGAATGGGCTGATACTGTCTCTACGAGCTCTCGCCAAGCCTAGGACTGTAACCATTCCTCAGCATGGCTGGAGAATGAACGAATCTACTGAGACTTTGCTTCTGTCTTGTATACTTCCCCAATGTTGGTTTTAAAGGTGTGAGCTACAATTCTCTTTTGGACTGATTCACTGTTGTGTAGATCTGGGTGGTCTTGGACTCACAGAGATCCATCTATCTCTTACTCCTGAGTCCTAGGATTAAAGTGTGCCGCCACTGCCTGATCTCTATAGCTTGAGGCTGACTTTGCCTTTCTGAGTCCCCAGTCAAGCTTTAATAAATAATAGATGATTTATCACTGCAAGGGTGGCTATGTCTACAATGTGCTGAATCCTCCCCCACGAGTCACTAACTAGTAAAATGCTCCATAGGCTGGCCCACAGTCCAATCTCAAGGAGGCATTTTGCCAACTGAGGCTCCCTCCTCTCAGATGACTCAAGCATTGCAAAGATGACATAAAACTAGTCAAACACAAGAGCATACAAAGATGTGAGGGGGGGCGGGACACAAAGAAGGGAGCAGGAAATATTGGGGTGTGGGCTGAAGTGGGAGGAGAGAGCTGGGGCTGGATGTGATGGAGATGTATTGTTTACATGCATGAAATTACCAAATAATAAATAAAAGATACTCTATTGAAACAAACCAACCCCCCCCCCAAAAAAAGAGTCAGGGGACATACTGATTCATGTTTGATTAGCATTTTCTCATAAAATTGGGCAGAATGCACAAAGAAGCTTAGAAGTAAGTGGTCTGAATTCTTTCCATGTGGTGAGAGCCCTATGTGACCCAAGGCAGTAGGAAGTGGTGTGATATTGCAGAGATAACACATCCTGATTACCATCATGAACCAGAAGCTGTGGGCTAGCTCTGAAGACTAAAAACTGGAGGAAGGCCATTACTGCTGGTCCCAGAGTTAAACACATGCAAAGGCTGTGCTGAAGGGGCATTCTTGGAAAAGCATGTTCTCTCGGGGCATCATGAACTCCCAATTCTCGCTCTTGCTTCTTGCTCTACCTTGGTAAGTCTGAGGGGGGAGCAGGGCTGTTGGGGGGGGTGGGAGGCGGCTGCAGTTGCTGAGGTGAGGAGGGAAGGGAAGCTGAAGAGTAAGTGAATACGTTTCACTTTCTAACACACGTCACATGCTTCACTCACATTTTGCTCTTTCTTCCAAATCGGTAAGTTCTGAACCCGTCTGTGGCTTTCTGCCACGTGAACATTAGCTTTACAATCTTTGTTTTTGTATTCGTTGTATGTGTGTGTGTGTGTGTGTGTGTGTGTGTGTGTGTGTGTGTGTGTGTGTGTGCAGACGCCTATGTGCACACATGGAGCAAGCTAGGGAGGGCAGTGAGTATCTTTTCTTCTTCTCCCCTCTATTTTTTGAGATTTCTCGTTGACTCTGAAGCTTGCTGTTTCAGATGGCTGTTTGGCTAGCAAGCTCCCCGAGTTCCCCAGTCCTGGGTTACAGACTTGTACAGGGAGGATATGGGCTTCTGGTGAGCAAGTAACATATGGGGAACACGGAAATGCCTGACAAGTCAAGCCAGAGTCTGAACTTACCAATAGAGTCTTGAGGTCAAGGAGAGCAGTGGGGGAGCTGCAGACAGGCACAATGTCTCAGGAGTCATTCTCTCACAGGGCTATGTGCAGGATCTACAAACTTAAGTGCAGACTATCAAGCCCCTCCTCTATCAAGCCCCCCACCCAGGTCCTCCATCCCAAGTGTTATAATGGCTTCACCCCTTGTTTTAAACGGTTCCCAGGAAGCAGGATGGCATGCCATGTGCAACTCTGGGTTTTATTTTCTTTCAGAGTCCTTACCCAAGCCCATCATCAATGCCTGGCCCAGCTCTGCGATTCCCTCCGGGAGCAATGTGACACTGGAATGTTTGAACCTGGGGCAAAACGTAGCATGTTATATTCAAAGGAGAAGTACTAACTTGGATACTCGGATACCACTTAGGCTGAAAAAGAGGCCACCTAAATTACATTCAGGTTGGGGAGCTCCGGGTTGGTTTCAATTCTTCCTCGCTGGTTCAGAGGAGAGTGACTCTGGATACTACATCTGCAAATGTGATGGGAGCAATGTGGTGTTACCAGACAGTGATGCAATTCTAATACTGGTCACAGGTGAGGAGGGGCTTCCTCGGGGTGACATGTGTCAATCTATCAGAGGGAGAAAGGAAGGGAGAGGAGGGTGATCATTTCAGTGGGAAGGGCAGGGAGCGATGGCAGCAACAGAAATGAACACTTCTGGTTATTGATTTCATCCGTATGTCTCTGTGCTGTGCGTGTGTGTATGAATGTTTGCAGGTGGGTGGGCACCCATGGCTGTGGACGTGTGTGCATGTATGTGTGCGTGCCTGTGGGGTCTGCAAGCCATCGATTGCTCTTTCACCATATTCACAATGACAGGATCTCCCAATCAAATCAAAGCTCCTGAATATAGTTATTTTGGTACCTACCTTGCTCTGGGGGAATCCTTTGTCTTGTCCTTCTGAAGCTGGAGTTACAGGCTGCCCGCTCTTCCAGAAATTGCATGGCTTATGGGAATCAAAATCCAGGCCTCATGGCTAGGAAAAGAAAGAATTAAGATTGTAGGAAGGGAGGAAAGATGAGAATTTACACGACCTCAGACAGCTAGTACAGGCTTCGTTTAACGCCAGAGGGGTGTGGTCTATAATTCTGACCACTCCATGATCAGGCGCAGGTCCCAGACACTCAATAAATAGAGTCTGAGAGAACATAGATGACGTGATTTAAGCTGGGGTTTTGAAGCTAAGGGGAGGGGAGGGGAAGATAGATTCTTTAGTGCAGTCAGTCACATGATTGCTGGGTGAGTGTGGCTACGATCCACCTGTAACCCAAGGATAAGATGATGGATGAGAGTAACCGTATCCAGGAACTATGACGTGGTTGTGAGGTCCTGTCTTGGTGCATAAGTTGGAAGAGCAATCGAGGATGAGTCTGAGCATCACCACATGCACACATGTGAGGTTAGCTGCTTTTTCAGAGAGGTTGGTTTCAATGGCAGCATCTTTGTATCTCCCTAAAACCACCCAGTGTGTGGGAGAGGAGGCCAGCTGCTTTTCTTCTGCAGTCCCCAAATAGGTGACTTCCTGGAACCTTGAGCTCAGCTGAGGGTCTTGGAGTTTTCTTCCCCACCCTGGCAGAGTTCTTTTAGACAGCAAGTACTCCACCTGCTGAGCCATGTCCTCAACCTTAATTCTTTAGTTTTATCTGAGAGTTGATAGAAGGAAATTTGTCTCCATTTTCACCTGGGTTTGATCAGACTGACATCTTTGATCCTAGTTCTCAGGAAGCAGAAACAGATGGATCTCTGTGAGTTCAAGGCCAGCCTGGTCTACAGTTTCAGGACAGCCAGGGATTCTCAGTAAGATCAGTTACACTGGCCGAGCATTGATGGAGCATGCCTTTAGTGCCAGTACTCGGGAGGCAGAGGCCGGCGGATCTCTGTGAGTTTGAGGCCAGCCTGGTCTACAAGAGCTAGTTCCAGGACAGCTTCCAAAGCCACAGAGAAACCCTGTCTCAAAATATCAGGGGGAAAAAAGATCAGATCCACAGTGGGAGAGATCAGGCATCGTGAGAACAAGGGTGGGAGTGTAGCCCCGGCTTTCCTCACCATGACCACAGGGTTCTTCTCTCTCAGGACATTTTCCTAAACCTTCCCTCCAAGATCACCAAGGGAGCAAAGTGACAGCAGGAGGGAATGTGACTCTGCAGTGTCAGAAGCCAGATAATATGACTGACTACAAGATGTTTGTGCTACTGAAGGCAGGAGACCCATCACCTGTACAGGTTCAGAGCTCAGAAAGGAGCAGAGCAGACTTCTCACTCCATGATATGACAGACATGGACACAGGAAACTACAGCTGCATCTACCACCAGATAGGGGCCCCTTTCTGGGCCTCACACCCCAGCGATCACCTTGAGATCTTGGTGTCAGGTAAGCTTTCAATATTCTCCATAAAATTGTCTGTGTAGTTACTGTGACTCTGGCTCTGTATGTCTGCATGGGATCTGACCAATGTCTTCTGGCCTCTGAGGGCACCTGCACTCATGTACATTCCTACATACAGACACAAACACAGAGAGGCAGGCAGGCAGAGAGAGAGAGAGAGAGAGAGAGAGAGAGAGAGAGAGAGAGAGAGAGAGAGAGAGAGAGAGAGAGAGGGAGGGAGGGAGGGAGGGAGGGAGGGAGGAAGGAAGGGAGGAAGGGAGGAAGGGAGGAAGGGAGGGAGGGAGGGAGAGAGAGAAAGGGAGGGAGAGAGGGAGGGAGGGAGAGAGAGACAGAGATTGAGAGAGAGAGAGAGAGAGAGAGAGAGAGAGAGAGAGAGAGAGAACACTAATAAAACCCTGGCCCCTGTGGCTCCAATCTTTATCCCCATCTCTCAGATGGTAGTGCCAAGGGGATCTCTAAGAGTGTGTGTGTGTGTGTGTGTGTGTGTGTGTGTGTGTGTGTGTGTGTGTGTGTGTGTGTGTGTTTGCCTGTAGTCCTGTATGACTACCTAGGTATGGCTTTTGTGTGCCTTTGCCTGACTATTTGTGTTGGCTGTGCAGGGGCCTGTGTGTTGGAGAATAAAATATGTCATATCTGCCTACAATTATCTTCAAACTTCACTTATCCTGAGACACTCTTGAGTTTGTGACTTCAGAGTTGGGACCTCAAAAATACAAAACTGAACTTCATTCCTATGGCACGCCCGTCCCGTGAGGATTGGTTGTTGTAATGCTATATTCACAGTGGGCTTCAGTTTGTGAAGTTTTTTGTCCTGTGAAGAGGAAGACCAGTGTTTTGTTTTAACCAAGGTTTATATTGTGAGTGAGTCTTTGGTCTCACCTCTCATGTGCGGGAGCCGGGCAGATTGCCTTCTTTTCCTGCTTAACGTTCTGTTTCTCTGGGGTTTTCAGATATCTTAATTTTTTTTTTCAAATTGTTTTCACACTTGAGAATCATGCATATATGCAATGAAATGTGATCATACCAGCCCCAATTTTCCTCTTCGTGTCTTTAAATTTTTAAAAACTTTCTGTGTATGGCTGTGCAGATGAGAAGGGGCATCACATTCCATGGAGCTGGAATTACAGGTGGTTGTCACATGTCTAAAATGGTGCTGGGAATCAAACTCTGGTCCTCTGGAAGAGCAGTACAATCTCTTAAACACTGAACCATTTTTCTAGCCCCCTGTTACGATCAGTTTTTCCCACCAGGCTGGTCCTGGAGCTGTGTCAGCTCCAAATAACACACAGAGACGCTGTATTAGATATAAAGCTGTTGGCCACTTACTGATGTTTCTTATTGGTTAGCTCTGCTTTAAATATTAACCCATTTTTATTCATCTAAGTATTTCCATGTGGTCTCATCTTACCAGAAAGAGTATCTGTTCTCTTGGTCATTTGTTTTGAATCTCCTCCTACCTCTCCCTGCATCCTCCTTGTCTCCTAGTCCCGCCTATCTTGCTCTCCTATTGGCCAACAGTGCTTGATTCATTAACCAATAAGAGAAACATATTTACAGAATGACATCTCCCATCAGCCCCATGACTTTTGTTGTTGTTGTTGATGATGATGATGATGTAACCCCCTAAATATAATTAGTGCTGTCCTAATGGGCATAAGTGTTGTGCTATCACTGAACCACACAAGTGGTTACATCCTCAAAAAAGAGTGGCTCCTGGAAACTCTCAGTTGCCAATAGCTGCTCAGTAAGGAGGGGAGCTTGGAGATCTTCTCAACACCTACACCAAGATTTGACCCGCTTGATCTTGTACAAGTCTAGTTCATGTATCCACAGCTGTGGCCAGTTCATGTGTGTAGTAGTTGAGTCATGTTCAGAAGACAGCATTTCACCCAGCATTACTTCCCACCCTTTAGCTTTTACACTCTCTGCTTTTTCTGTGATGTTCCCTGAGCTTTGCTTACGGTGGTGGTGATGGTGCTGGCGATAATAATATGGACATCCCTCTTACTGTCAGCACTCTGATCAGTTCTGCATCTCTCCATTGACTGTCGCCAACTCCAACAAGAAGCTTCTCTGATCTGGACTTTATATAATCTCTTAAATGCTTATTATTTTCCTTTTATTTTGTATATATGGATGATTTGTCTGCCTGTATCTCTATATACCAATTGGATGCCTGGTGCCTATACAGGCCAGACGATCACATTCACTGAAACTGTTACAGGGGTTTGTTAGCCACTTAGACCAGCCACTGCAGTCAATTCCTGAGCCGGCGCACCAGCCAATCTCTTATGATCTCTAATGCTCTCCCTTTTCTCTTTTGGGGATAGAGGTAATCCTTTGGTACCGGACTCTTCATTTTTCTGATATCACTCATCCATCCTCCATCATACCTTGGAAATATATATCCTAACACCTGCCACACAAAATATGTGTGGAACATCCAGCAGATTTAAAGGGTACTACCAGGCATATGGAAGGCATTTCAGCCACAAGAAGAAAGCCAGACACATACCCAGTCCATAGGCATTCCCCCAGTGTCCCGCATAGCTTCTGTCTATTCCAGGAGTGCAGGTAGGAGCTGAGACCCCCCCCCCACACACACACACACACAAACCAAGGCTCAAACAGAAGTGGTGAGAATAAATGAAATGGGGATAAAATGATGTGAGGCTGGAAGGGGTTGTGGGGTTTGTGTTGATGGGAACACACTGACTGACTGACTGACGTATTGGAGGCGAAAGCAGAGAAGCAGCAGAGGGGAGTCTCGGGAAACAAAGATGCGCTAGGTTGGCCTGAAGCCAGAGTCTAGCTGTGGGAGCACACAAACAGACCCTGGATGTGTGAACTCGGGTCTGAGCTCAGATGCAACATCTGGTTTCGAGCATGGTAATGAGACGCTTGAACATCATTCGTGACTGTTTTGCAGATCCAAATGATGGCCACACAGACACGAAGGAAGACGGTGAGTGACTCAGCCCTGCCCACTCTGAGCTTTCACCCAACTTGTTCTCTGCTTCCTTCCCGGGCTTCCTGGGAGCAGGCGGGTGTGTCAGATCGAGGCAGATTCTTGTTTCCCTCCAGATTTTCTTCCCAAACCCAACTTCAGTGCTTGGCCCAACTCAGTGGTGTCGGAGAACAGCAACGTGACACTGCGATGTGTGAGTCCCCTCCCAGGCATACAGGTCATTCTCAGAAGGGGAGAGACTATTTTGGATTCCAGGCTTCCACATCATTTGACAGAGGGGACAGCTGAGTTTCACCTGACTAACCTTCAGCAGAGTCATGCTGGGTATTATACCTGTGGATACCATTTAAAGGAATCCCCTGACAAAATCACAAAATCTCACCTTTCAGTGACGTCCTCTTACTGTTGGTGACAGGTGAGGAGATGTGACCTAAGGACATATACTGATTTTTACACAAGGCTGAGCATGAAGCCAAAGGAATATAAGTGTGTGGGGGGGGGAAGGTACATCATGCAGGGTCAGTGAGATGGCTCAGCTGGTAAAAGCTTCAGCTGCCATGTCTGCCAACCCAACTTTGATCCCAGAGACCCACAAGGTGGAAGGAGAGACGCCCACACATTGTCCTCAGACCTTCACATTCAATGCATAGCATATACAACACCCAATAAGTAAATTTTTAAAAAATGTAACCTTAAAAGAGTTGTCACCCCCACCCCCAGAGCAGGGGAGGACACGAGGTGACCAGGATAAAATTAAATACCTCAAGCTTCCACAGATCTGAAGGAGTGAAGACAAAATGTCTGTCCTACACTGGTGACACACAAGAATGGCCATGTCAACTGTTAATCGAGGGAGAGAAACATCTTACGGGGCCCTACTCTGTGTGACTAAACCATTGGTTATGGTAGACCCTGAGAGAAAGGACCATCATGCCTTCCCCTGAGCCCACGAGGCTCCAGCAGATAGTGGCCTAACCAGTGGCCGCACAAAAGGCCGTGGTTAGTGCCACTGGGTCTCCACAACGATGAGTAGAGACAAACCCACGAGAGATATGTGGGGATGGAGTTGAAGTGTGGAAAGGATGAACATGGGACTCTAGCTTGACCCGTTCCCCTTGGATCTTGTCTCTCTTATAGGATACCTGTCTCGGCCTTTCCTCCAAGTGCAGCACGTGGGCCAGGGGACCACAGGAGAGAAGGTGACCCTATGGTGTCAGAAGCCACAGAATTCAACAGAGTTTAAAATGTTTGCTCTGCTAAAGAAGGGGACGTCATCCCCCATACAGCTTGTGAATTCAGAAAATGACAGCGTTGAATTCACCCTTCAGAACGTGACAGTCCACGATGCAGGGAGATACAGCTGTGTGTACCTCCAGGCAGAAGCCCCCTTCTGGGCCTCCCATCCAAGTGATCATCTTGACATCTCAGTGGCAAGTAAGGACTTTGTGAGGGTAGTTTATGGTTTTTCCTAATAAGACATACTTTATTCCTTAATTCTGTTGCTTCATCATTTTACTCTTTCTTCTCTCTTTTAAAAAAGGTCTCGCTTTTTGAAAATTGTGTGTGTGTACATGTCCGTGTGTGGTTTTATATATACGTATGAGTGAGATGTGCAAAGAGGACAGACATGTGCATTGTTTTCCCTGAGGCTGGAGTTACAGGTGGTCATGAGTTGCCTGACGTGGGTACTGGGAACTGAAACCAGACCTTTACCAATGCCGATATATTTAAATGTTTTCCTCTAATGGTCTCAATTTTTACATTGAAGTCTTTGAGTTCATTTGGAGCCGATTTTGTTGGGGGTGAGACATAGGGATCTAGTTTCGTTCTGCGTGTGGGAGACCAGGTTTCCCGGCACTCGTTGAAGAGGCCGCCTTTTCTTCAGTATGAGCTCCTGATATCTTTATCAAAAGGTGTCTGCATCTGTGTGCTTTCCAGTCTGGGTTTCGTGCTGTGCTCCATTGATCTATGTGTCAGTTTTGTACTACCGCCATACTGCAATAACCCTCTTTGCATGATGCTGACATCCACAACGTTGCAGGGCTCAGATGCCAGGGGAGGTTCTGCTGTGCTCAAAGCCCACATTGCATCTGTGGTCTGAGGAGAGATGCTGATCGACCTTGGATTTCTGTGTCCTGTAAACCTCCTTTGGTCAATGCTATACTCATAAGAGCAACCCTTAGAGTATCAAAGGAGACGGGGAAAGGGAAGTAAGTGAAAATGGAAATAGAGATAAAGAAGTCAGATGGAGTCGGGCGGTGGTGGCACACGCCTTTAATCCTAGCACTCAGGACACAGAAGCAGGAAGATTTCAGAGTCGGAGGCCACCCTGGTCTACAGCCAAAGCTACACAAAGAAACCCTTTCTGGGGGGAAAAAAAATGAGATGAAGACAAAATACACAACGAGAAGATCTAAGGCAGTGTGGTCACTTGAATGAGAATGGCCTCCATAGGCTCACGCATTGGAATGCTTGGTTCGTGGAACTGTTAGTGGCAAGTGTTGTTGTTTTGCTGCAGCTATTGCCTAAGAAACACAAACACGAGACTCAGCACCCACATGGAGTTTATTGAGAGAAGAGAGAGAGAGGGGGGGGGCAGAGAGAGAGGTGCACTTGGCACGCTTGCTTTAAAAGGGAGGCTTGTGCATACGCATGCGTAACTGGGTCCCCTGCGCAGCCAGGTAAAGGCTTGAACAGCCAGGTAAAGCCTGATGACATGGCCATGAGCATCCCGCCCATCGTCAGGGGCGGAGTCAGGAGACTGCAGGCTCCCAACATTCCCACCTCTTACTGCTATTAAAAAGGTGGGGGTTGGGTGTGGCAGGTTAGGGAATGAGGACGTTCAGTTCTCAAAAGATTGCTTCCTGCTGACTTGGGGCATTGATCGTCTTTTGGGGATCCAAGAAAGCTGGGGTGCTGCCACGTGGTGGTAGCTGGTTGTTTCATTGCAGTCCTGATAGTATGGAACTCTGGTGTCTCGTTGAGACCTGGCAAGATGTTAGCAGAGCAGAGGACAAGGTTAAGTTTAGAAAACGAAAGTTTTTTTTTCCTCTAGGTCCTGATACATGAGGGGAGAATTGTAAGATGAGGGAGGGGTTCCCAAGGTGAGGAAAGGAAGTCCTGGGACCAGGGTTGGGGTGAATCTGACCTGTTTGGATGGGTTCAATTCGGCTCCCTGGAACTTACAAGAATCCTTTGAGTTTGTGAAAACATAAATATTAAGACACATTAGCAGCATACTCATGTTAGAAATGGTTTGGCTGAAAGAATTAACAAATACAGCTATGATCATATAGTGGCATAGTATGGTGTTTAGTACTCTGTCAGAACTGGATTAATAGCTCATTAAAACTTTATTGATTAATGTTAAGACTATAGACAGTAGTAACCTTAAAATATGCGTTTCTGAAATATGTTTTGTAACAATTGGAACCTTGGCTGCTGCTTTAAGCTGACAAAGCTACCAGACGTCAAAGGCATCAGAGTTCTTGAGAAGGACAAAATTCTACCTGAATGATTAGAGAGTAACAGAGACTCACTAGCTGGTAGCATGGACAGCCACCCCCCAGGTCCTCCACAGTTGTTGAGGTTAGAGGCTTTAAGGACATCTGCCTTCTGCTGATGGCACACGACCTGTGGATTAGGAGCTTTTGGAAGACTTACCTACCGTTGGCCCAAGCAACGTGGAGAAAGTCGATTCCACTGCCCTTTTGTCCACGGCTCTTAGAGCCCTTTGCAGCAGTTGAGATGAAAGGCAGGATTGCTCAGAGGCTAGCGTTGCCACTTTTGTGGGTAGAGCTTCTTCAGTGTCCATCAGTCTTCTTGGAGGAAATGGGTGGTGCCAGCAGCTGGCCTGTCTCTCTGTTATAAAAGCTTTTTAATGAAACATGTTAAATGCCATATTCTCTAGATCTCTGAGCATTTGAGGGCTGTCTGTTTAGTATACCCTAGTATACAAAATTTGTCTTTAGTTA
The DNA here is from genome assembly GCA_030556225.1 of Cricetiscus sungorus. Lineage (NCBI taxonomy): Eukaryota > Metazoa > Chordata > Mammalia > Rodentia > Cricetidae > Cricetiscus > Cricetiscus sungorus. The sequence goes on from JANBXA010000736.1 coordinate 2,881,752, forward strand.
CTTGCCTTAAGCATATAGGTGGCTAGGTAAGGCTTTATCCCTGTAATTAATCTGTCTGGAAAACTGGATCCAAGCTGAGAGGCTGTGGAGAGATGTTATACTCAGAGCCCTCCAGCCTGACTGTAACTGGTTTTAACTTAGTAGGTTAGACATACACTTGTAAAGGACAAAGAGGTAGAGAAAACCTCCCTTTGATAATGGAGGCTTAACCTTTATAAACAGCTTAGAGGAAGGACTGGGTGGCATATTTTGTTAGTTTGAAATAGACCTTTATAACCTTAAATGTTTACCATCATTTAAACGCACATAATAATTTAGAAATATTTGACTTAGTACAGTTGAATTTAAGTTGTATAGAGTTAGATTATTTTTATATAAAGTTAAATTTAAATCACATGTACAGATATAACATAGTCAGTAAAAAAGAAATTAGAGACAAAGAATAAAAGGCAAAAGGTAAATGAATTACAGGTTCTGTTGGTGGCAGAAGCTGGCTTGACTGTCCCTCTGCCCAGGTGTCTGGTGTAGCAGATTAAAGAACCACGGAGGGCAGGGGGCTTAGCAGGCCACATGGTCAAGATGGCGGCTTCCATAAAATCCCTTCCCAACAGCTGGCAGAAATTACAAAGTTTTGAGATATAATTTTGTTGGCTTTTTTCTCTCCATGAGTGAGGCAGATGGCTTTGTGAAACTAACAGGACACCGGAGTCCAAGGGTTACAACTTCCAAAGAGACCGCCGTAGGTCTGAGATGTACCAGTCTAAGGGCAGTGCTAGGGTATAAAACCCGAGAGACCCCTCGTGGGTCTGAGAAACGAATGCACCAGTCAGCATGAGTGGTGCTAGGCCCAGCACAAAATCCACAAGCCTCATTCGTGGGGAAAAATGAAAAACTCTCAGAGTATCTTGAGCAGATGCTGCCTCAGCCCCGCCCACTGCTGAGATGGGCTGCAGCTGTGGCGGGCAGGAGAGTTTTAGAGCGGCGGGAAGAGAACAAAAACAAGTTTAGGGAAAGATTGTTTAGCAGAGAGGTAGAAAAAACTCCTTCCATTTACCTGTTCACTGGCAGTAATTTTGGACAATTTGACTTATTTTGTTTGTAGGGTAGGCTGGTTTACTCCCCATGGGTGAAGTAAAACTGGCCAATCATTTTTGGAGCTCATCAGCCCAAGTTTGTGGCCAAGGGCAAAGTGGCTGATAAGGACTCAGCAAAGGCTTGAAGCCGGAATCTTAACTCACCAGTGGGAAATGTCCCAGACCCTAAGGAAACGAGTTACTACCAAATTGTAGCCGGTGTGGGATGGTATTTCCAGCAAACGGGTGGATGGAAGTGGACCTCTGGTTTGGAATCAGGGTCCCCAAGTGTCTCTGGCTAGCCACCCGCCAGCAGACAACAGACGGCTGCCAAGTTCTTGAGGAGAGCCTGACCAAGTTTCGGCACCAATGTTGTTCTTTTGCTGCAGCTATTGCCTAAGAAACACAAACACGAGACTCAGCGCCCACATGGAGTTTACTGAGAGAGGAGAGTGAGAGAGTAGAGGAGAGAGAGGGAGAGTGAGAGTGAGAGGGAGAGGGAGAGTGAGAGGGAGAGGGAGAGAGAGAGGGAGAGAGAGAGAGCAAGAGTGAGAGAGCAAGAGAAAGGTGCACTTGGCGCTTGCTTTAAAAGGGAGGCTTGCGCATGCGCACACGTAACTGGGTCCCCTGCGCAGCCAGGTAAAGGCTTGAACAGCCAGGTAAAGCCTGATGTAGTGATGACATGGCCATGAGCATCCCGCCCATCGTCAGGGGCGGAGTCAGGAGACTGCAGGCTCCCAACATTCCCACCTCTTATTGTTATTAAAAAGGTGGAGTTGGACGTGGCCCAACAGGGTCTGGAGAAAGCAGGTTCCCAACAGCAAGGACCAGGAGGTGTGGCTTTGTTGGAGAAGGTACGTGGCAGGAGGTGGACTTTGAGGTTTCAAAGGCCCCTGCCAATCCCAGTTAGCTGCCAGCGAGCAGCCTCTTGCTGGTGAACTCTCAGCTACCACTCCAACACCATGCCTGCCTATTGCTGTTCCCCCCACCAACGTGGTCAGGATCTCTAAGCCTCCCACACTGTGAGTCCCAAGTTAATGCTTTCTTTAATGAGTTGCCTTCGTCATGTTCTCTTATCACAGCAATAGAAGCCCCAAGGAAAACAGGCAGAATCCTAGTTATCCTTGATTGTCGACTCGACTCAGCCTGTAGTCATCAGAAATAAGAGGGTTCAGCTGAGGAATTTTCTAGGTCGGATGGGTATGTTGGCACGCCTGTGTCGGACTGGCCTGTTAACAACTGATGTAGGAAGGTCTTGTTGTTACACTTTGGGTGACACCACTCCTCAGATATTTGGTTCAGACCTGTATAAAAAAGCAGCTAAGCATGAGGCAGAATGAAACAGAGGGCAAGCCGGAATTCAGGGTTTGTTTGTTTGTTCTTTTTGAACATTTATTCATTTTCTCTGTAAGAGTGTTTTATTTGTATATATACATATTTGCAGACCACATCTGTGCTAGGTACCCATGTGATGAGAACAGGGCATTGGAGTCCCTGTAACTGGAGTTATGGATGTTTGTGAGTTGTGTGTGGGCACTGGGGATCTAACCCAGGTCCTCTGCAACACCTGCCAAAACTCTTAACCACTGAGCCGTCTCTGTGGTTTCTACTTTCAGTTCCTGCCCTGACTTCCCTTGTTGATGTAGTATAAGCTGGTTGATGAGACAAAACCTTTCTTCCTCATAGTTGCTTTTATCCAGGATGTAATTAGAATGACAACAAAAAAGTAAAATAGGAGGAATGAATATACAGAAAATAAAATTTGGGGGAAAAAAAAACTCAGCTCATTTCAATTCCCATAAAAGTCTACATTTTGGGTTCAGGGATTAAAAGTACAAAGAATAGACAGCTGCCTTAAATGGACGGAAGGAAGTTAGACCTGGTTGCTCATTTTGGGGATAAAGATGCTCCTTACAGTGTTGATCGTCTCGTCTCTTTCAGTTTCCCCAAACGTCTTAGCAGAATGTTACACCGAGATTAACCTCATCAGGCTGGGAATGACCGCCATGTTTGTGGTGTTGATGGCAGTCTTCCTGGTTGAAGCCTAGTACAGCCAGAGGGTGTCACCAAGCAGACCCAGGTAAAATAACTAAGGTTTTCCCTATTTCATGACAGCTGAGTGGTTGTGACAAATATTTGACCCCCAAATTAATGGAGTTATAACAGGGAAACATGCGTGTCCATATGTCGTGGTGAATGCTTTTAATCCCAGGACTCAGGGGGCAGAGGCAGGCAGATCTCTGTGAGTTCCAGGGAAGCCTGGTCTACACAGAGAGTTCCAGACCTGTCACAATACCTTGTAAGATGCTGTTATCAAATAAATAAGTAAATAAATAAATAAATAAATAAATAGATAGATAGATAGATAGATAGAAATGACAACTGATGCTATAATATATTAGGTTTTGTTAACTATGCATTAAACAGCATGGGAAAAGAATTAAATAATTAAGTAGATATTAAGTAATTAGAATAAGTAGGAGCTTATGAAATGTTTACTTTTCATAGAAATTTCCATTATCCATTATGGTTACCACACTGAACTTACTTTTAATTTTTTTTTTTATTCATTCATTTTACATACCAACCACGTTTCCTCCTCCCTCCCTGCCTCCCATCCCCACCATCTCCCCAAACACTCCTCAGAAAGAGTAAGGCCTCCCATGGAGAGTCAACAAAGCCTGGCATATCGTGTTGAGGCAGGAACAAGCCGCTCTTCCTAGTATCAAGGGCGAGCGAGCATGGCATCCTATGATAGGGAATGAACTCCAAAAAATTAATAATTATCACCTGCTTAGGGTTGGTTTTAAGTTGTGTATGGTCAGGAATGGGAGATGATGGTCAGACTCAGGAATCTCTTTGAGAAAAGTTTTAATGGTATGGATGGGATATAGATAGATTGACATATCTTCTTGTGAACTGTTTTACCAACTATTAGCTATCGGCAACTTACATTGTTATAAACTCTTGTACTCTGAAACTTATGTAAAATTAACTTTGTATTCCTGTCTTGGGTAATTTTTATTACCCATACTGTGTTGGGTCTTCTTTCTGTTTACAATGTTTTGTGCACAAATATAAAACTATCTTTATCGTATTTTATGTATGTATGTTTCCACATATGCTTAAGATACTGTTTTTATCTTAGCCATTCTGACAGGTGTAAGATGTATCTCTGAGTTGCTTTGAGTTGCATTTCCCTAATGACTAAGGATGCTAAGCAAGTGTTTAAATGTCTTTCAACGATTTGAGTTTCTTCTGCTGAGAATTCTCTCTTTAGATCTGTACCCCAATTTTTAATTGGATTGTTTGGTATTTTAATGTCTAGCTTCTTGAGTTCTTCATATATTTTGGAGATCAGCCTTCTGTCAGATGTGGGGTTGGTGAAGAGCTTGTCCTATTCTGTAGGCTACCATTTTGCCTTACAGAAGCTTTTCCGTTTCAGGAGGCCCCATTTATTAACTGTTGCTCTCAATATCCGTGCTACTGGTGTTATATTTAAGAAGTGGTTTCCTGAGCCAATGTCTTCAAAGCTACTTCCACTTTCTCTTCTTTTATTTTTTTACTTTCAAAACAATCTTACTTTACATACCTACCCCAGTTCCCTCTCCCTCCTGACCTCCCACTCACCTCACCATCTCCCCAACCCACCCTCCATCCACTCCTCCGAGAGGGTGAGGCCTCACAAGGGGAATCATTAAGGTCTGTCTCATCATTTGGGGCAGGACCAAGACTCTCCTCCCTGTATCTAGCTTGGGCAAGGTATCCATACACAGGGAATGAACTAAAAAAAAAAAATGCCAGTTCATATACAAATATTGGTTCCACTTCCAGGGGCCCCATAGACTGTGCAAGTCCCCCAACTCAAGTCCACATTCCGGGGGCCTAATTTGGTCTTTTGGGGGAGGGTTGGTTTTTCTAGACAGGGTTTCTCTGTGTAGCTTTGGAGTCTACCCTGGCACTCACTCTGAAGACCAGGCTGGCCTCAAACTCTGCCTGCCTCTGCCTCCCGAGTGCTGGGATTAAAGATGTGCACCACCACCACCGCCCAGCTAATATGGTCTTATGCAGATTCCCCAGTTGTCAGTCTGAAGTCAGTGAACTCCCACTTTTCAGGGCAGCTGTCTCTGTGGGTTTCCCCAGCCTGGTCCTGACCCCTTTACTCATCACTTCTTCCTCTCTACAACTGAACCCCAGGAGTTTGGCCCACTGCTAGGCTGTGTCTCTCTGCTTCTGCTTCCATCAGCTACTGGATGAAGGCTCTATGATGGCATTTAAGGCAGTCATTAATCTCATTAAAGGGGAAGGGCATTTAAGGTACCCTATCCACTGTTGCACAGATTCTTAGTTGGGGGTCATCCTTGTGGGTTCCTGGGAATTTCCCTAGTGCCAGGTTTCGCGTTAACCCCATAATAGCTCCCTTTATCTAGGTATCTCTTTCTTTGCTTTCCCCCTCTGTCCTTCCTTCAACTCAACCTTCCTGGACCCTCATGTTCTCCTCCCCGTTACTCTTCTTGAGTTCTTTGTATATTTTGTAGATCAGCCCTCTGTCAGATGTGAAGTTGGTGAAGATCTTTTTCCAGTCTGTGGGCTGCCGTTTGGTCTTATTGACTGTGTCCTTTGCATTACAGAAGCTTCTCAGTTTCAGGAGTTTCCATTTATTAATTGTCGATCTTCTGTCCCAATGCATTTCAGGGTACCTCCCACTTTCTCTTCTAAGAGGTTCAGTGTGGCTGGATTGATGTTGAGGTCTTTGATCCATTTGTACTTAAGTTTTGTGCATGGCGATAGACATGGGTCTATCTGCAGTCTTCTACATGTCAGTATCCAGTTATGCCAGCATCATTTATTGAAAGATGCTTTCTTTTTTTCAATTGTATAATTTTAGTTTCTTTGTCAAAAATCAGGTGTTCATAGGTGTGTAGATTAGTATCAGTGTCTTCAGTTTGGTTCCATTGGTCTACCTGTATGTTTTTGTGCCAATACCAAGCTGTTTTTATTAGTCTAACTCTATAGTAAAGCTTGAACTCAGGGATGGTGATGCCTCCAAAAGTTCCTTTATTATACAGGGTTGTTTTAGTTATCCTGTTTTTTGTTTGTTTGTTTTTCCATATAAAATTGAGTCTTGTTCTTTCAAGGTCTGTGAAGAATTGTGCTGGGGTTTTAATGGGAATTGCATTGAATCTATAGATTGCTTTCGGCAAGATTGCCATTTTTACTATGTTTATCCTACCTATCCAAGAGCATGGGAGATCCTTCCAGTTTCTAATATCTTCTTTAATTTCTTTCTTTAAAGACTTAAAGTTCTTGTCATACAGATCATTCACTTGTTTGGTTAGAGTTACTCCAGGATATTTTATGTTGTTTGTGGCTATTTCGAAGGGTGATGTTTCTGATTTCTTTCTCTGCCTGTTTATCATCTACACATAACAGGGCTATTGAATTTTTTAGTTAATATTGTATCCTGCCACATTCATGAAGATGCTTATGAGCTGTAGGCATCCCCCAGTAGAATTTTTGGGACCATTTACGTAAACTATCATATCATCTGAAAATAGTGAAAGTTTGACTTCTCCCTTTCCAATTTGTATCCCCTTGATCTCCTTTTGTTGTCTTATAGCTTTAGCTAGAAGTTCAAGTGCAATTTTGAAGAGATAGGGAAAGAGTATTCACTCACCTTTTCTTCCAACTGGTGTGGCTTATGCCTGTGCCAATTCCTCCATATTGTGGTTTACACCTGTGCCTGTGTAGTCTACGGTTTTACCAGCAGGTGTGGTCTGTGCCTGTGCCTGTGTAGTCTTCTAGGTTTGTGCGGTAGGGGTGGCCACTGGAGGGATGTTCAGGTGTGTCGGACAGGGTGGTATAGTGGGTCATCCTTAAAGGGATAGAGCCCAGTGCATGGCAAGGGTGGGAGCACAGCCTGGAGGCAGGTCTCTCCCTGCTTGCAGCCTGGTAGGGACTCCACAAAGTCATTTTAACATTATTTTCTTCTGCTTCATCCGCACTGGAATGTTCAGGTCTTGCTGCTGTAAAACCACTGGGTTCTGGCGATGCCGTATTGCTCTTATATTGTTGAATGTATTCTTGCATTGCCATCTATCCATCTAGGTTTGACATAATTATAGGGTCAGGTGTTGGTTCTTCCTCCATTCTGTGCAAGTGGTGTCTATGCCTCCAGGGGCCCCTGCCGCCCGATGCTGGGGCTCTCCTTCCAAACCATGCATGTGGAGCCTGTTCCCTGGAGGCCTCTGATGCCAACAGGGTTGGTTGGTTGGCAGGGGAATGGGTAGGGGAGAGTGAGGCGATATGCCTGAAGGAGTCTTACCTGCTGACAAGCTGCTGGGGCTGCAATCCCCAGCTGTACTTTCTATCATTGTGGGGAATTTCCTAATCATCTGGCTTTGGCCTAGAGACCTCACATTGTTTTCCACACAGGCACTGATGTCACTTTATGTGTAGTAGGTTTTTGGTTTTTTTTTACTATGTTGCATGGTTCTGTTTGTTTAGGCATAGGTATATTTGACGTATTTAGATTACTAACAATAAAATGTCCTTTCCTGTTGAATGTCAGCTGAGTGTCCTGAGCTCATGGGAGCTCATGGACTCTGGGCCAACAATTAGGGACCCTGCATGGGACCCACCTAGGCCCTGTGCATGTGTGTGACCGTTCTATAGCTTGTCTTATTTGTAAGGCTGCTAGCAATGAGATCAGGATCTGCCCCTGGCATGATTAGTTAGATTTCATCACCCAGCCTTGATAAAGGGGGGGGGAGTTAGGTCCCGCCGCAACTTGATGTGTCATGCTTTGCTCAAGCCCATGGGAGGCCTCCCCCTCTCTGAATGGAGATGGAGGAGGAGTGTAGAAGAAGTTGGGTAGATGGGAGGGATGGAAGGATGGGGGAGGGGAGAATGGGAGGAGAAGAGGGAGGGGAAATTGTGGTTGGTATGTAAAATAAATGAAAAAAAATTAAATAAAATAAAAATATGAAAGAATTGTCAGCTGAGACCGCAAATTTGTGAAATAAAGAGCAACCCATGAGGCTGGAGAGATGTCTCGATGGTTAAGAATGCTCTGCTCTTGCAGAGGACCTGGGTTAACCCCTCATCAAAAAAAAATGTAGCCCACAACCACCCGCAACTCCAGCCCCAGCGATCTAATGCCTTCTTATAGCCTTTGCAGCCCCCAACCCTAACATGCACACACCTTCTCCACACTCACACATAACTAAAAAGAAAAAAAAGAGTAAGCACGCGTTTGTTCAACACCTTCGTTCTACTGCAGCTTTCAAATAACTCGGGTTGGAGAGGATGGGAAGATGGGCGAGGACCTCCCCAGAGTAGACCCTATGTTTGGAGACCTTAGAAAATTACAATTTCTGGCAGTTGACAGGGCTTAGGGGGTAAAGGCATTTGTTCCTGAGCCTGACGACCTGAGTTTGGTCCCCAGAACCCACATGGTAGATGGAAAGAACCAACATCTACATGTTATCCCCTGACCTCCCTATGTACGTAAGGCCACATACACACATGCATGGATGCATATAAAGTAATTAAATATAACAAAAGAGTTAATACTATTCAATCACTTATTTCCCTGCAGGCCCTGCAGCATTCCAGGGCCTCTATGAAACCTTGGTCAAGGTGGGCAAGCAGCTCTTCAGTTTTCTATGAAGTTTCAAAGCCTGCACTGCCAACTCTTTGAGAGCTATCCAGGGATGGGATGGCAGCTGCGTCTCTTTATTCTTTCCATGGCAGAGAGGACAGAAGTGGGCACAGACGCTCATGGGATACTTCCTGTGGGGTGTGTCATTCTGTATATATGTTTCTCTTTTTGGCTGATGAATAAAACACTGGTTGGCCAGTAGAGGCAGGAAGATAGGCGGGGCTAGGAGATGAGGAGAATTCTGGGAAGAGAGGAAGGGAAGAAAGCACTTAGAAGAGATGCCATGTAGCAGAAGAAGTAGTCACAGGTCCAGACCATTCTCCGGTAAGATGAGACCTCGTGGAAATACTTAGATTAGTAGAAATGGGTTAATAATTAAGACAGAGCTAGCCAATAAGCCACCGGCCAACAGTTTTAGAATTAATATAATGTCGGTGTGTTTATTTGGGGCAAAGTGGGTCACAAATCCCTATAGTCATACTTCATACTTCACAATTACTACACGGAAACTGCCTTCGTATTTCTCTGTACGAACAGAGCAAGCATGCTGCCTGAAACAACAACCAAAGCCCATGTACTGTGGATCTGTTTCTGTGTCCATAATTAACGTTAGTATGATCCATAAGGCTTTCTTTTATAATTCCCTTAGAATGCACTTACATACCTCCTCTGTGTCCTTGGCTCTGTATGTAGTATGCTAATTGTGTTTACACACCTTTATGAAGTATGTAGTAGACGCATCTCATATACAGTGAATTTTTAGGCTTCTGATAAGTTATTAGGATAATACTTTGTTCATTTTGTGTGAGTGTATGTGTGTGTGTGTGTGTGTGTGTGTGTGTGGTTTGTGCATGTGGAGGGAAGTATCAGGTGTCTTTCCTTTATTACTACCCACTGTTTTTAAAATATTTTTAAGGATTTATTTTTGTGTTTGTGTGTGTGAGAGAGAGTTTCATTAATAGGTGCCCACTTTGGCCTGAAGAGGACAGCAGATCCCCAGGAGACAGAGTTATAGGCAGTTCAAAGTTGCCTGATAATGAGTGCTGGGAATTGAACCTGCGTCCTCTGGGAGGGCAACAATGCTCTTAATCAATGGGCCATCTTTGTCTCTATCTATGCCTCCGTGCCATCTTTGGTCAGGGTCTCTCACTGAACCTGGATCTCACTGATTTGCCTAGACTGGCGGAACACGATGCCCCCAGAGATCCTAATGTGTCTGCCTCCCCGGTAGAGGACTACAGGGACACATTGGTACATCTGACTTTGACGTGGATACTGGGGATAAGAACTTATTCCCTTCCCAAAGTCATACATTAGGTGGCTCATGGTGGGCTGGCCCGAGACAGCATCTGCTCAGGACGCTCTGAGAGGTCCCCTCCCCCAAGTAAGGTTTTCAGGTTTTTGCGCCCTAGCACCATCCATACTGACTGGTACATTCGTTTCTCAGACCCATGGGGGTCTCTCAGTACCCTAGCACTGTACATACTGACTGAGGCATTCATTTCTCAGACCTACGGTGGTCTTTTGGGATGTTGCTCCCTTGAACTCCAATGTCCTATGGGCTTCTGACTCACTCATGGGAAACAAACCAACAAAATTACATCTCAAATGTGGTCCTGCATGGACCCCCGGGGCACCTTGAGCAAGCCTGAAGCTGTTGGCTGGAACTCCTTGCCCCAGAGCTGTCATTGGTACTCTTCCTGTTTTGCTAAACACACATCTGGTGGGTAGGAGCTAAGCCTAAAAATCCTTTCCACTGTGCTGTGAATCTGTATATAAGCCCACTCCATCCCCTCAATAAATGGCATTCTGCATTCTGACATTGCCGTTGAATGAATGACCCACTGTCTTGTCTCTTATTTCAATCTCTAGGCCTTCGCCTGACTCGTGGAAGAGATTGTTGCCTGGGCACTTCACTCAAAATTTACGGGACCTTTTAAACTTCTTCCAGGGGATGGCAACATCTTGACTGTGAGAGATCATGTGGCCTAGCCATAGGTTCACTCACTCCATGGGTTATTTCCTTCCCTCAGGTTAGGCAGAGGGACAGTAGCCAACTTCTGCTGACAAACCCTGCTGCCGGACATAATTCACTTTTTTCCTTTAATTAATTAATTTTTGTCTCTAATTTCTTCTTTCACTGGCTCTGTTGCACATGGCCTGTTTGCATAATTGTGTGCATTTCCAGGGCCCGTAGGCAACACATTTCACGAAACAACTCTGCCTGTTCCATCTACAGTGGATCTGCTTTCTTGTTGTTGAAAGTTTTAAGTCTACTCTGTCTCTTTAAATGTCCTGTCTGTTTGCTACAGCTGCAAAATCAGAGATTACACTCTGGTTCTCCCATTCTTCTTACTGTGTGTGTCTCTGTACATGTGATTTAAATTTAACTTTATATATGTGAATGTAAGCTAACTATCTACGTGCAACTTAAATTCAACTGTGCTAAGTCTCAAATAGTTCTAAATTGTTATGTATGTTTAAATGATGATAAAAATGTCAGGTTATATAGACCTATTTCAAATTAACAAAATAGTTACACCACCCAGTCCTTCCTGTAAGCTGTTTACAAAGGTTAAGCTTCTATTACAAAAGGGGATTTTTCTCTACTTCTTTGTCCTTTATGGCATAAATCTAACCTACAAAGTATGAAACCAGGCTGGAGGGCTCTGAGTAAAACATCCTTCCACAGCCTCTCAGCTTCAATCAAGTTCTCCAGACAGATCCTGCACTAATGTCATTGTAGCCGTACTAAGTACAGATTAATTAATTACGGTGATAAAGCCTTATCTAGCCACCTATGTGGCTAGTAACTAAAGACAAGTGCTTAAGGCAAGTAACTAAAGACAAATTTTGTCTGCTGAGATATACTAGACAGACGGACAGCCCTCGAATGCTCAGAGATCTAGAGAATATGGCAGGCATTCACAATGTTTTATTAACAAGTTTTTCATAAGAGAGACAGAACAACTGCTGGTTTCACTCCATTTCCTCTGAAGAAGACTAGACACTGAAGAAACCCCACCTGAAACTTGCTTCATAAGTGGCAGCTGTAGCCACTGAGCTAATCCTGCCTTTCACCTGAACTGCTACAAAGGATTCTTCAAACTGTTGACAAGAGGACAGTGGAATCCACTTTCTCTATGCTGCTAAGGCCAACGGTAGACCAGACTTCCTATAGCTCCTAATCCCCAGGACCCTGTGGGCCTTGCAATCCCTGTGCTAACAGCAGAAGGCAGGTTCCTTACCACATCTTCCCTCAACTACTGCAGAGGCCTCTGGGAGTGGCTGTCCATGCGGCCATCTGGCAAGTCTCTCTCATTCTCTAATAATTAATTCAGATAAAACTTTACCCTTTTCAAGAACTCTGATGCAGTTTGATGGCTGGTAGGTTTCAGTATACCATTCCTGTGTTTAAAAAGATGTTCTAAGGTATAAAGCTTATGTAAGAACATAAAAACAGGTTGTATCTATCTAAAAATATTTTGAAGTGTAACAAGTACAAATGCAAGTTATCGTGTTTCTTCCTCATCATGCTTGCTGTTCATAGCCTTAACGTTAATCAATAAAGTTTTAATAAGCTACTAATCCATCTCTGACAGAGTACAAGACACTAAACTATATCACTATATGATAACTGCAAGGTTAAAGTTAAGGTGCTAAAGATATCTGTCAGTTTTAAGAGTGTTAATGCTTTCAAGCAAATCACGAGTATACTGCAAATTTCAGTACAGATCATAAACAATGGAAATGCTAATGTGTCTAAAACTTAACATTTTCACAAACTCAGAGGATTCTTGTAAGTTCCAGGGAGCTGAATTGAACCCACCCAAACAGGTCAGATCTACTCCAGATAAATGTCATTCAACCTTTCCCTGGTCCCAGGACTCCCTTCCCTCATCTTGGGACCCCCTGGGGAACCCCTCTCATCTTATCATCCTCTTCTCAAGTACCAGGACCTAAAAAAATTCTTCTTTCCTAAACTTAACCTTGCCCTCTGCTCTGCCAACATCTTGCCAGGTCTAAGAGGTGCATACAGCCTGAACTGCCATGAAACAGCCAGCTACCCCAGGACGTGGCAGCACCCCAGCTTTCTTAGGTCTCCCAAAGATGGTTGACATCCCCCAGGTGAGCAGGAAGTAGTCTTGAGAACTCAAGATCCTAATCCCCTAACCTGCCACACCTAAATCCTCACCTTTTTAATAATAAATAAAGGTGGGAATGTAAGGACCCAAGCATTATGCTGGCCTGCCCCTGTCACCTGGCAGAATGCACTCAGGCAGTACCCTGGTCAGCCCAGGGTTCCATGATTGCATAGTCTGCGTGCAGCTGCAAAGGACCCCTTTAAAAGAAACCCCCACCCAGTTATGCTTTCTTTCGGGCTCCTCTCTTTCCCCATATTCCCCTGGAGCAGACAGGTCTTTTCCTGTTTCCCTCTTCTCTTCTGTCCTCTCTCTGTCCCTGTGTCTCTTCTTTACCTCTTTTCTCTTCCCTTCCCCCTCCCTCCGCTTTCTAACAAAACTTCTCGATTAAGCTCCATCTGCCTGGCGTGTTTATCCCCTCCACCTTGGTCGCCCTCACCTGCCATGGAATCTGCCAAGGTTCCTCACACTTTATCGTAACACTTAGGTCACTCCCATGCGGGCTCCCTAACTGTCCATCCAGAGTCTGTCAGCTCCCACAAGCTCAGGTCTCTGTGGGTTTTCCTGTCTGTAGCACCTACCCTGACCAGCAAGGAAGACCTGACTCCGGGAAGGATCTTCTTCATGCAGTTTTAATCAGGATCCTTGAACATGCTTCTTCTGACCCGCAGAACCCCGGGGGACCCCTGCACAGGCTTAAATCCCCTTGCGCTAACCAACCCCAGTGGACCCTGCAGATAGGCTACTCTAACACAGAAGCAGACAGACTGAACAGACTTAACCAAATAAGGGCTTGTTTACACCAGAGAGCGCTCACCCTTGGGGAGGTGGAAGGCAGAAGCCAGCGCCATCTTTAAGGCGTGGCACTTCGCAGCTCTCTACACCTGTCATGATCTTGCCTGCCCTCTCTTTGTTCACACAATCCCTCTCTTTAACTGGATTCCTGGAGCTCAGCCCAGTGCTTGGCTGTGAATCTCTGCATCTGCTTCCATCAGGTACTAAATGAACGCTCTATGATGACCGTTTAAGGTGGTCACCAATATGATGTCTTTTTAATACTGAAAATTTTGAACTTTGATAAAAAAAAAAAAACAGTGATCAAAGATTCCTTTATCTTGTAAGGCTTTATAAAGCTGGGGTCTGGAGAGATGGCTCGGTGGTTAAGAGCACTGGCTGAATTCTATTCCCAGCAACCACACGGTGGCTCATAACTACCTATAACGGCCTCTCCTAGCATGTAGGAATGCATTCAGACATAGCTTTCTACATACAAATACAAATGCACTCACGTGTATATACACACACACACACACACACACACACACACACACACACACACACACACACGAATAATTGATGAAGGCAATGGGAGATGGTGACATGGCTAATCAGGAAAAGGCACTTACCACCAAGACCAATGATCTGGCTTTGATGCCTGGAGATAATTGATTTACTCTTTCACCCCTACACATCCCCATTACTCCTGTGCATGGACACACCCTAAATAATAATGAGTAAAATAAGAACAAAACCCGATTTTGTGCCCTGTCGGAGAACTGATTGCCCTGAACAGGAGGGCTCTCAGTCTGGCCTAGCAGGAAACCACACGTAGGGGCTGGAGAGATGGTCCTTCTCTCAGAGCACGTGTTGCTTTTTCAAAGGACCCAGGCGGGTTCAGTTCAGTTCCTGGTGCCCACACGCTGGATGAGAGCCATCTACAGGCACCATCTACACCAGTTTGGAAGAACAGGCGACTGACTGGTCTCCCAGCTAACTGCCCTAATCTCCAGGCCTCAAACATCAAGGCGCAGACTGTGCCCTCCCCACTCCCATCTCACCCCCAGTAAGGCAGCTGATCCCTGCCTCAAGTCTGGTGGAGCTCCACTAGCCTGGTGCAGTCCCCAACAGCTGGCCAGCTGGTGAGAGACCTGCAGGCAGGCTGTACGGCCACCACCGCCTCCACGGGACTGTGGACCCACAAGACCCACTCCGATGCCCAACCACGCCTATCCCGGCATCTTCCCCACGGATAGCCCTCCCATGAAACATCGGCAGACCCTATAAGCACAGGGGCTCCATGCATCAAGTGGAGGAATAGCACCCCCTGTAGGCATAAGCACCACCTGCACCTGTTGGAAGAACCGATGGGTCAATGCCAGTGTTTGATGTCATTGTTTTTAACAACTGACTAATACTCCATGGTTTAAATATACCACGTTTTCTTTATTTGTTCCTCAGTTGGGGTGCATCTAACTTGTTTCCAGAGCCTGGATATTATTAATAAAGGTGCTGTGATCATAGTTGAGTCAGTGTCCTTATGGTATACTTGACCATCCTTTGGGTACATGCCCAAGAGTGGTATAGCTGACTCTTGAGGTAAATTGATTCCCCCATTTTCTGAGAAACCGCCATGTTGTGTGATATTTTACTCTTTCAGCTTTTGGGGAAGGCCAGCACCCAGATACCAATTAAATCACACATGGGGTCTTACTCTTAGTTATGAATGCCCAGACTTAGCTTGTCTTATTTCTTGCCAGCTTTTTTTCTTAACTTATCCTATTTCTCTCTTCCTGTATGCCTTTTCTTTCCTTCTTACTCTGTCTGGCTGTATAGCTGGGTGGCTGGCCCCCGACATCCTCCTGCTTCCCTAAATACTCTTCTCCCAGATTTCTCCTCATATTTCTCCTCTCTGCCTGCCAGCCCCACCTGTCCCTTTCTCCTGCCTCACTGCAGGCCATTCAGTTCTTTATTAGACCACCGCGTGTTTTACACAGGCTCAGTAACACAGACTCACAGAGTTAGACAGATGTATCGTAAAAGTAACACAGCTGAAAGAAATATTCCCCGGTCCTTCTCATGCCAGCCGCTGTGTTGGGTGGACTAAGGTCCCAGGTTAATGTACTTAATTCATTAATAATAAAAGAGTCTTTGCTTTGGCATTGGGGAAAAATATTCCCATGGCAGTACAAATTTGCACTCACCTTCCTCACCTTCTCTCCTCCTGTGCAGCTGCTTCAGACAGACTTGCAAGCAAAGAATCTTTGTTTTTGCATCGGAGTCAGGTCTCATGGTGGTGATTCGGGTTCTGACTTAGGGTGTAACATTTGTTGCATTGGCTGTGGAAGACCCCAGTTACAACAGACCTCATCAACCTGGAGCCAAACAGTGTCCCCACCAACCCTGATAGCCTACACCCATGCAACACCCTCTGTCCAGAGCCTGCCCCTCACCTTTGCAAACCAGTAAGAATAGTCTTTACGGGCCAAGGGAGAACGCAACAGACTGGGATACAGGGAAAATGTGGGGCATCAGTGTACATGAGAGATCCCACACAGCATCCTTGTTCGCCTTAAGACTGGCTGTCATGGTTCCTTCGCTCCCCAGGAGGGCAGAATCCCCAAGAGATAGGACCCAACAAGATAGTGGCTAAGCCTGCTCTACCCCTTCCCCACACCAAAACACCAGGCAGCCACTGCATTGCATCAGCTACTCCAGCCACTCTAGGGTCAGACCCTCTTTTGAGGTTGCTGAAGGCCTTCTACCAGGTCCTCAATGCTACTAGACCGAACCTCGCCTGATCTTGCTGGTTGTGTCTTGATATGAAACTCCCTATCTATGAAGGGGTGGCTGAAAAAGGACATTTCATAGAATCTGACCAGCCCTCTCCATGCCTTTCCATGGCAACAAAAGGGGGAAGCCAGGCTCCCATTAGGGTCAATTAAGGGAATTGGTATTTGAGTAGGGACTGCACCTGATACCTATAAACCTCTGTGCAACCAGATGGTCCAGACAACCCCTCCCAGATTCCTCTTACCTCCAGAGGATAATTGGTGGGCATGCTCTTCTGGGCTGGCCCCTGCATTCTTGAGCAAGTGTTAAGCCAGACTAAGGACTTTTGCATACCAGGGCACCTGATCCCTAACATAATTTACCATGCTGATAGAGAGATGTGCTACTAACCTACTAAAAAGGGAATCTGTAACCACACTTACATTGGGTGTTCTCCTGAGCCTTGGGCTGGCAGGTATAGGAACTGGGGTAACATTGCTGGCCATGCAAGGTAGACGTTATAATAATTTACAGACTGCTATTGACCTAGATATAGAAAGGCTAGAGAAATCCATTGCCCACTTACAGGCGTCTCTAATTTCTTTGGCAGAAGTGGTTTTGCAAAATAAGAGAGGACTAGACCTTATATTTCTACATCAAGGTGGGCTTTGTGCAAGTCTAGGAGAAGAATGCTGTTTTTATGTTGACCATTCCGGAGTGGTAAGAATCATTAGCCAAGGTTAGGGAGGGATTAGCAGCCATACATGCAAGCAAGAACACTCATATACATTAAAACTAACAATAACATAACATGAAGAGAGGAGAGAGGAGTCCCAGGTCAGCAGGTAGGCTGCCCCCTGCCTGCCTCTGGGGGCATTGTGGCACAGATGGTACCTTTGCGGATCCCATGTCAGATGAGAGATAAATACATCATGCCGGCTGAAGGCTGATCTTATGTGGGAAGTTTTATTGGGTGAAGGGAAGGGAGAGGGGAAAGTGAAGGAAGAGATGGGGGAGGCGGGAGGGGGGAGGCGGGGGGGGGAGAAGAAAAAGATTAGCCTGCCCCTGTAGAGGAACAGTGGGAAACAGAGAGCAGGAGAGGACAGAACTTGCCTCTTAAAAGGACCTTTTGCACCTGCCTAGAGCCAGGGTACAGCTTGCCATCTGCACCTGGGGTGATGCATACTGCCGGGTTCCCGGGGGGGCGGGGCCAAGGTGTTCCTGGATGCTAACTGGCTTGCCAGCTCAGCCGCTTGCCCCTGCTTTTCGATGCCTGGAGGCTCTCAGGTGAAACCCACTCGACCCATCTGTGGACGTGATAGGAAGATAATGACCCTGGAAATAGCCACCCGCAGCATATGCCATGGGCTGCTGAAGAAATTCCTCAGCTCCTTCTAGCTCTGAGGGGGAAAGCCTGAAGTGTGTGTCCCCACGCTGTCCTCCAGGGCTTCTAGAGCAGTAAACAACCGTGTAAGACGGCAGCTGCCCATCACTAGTTGATTCCAGCTGAAGTGTATCTAGTAACCTCTGTCAAGTATCCTTCCATACCCAAGAAGTTTGAGTTTGAATTTTTGTCTTGGTTTAGGATTCTGGAAGGATGTAAAACTGTCTAGAAATCAGACCCCAGGGCAGTTTTGCAGTGTGGATCTGGAGTGGACATGAACCTGTCAATGCAGCCTTCAGGATGGAGGGACATGGGTAATCTCAGTTTACTCTGAAGTTATGAAAGCAGTAATTTCAGGGCTACCACTGTCAGTAAATTGCTTACCTAGCACACACAAAAAATCAGGCAGCTCCAGGAAAGCCAGAGCTACATAGAAAGGTTGTGGTAGCTTGAATAAGAATGACCTGCATAGCGTCATGTGTTTGAATATTTGATCCCCAGTTAATGGAACTGTTCGGAAAGGATTAAGAGGTGTGGTCTTAATGGAAGTGTGGGTGTGTCATTGGGGGTGGGCTTGGAGGTTCCAAAAGTCCATGCCATTCCCAGTTAGTGCTCTCTCTCTCTGTCTCTCTCTTCCTCCTTCTGTCTCTCCTGCCCCAGTCTCTCCCTCCACCTCTCCCCCTTTCCCTCTTGCTCTCCCTCCACTTCCCCCTTTCCTCTCCCTCTCCCTCCCCCTCTCCCTCTCCTTCAACCTCCACCTCTCCCTCCCCCTCTCCCTCTCCCTCTCTCTGTCCTCCTCTCCCCCTCTCCCTCTCCCATAGTTTCTTCATCAGTTGTAATTTCCAGCACTATGCCTGCTGCTATGCTCCCTGTATAAATTGCTGACATGACCACTCCATGGTATCATCAAGTGGAAAGACTTGTATTGCAGATATGAGGGAGGGAACAGCCAGAGGCATCTCGAAGAGTCCAGAGGGTGTGTGTGAAAGTAGTGGACTGAACACAGCTGGCAGACTGGCCCTGGCTGTGGGAGAAAGAGGAGCAGAGTGGAGAGATGGGAAAGCAGTGGGCAGAGTGAGAGGAGATCAAGAGTATGGACAAGAGAGAGGGTGTATGAGGAAATAGCAGCGTTATAAGTAGAAATGAATAGGTGGGGGTGGGGCAGAGGACTTGAGCACAGCCAGGGTGCCAGCAAGGACTCTGAAATGTAGAATGCTTGTACCACAGATAGCCATTTGTCCTTTCTGCCAGTGATAAGGGAAATGGCTGCTTTCGGGAGAAGGGAACTGCAATTCCTGAGGAATGCTGACTT
Organism: Cricetiscus sungorus; assembly: GCA_030556225.1. Taxonomy (NCBI): domain Eukaryota; kingdom Metazoa; phylum Chordata; class Mammalia; order Rodentia; family Cricetidae; genus Cricetiscus; species Cricetiscus sungorus. The sequence continues at coordinate 2,900,875 of JANBXA010000736.1, forward strand.
TTGTCAGACAGAATTTGGGGAGATGCCATTTCCTTTGGATATGACAGCATGATAATCGTGGACCGTGAGTACCAATTAAACGCTCTCTTCTATGAATTGCCGTGGTCATAATGTCTTGTCACACTAAAGTAAGTAAGACAAAGCTCCTGTCTTAAAAAAAAAAAAAAAGCTTGGCTGTGGGCTGGAGAGATGGTTCAGCAGTTAAGAGCACTCGTTCTTGCAGAGAATAGGAGTTCAATTCCTAGCACCCACATGTAGCCCCCACCACATCTGTAACATCTGTAACTACAGTTCCAGGAGTTCCAGTGCCTTCTTGACCTCTTCAAGCACTAGGCATGTACACGGTGTACGCACATACGTGCAGGCAGGCGCAACATGCATACACACGGTATAGATCAATAAATCAAAAAATTGCTGTAACAAATGGGCAAAATAGACATTTAAATGTTACAAAGTGCTCTGAAGAGATATGCGGTTGTGCTCAGATTCTGAACCCCCAAAATCACCAAGAGACCCGTTCCGAAGCAAAAACAGAGTCTTTTATCATTGCTTAACAAGCTAACTCCATTCACTCAGGCCCTTCGTCCGTTCATTGCAGTGGATGTCTGGGAAAGGACCCAGAGAAACCTCGAGACTGAGAAGGGGAGGCACGGGGACAGGATTTATTGGGCTTCATAAGGGGAGTGGTTAGGGGTGTGCAACAGTCTCAGGACTGGTGAGCTTCCGGGCTTGCGTTGATTGGTCAACTGGTTGCTATGGCCTATAGGCCCTCCCAGGGAGGTTGCTATCTATGCTCTGCATGTCACTGTTGTGTCCAGAGCCATAAAGCACAGCCCCGCCAGCTAACTTCTGATTGGCTCCTTGCCACGAGGAGGGTATCTGACCTCCTAGTGACTAGGGCAGGCCCAGCAAGGTCAGATATGTGCTGAGTCGGAGGCCTACTGTCTTTTCTGCAGCCTGTCATGGCTGCTAAAGTGAGGGGCTGGTCCCTCCAAAGCTCGTTTAGGGCTAGGTTACTGTGGATCGCACCCTGGGCCTCCCGTATGCAAAGCAAGTATTCCATCAGCTGAGTTACAGCTCCAGCCCAGATATGCTAATTCAATTGAAAACAACCTCCAGGATCTTGTTAAAATAAGAAATCAAGTGAGTCATAGCTTTTAATTGCTTTTCTCCCAGCATGTATCTCGGGGAAGAGCAAAATGTCCCTCGGGGTCTTTTGTCTTGATGGAGTTGATTTGTCTGACTTCTTAGATACAGAAAAAGGAAAAAAAAAAATCAGCAAAGCAATGAATTATCGGGGAGTAAAGCCAATTATGACTACAGGTGCTTCTTTGAAAGTCACTTTCGCAAGAGGAGGTAGTTATTTTTAAAGGTCCAAGACGCTCTCAAGACCCTTGTGTTCGACATGTCAGTGTATAGATTTATTCAACGGAGAAAGGAATAATTTAGTAACATCATGAATATTCATGCCTTTCTCCATATTGTACCAGGAAACAAGATTGATATTCTTGAGTGGGAATGTTCTCAACTCAACACCTTATCAAATCAATTCCCTAAATTAGTTTTACGGCTCAGAAAAACAGTCTGTCTTCTGATGCAATATTGGGGGTGGGGGGAGAGGGAGAAGATGACATTTCTGTTTCTCTTAACATTTCTTTTGCTAACAATGGATGTATGTTTTTATTTATTATGTTTGCTTATTTATGGGAGCACATACATATGCCGTGGCACACAAACGGAGGTCAGAAGACAACTTGGGGAAGTGAGTTCTCTCCTTTTACCAAATAAGTGCCCAATCGGGCCATCAGGCTCACCCACTAGCCTGGGTCTTTTCATTTTACTTCTTTATTTTTAAGTATGAGTGCTCTACTTGTACGTATGCCCGTAGACCAGAAGAGGGCATTCGATCCCATTGTAGATGGTTGTGAGCCATGCGGTTGCTGGACATTATTACTATTTTTCTTTTTCCTGGCATGGAAATGGACATTGTAAACGCTGGCATCTGCAATTACTTTAATCAGCTCGTACGTTCTGTTAATGCTATATTTCAATGGTAGGGATGGAGTAGGGGCCAAGCAGGATTTGGCCTGTTTAGAGTGGAAGACTAGGAAGCCTGACACTGGTAGCACATGCTTTAATCCCAACACTAAGGAGCCAAAGGCAGGTATTTTTTCTCTTGAGTTTGACATCAGCCTGGTCTACAAAGCCAGTTCCAGTACAGCCAGGGCAACAAAAGAAGGAATAAAAATAAAATGAAATATAAGAAAATAAAAGAAGACAGGTGTGACAACAATTATCTGTCCATATACAGATGATGCCCAGTGTTCTTTCTTCATACCCCCCCCCGTGTGTGTGTGTGTGTGTGTGTGTGTGTGTGTGTGTGTCTGTGTGTGTCTGTGTGTGTGTGTCTGTGTGTGTGTGTGTGTGTCTGTGTGTGTGTGTGTGTGTGTCTGTGTGTGTGTGTGTCTGTCTGTCTGTGTGTGTGGTGTGTGTCTGTGTGTGTGTGTGTCTGTGTGTGTGTGTCTGTGTGCCTGTGTGTGTGTGTGTGTGTGTGTGTGTCTGTGTGTGTGTGTGTCTGTGTGTGTGTCTGTGTGCCTGTGTGTGTGTGTGTCTGTGTGTGTGTGTGTGTTTGTGTGTGTGTGTGCATGCATGTGCACTCGAGTAGTCACACACTTGCCACCATGCACTGATATGAATGACCTAGAGTATTGGTTTTCACCTTCAAACTCGTGGCTTCATTTTTTTTTCTTTTCAAAGATTTATTTATTTACTGTGTGTGCAACATTCTGCCTCCATGTATTCCTGTCCATCAGAAGAGGGCACCAAATCTCATAATAGAAGTTGTGAGCCACCGTGTGGGAATTGAACTCAGGTCCTCTGGAGGAGCAGCCAGTGCTCTTAACCTTTGAACCATCTCTCCAGCCCTCCAGAGGCTTCTTTTTTTTTTTTTTTCTAAGATTTGTCTTTATTTGTTAGTGTGAATGTATACCACATGTGCAGGTGGCCACAGAGGCTGTCAGATCCCCTGGGGCTGGAGTTACATGCAGTCATGAGCCACCCTACTGGGACATCTGATCAGCAAGCACCCTTAACAGCTGAGCCCCCTCTCCAGCCCCACCTTCTACCTGGTTTAAGGCAGGACCTCTTGTCATTCAGTCACTGGTCCATGAGCATCCCAGGATTCTCCTGCCTCTCCCTTCCATCTTGCTGTAGGAACACTAGGACTGTGGGCATGCGTCTTACCCATGACTAGCTTTACGTGTGTTCTGGGAAATTCCAAGTCAGGTCTTCATGCTTGCCTGCCTCGCGAGCACTTTACCCATTGATCAATCACCCAAGTCCAATAGTCCTCTTAATGTGCATCGCAGGCATCAACTCATCTCCGTCCTCAGAGCCAGAGGTAGATTCTGTTAAACTTGTCCACTGTACATACCAGGACACGGAGACTTCTGAATAGCACCAGGGCATGGTGAGAGGGGTCAGGAGGGGTGGGTAGGGACATTTTTATATTCTGTGTCATAAGGACACTCTAGTACTCCGTGTTTTTTATGGCTAACCTTGGTTGTCAGTTTGTCTAAATCATCTAAGAGAAAAGTTCCTGGGCACATCTATAAGTGACTTCCTCCCTCCTTTCTTCCTTCCATCCTTCCTTCTTACCTTACCTTCTTTCCTCCCCTCACTCTCTTTCTTAACTCCTTCCTTCCTTCCTTTCTCTTTCTTTTTTCTGAGACAGGGTTTCTCTTTGTAACCCTGGCTGTCCTGCAACTCACTCTGTAGACCAGGCTGCTCTCAAGAACAAAGATCCACATGCCTCTGCCTCGTGAATGCTGGGATTAATGCTGTGTGCTACCACCACCACTGACTATAAGAGATTTTCTTGACGGTATAATTGAAGTAGAAAGATCCACCTTGAGTGTGGGCGACACCAAACCCGATGACCCGATTTGGGGGATGGTAATCATACAGAAAAATGAGCCAACTGACTCCCCCAAGTTATCTCCTGGTCTCCCTATGTGTGCCGTGGTATGTGTATGCCCACCCATAAATAAGCAAATGCTACCTTCAGATAGCAGGTTTTAAAAAGGTTCAAGGAAGCTCTTTTTTATTTTACTTTCTGTTGGCTTGCCTTCATCACATCCTTTTGAAAGATTCTTTATTATTTTTAATTATGTCTATGTGTGTGCATCTTCAAGGGGGTAGGTGCATATGAGTGCAGTTCCCATGGAGACCAGAAGAGGGTAATAGATTCTCCTGCAGTTGGAATCACATGCAGCTGTGAGCCACTCAGGTACTTGGCAGGAGCAGAAAGCACTCTCAGCTGTTGAGCCAGCTTTCCGGCGGCAACATACACACCCTGTAATTGTTTTCTAACTAGGGGCATGCTATGAGACCTGAGAACCTCTCCGTATATTCTAAATGTTCTTAGGAGACTCGCTGGTCCAACATGCTTGAGGACCACTCATTCGGGACACACCACTTCCTTCTTATCTCAGGCTCTGGGATATGCTGTTTCTTCTACCTCTACTTTTCTCACTTAACTCTGTTTGACTATTGTTTATGTCTCTTCCAGAAACCAGTTTAAAAGAATCCTTTTCTTGGGGGCTGGAGAGATAGCTGAGAGGTTAAGAGCACTGGCCGCTCTTCCAGAGGTCCTGAGTTCAATTCCCGGCTCACACCATCTGTTATGAGACCCAGTGTCCTCTTCTGGCCTGCAGGCATACAGAACAATGTATACATAATGAATAAATCTTATAAAAAGAATCCTAAGAATCCTTTTCTCACCTGAGTGTTATGTAACATACTTGTAATCCCTGCACTTTAGGAGAGCAAGACAAGATGATCTCTACTTCAAGGATTGTCTGAGCTATATCGATGGTGAGAGCCTGTCTTAAAAAAAAAAAAAAAAGTATGTGAGGGCTAGCGAAATGGCCCAACAGATAAAAGTGCTTGCTGCCAAGCCTGAGCCCCTGCGATTGACCCCTGGTACCCACAGGCTGGAAGGACATAATGGGCTTCTGCAAGTTTTCCTCTGAGGTCCACATGTACATCACGGTGTGTGTGTGTGTGTGTGTGTGTGTGTGTGTGTGTGTGTGTGTGTGTGTGTGTGTGTGTGTGTGTGCACGTACAAATAAATATGCATAGTGAAAATTCTTAAAGCGCACACACAAAAGGCAGATAAACTCGAGAGGGAGGGAGGGGCTTCCCTGACATTACTTTACTTACAGGAACATTTCTGTTTACGTCTGTGTTTTTATTTTGAGGTATGAGATTCTATAGCTCAGGCCAGCCTCACACTCTGCATAGAGAGAGTTTGACCTTGAACTGCTGATCTGCCTTCCTCCACCTCCAAAATGCCAGGGTCACAAGCATGCACCAGCTGACTTCCTCTACCAACTTTAACATCTCCTACAACTGCAGTGACCTCACCAGCCTCGTCGCTGACGTTTTAAGGCCTTCCCATTCTTCTTCACAACAGCCAAAACCAAGAGTAACTCTCCCCCAGTCTCCCACGGTCATTGATTCTCTTACCGAAGTGGAATACACTCTGGATAAAGGAAGAAATCTAGGCTGGGGGTGTAGCTCAGTGTGGGAGCATTGGTGTGAGCGCTGGCATGTGCGAAGGCCCTTGGTTCAATCCCCACACTGGAAAAGAGAAAGAAAGCACAAGAAAGGAACCTTTCACATTGTCTTGACTCTTTTCCTCTTTCTGCATGGTGAGTGTGGGAGGAAAAAAAAAAAAAAACAACATGGTGTGCTAATGAGAGCCTTCGGATCTGACAGACTTGTTTTTACCAGACTTTCTGATGCTTGGCAACCCAGAGATGTCAATTATAACAGTGTTACCAGGGCAACGGAGGATCAAGGGAGACCACCATCTCTAACGCCTTTGGACTCCTGCAAGGTTATTTTGCACAAATTATGCTTTAAATGACAGATTCATAGAGCTGGGGAAGGTAATGCATTGACAACCGTAATTAACATCCGCAACTCTCCACACTGCGTGGGACTACAAAGCGCATTCACAGTCCTTCTGGATATTTTCAGCTTATCATTTTATCCAACTGGACCCTTGAGCTTGTCTTGAGGCCCCGAGAGTCTATCTTTGTCCACAGCCTCCCCTCCTCTCTCTTCCCCTGCCCTCCTCCTCTGCTCCCCTCTCCTCTTCTTTTGTCCTCCCTTCCCATAGTTGTAAAATAAAGGGAGGGAAAGATAGCTTGAGAGAAGGTAGAGGTTTTGGGGCAAACTCTGATGACCTGAGTTCAAGCCCCTTGGCCCACTTGGTGGAAGAAGATTGCCAACTCCCAAGGGTTGTCATCTGACCACAACACATGCACTGTGGCACAGGTACACACACACACACACACACACACACACACACACACACACACACACACAAATAATAATAACAATAATTATTTTAAAATTTCTTCTTAATCTCTTGTTTATACTTATTTTATTTTGTTTGTATCACATTATTGTGTGTGTGTGTGTGTGTGTGTGTGTGTGTGTGTGTGTGTGTGTGTGTTGTGTGTGTGTGTAGAAGTCAGAGGACAATTTACTTCTGTCTTTCTACCATATGATTCCTGGGAGTCAAGCTCTGGTCATCAGACTTGGAAGCAAGAACCTTTACCAATGAGCCATCATCTCGCTGGCCCATGTTCCTTGAACTACTCATGGCTATATACAAAGACTTGAAAAAATATATTTTTTTTTCAGACATCGCTTCACTGTGAACCTCGGGCAGGCCTTGAGATCTTCCTGACTCCTGTGTTAAGAAATTTGATTACACCGTGTAATGTCATTCTGTAAATATGTTTCTCTTATAGGTTAATGAATAATGCCCTGTTGGCCAATAGGAAAGCAAGATAGGCAGGACTAGGAGACAAGGAGGAGAGAGGAAGTAGTAGGTGGAAGTCAACATGGAGAGACTTGAGAGAACAGAGGTCCGGTCCCTTTCTCTGGTAAGCCAAGACCACGTGGAAACATTTAGGTTAGTAGAAACGGGTTAATATTTAAGGCAGAGCTAACCAATAAAAAACGTTAGTAACCGGCCAACAGCATTATATCTAATACAGCGTCTCTGTGTGTTATTTGGGGCTGGCGCAGCTGTGAGACCAGGCTGGCAGGAAAACAACTAGTAACAACCATGTAAAGATATGTCACTATGACTGGTTTAATAAAAAGCTGAATGGCCAATAGCTGGGGAGGATTTGGGGGGCAGAGAGGACACTGGGAAGGACAAGAGATATCATGAGAGGAAAGTAGACACAGAGGAAGCAGGGAAGCAGGATGGACCATTCCTAGATGACGTAAATGAGCCTCGGGGCAGCACATAGGTGGACAGAGATCAGTTAATTTAGGGTATAAGAGCTAATTAGTGGGCTGGGTGGTGGTGGTAGTGCATGCCTTTAATTGCAGCACTCGGGAGGCAGAGGCAGGTGGATCTCTGTGAGTTTAGGCCAGCCTGGTCTACAGAGCGAGTTCCAGGACAGCTAAGGGCTGTTACACAGAGAAACCCTGTCTCAAACAAACAAAGAGCTAGTAAGTAACAAGCCTAAGCTATGGGCTGAGTCTCTGTGCCATGCTTTGGGAGTAGGCTGGAAGGACAGAAAAAGACTTGCACAAGAACTCCACCTCCCAAGGGACAGAAGGTTACAGACATATGCTACCATACCAGGCACATAGAGAGTTGACTCTTTTAGAAACCAAGGCCTTACGTATTGCAGAGCTACACCCCCTCCTCCTGGCCCTCAGTGGTGGGTTCTAGGTGAGTGTTTTGCAACCTGCAACCCCAGATGACCCTTTTAGACATAAACAGGGTATTGTGTATGTTATGTACCGTGCTCGAGAATAGACCACAAGATATACAACAAAAAGTAAGGAGGTGGCGTGTGCACAGGCCCGTCTGGAAGAAACCTGGCAAGAGTGGAATCGGTGGGGAATATCTGTTTTTAAAGGTCATTTAGCACATGCATGCGCGTGCCTTTGGGGGCTTATGTTCTACAGAGAAGCGTGGATTATGTGCTGAGGCTGTAATTCTGAAGTAGAGTGTTTGCCTAGCATTTGTGTACGGGACCCTGGGTTCTGAGGCTGGTGAGATGGGTTGCAGGTGAAGGCACTTGACACCAAGCCTGATGAGCTAAAATTTGGTGCCTGCACCCACATGGTGGAAGGAAAGACCAACTTTCTTCACATGTGCTCTTACACACACACACACACACACACACACACACACACACACACACACACGTGTGAAAAGTTTCTGTACCCCATAAGCCTCTCCGCTGATGCAACAATCCAAATTAGACCAAATCAAACAGATTTAGAAAGAGCCCGCATTTAATGGCTACAACACTCCCAGATGGCTTTCCAGCCTCCCAGAAAGGAGAATGAAAGGGAGACTGGAAAAAAAATCACAAGTCTGATGGGAGATGTCATTCTGTAAATATGCTTCTCGTATTGGTTAATGAATAAAGCACTGTTGGCCAATAGGAAAGCAAGATAGGCGGGGCTAGGAGTCAAAGAAGAGAGAGGAAGTGGTAGGGAGGAGTCAGCATGTAGAGACTGGAGAGAAGAGATGTCTGGGCCCTCTCTCTGGTAAGATGAGACCATGTGGAAATACTTAGATTAATAGAAGTGGGTTAATATTTAAGACAGATTTAGCCGATAAGAAACTAGTAACAGGCCAACAGAATTGTATCTAATACAGCATCTCTGTGTGTTATTTGAGGCTGGCACTGCAGTGGGACCAGACCAGAAGGGAAAACCTACTCATAACACAAGTCTACTTTCTGGGTGGGGGCAGTTTAAATACCCTGTGGGAGTGGTCTTGAGCATCTCTGGGGGAGGGGCCATCGTTTAACGGGCTTTCTGAGATGCAGCAGGGTTTGGAGGGAGATGGGGGAGGGGGGCTTGGGTTGAACTTACACCATAACATCCTAGACTTTTTGGGTGATGGATGACAGGGGCTGAGTGAGGCTTCCACCATAACACAATAAAATTAATTAACTAACTAATTAATTGATCTGTTTGGGGAAAAAACCCTGGATGCTGGGCCTAGAGCTATGGCTCAGTGGTTACAAGTGCTTACTGCTTTTATAGAGGACCAAAGTTCAGTTCCCAGGATGGCTCACAACTACACAGAACTCCAGCTTCCTGAGGCACCTGTATTCACACATACATACTCACACCCATAACCCATATCCCCCACACACATCATAACGCAAAGATACATTACAATTTTTTTTTTCAAAACAGGGTTTCTCTATGTATCCCTGGCTGTCCTGGAACTTTCTCTGTAGACCAGGCTGGCCTGAAACTCACAGAGATCCACCTGCCTCTGCCTCCCGAGTGCTGGGATTAAAGGTGTGCCCCACCACTGCCTGGCTGTTTATTTTGTTTTTGAGACAAGAGTCTCAAATAGTTCATGCTGGGATGACAGGCTTGTGCCACCACACCCAGTTTCATCCGGTGCTAAGGATTCAACCCAGAGTTTTCATCATGCCAGACAGGCAGTTTACTAGACCCAGCTACATCCTGGACTCTGTCTCAGAAAAAAGGAAAAGAATAAGAAGATATTCACTCCCTCTCTCCTCCCCCTCTGTACCCTTCCTACAACAAGAAAGCAGTGCGTATCTACAATCCATGAATGACCCCCACCAGAACCCCCATGACGCAGGACAGATACCTAGATTTAGGATCACTAATCATATTGTCTATGGTGACTGTGGCAGACTGGGATGGACGCACAAACGGAAAAATGGTAACACTGGTTAACAGCTGGGAGGAAGAGACTTTAGCCCCGCAGAAGTAGCAAAAGCCTGCGTGTTATGGAAATTCTTTCCCTGGGGAGATATAAAGAACATCCACTGCCCTTGCCCCAGGGTCCCAACAGCAAACCAAAATACAGTTTCACCAAAGTGGACTTGGGAAGCAATCGAGTTATTAGGCTTGCGTACAAAGCACGGGTAAGAAAGAGGGTGCAGGCACAAGCTTGGGTGGCCCCGAGGCAGCAGCGCTGGGAGGTCTGCACGAACGGCTGCATAGATGAAGTATCCCCTTAGCTAGTTTCCTGCGTTCTATCCAGCTCATCCTGGAGACACCCAGCCCAGCCTGGGGGGAGCACATGACCCTCTCCTCCGGAGATGGAATGCCAACCATCCGCAGGGCCGATTCTGATTGACACAAGTCAACACAGCTAATCTAGTGATGACTCCGATGAGGACACAGGTCTACAGCCCTGGTTGTCGAGACCAGCAGCAGGACACTGAACCCCTAGGTGATAGACCTACTACAGTGTTCCCAGCACTGCCTGTTGTAGCGTGTGTCTGTCGCTCAGCGTTGCCCTTGCTGGTTGTAGGTTTTAATTCGTGTGTTTTTTTACCTTTCCTTTCCCTGGAATACACTTGACACTTGTTTTCAGTATATATAGTTTTTGCATCAGGTTTAAAACCTTCTTCTTTAGACCAAAAGGGGTCACTGTAGTGGCATCTGGCCACTACATCTCCTCTCTCTCTCTCTCTCTCTCTCTCTCTCTCTCTCTCTCTCTCTCTCTCTCGTCGCAGATCGGATCGGGAGGGCAGAGACTGCATCTTCTGGGGCAGGAATTCCGCAGCACTCTTTGTTGTTACCTGTGTTAAGTTGTTCCCCAGTAAAACACCCATTTATCATTTACCTTGGGTCTAGTGAACTCATCAACACCCCGCCTTCAGCCTGTGGCTGTGCCCAGGGCATGGGACAGATGGTTTTGAAGGTGTTTAATTACATGCTCTATTTTGAGAATGCTATCGCCACCTGTCGCAACCATTGTCCCGAAAAGACAACACCAGCTGGCAACCGCGGTCCTGATGATGTCCGTGGATGCGATCGATGGTCTGGATTCTAGTGTTGTTCAGAAATCAGCCACAGGGGGGCAGTAGCATGTTAGTTTGGATGCTGTTTTGACAGGTTTGTGCTATTTGGCTACTGGAAACATAGAAGTGAGCGCGCGAGACCAATCGAAGGAGTTAATCTAGTCTGTGTTAGAAAGCTCTTTCCTGTTATCGTTAGGGCTAGCCAGCACATTTCAGCCTAGAGTTGACTGACTCCCTATAGTTGACTTCTGGTCTCCTCTATGTGAGAGCTACGGCATGCATATAAATACATGTTCGTACACGTACACACACATGCACACGCACACACAATAAATAAATAAATAAATGTACAACAGAGATAAAATGAGTCTTACGGGGGGAAGTAACAGCTAAGCGGGTAAAGGTGCTTGCCCTTTAAACCCGGCAGCCTTAGTCTAATTCCAGAACTCATGTAAAGAAAGGAGAGAAATGCCTCCACACAGTTGTCCCCTGACTTCCACGTATGATCTGGAATGTGCATGTGTGCTCACACACACATACATGCATACTGAAAATAAATAATAAATATTCTTTGAATTAAAAAAAAATTATGGGCTGGACAGATGGCTCAGCCATTAAAGGCTAGGCTCACAACCAAAAATATAAATTAAAAAAAAAATTCAAATGTACACCGCAGAATAGTGGAAGAAAGACCTGAGGTCCATCAAGCTACATAAGCCTCCTCTAGAACCATATCCAATCTACAAAGTAGGGGACCCCTGAGGTGACAATGTGTTTCAGCGTTCAGAGAGGAGACCAGCCCCCATCCAAAGAGATCTCACACTCCTGTCAAGCCTACACAAGAGGACAAACATCCCTGACTTTGTTCCCAGACCACAAGGAGTCCATTGCTGAGGTCCAGAAGTTTCCTTCCCTTTTAGGCTCTCAAGCCATATAGGCCACTGTGGATGAGCCCTATATGACCGAGAGCCAGGGTCCCCAACCTTCCTGTAACCCTTTAGTACAGTTCCTCACATTGTGGTGACCCCCAACCATAAAAATATTTTTGTTGCTACTTCATAGCTATAAATCTTGCTACTGTTTTGGGTCATAATGTAAATATCGGATGTGCAGATAGTTTGGGGTAACGCCCGTGAAAGAGCCATTCAACTCCCCCACCCCACAAAGGGTGAGACCCACAGATTGAGAACCTTTACCTCAACTGAACTAGGACCTAGTCATTTATCTTGATAAGGCATTAAACCCGGTGAAATGGGGTTCACTGTGGAATATTCCTGTACAGTATGTGATTATATGTTGCTGTGATTGGTTTAATAAGGAAGCTGACTGGTCAATAGTGGAACAGGATAAGGTTAGGGGGGGGAGACAGACTGAGAATGCTGGGAAAAAGAGGGCAGAGTCAAGAGTAGCCAGAGGATGCAGAGAGAAGCAAGATGGGCCCGCCATACTGAGAAAATGTACCAAGCCATGTGACAAAGCACAAATAAGAGACATGGGTTAATTATCTGGGTGGTGGCGGCGTGTGCCTTTGATCCCAGCACTCAGGAAGCAGAGGCAGGTGGATCTCTGTGAGTTCGAGGCCAGTCTGGACTACAAAGTGAGTTCCAGAACAGAAAAAAAAAAAAAAAAAAACAAAAAAAAAAAAAAAAACCTTTCTCAAAAAGAAGAAGGTGTGTGGGGGGGGGGGAGAGAGATAAAATGAAAGAAAGAGAAATGGGTTCATTAAGATGTAAGAGTTAGCTAGTAACAAGCCTGAGCTATTGACCGAGCATTTATAATTAATGTTAAGATTCTGAGTGGTTCTTTGAGAGTGGCTGCTGGCATGGGAAAACTCCACCCACAGCTCACCCCTTGTCTCACATCACTCACACAGTCTCATAGCTGTGTCAAGATGAGCTGTGTCATCTTGGGTCAGAGTATGATGTCTTACATGCCCCACCAGGACCCAGAAACTCTGAATGGAAGACCTTTCGCTGGGTCTCAGATAACAAAGTCAACAAATACCAGACTCTTAAAGCGTCCCCACCACTTACTACAAAGCCAAGCCCAACTTTTACTTCTGTTGACTGTTCTATGCGGGTTTCCCACCAACAGAAACATTCTCTGGGTAGGGGCGAGAGGGTGGGGTGGGTAAACAAAAGATGACTTGCCTGGGAACATGAGCACTTGGAAGATTCTAGAAGACCCCTTCCCAGCTTCACAGAAAGCAAGCCATGGCTGGGGAGGAGACTCTAACCCTGATCTGAGGTGATGCCTGTGAGTGGTGCAGGGTCTTCACCACATTGGGTAGATGCTTTGGAGAGGCAGCACCTTCTGAATCATCCCTGATTCTTTGTCAGTAACCCTTCATTCCCCCCCTAAAGCCCCCTCACACCTGTGTGTGTGTGTGTGTGTGTGTGTGTGTGTGTGTGTGTGTGTGGTGTATTTTGCATCTACCCAGCAAAAGTCAGTCACACAATAGTACTTTACTGTTAATTCTAACCCCAAGACCCTTCTAAACATTCCTGTATAGAAACTATTGACCTCGCCTAAGATCCTAAATCAGATTTACGAGATTCCACTTGTCTGGCCTGAAGCTGCCTGAGTCCCAGATGGTGTAGTTGTATGGGGGCAGGATAAGAGCTTTCAGAGAAAGTGACAGACAACCTCACTGAGGCCAAAGGATCGGAGGCCCCTTATGGATACTTCCACATCAGCCCCAAAAGGAAAATGAATCGCTTTCATTATGGCTTTCCATCTGGAGACACATTGAGATTTATCATCTATGCAATATTCAACTTTTGCTTTCTGTGATTCGTGCCCATACTTCCATCGAGAAGAAAGAAGCCTATTAAAATGCCCAGCCCAAGACAGGTGTGGTAGAGCACACCTTTAATCTTGGCACTCAGGAAGCAGAAGCACTTGGATCTCTGTGAGCTCAAGGTCTACTTGGTCTATATGGTGAGTTTGGGACAGCCAGGACTAGAGAGGTCCTGTCTTAAAACAACACCCCCCCAAAAAAAAAGCAAAAACCAAAGACCACACCACACACCTCGCAGCCCAAACCCTCTAGTTAAATGCTTTCTTTCCTAAGAGTTTCCATGGTCATGGTGTCTCTTCACAACAACAGAACACTGACAACATAACTTCCATCCCTGAGACCTCTTTGGTTGAAGGAGATGTTATGCCCATTTCGAGAGACCCCAAAAAGGACCACCAAGGATGTGACTCCCGATGCAAACACACAAGGTTTATTGTTTAGTTACAAGCCTAGGCAGGGACCCTGTCCAGTAACCGGTGCAGCAGCTGCTGGAAAAAGGGTCCTGGCCTCTGTTACAAGGGGTTTATAAAGGGGAAGACTGGGAGCAGGGTGGTCTGTGCCTCCGCTGTTCAGGGTTGGGTAAGAGTGAGTGGCCTTTGGATTCATTGACTGGGGCCTAGGGGAATTTCAAAATTGTTACTAACAGTTGCCCACAAGGACATTTGTGGCTAGTAGATGTTGTTTACCCGAATTAGTCATTGTTCGACTTTTTGAACTAGGGCAGGCACAGTTTGTGGTTTTTTTTTTCTTAGAACTGTTTATGGCTCCTTGGCTGGAGCTGAGTAAGCCTTGTGCCGTGCAGGGGATTTCTCAAGGCGATTTCTCTTTTTCCGGGAGTTGTCCTCTGCCCTCCATGCTGGCATACTGTAGTGTGATAATAGAGAATGGGATTGGCCACTAGGTGGAGACATGTCACCATTTCCTTAAGAGAGTTACTCTATCAATCTCCAGGCCAAGGTTCCATCCAGTATCAGGAAGGTGAACCCACCTTAAACCATGCTAAGGGAATAGGAGTAGTAATGACACCTTTAACGTGATACTGTACTTTGTTTTCCCAGAATTCCTGATCTGCCACAGTCCCTACGAGGTATCCTGTGGCTTAGCTGGGTCTGCCCACCTTTCTGAATCCAGACTTTTTCTACTGCTGTGAAATAGTCCTTTCGTGCACTGTGAAGATTTGTCACTTGGATTGGCCTAATAAAAAGCTGGTTGGCAGATAGCCAAGCAGGAAGTACGTAGGCGGGATGAAGAAAACCAAGGACACTGGAAAGAAGAAGGGAGGGCGTAGTCAGAGGAGTGGTCGGCCAGAGAGCAGCAAGACCTGCCAGAGAGGTAGAGGCCACGAGCCTTGGGTGAATAGAAATGGGTTAATTTAAGTTGTAAGAGCTAGTTAGAAATAAGCCTAAGTTATCATCCAAGCATTTGTCATTAAGATTGTGAGTGGATATTTGGGAGTGGGTTATCGGGACAGGAAAACTCCACTTACATTCTGTTCTGTCTTTTTCTCTTGGATATCCACCAAAGCCTAAGTGTGCTTTCCCTGAGTTATGCCCTAGAGCTCCTATCCCAACACTGTGGCTGTCATAATTCAAACAGCATGGACTTGAGCTGGAGTTGCAGGCAGTTGCAAGCTACCTGGTGTGGTTAGAAGCTACCTGAGCTCTCTCTATAAGAGCAGTTTGTGAGCTCCTGAGCCGTCTCTCCAGTCTTGTGAGTGGCATTTTACACACGGGAGGCTATGACAGTGCGCAAGCGTGTAGAAGTAAACTTTAGATCACGAAACCTGAACACACTCACCATATACATATGTGTAAGTGTGTGCATGTGTGTGTGTGTGTGTGTGTGTGTGTGTGTGTGTGATTTGACTTTACACACCACATATATTGCATACGATGATTTGCTTTTAAGAGTTGTTTGTATTGTTTTTAATTGTGTACGTACACACAGGTACCTGTTGAGGTGAGAGGCACTGATACCCTGGAGCTGGAGTTACAGGTGATATGAGGTGCTTATCATGGATGATGCTGGCAACAGAACTTGAATCCTCTGTAAACATGGTACCAGTAATTAACTCTAGAGCCACCCCTCCAGCCCCCATATTCGAAAAATTTGTATATAGGATTGTGATGTAAACTTTGTCCTTACTCTGTCCCTGTCCAAGAATAAACATTAAAAATTTAAAAAAAAAAAAAACAAAAAAAGTAGTTGGGTGATGACAGTGCATGCCTTTGATCCCAGCCCTTGGAAGGCAGAGGCAGGTGGATATCTGTGGGTTTGGTATGTGTGAGTGGGTTTCAGGACAGCCATGACTTTCACAGAGAAACCCTGTCTGAAAAGAAAAAAAAGGAAGGAAGGAAAGAAGGGAGAAAGGGAGGGAGAGAAGGAGGAAGGAAGGGAGGGAGGGAGGAATGGAGGGAGGAAAAGAAAGAGCTGGGCAGTGGTGTCATACATCTTTAATCCAGCACTGGGAACGCAGAGGCAGGAGGATCTCTGTGAGTTGAGGCCAGCCTGATCTGGTCTACATAGCTAGTTCTAGGGCATCCAAGGCTACCAAAGAAAACCTATCTCAAAAGAAAAGAAAAGAGAGAGAGAGGAAAAAAAAGAAGAAGAAAGGAGAAGGGGACACGTGGAAATTTCTGCCTTTTTTCCATGTGTTGGAAAGCCTGCGTTCAAAACAAAACAAAACAATGCATTTAATTCCAGGCCTTGGGAGGCAGAGGCAGGCTCTGTGAGTTGGAGGGCAGCTTGGTCTACAGAGCAAGTTCCAGGACAGCCAGAGCCTAGGGCTGTTACACAGAGAAACCCTATCTCAAAAAACCAAACCAACCAAACAAAACCCACCACAAATCTGAATCTTCCCTCCATGAAGTGGAAAGAGATGGGGTGGAAGCTGAGAATCATAAAGCCGGGGAGGGCATGTGCTCCACCAGAACTGGAGCAGAAGTCAGCAGGAACGCTGAGTGAATAACAAAACTGCTTCCAGAGCCGTGTGTGTGCAATAACAATAAGACACTGTTTAGTTAGATAAGAAAGAAAAGTTAAGTTAATAAAGTCAGCAGATACTGGAAGGCAGCCACGCTCTGGTAGGTTAGAGACATACCAAGTTGAGAAGACAGGCTGCAGGGATTGTTTGTGTTATTTTTACAACTTGAGGGCAGCCAAGAGCCTAGTGGGAAGCAGACCAAAAGAGACCGTTTCTGTTTACCGCTGCCCTGGCAATGTATCCCCATTGAAGGTGATGACGGATCTAGACGGGCTGCTTACAAATGTAAAGAT
This sequence comes from Cricetiscus sungorus, assembly GCA_030556225.1. Taxonomy (NCBI): domain Eukaryota; kingdom Metazoa; phylum Chordata; class Mammalia; order Rodentia; family Cricetidae; genus Cricetiscus; species Cricetiscus sungorus. Next base: position 2,917,804 of record JANBXA010000736.1, read on the forward strand.
TTCTTTTATCGCTTACTAAAATACAAAATCCATGCACAAATAGTAAAGGACAAAAGCCGAATCACAAGCCAGCTACCTCTCTGGAAATGGCTGAGCAACCTCCCCCCTCCGTCTTCTCTCTCTGTCAGATCCATCCCCGGCGTAAAACCCGCCTCTCCAACTAGAATGCTCCTTCCAGTTGGATAGCGGACCCACCGTAACAGAATTCCCATAACAAGCAAATGTGGTTGTAATTCAGGTGGGAGCTTGCTTGGTCTGCGTTTGGTCTACTTTGAAGTAAGGTTGGGGAGAAGGAGGGTTTGGTTGGCAAACACGGGAGATGTCATGAAGGAAATGATGGAGCCTCTGCCTCCTGTCCCTCCACGAGGAAGCTTCTCTGCTATATCGTTCTACTTCTCAACCAGCCCAGAAACACGGAACCAAGCGCATGGACTGAATCCTCTCAAACCACAGGTCTAGATAAATAGTCGTGCTTTTTTTCTATCACGTGTGTGATCGCAGTGATTTTTCAATGGCGATTTTCACTGTCCAGGCAGCATCTGGTCAGGATCAACATAGCCCCGTATCTCCTAATCCAGAGTAAGTGTAGTGTGTGCGTATTTAACATGTGAAACCTTATCGTACTGCTGCTACCTGTCATGCGGCGGTCAGGCCAGGGAGAGATGCCCTTCCCCACAAACCCAGCCAGTCCGTGCCCTGGACAGATGGAGGAGCTAGCCCTGAGTCCTTGCCCCTCATCAGCTGCATAGCTTGGGAGAGTGGCCCCTACACCTCACCTGGGCAACACTACTGTGTTGCTACTGAGCTGGCCCTCCATGAAGGTGTAGGTGGCCTTCCCTGAGGACACGGAAGACGGAGGACTGGCCCCGTGCCTTGCTTTTTCTCAGCAAGGGATAAACCAGCCTGAGAAATGCTGGAGACCCCACCCTGGTGAAGACAGGGGGAGTTGGTGCACTGACCAACCCTGCAACCAACACCCAAGACCCAGAACCAGGGCTATATGTAGGCTAACCCCAGCATCCACGCCATCTGTGATCTGCTGGAGCAGAGTTTTCCATCTGGGTAAGGTGGCTCATAGCTGTGATCCTGGCACTCGAGAGGCTGAGGCAGAAGCATTTCTGCAAATTCGGGCTATTTTCAGCTACAGAATGAGACTCTTTGTCTCCATAACACCAAAATTTAATTCTTGATTTTTTTTTTTTTTTTAATTTGCCAGGGGTCTGGGGTTGTACTTGCCTGGCATGGGTTTAGTACCCTGCACTAAAAGCAAAAAAACAAAAGTATTGGGGGGAAATTAGCATTTTAGTCTACAAATTTGGGGGCCTGGGGAGATGGCTTAGTAGGTCTCACTGGTATCTCTTGTAGAGGACCTCGTTTTAGCTCCCAGAACCCTCATGGTGGCTCACACCCATCTGTAACTCCAATTGAGATGATCAGATGTCCTGTGCTGGCCTCCTCAGAGAGCTAGGTAAACAAAGTGAGTTGCCAGGGGCCATCCGGATGGCCCCGTGGGTAACATGCTTGCCGCTAAGCCTGCAGCCTGAGTTCAAACCCTGGGACCCACTGGATGCACAAAGAATATCAACTCGTGAAAGTTGTCTTCAAACGTCCACACACATGCTGAGGCAAGGGGTTTTCAAAGTAGGGTAAAGTCACTAGCAGTAACTGAACATCATTTACCAACGATGCCAGTCACTGATTTTAATCCTTCAGCAACCGTAATTGTGTGGTATCAAACCATTTTACAATCAAAGAAAATACATTAGTATTGCCCACTCTCCTCAGAGGTCTAGGAGCGGACCCAGCAGGAAGCTACAGTGCAAAAAGATGAAGGACGGTTAATCTAGTACGGTCTGGAGGCCTGGAGTGTTCTGCATTGACCCGTCACCAAGGATCCCGGCTTCGCTGCCCGCCCGTCTGCTGCCCGTCTGTCTGCTGCCCGTCTCCAGGCAGGCAGTCTCTTCTCATCCCACGCGGCTACACCCAGTTTTGCTGGGGCAGGAGAGGCCACCAAAAGCAGAGCTCCTGCTATGCCGGTCAAAAGTAACTAAGATGCCCAAGCAGATGAGGACCAGGCCGGCCAGCCCCAAACGAATAAGGTTTCCCTGAGTATAGTCTGAGGAGCCAGAGCCTGTGGGACAAAGAGAGGGAGACAGGGTGTTGGTCATCCCAGAGTTTCGATGCTCGTCTGTGTATCTGAGACCCAGGTGGAGTTGCAGACTCAACTCCCAAGTCTCTAAGTTGAATTGGGGTTGATTGATGCGCTTGGACCCTTGGGTCTGAAGAAGGACCAGAACGCCTCACCTTCGGAGCTGATGACCAGTGGCTGGCTGCGCTGCGACAGCACATAGGGTGCAGAGGGCGTGTGGTAATAGCAACTGTAGGTGCCCGGGGCACTGGCGCCCATCAGAGGGAAGTCAGCCCAGGGCTGCACGGAGTCGATGTACTGCAGAGGGGTCGCCACGCCCACGCGGTACAGCGCGAAACTCATGCCTGGCATGCGGCCCGCACAGCGCAGGCTTACGTTGGCTCCTGGGGCCACCACAGGCCCGGGCAGTGCCACCAGTGATGGTCTGGGCAGCTGAGCTGTGGGGCATAGGTAGGGTCTTCGTCCTCCCCTTCCTCCTCCCTTCTCCTCTGCCTCTCTTCCCATCCCCCAGACTCACCCTCCTCTTCTTCCCATATGTCCAAGAGTCTCTCACTCTACCTGTCTGTCTCTCTCCCCGTGTCTCTCTTCCACACCACTCCCACCCTCCTCCCCAATCTCACTCCCGTGCCCTTCTTTCTCCCCATCCCTCCAGGGCCTCACCTGTCACCAGCAGTTCCAGCACACTGCTGGACCGGGACCAGACGCCCGGTTCCCAGTCTGTCCTGCGATAGCGGCAGTAATAGCTGCCCCCCTGGGCCAGAGTCACCTCCTCCAGGAAGAACTCGGCCAGCTCCGTGGACACGGACACGTCCCTGAAGTGCAGGGGGGTAGCAACGCCAGCTCTGAAGAGTGCAAACCGCCAGGCAGGTTGGGGTGCACGGCACCTCAAGGTCACGTTGACTCCAGGAGATACAACTGCAGCAGGGTGAGCCCCCAGCCATGGCTGGGGGTATGAGGCTGGCGGTGCTTAATAAAGAAAAGCGCTTGGGGTCTCAGGACCCTCCATCATTCCAGCAGCCTCGGGAGACTAAGCGGAAGGTGGATAGGCACCCATCTCTCTTGATCTTAAATCTCTATAAAGGAGGGCAGGGCCCAGAGTACAATTTCGGCTGGCCCAAACTAGCTGAAAGTTACAGGACTCTAACTTTGAGCTTGTTTGCTTTGATTTTCAAGGCAGGGTTTCTCTGTGTAACAACTCTAGCTGTACTGGAATGTGGCTCTGTAGACCAAGCTGGCTTTCAATTCAAAGAGATCCACCTGCCACTGCCGCCCTCCTGAGTGCTGGCATTAAAGGCGTGCACAACCATGCCTGTTATGATAAAGCATGAGGGGACCTTGGTGGATTCCATGGCGGGCGAGGTTGGCAGAGGCGGAGGGAGAAATATGTCAGGCACACAGAGCTTAAGTGAGAAGTTTTATTAGAAAGGGAGGGAGGGGGAAGGAAAGAGAAAGAGGTAAAGTGACACAGAGAGAGGACAGAAGATAGGAGGGAGACAGGAAAAGCCCTGTCTGCCCCAGGGGAACTGTGGGGAAGAGAGCAGAGGGGACCCCTCCCTCATCTTAGAATCCTCCTCCCCTCAGGTGCCAACAACGCCCACCTCTAACTTTGAATTTTTTGTTATGGAATATTTGTTTACACTGCCCACCTCTAACTTTGAATTTTTTGTTATGGAATATTTGTTTACACTGTGAAGATGTGTCTTTGCCAAGGCGCGCTGATTGGTTTAATAAAGGGCGGCTGAATGGCCAGCAGGTAGGAGAGATTTCCAGGGACAGAGAGGACTCTGGGAAGGAGAAAGGTGGCGACACCATCGAGACTCGGAAGAGTCGGACACACAGAATGGGAGAGAGATAGAATCCACGTGCTAGACCATGGATTAATAAAAAAAAAATATGGGAAATTTTAAGTTATAAGAGCTAGTGGGACAAGTCTAAGCTAATGGCCAAGCTTTCATAATTAATAAGAAGCCTCTGTCATTATTTGTGAGCTGGCAGCCTGAATGAAGGTCTGACTACAGCTTTTACTAGTAGTTATTTGTGTGCCAAGGATTGAACCCAGGGCCTTATGCATTGTGGGTAATCACTTGCTCTACCACTAAGACACAGCCTCAAACCGCCTCTGTGATTTTTTTTTTTTTTTTTTTTTTTTGAGACAAGGTCTTGTGTAACCTTGGCAAGCCTTGAACTTGCTACATAGTGCAGAATGACCTTGACCTTCCCATCCTCTTGGATTATAAGCATGTGCCACCATCAGGACCACCACCTCCCCTCCCCATCTATGTAATACCCGGGCATGCTAGGCAAGCAAACTACCAACCAAGCTAAATCCTCAAACCCTTCTCCACAATTTTAAGGCAAAGTTTCAAAACATCATACTATAAATGGTTACTTTGTTTTGCTTGGTCTTGTTGTTACTGGTTTTTATTTATTTGTTTTGAGACAAAGCCTCACTATGCAGCCCAGTTTGTCCTAGAGCTCGCTAGTGGTGCAGGCTGGCTTCAAACTTAAATCCTTCTGCCTCTGCTTCCAAGTGTTAGGATGATAGACATGTACCACCACACCTCACTATAAGCGGTTATGGTTTGCCACATGTCAATAATTGCTGCTATGGTTTGAACATGTTCCCCAACTTAATCTTTGATATAACGATGCTGAAAGGTGGGTCCTGAACGGGTAATAGAAGAGGGAGCTGAAGAGATGACTCAGTGTTTACCGCTCTTAGATGGGAGGGAGGAGTGGGGGACCTAGAGGAGAGGAGGGAGGGGGAACTGGGCTTGGAATGTAAAAATTAAACAATCAAAAAAAAAAAAAAAACACCAAAAACCAAAAAGAGTGCTTACTGCTCTTGTAGAGGACCTAGGTCTAGTTTCTAGTACCCACACCGGGCAACTCATAACTACTTGTAACTCTAGTTCCAGGGGGATCTTGACACCTCTGGCCCCTGCAGGCACCTGTGCTCATGCACATATACTCTCCCAAAGAGACAGACACATACACTTAATTAAAAAAACAAAAATAAATATTTTTCTTAAATAGGTGATAGAGTAGAATACCAGGTGTTGTGGTGTATGGCGGTCATCCATCCCTCAGTGAGGGGCTGGGAGTGAGAACACCTCCTTAGAATGCCCCAGTGAGAGACTGGGAGTATTGCTGAGCGAGCGGGCACTAGCCCACCATGTCCAAACCATCCGTAGTACATATCCAAACAACAAAAACATAACATGATCAGTGACCCAATGATCCCTTATTTGTTAATAAATCTAAAAAGTTAAAATAATAATAATAATAATAATAATAATAATAATAATAATAATAATAATAACTGTAATGATTGGGAAAGAGCTCCTAGACAGATTGTTAAGTTTATCATTTAGGATCCAGAACAGAATGGGTCACGAAATGCCAAAGTTGATGTGGCCAGAAAAGGGGGAAGTGTGTAAATGCATGATGTGTATGAATGCATGGAAAAATTTTTATAGGCACCGAAGCTCTCTTCAGGAACACAGGAAGGGGAAGGCTGTTGTTCTTTTGGTAATGGCCAAGTCTTTGTAACCGGGAGCACCCATTAGCCTTATCATTTTAAGTAATAATAAAATGAATTTAAGACGGGGTGGGGGTGGGGAGGCTGGAGAGACAGCTTGGCAGTAAAGAGGACTTTTCTGCTTTTGCAAAAGACTGGGGTTTGGTTCTCAGCAGTGCATGGTGGTGTTACCACTGTAACCACCGCCCCAGAGAATCCTACAGCTTTTCTTCTGAACCCTGCCAGCACCAGACATGTCTGTGGTGCACATACACGCATACAGATAAAACACTCCTACACATGAAACAGAACTAAGTTAACTGACAACTCAGATACGAATGGCTTCCCCGGTGACTCTCGTTCAAAGCTGGAATCTAAGGAAGGAAGTTAAGGAGAAAGGAGATATCATCTCCATCAGAAAGTCCAAGGAGAAGCCATCTTTGGGTAGCGGAACCCTCCTTTTATGGAAAGCAGACTTCAGTGAGAGACGCTGGTGTAACTGGCATTGCAGGAAATCCTATGTCTGGCTGGCGCCCCGGCTATGCCATGATCTGAGCCTACAGTTTACCTGTATAATTATATTAAATCTTTACCGCAGCCCATTTTCCAGAGAAGGAAATGGAGTCTTCAAGATCCCTGGTTTGTTCAAGGCCGTGGAATGAAGATGATGGATGTATGAGCCAGTGGGAGCTCACTGACTTGGGACTGACCTCTGGGGAACCTGCATGGGACCAAAATGGGCCCTCTGGATGTGAGTGACAGTTGTGTGGCTTGGACAGTCTGTGAGGTCACAGGCAGTGGGACCAGGATTTATTTCTAGTGCTTGAACTGACTTTTTTTGGAGCCCATTCTCTTTGGAGGGATACCTTGCTCAGTCTAGATATAGGTGGGAGGGCCCTGGTCCTGCCTCAAAGAGATATGCCAGACTTTGTCGACTGCCCATGGGAAGCCTTACCCTCTCTGAGGAATGGATGGGTTGGGGGGAGGGGGGAGGGGGTGGGAGGAGGGGAGGGGGTGGTATGTAAAACTAGAAAAGATTGTTTTAAAATTAAAATGAAATGTAAATAAAAGATGATGATCTAGTTTAGGTCTCCTTAATATCCACATTCATGGTCTTCTTATTCACCTACAATGGTCACCAAAAGGATGAAGAATAAAGGGAAGAGAGGAGAGAGGGAAGGAAAGGGAGCAAGGAGGAAAGGAGTAGAGAAGAGGGAAGAAGGGGAGAAGGAGGGAGGAGAGGTAAGGAGTCAGGAGAAGAGGAAGAAAGAAAAGGAACAAAAGAGGTAGGGGATGAAGGGGTGGAAAGAAGGAGAAAAAGAGAAGGAGAGGGGAACAAAGAAATCTGGGGCGAAGCTGGGCATTAAGATAAAATGAAGTGTTGAGGACGGGGTGTGCCACTCACCGGTTAGCGTGAGGTCCGAATGACAGGCAGGCCCTGCAGAAGGTGAGGAGTCAGTTCTTTACAAAGCGTTGTGACTACCAGTCTTCCCTCACTAAGACCCCTAGAGCCTGATCAGTTTCTTTTTCCTCCCGAAACTAAGAATCCTAATCCTATCCCCATCTTTTTTAGCATTCAGCAAAACTCCAGACTTCCAGATATTCAGAAGCCAGTGGTCTGACTCAAGAGGACCTTTGCTCTCCCCGTTTGGGGTTGGGAGGTCTGGATACCCTCTTTCCTGCCCCTCTGCCATGAGAACTAAGTATATTCCTTGACCCTATATACTGCTTACTTTCTTCCTGCCTGGAGATCCAGAGAAACCTTTTCCCACCCCAAACCCAGCAAGGACCCACCCACCCACACACAGGGGAGGGCCAGCTCACAGAGAGTCAACAGCTGGAGTATCAGCAACAGGGTCATGGCGGACACTTTCCGTGGAGCTGGGGAAAAGGATTGATTCTGCCTTCTGCCTGCTGGGGAAATGAAGTAACATCAGAAAGCCACGTGAGAGCCCTGTTTAGGGAAGAGAGGAGTCAGGTGGAGGCCCCTGGGTAACTGCGTCATAGTCCCGCTGTCTTGGAAAAAGTTGCAAGAGAACAGTCATAGCCTCTGGTGTTCATTAATTCATCTTAAAAGTAGGGGAAGAAGGCTGGGGATATTGTAGCTAAATGAGAGACTGCTAGCCCAGTGTGTTCTAGTCCAGGTGCTGAGAAAGAAAATGAGGAGGGGGAAGGAGAAAAGAAGGAACGGGGAAAATATCCTTGGTGCACAATATATACTATGGTGGTGAAAAAGAGAAGGCTCAGACTCCCATCACTGCCTCACAGTTCCGGGTCTCACTCATTTAAGCCAAATACCTTTGGTGTGTGTGGGTGTGTGTGTGTGTGTGTGTGTGTGTGTGTGTGTGTGATGTGCACGGTCTTGGAGGCTCAGGCTTGTAATCCCTCCTACTTTGAAAAGACAAGACAAGAGGAACCCCAAATTCAAAGCTTGAGGGACCAACCTTAGCCATTTAATAAAACCTTGTCTCAAAATAAAATCTAAAGACAGGGGCATGAAAATGTGGCCTTCAACACAGTAAAGGACTTGTCTAGAATCCACAGCTAAATTCTGGGAATGTGGTCCAGATGTAGAGCAAGAAGTGGTATCCATCCTGCCCTGATTTCAGTCCCAAAATAAAGCAAAAACAAAACCAAAACAAACAAAACTAAAGACAGGGCCGGCAGGGGCAGGCAGGGCAGTGGTGGCACGCGCCTTTAATCCCAACACTTGGGAGGCAGAGGCAGGTGGATAACTGTGAGTTTGAGGCCAGCCTGATCTACAGAGCGAGTGCCAGGACAGGCTCCAAAGCTACACAGAGAAACCCTGTCTCGAAAACAAACAAACAAAAGACCGGGCAGGGCACAAAAAAATGTAAAAATGTGGCAGTCAACAGTAAAGGACTTGCCTAGAATCCATCAGTTAGAGTCTGGAGGTAGAGCACGAGGGGCTGGAGGCGTGACTCAGTGCAAGAGGTTTCAGTCTCCAGCGAAACCGAGGAGGAAAAAAATAAATAAATAAAAATAAAAAGTAAAGCTGCACGCTAGTAACATAAAACACAGAAAGTCCTTAATCTATTTGGTGTCAATTTAGAACTTCCCGAATGAGGGGATGACTAGCTGTAACTTCGATGTGAAACGGAATTTCTTGCAGAACTCGAAGTGCTACTTTGATGCTTTTTTTTGTTGTTGTTGTTTGATTGTATGTTTGATTGATTGTATGTTTGTTTTTTAAGCTAAAGTAAAAAGTTGTAAGCAGCAGGTGTGCAAAGCCCCAGTGGTTTAAATCTTTGCTACCAAGGTTTTCTGTTCTAGTCCGCTGAGCCTCACTCCGGAACTACAACTCCCGCAAGGCTTCACGCCCTTCCTATTCCGAAAGGCGCGGCCCAAGGGGCGGAGCCCCGCGCAAGGAGAGGGACCACAACTCCCAGAGACCTCTGCGCCCTTGTCGCCTCCAAGACCAAGATGGCCACGAGTGAGTACCGGCCCTGGGGTGCGCGGGGCTCAGGTAGTCCCAGGGAGCCGTGGGCTGGCCCGTGGCTGAGGCTCGGGAGAGCTCTGGGTCGCGGTGGGGTCCGTCCCAGGAGAGGGGCGCGGAGTCACGAGGGTGCTCTTGCAGAGCAGGGCTGGTAGGAGACGGTTAGAGGTCACCGCAGCAGCCCCCAAGAGTGACGTCTCCCCTCTCCAGGACTCACCGCCTACCTGAAGAATGCCTGGGCGAAGGAGCCGGTGCTGGTGGTGTCGTTCTCGATCTGGGGCCTGGGTGAGTGCCCCAGGGGCGCATGTGCATCCTCCTCCCCGAGGTCATCAGTATTCCAGTTCATCTTGCACACTCCTTGGCGCGTTCTACCCCGACATTACTGTAGCCCCCGTCCCTCACCGCCCTACGCACATCTGCGCAAGCGGTGCACCCTCGCCCTTGCTTGTGCCTTGACTCCGAAGTGTAGAGTTCCTCGGGGAAGTCTGTCGTAGGCTAGTCTCCCAGCGAGCGTCCCTGGTGAAGAGCCTGCTGCGGGACAGGGCTGTTCACGGTTCGGAGGCACCGAGGCCCTGGGGGGTGGGGGCGACCTGCTGAGCAGATTCTGGTTCTGAAGGTCTGGGGGTTTGGCAGTTGTCGCGGCCCCACAGTTACTGTCAATATTGCTGACCCGAAGTGTGATATTGAAGTTCTAGAACCCACCACCATGACTTCAGAAGAGCTAGAATGCTCTTAAGTATGCGGCTCTAATGTAGAAAATATGTTGGGATAACGATTTGAAGCATTTGCGATTCGTTCTTTGAAAATGTGTGTGTGTGTGTGTGTGTGTGTGTGTGTGTGTGTGTGTGTGTGTGTGTGTGTGTGCGCGCACGCGTTTGCTGAAGTCTGTTCTCTCCTTCCACTCTTGAGTCCTAGGGATTTAACTCAGGCTGCCAGTCTTGGCAGTACTTTCACAACTCCAAGGTTAAATACTTCCTAGAACGGATTTCATTTTATTTGTACCTTTTCAGTTTCCTTTTTTATAGGGGAACACATTATTTAGCCCAAGCTGGCCCCACACTCAAAGCAGTCTGCCTTGGCTCCTCAAGTGCTGATATTACAGGCATGAGCCACCACCACCCCTGCAAATCGTTGTGTGTGTGTGTGTGTATGTGTGTGTACATATGCATGCATGCCCATGAAGTCCAGAAGAGGGCACAACACCCTTTGAAGCCGGAGTTATAGGCGGGTTAGTTGTGAGCAGATGAACATAGCTGCTGGGAACTGAACTCAAGTCCTCTGGAAGATCGGCAAGTGCTCGTAACTGATGAGCCAACTCTTTATACCATCTCCTTTTAAAAATAGATTTTGTGCGTGAATGTTTCTGCATGCCACACAAGTGGGAGTTTGTTGGATAACCTGGAGCTGGAGTTACAGTTGCGAGAAGTTGTGAGCCATCCAGCCTAGGTGCTAGGAGCCAAACTCTGCAAAAACAAGTTCGTTTTCACTGAGCCACCTCCAGCCCCTTTATGTCACAACACTGGCATTCCTGTTAGCATCCCTGTTATACTCCGCCTCCACTCCTGAAGACTCTTGGCTGTAGCCCGCATGGGCTAATCCAAAAGCTATCACCCCGTGACCACCTAGGGCCTCATGGTTTCCTAAGTGCTAGGCTCCGACCTCTCGATACTCCCCGGTCTCAGGAGCTACACTGACCCCACAGGTGGGAATGGTGGAGGGCTGAGGGCCACCAAAGGGCCCTCCTGGTGGTGCCGGCCCTTCCCGCTCTCCTTGGGCCTCACATTCTTGTCGTTCTCCACAGCCATAATTATGCCCATGATCAGCCCCTACACCAAGTATGCCAGCATGATCAACAGGGCCACACCCTACAACTACCCAGGTGAGTGAAGACCTGTGCTGCGTGTGTGCTACAGGACCCCAGGGAGCTGCTGGTCTCAGGAGCTCATCCTTTTCTTTTACAGTGCCCGTTCGAGATGATGGGAACATGCCCGATGTGCCCAGCCACCCCCAGGACCCTCAGGGCCCAAGCCTGGAATGGCTGAAGAACCTGTGAATACTCCTGCTGATGGAATTCTTCCCCGTTGCCCCCCAATAAAAATGTGAAGACAAACCCCATAGTCTTTGGTTGCTGTTTTGGGAGAAGGAAGTCTCACTTCTGTGTAGCCTGGGCTGACCTGGAACTCACGTGTGTAGCCAGGGTGGCCTCACTAATTGGCGGTCTTCCACCTCGGCCTCCAATCCCAGAACCTGAGCGTTTCGGGGATAGGAGCAGCAGACAGTGGTCTACACAGGTCTGTGTGGTGGTGGTGGGGTCTGTTTATTGGGGAGACAGGGTCAGTCAAAGGGTGGGCTGGCTAGGGTAGGGTAGGGTAGCAGTTTGTCTGGCCCTCGAGAAACCCAACTTGAATCCAAGGCCTCATCTGCTTCAAAGCCAAAGTCTTCCTCGACCTTAATCTGGAAAGATAACAAGATGTGAGTGGCTATGGGGACGCAGGAGTCACATCCCACCCCAACCCACACGCCCAATCAGCCTGTGGGCACTGGTTTCTCAGGCCAGTCACTTCCAGGCAGCCCTGAAAAGCATCCTGCAACTGACTTCCTCCCCGCCTCCCTGTGTTCCTGTAGCTAGTCATTTTCTTTTTCAAACTCTAGCCTGAATTTCCCAACTCCTCTTTCCCATCCCACCTGCCCTCATTCCTGCTGCTGCTCTGCCCAGCCCTCCCCAAGCCCCCACCCTCAACGCCCCGCTTGGGACTCTCACCACGCCTTGGCCCCAGCCCTCGGCTCCCACCTGCACTGGGGCCAGTTCTGGGGTCAACGAAGCTGCCACCCGCGGCGCCCGCCGCCTCTTACGCCCACTGGGCCCCTCGCCGGGGGCTGGGCTGCTGGGGTCTAGGGGTACGGGTGTCTTTCGGGGTGGGGAAAGGCCCTCTTTCTCCGGAGGCTCATTCTCAGCATCGCCCGGGGTGGGGACATCTGTGCCTTGGCTGCCATCATCCTGGTAAGATGAGAATTGGAGGCAGGTGAAGGCTTGACTGGACCCCGCAGCTGGTCCCCCAACCTGCCTGGAGACCAGAGCTCACCTCCAACACAATGGTGAACTGGCTAGCGCGGTAGTCATCCCCGTAGGAGTCCAGCACCCTCATGAGGAACCTGTGTGCAAGAGGTGCAGGCCCGGAGGCATCTTACCTTCTGGGGGAGGGAAGTAACAGACGAAGACGTCCAGATGGCCCTTTACTTCAGAGTTGTCCCAGACTAGAAAGGTCTGGAGCTCTGAAGCCTGGGAACCTGTCTGACCCAAAGTCTGTGAATGACAGCTGACACCCTTGGCGGGGCTAGGTGCTATAGCTGTACACTCCAAACACTGTTCCCTTAGTTCACAGTGTGGTTGCCAGCATCTGGTGAACATTCCCCTGAATTCCAGTTTTGTTGTTGGTAATGAAGACTGAATCCAGGGCCTTGAACATGCTTCTCAAGTATTGCTCCGCTGAGCTAAGAGGCCCAAACTTCTCATTTATTTTTATTTATTTTTTTTTTTAAGACAGGGTTTCTCTGTGTAATGATAGCCTTGGCTATCTTTGCTTTGTAGACCATGATGGCCTCCAACTCAGAGAGATCCACCTACCTGTATCTCCTGAGTGCTGGGATTAAAGGTGTTATACCACCATCACCCAGCGACACAAAAGATTTTTTAAAAATAAACTAATTAAAAACAAACAGTTGCACGCCGCCTTTAACTCCAGCACTTGGCGGGTAGAGGCAGACGGATTCTCTGAGTTCCAGGCCAGCCTGGGCTATTTAGGACAGCTAGGACTGTTACACAGAGAAACCCTGTCTCAAAAAAAAAAAAAAAAAAAAAAAAAAGAAAAGAAAAAGAAAAAAGAACAAGTCATGGGAGGCAGAGGCAGGTGGATCTCCAAGTTCTGAGACACAGTGGTCTACACAGAGTCCCAGGACAGCCAGGACTACACAGGAAAGCCCGGCCTCTAAAGCAAACAAAACAGAAAAGAAAAAACAAAAACTAACAAGGGCTGGAGGGGTAGGAGCCTGCTCTTCCCGAGGACCTGAGTTCAGTTCCCAACAGCTCACTGCGTGGCTCACAACCACCTATAACTCCCGCTCCCGTCTCACACTTAACTGAACCCGAGGGCTGGAGGGATGGCTCAGCACTGAGAGTACTGCATGCTCTCCAGACGACCCAGGTTTGAATCCTCGCGCCCGCATGGCAGCTCGAAAGCTTCTGTAACCCAGAGGATCCAATGCCCTCTTCTTGCCTCCTCTACTTCACAAGCCGGTACACTGGCACACATGCAGGACAGACTTCATCAGCTCAGGTACAGCCTACACCAGTCAGGTGACCGGCCCGCTGCCCAGCCGTACCACTTTCTAGATTCTGTTCCCCCATACCCATCCTGCAGTCCCCCCGCCCCCCACCTCATCAGCAGCCCCGATGCTGGGCCCTGCCCCCAACTCCAGCAGAGCCTCACTGCTCAGGTATAGGCCAGACAGTTGGAAGACCCGTGCAGACTGCAGCTGCCAGAAAACAGGCCACCCAAGTCACAAGGACAGACACCACCCCACCCCTCACGCCTGCTGCACCTAAGGCCAAGCTGCACCAGAAGGGCAGCTCCCAGCTTGGGCAGAGGCTCCTCACTACATCAGCAGGTGGGCAGCAGGCTGCAGGGCTCGCACCTGCCTGGTCACGGTGATACCAGTGCCCGGCAGGAGGTGCCGGCCTGAGCCTGCACAGTGAACTCTAGCTGCAGCCTCCTGAGGCTGCAGCTACCCTCAGGTCCGGCGCATGCAGCTCAGAGACACAGCGAGTGAGCTGTGTGCCGCTGCTTCCTTCCTGCGTCCTCTCTCTACTTACATAGAGCAAACACTCTTCCTGCCACTGACCCCAGTCCCAGGGGCCAGCTCTTCTCTCCAAGACCCAATCCCACTTCTCCGTTTTTCTCTTTCTGGGCCCTCAGCCTCAGCTTTGCCCCTGTGCCTTGTGGAGATGAGAGACGGCACACAGGGTGGAAGGTGGTGGGATGTGTGGGAGCAGAGGCACTGGGTCCCACAGAGCGTGCAGAATGGTACCTGCGCTCCTGCTGGAGCCTCCGAGTTATCCTTTGCACCTGGTGGAGCCTGTTCAAGACTCGCTCGTTCACCTGCAGGAGGAAGGCAGAAAGAATGCAATGAATGATTTGAATGAGAACTGTCCTCAAAGGTTCCCAGCCGTTGGCACTATTTGGAGAGGTCCAGGAGGTATGGCCTACTGGAGGAAGGACATCACCGTGACCAAGGCCAATAGTATAAAACACAGCATTTAGCTGGGGATTGCTTAGTTTTAGAGGGCTAGTCCACTATCATGGTGCGAAGCGGACAGACATGGCGGCTCTGGAGCAGTAGCTGAGAGACTTACATTCTGATCTGCAGGCAGCAGGCAGAGAGAGAGAGACTGGGCATGGCATCAGCTTCTGAAACCTCAAAGTCCACCCCCAGAGACACACCTCCTCCAGTAAGGTCGCACCTCATAATCCTTCCCAAGCAGCTGACCAACCAGGGACTAAGCACATGATCTACGAGGGCCACTATCATTCAACCCCCACCATCACAGGCTCAAGCTTTCAAAGCATGGCTCTCAGCTGTGGGTGGGAGGCTGGAGGAAGTTCAAAAAGTGTATCTGCCTAGCAGAAATCAATTACTAGGGCTGGGCCTCTGAATGTTATACATATCCAGCCCGTGGTTCCTGTCTTCCTCTCTGCTTCCTGGTACGCATGATGTGAGAAGCCTCTTCCACATACCCGCCTACACAAACCAGCCGATTCACCGAGCATCCTCAACATGATGCACTGGAATCATGACACAAAATAAATCTTTCCTCCCTCTAAGTTGTTTCTGTTGGGTGCTGGGAGGTCACAGAAACATGAACGTCGTTAATCCAATCGCCAAAGTGTCTGGGAGACACCAACTGTCATCATGGCAGGATTAGACCAGAAGATGGCCACCATAATAAGGGCCATCAGAAGACCATTAGGCCGACACCTGAATGATAAGTAGGAGACAAGTGAGCGACAAGTCCGGAAGAAAACATTTCTCGATCAGGGGACAGCTCCTGAAGTTTCTAAAGACCCCAGCCCACACATGGAAGGAAAGAGATGTGACTGGGACAATCAGAGCAGCCATTCGGGGTCTCGGAGGTTGCTCAATTGCCTGAATTTGGGTTTCTGCATGTGGAATCTATTCTTAGCAGGTGGACTAAGAATGGAGGCTTAGGCTCTGCAATTAAGAACGCTTACTGGGTGGGGGTAGGGGTGGGGGTGGAGGGGTACTGGAGAGATGGCTCGTTCATAAAGTGCTATTCTTCCAAAAGACCCAGATTCAATTCCCAGCACCCATATAGTGGCTAACAACCATTTGTAAATCTAATTCCAAAGGGATCCAATGTCCCAGTCTAGCCTCTGTAGGTTCTAAGCAGGCACAACATGATGCATAGACATAGATGCAGGCAAAAGAGTCATAAACATTATATGTAAATATGTAGGTGTATGTACATGTACACATATGTATTTATGTTTATGAGTATTTTGTATATACTGGGATATAAATGAGAAGCATTATGTATAGAGTGTGCTTGTTGCTCTCTCAGAAAACCAGATTACAGATCCCAGCACCCACACTGGGTAACCCAGCTCCATGAGATCCAGTGGGTTAAGCCCTTCTGTTGGTATCCATCTCCACTTTGTACCCACCTGCTACACAGCGTTTGGGATCCCTTCCCAACCTCCTGGCTCCCCAGCTTCTCTCCTCCCAGAAGCCACACATATCATTGTTATGGGTTATCACCCCCAAATCCTAAAGATTTGCTGGAATCCTAACCCACTACTTCAGGAAGTGAGCATTTTGAAAACAGGCTATGGGGCTGGAGAGATGGCTCAGCAGTTGAGAGTACTAGCTGCTCTTCCAGAGGACCCAGATTCAATTCCCAGCACCCACATGGTGGCTCACAACTGCCTGTAACTCCAGATCCAGGGGATCTGAAACCCTCACGCCAATGTACATAAAATAAAATTAATTAAAAAAAAGAAAACAGGGTAATCTCAGAGCCAGCCAGGTTCAACAGAGGTCAATGGAATAGAGCCCAATCTGACTACTGTACTTACAGAAAGAAGATAATGATCCCCCCTCCTTGCCTGCACACACACACACACACACACACACACACACACACACACACACACACACACACACAAATCTGTGAGCAGATGATGACAAGACATGGAGTGACACTTTTGGGCACAAAAGAACACCAAAGATTTCCAGCGACCGTTAAAGCTGGAAGCCTGGACTGCTTTTCCATCAGCCCTCAAAAGCCCTGCTAACACCTGGACCATGTCCCTAAAACCGTCAGGAAAACTTGCTCATCAACCAGTCTGTGACACTTTATCACGGCAGCCAGCCAGCCAGAGCGCACAGGACACAACCGTCGGTTCAGCCTTTCAAGCACTCAGACCTGTCCCCGTCCCCCGTTCCAAGCTTCTCGCCTGGTGCTCCCGGCTTACTAAGACCTACACTGTGCCCACTGCTCCCTCCTCCTCCTTCACCAA
Source organism: Cricetiscus sungorus (assembly GCA_030556225.1). Classification (NCBI taxonomy): domain Eukaryota; kingdom Metazoa; phylum Chordata; class Mammalia; order Rodentia; family Cricetidae; genus Cricetiscus; species Cricetiscus sungorus. The sequence continues at coordinate 2,934,525 of JANBXA010000736.1, forward strand.
AGAGATGAGCTGAAAGACTCGTGGGGTGAGTTAACTTGACACACCGGATTCAGGGATGGAGGGAAGAAGGACCCGAGGGAGGTTTCAAGAGGCCGAGCAGGTGAGCCTGGGGGAGCCTCGGGTCAGAGGGAGGGGAGCCCATCTACCTTGCCGTGAGGAGAGGAGTCTGTGAGTGAGACGTCACCCCGGAAGTCAAATCGGGTGTCTGATGCTGTGACGGTTATTACCTACTTCTGCAGCTTCACGGGATCTAGACACCTGAGGGACAGGACTCTATGCTCATCTGTGGGAGTGTCTAGATTGGTTTAATTGAGGTAGAAAGACCTTCTCTAAACATGGGCTGAAATCTGAAACCTCATCAAAAGGGAAGGCCAAGCCAAGCACCAGTACTCCTCCCCCTCCCTCCCTCTCCCTGCTTCCTGACCCTGTTTCACCCTCTTGACACCATGCCACGCCTCCCCTGACATGAGGTTTCCTCAAACTCTAGGCCAGAGTCAGCCCTTCCTGGAGTTGTTTCTGTCAGGTATCTTGTCACGAAGACAAGAAAAGTAATGAACACAAATGTTCAGGAAGAGAGCACTCGGCTCTCGGGGTGCCTGGCCAAGTTCGACTCTTGTGGACCTGTTCATGGACTTGTTCCGGTACAAGAGGAAACGAAAAGAGAAGGAAATTAGGAGGAGGAGGAGGCGGCAGTTTAAGCCAGAGGACCCCCAAATGGGAATCCACACTCACCTACCTGCTCGATCTCCAGGCAGCGCCGGCCCAGAGCCTGGTACTTTCTTCTATTTAGTTCCCGTTGGCGACGCCTGCGGCCCCGGGCTGCCTCTTCCTCTTCATCCCTCTCCCTGAGTCCTGAGCCACCCAGACCACCGGACACAAACTCCACTTCCGTCTCCAGCTCACTCTCCAGGATGTGGCCTCCGAACAGGGGCGGCAGAGCAAGCTCTGAGCCTGGTGGCGCTGAGAACTCTTCAAAGCCCACAGCTGCCATGGTCCTGCGGGGTCGACAGGTTTCAGGAACAGGGCATTCTGGCTCTCCAGATCCTCCTCGATGCTCGGGTCCAGAGCCCAGTCTCCCTCCCTCACACACAGGGGTCCAGGCCCTACCCTCCTCCCTCCCTCACATCCAGGGGTCCAGGCCTACCCTCCTCCCTCCCTCACATCCAGGGGCCCAGGCCCTACCCTCCTCCCTCCCTCACATCCAGGGGCCCAGGCCCCAACAACCCTCCTCTCTAACAGCCAGGACTCAGACCCTAGCCTCCTCCCTCCGTCCTTAGAGCCCACGCTGTCCTGCTTCCAGATCCATGGGGGCACAGAAACTCCTAGGCTTCTCCCCGAGGATGCTCCACTACAGCCCCCAGCATCCCCGAAAGAGATCCCAAAACAAAGCAGACGCACAGGCCACAATCCCCCATCATCACTGCGGCCGACCGCTGTACGCCACTCACCCCTCTCTCTGTTCCAGCTCCATGTCTGGGGTCAGGAGAAACCCCCAAGCCTCAGGTAGGTGGAGCCGTGCACGAAACTACCTGTCCCATCAGGCCTTGCGACCACAGGAACGCTCAGGAGCTCCTCGGCGGAATTGTAGCTTCCTACCGCGACCTTCGTTTGCACCCGGCTGCGGCTGAAGGCCCTCGGCTTGTGTACATCTGGCGCTCCCGCCGATCGTCTGCTTTGTCTCCGTCTTTGTCTCCGCTGTCTCGTCGCCGTGTCACAGAGCCAAGCCGATTCTCCACTTAACTAACAGGCTCAACCCACGGAGTGGCGCGCGCCCGCCAAGCCCCGCTCTCCCGGCCCTCCCGGTCGCCGTCCAGCGAGGCCGCTCGCTGCCAATAAAGTTGTTGTCCAAACGCTGCCGGAAACGTCCCGGGGAGCGGCCAATCAGAACGCAGGTTGCAGGCGCCTTGCAGAGACGTCATCAAACAGCGCCGGCAGCTCCGGAGTGGGGCGAAGAGCGGATTTCTTAGAAACGGTCGTGAGAGCATCTAAGCGGTGAGTGCGATGGAGAAGAAGGGAGGGCGGGAAAGCCAAGCTACTGGGTCTGGAGGAAGGGGCCAACTGAAATCATAGCCCATGTCACCATAAATGTACGAAGCAGGACGTGCGAAAATCACCACCTCGCTCAGGCTGGGATGGGGCATGTGGACTCCCATTAGACAGGTGGTGCGAAGGTGAGAGCTGAAGGCAGGGCGAGGGTAAAAAGCCAGGCTAGGCTGCGGGAGATGACTGTTCCAAGACCCAGAGGCGTGCAGGAAAGTTGCCAGGCCAGGTGGTCCCTGGAGCGGTGTGCTGTAGGCTGTGCGGGTCGGAAGGGGCTGGAGACACCCTCCGTGAACAAAGCAAGCCGTGGACACGCCTGCATGCCGTGCCGTTGGAGCTGATGAAGAGGAGGAAGCCTCGGGGGATTGGGGAGGAGGTGCGCCTTCTGGTAACAGGGACGGAGTCGAGGTGCGCTATGAGGGAACCCATTCTCGCTTTCCCATAGGCCTTGGGATGTCTCTGGCAGATGAGCTCTTGGCTGACCTTGAGGAGGCAGCGGAAGAGGAGGAAGGAGGAAGCTATGGAGAAGAAGAGGAGGAACCAGCAATCGAGGATGTGCAGGAGGAGACGCAGCTGGATCTTTCTGGGGATTCAGTCAAGAGCATTGCCAAGCTATGGGATAGCAAGATGGTGAGATGGGGGTACAGGATGGTGAATGTTCCCGGGAGGAAATTCTTCTTTCCGAGAGTCTAGTTTCTGACTGTGCTCTCCTTCCCCATCAGTTTGCGGAGATCATGATGAAGATTGAGGAGTATATCAGCAAACAAGCCAAAGCTTCAGAAGGTGCGTCTTCGCCCCTTCCCCCTCGTTCTCCTGGTCCCGTGGCTCTTTTGCTCCTTGCGGTGTTGAAAACTGAAAGTCTCTCTCCCTCCTCAGCTTTCCCCATAGCATTCTTTTCTTCCCAGTAGCCAACCCTCTAAAAACATACTGCATTGTACCCAGGCGTGCTGATGGGTGTTTACAGTCTCCCCACTTGGGAGGCTGAGACAGGAGGTGCACCAGTTCGAATCCAGCCTCGGCCAGGTCAGGGTCGGCCTGGGGAAAACCCTGTCTCAAAAATAAATACATATGTGGAGCTGGAGAGATAGTTAGGAGTATGTGCTGCTCTTCCAGAGGACTTGGGAATGGTCCTCAGCATCCACATGCCTCATAACTGTTTGCAAATCTAGTTCTTAGAGATCTGACACTTTGCTTTGGTTTCCATGGGTGTTGTACATACATTATGCACATCAGGCAAAACACACACACATAAAATAAAAATTTCTAGAAGAAAGTGAGAAACTACATTATGTTAAAAAAAAAAAAAGAAAAGACAAGAAAAAGAAAGGAAGTATATACACATTGCATTGTAAAACTGGTGCTTAAGCCTTATGTGTTTTCTCGTTGTGAGAGAATGAGAGGATTTATCTCTGGGTTCCTTGAACTATAGGGCTTTTCCCACATTCATAGACCATATATGTGTATGTGCATATATTTTTAAATATAAAAACAAGGTATCACTCTGTAGCCCAGGCTGTCCTGATGTCACTAGGTAGCCTACAATGGCCTTGAACTCTCAGAAACCACCCCTTTCAGCCTCTTGAGTGATGGGATTACAGGAATGAACCACCACACCCAGCTTATAGTCCCTTCAGATGGCTCTGACTGGCCCTGCATTGGGCCAGGGAAGCAAGGCCACCTCAGTTGGCGTTTGAGCACGGCCTGTCCCCAGTCCTGAGTCATTGTGAATACCGGGACACTCTGAAAAATAATGGCTTCTACAGGATTCACATACCAGGCCAAGAAGCTTCTTGCTCCATAGAGCCAAGGGAAGTCACAGAAAGTGACATTTCCTGATGTCATCTGCTCATATCCAATATCTATCTAATGGCAGTAGACAAAAGCAAGTCTAGCAGAGGTGGCCAAAGTCGTGGCATGGAGAGAAACATCTCACCCTTCTCAAAGGGGAGGGGAGTATCTTCACTGCCCTCTGAGTTTAGTGACTTAAGAGGTATTTGATACACACGTTATTCAGTGTCAGTATGATTACGCATAAATTGAGATTTCTAGAAACAGACTCAAGGAAGGAACATTCCAGGGAGATGGAACAGTGTTCATGAGGGCCAGGAGGAATGGGACAGCCTTGAGTGCCCAGTGTCTGAGGGGATGAGGCAGGAAGGCCGGAAGGCTGTGTAGAGCTGACGAGTCAGTGGACCCCACCCCCACCCAGAGTGACTCCTGTGCTGTATGCACCAAGGGTGCAGGTGTGGGGACAGGAGCCTGGTACTCTTCCCTGTGGGCCTCCATCTAGGTGGAGGCCTTGAGTGCCAGTCTGAGGACCCCGCTCGTTAGCCTGCGGGCTTCAGAGCGCCACAGGAGGGTTTGGTGTGGAGCAAGATGACGTCAAGACTACATTAGGCCAGAGGATGGACTGCAGGAGAGATGAGAGGCAGGAATAAGGATCCTGGGGAGGTTTCCAATCCCCTAGTGCATGCCTCAGCCCCTCCTTTCTGATCCCATCCAGCTTCGGCTCCAGTCGTCCCCAGCTTTGTGACTTAGAGAGGGGTGGGAGCCCCTCCCTCATCCTGGTTCCTCCCCCTTCTTTGTAGTGATGGGACCAGTGGAGGCCGCCCCTGAGTACCGAGTCATTGTGGACGCCAACAACCTGACTGTGGAGATAGAAAACGAGCTGAGTGAGTGATGGGAGGGCCATGCGACAGCCCTGCTCTCTGCCCTTCACTCTTTCTCTGTGACACAAAGGGAAGAATGGGCATGAATCTGGGCCTCTTCCGTTTGCCTTTCTTAGACTACTGCCCTGACTAGGTTTACCTTCTGTGACAGACTACTTTACTTAAGGAGAAAGTGCATTCTCCTTCCTGAAAGTCTGAGTAAACAGAGCAGGTCTAGAGTCACCCTTTGACCCCCTTCAGCGGCCAGACTCTGACACCCATTTCCTGCTCCAGGGTGATTGCCTCACTTCCACGTCCCTGCCAGCAAATGGGGAGGGAAGACAGGGCATGGTTGCTTCCTTCAGGCCACGGTCTGGAAGTTGAAAGTGCCAGTTCAGTTCACATGTTGTAGACAGACATTAGAACAAACTGCCTGCACATAGCACTGGGGACAGCTAGGAAATGCAGACCTCATGCTGGCATCCATGCACCAACCCATGATTGGGGGTTGTTTCCTAGAGAGGTGGGAGTGGGTGTGGGGCCGCAGCAGAGTCTGCCTCCCCCTCAGTGGACTCCTGCCCTCCCTGTCCACTTTAGACATTATCCATAAGTTCATCCGGGATAAGTACTCGAAGAGATTCCCTGAGCTAGAATCCTTGGTCCCCAACGCTCTGGATTACATCCGCACAGTCAAGGTGAGTGGGGAGGAGTCTGGCCCTGGAAGACCATGAAGCCTCGGGACTAGGAAATGTTGGAGCGGCATGAGTGGGATTCAATGGGAAGGGGCAGACACTGGAGAGGGTGTCTCACACACAGCTCTTGCTTCTCTCCTCCCCGGGGTCTTGTGGGAGTATCCCCATTGGCCTGGCCCTTGCTGCTGGCTGTCATTGGGTCAGGTGTCCTTTGAACTGGCATCTGAGGCTGCAGCTAGATAGAATCTAAGATCCTGAGTGGGAACAAAGAAGGAGGAAGCGAGAAGAGGCGGGGAGGGGAGCTTGGACAGGTCAGAAAGGTCAGAGCAGTCAGACACGGAAGGTTTGAGCTCCTCTGGGGAAAGTGACAAGAGCAGGGGTCCTGTGGCTGTGCAGGCGATGAGGGTGGTAGCAGAGGAAGTCTGTCTCTAGCCAGCCCCTTCGGGCTTCTTTAATGCAGCGTGTCGTCCATGGAGGCCACTTTGCAGAGCAGAGCAGACAGCGCTGAGACTTTCAGCGGCCAGGTTGTTGCCCTGTAAAAGGCAAGAGAGGTCTCCAGTGTCAGCTTTCCCAGGCTCCTCAAGGGGAGACCTGTGTCCGTGTTGGAGCAAAGGAGCTTGTAGCATCTTCTGGGGGTTACTAAGGTCTCTCTCTTTCTCCCCTTCCTGCCCCAGGAGCTGGGCAACAGCCTGGACAAATGCAAGAACAATGAGAACCTCCAGCAAATCCTGACCAATGCTACCATCATGGTTGTCAGTGTCACCGCCTCCACCACCCAGGGGTAGGTATAGCACATGGTGAGGTGCTGCAAGCCTACCATAGGCCAACTAGCAGCAGAGACTGGGAAGGGCAGAAGGGGTCCGCGGGGAGGGTGCTGCTGGCCTGAGAACTGTGCTCCCTAGGCTGATAGAACGGGGTAGCCCCACAGATACACAAACACACATGCATACAAAGCCGAGAGGAAGGGTGGGGCTGAATACCAGTTAGATGTGTACCCAGCAGAACCGGGGGCTGGCCCCAACCCTTACCTGCTTCCCGATTCAGGCAGCAGCTGTCAGATGAGGAGCTAGAGCGGCTGGAGGAGGCCTGTGACATGGCACTGGAGCTGAATGCCTCCAAGCACCGCATCTATGAGTATGTGGAGTCCCGGATGTCCTTCATCGCACCCAACTTGTCCATCATCATTGGAGCATCCACGGCTGCCAAGATCATGGGTGAGTTCCCAGCTGGGTCCCATAGTCAGCTGATTGGTTAGGCTGTCTTGGGGAAGTGGGGTTTGACATTAGGAGCTCTGTTATGTTGTCATCTGGAGAGTGAAGTCAGCCAGCTTGGCACAGCAAATAATAGAAGTATAGCAACCCCTTCTGGGTACAGCTGGCTTAAGCAGGTTGTACCGATGGTGGGTCATCCTCCTCCTGCCAGTGGGTCCATTTGGACCCTGGGGCAGCCAGAGTAGTAAAGTCAGCTCACTGACCCTTGGGCTTTCCTCCTGCATAGGGCAGTAATCCTGCCACGTGCTAAGCTCTTCCTCCCAGAAGCTCCTGTAGCCAGGGTCCTCCCTTTCCTTGTGGGGAGTGCTCACAGGGGGAATGTGGGAAAGCAGCCATCTTTGGTCACGAGTCCTACAGACCAGGACACCTACACTCCCGAGGCTGCTGTTTCAGAGTCTGAAACCAAGGTGCTTCTGTGGTCGGTTTCCCCCTAGGCCTCTGCTTGGCTCAGGCATGTGTTCTGTGTCTTAATGCGGCCATGCTGCTGTATCTGTAGCCTTATCTCCCCTTCTCACAGGGATGCCAGTCCGATAGAATCAGGATCCATATGACTTCATTTTATCTTAACCCTCTCCTTAAAGATTCTGTGCCCTGGAACAGAAAGATGGCTCAGCAGGTAAAAGTACCTGCCACCCAAGCCTGACAGCCTGAGTGTGATCCTCGAAACCCACATGAAGGTGGAGAGTCCCATAAATGTCCTGATTTCCATGCACATTCCCTGCATACACACATAAAGTAATAATAACCTCCGCCCGCCCCCCCGCACACACACACACACACACACACACACACACACACACACACACACACACACAAATGATCCTAAATCCTTCCAGAGTGGCTTAAATCAGTAATCCCAGTATTTGGAAGGCTGAGGCAAGGAGAATTGCTTTGAGTTTGGGGCCAGCCTCGGCTAGAGAGTGAAATACTGTCTCAAACCAGCAAACAAATGAAGGTGCACATTTGCCTTAGGCACTGTTCTATTGCTGTGAAGATTCCATGGCCAAGGCATCTCTTATAAAAGAAAACATTGAACTCGGGGCTTGCTTGCACATTTAGAGGATTAAGCTATTACTATCATGATTATCATGGCTTTGCAGCAGGCAGGTGTGGTGCTGGAGAAGTAGCTGAGAGCTACATCCTGATCTGCAAGCAAAGAGAGAGACTGGATCTGGCATTCTTTTGAACCTCAAAGCCTACCCCCAGTGACACACTTCTTCCAACAAGGCCACACCTCCTAACCCTTCTAGGAGATTCACTCCCTGGTGACTAAGCATTCAGATACAGGAGCCTGTGGGGGACATTCTTACTCAAAGGTACACATGAGCCCCCAGATGTGAACCCTGTGTTGTGACCTCACCTCTTGTTGCAGGTGTGGCTGGAGGCCTAACCAACCTCTCCAAGATGCCTGCCTGCAACATCATGCTGCTGGGAGCCCAGCGCAAGACACTGTCTGGTTTCTCCTCTACTTCAGTGCTGCCCCACACCGGCTACATCTACCACAGTGACATCGTGCAGTCTCTGCCCCCAGTGAGCCCTATACCTTGCCCACTGTCCCCAGCCCTCATGCCTTACACTCAGGAGCCTGGAGGATAGGACAGCCTGGCTTGGAGTAGCAAGGACACAATTCTGGGGCCACCACTTGGCAGTGAGGATGGTGGGTGGCTGGAAGCTGGGAGCCCTGCAGTTGGGCAGCCAGCGCACAGCCCTCAAGAGGCTGTTAGTAGATAAGCCCGTAGGCGTGAAGCCTGCCTCCTAGAACATGGGCACAGCTGGACCTAGGTGAGAAGTGGCCGTCTGTGGTGGCTGTCCCCTTGCCTTAGAGGCTCAGTTTTCTCTCCCCTTTCCATTGCTCCAGGATCTCCGGCGGAAGGCAGCCCGGCTGGTGGCTGCCAAGTGCACTCTGGCAGCCCGTGTAGACAGTTTCCATGAGAGCACAGAGGGGAAGGTGAGGAGGGGGCAGGCATCTGTCCCTGGGGCCTGGAGTCTTTTCATAAGAAGGGGCTACTTGAGAGGGCTCTCCTGACTAGCAGACAGATGCATGCATCCGTTGTATAGGACAGCTATACCAAATCACTCAGGTGGGTGGCTTCATACACAAGTTTGACAGTCCTGGTAGCTTATATCTTTAACCCCAGTATTTGAGAGGAAGAGGCAGGAAGATCACTAGTTTGAGGCAGCCTGGGCTATATGATGTTTCAGGCCAGATGAGACTGCATAGCGAGACACTGTCTTTGCAAAAAAAGCACAGGGCTGGAGATAGATGTGGCTCAATCAGTTAAGTTCTTGCATGTAAGCATGAGGACTGAGTTCAGTTCCCAAACTGGGGTGGGGGGGCGGGGGGAAGGACACAGTAGTACATGCGTGTAATGCTGGTGCTGGGGAGGTGGAGGCAGCAGGGTATCTGGGACTTGTGGGCCTGTCAACCGGATCGTCAAGCTCCGGGGTTAATAGAGACCCCGTCCTCCAGCCTCTCTGACTCTGCTAGTTTGGGGCCCCTTGCAGGATGCTGAACTCACACTGACAATGCAAGGTATTGTCACATGTGCAAAGATCCTCTGCCATGTGATCTATAGTCACAGATTATAGAGACCGGGACACCTGGCACCAGGGCACATCACTGTGTTTGGGGGGCCAGTGTTTTGCCCACCACAATAGGACCCGTCTTCTGCTAGTACGGACATGACTGTAATAGTACCTTCTGTTTTCCTGGGTGGGCTCAGGAAGCACTGAGTCTCTGCTGTGTGTGTCACTGTGCCAGAAACTCCATCACATCTTAAGTCAGGGTTCAGTGTCTCTCTCTCCCTCTCTCTCTCTCTCTCTCTCTCTCTCTCTCTCTCTCTCTCTCTCTCTCTCTCTCTCTCTCTCTCTCTCTGCCTTTTGCCACTGTCTAGACGATGCTTTATAAACAGCAGGGAATTACACAGATGTCAGGTGTAATGGGTCCATAGTGCTGTGTGAATACCGGGGATGCTAAGGAGAATTGTTGGGCGAGGAAGCTTAGGTTCCGACTCAGCTAGGATGTGAGGAAGAGCTCTGGGGAAGTTTTGGTGCGGGCCTGAGTGAGGTTAGAGTCAGTTGTGTGGATATCGTGCTACCCACTTGAGTGTTCAAGCAGAGGGGGCAGTGAGTGCAAAGGGCCTGAGGCTGGAGTTGGGTGGGCCCCAGCAGGGAGAAGAGCCTGCTGCACCTAGGAGCAGATAGTGTAACCTTTGGGGCCCTTGGCTGCTGTGGAGACAGAAGCAAGCCAGATGGGATCTGCTCTGAGAGGCCAGGGGGGTCTGTGGTGTGAGAGTGGCATAGGGTGGCATGCTGTCTGCTGACTGGGGAACACGGAGTCTGCCTGGCCCGTTTATGTTCAAAGGACTTGGAAGGAAAGTCAGTCAGAGGGTGCAGAGCTTGGTTGTAAGAGCTGCAAGTGCAAGGGGCACAGGACAGCATCCCTGGCCCAAGGAGGACAGATTAGTCTTGGGGAGAGTCCCCTATCAGGTGGACAGATACAGTGTATGGGTTGATGATGCACAGACATGTGGCCTGGGGAACAGTCTACATGGCTGGCTACAGCTTCTTCTCCCCAACTCCCTGCCCAGGTGGGCTACGAACTAAAGGATGAGATTGAGCGCAAGTTTGACAAGTGGCAGGAGCCGCCACCCGTGAAGCAGGTGAAGCCCCTGCCTGCACCCCTTGATGGGCAGCGGAAGAAGCGAGGGGGCCGAAGGTGAGGCGCTCTGGTGGGGCTAGAAGTGGGGAGGGGGTGGGGGAGGAGGCTGGCACCTTCCCAGCCAACTGCCTGTATCCCGTCAACACCCACCTTCCTCAGGTACCGCAAGATGAAGGAGCGGCTAGGACTGACAGAGATCCGGAAGCAGGCCAACCGCATGAGCTTTGGAGAGGTCAGGCTTGCTCACAGTAGCAAAGGGGCCTTGAGGGTTCTCTCTGCACTTCCTGCTGCCATCCCTCCTCCCCACCCTGTAATCCTGCCCAGCCTCCTCCCTCCTGCCTAGCCTGTCCGCTCAAGCCACCCCACCCCATGGTGATCTTTGCAGCTCTGAGCCTGCTGCCTTCACACCCAGCTCCCCAGGCTGCACCTGTGTCTGCCTACCATTCACGAGGTTCTGAGAGAGTCCTCAGGTGCCGCCTCAGGAGTGCAGCCCATCCCAGTTCTTCACAGGGTTCCCAGCTATACCCAAGCAGAGTCAGGCTGGGCTCTCACAAGGTTGTTTAAGATTTAAATGCAGTCCATTCTCCCTGCTGAGTGGGCGTCCATGAGACCTGCTGATTGGAGTCCCTGGGTTTTCAGTGGACTGTCGTGGGGACTGGCTGAATGTGGCCAGCTTCCTGACAGCAGGCCACTTCCATCTCACCAGATTGAGGAGGATGCCTATCAAGAAGATTTGGGCTTTAGCCTGGGCCACTTGGGCAAGTCAGGCAGTGGGCGTGTGCGGCAGACACAGGTGAATGAGGCCACCAAGGCCAGGATCTCCAAAACCCTGCAGGTATGGACAGGGCCCTTGGGAATGGGAGGTAAGTAGGACATGGAGGTCAGAGACACTGCATCGTGGCCTCCCCGTTTCCCTGCAGCGGACCTTACAGAAACAGAGTGTGGTGTACGGCGGGAAGTCTACCATCCGTGACCGCTCCTCAGGGACTGCCTCCAGTGTGGCCTTCACTCCGCTCCAGGTACCAAAGCCTCTCCTGCCAGGCATGCAGGGTTGTTGTGGGAGCCCTGGTGACCTAACACGTGAAAAGCGTGGGCAGCCAGAGCCACATAGTAAGTGCAGATGGTTGGCAGTGGCCGCTCTGGCAAGCTCAGGCCGACTTTGGAACTGGACCTAGGACTCTGTCCATGTGGCCAGGTACTCTCTGAGCTTCCTAGTCTTTGCTTTGAGATAGCCCCAGTAGTCAGGGTAACCCAAGGTGGGCTTGAGTGTCACTGCAGCCCAGTGGCATTGAACGGTGTGAAGCAGCATGGCTCCTTTACTCACTACAGAGGCAGGCAGATACGTCCCGTAATGTCACAAGCTTGCTAGAATGAGTCAAGTGTACACTGTATTAGAAGGCGTGGGTGCCACAGAGAAGCAGCAGTGAAAGGTGATGAGGCCAAGGGAAGCCCAGCAAGAAGGTTGGAAGCAGCCAATACAGTGTCAGCATTATCGTCACTGATGGTGTGAGATTTGCAGGACACTCTGGCTGGTCATGTCCCTCTAAGGCTCAGTTTTCTCTCCAGAATCAGACAGGAGTGGTGTTTTTAGCATCACCTGAGGAAGTTAGCAATCCTGATACCCAGGCTCTGCCCCCACACCCACTGGGTCAAAATCTCCCGAACTGAGGGAGACTCCGGGGAATGTAAATAGTTCTGTGTCCCATACGGTGTTTGGGGAGTCTGACATGTCTGGTTCTCATACAGCAGGGAGGCCTGAGCCTCCCCACCTTACCTGTCTCCCTCTCCCTTTGCAACCCAGGGTCTAGAGATTGTGAACCCACAAGCAGCCGAGAAGAAGGTGGCAGAGGCCAACCAGAAGTATTTCTCTAGCATGGCTGAGTTCCTCAAGGTCAAGGGTGAGAAAAGTGGCACCATGTCCACCTGAAGGGGCCCACACCCTGGGTGGCCAGCCACTGGAAGGACTTGAAGGACTGGAGCTTCTCAAGGGATGGACATCCAGCCGGGAAGCTGTGGTGGAGGCAGCCTGCTCTGCCCTGCCCTGCCCTGCCCTGCCCTGCCCTGCCCTGCCCTGCCCTTGGCCCAAGGCCGGAGCATCCAAGGAAAGGGGTGAAGAGACTTGGCCCGCCTCTCCCAGCGCCCAGACCGCTGCTGCCCCGTTTAAATGGGCCAGGTCTTCCTCACACTCATCTTTTTTTACTTACATGGGGAAAGGAAGTGATTTTCTAGAGAGAGTACAATTAAATGCTCAGTGTCAGGCTCTGACCAGAGGGTGTGGTTAATTGTGAAAGACCCAGATGAGTCAGAGCTGTGGGGTTTCCAGCCCAGGTATCATGGACCCAGCTCTCTTCTGCTCCTGTCCTGACATCTAAGAAGAGAAAAGCTCCGTCCATTTCTGACCTCACCACCCACCCCCTGAGAACCTACCTCAGCATCGTGGCCAAACAGTATGGCTACCACAAATCTCCACAAAGCTCCAGGGCTTAACAAAGCGCCTCAGGGTTATTGTGATCCCTCAGACGCCTCCTTGGTCTGCGACCCACACCTGGGACTTGGGAAATGTCTGCAGAAAGTGCCCAGTGTTGGGCTGACTGGGGAGCCAGTTGTTTTAAACCATGTTGACTGAGGGGGTCTGAGTACCCTGCCCCGGGAGGCACAAATGCCAGGTAAGCAAAAGAAGCACACACTACCCAGTCTGACTTGAGAACCAATGCTCAGCCAAGGGACAAAGTAGGACAGGGTGGACCATCTTTGGTGTGTTAGGAATCTGTGTTTGTGCAGACGGTAAGGGAGAGTTGCTGCTGGGCTCCATTTTTCTCAGCTTGAGCTTAACTCTGAAGTGGACCCGGCTGCTGAGGTCAGGACCTGTCTTACTTACAATTTTGGCAGGTCTATCTTGGACCCCGCTCTACTCTGATCCCAGCCCCCTGTGTGTCTGCTAGGGAAAACACTTTGTCCAGCACTCCCTCTAGAATCCCTACATGGTCTCTGCCTGACTTGTGTCTGACATTGCCAGTGGTGAGTGGAACAGAATGTGAAGATGTGACTCTCAGAATTAAACACGCTGTAGAATGCTTTGAGGGCTCTCTAAAACATGGGTGCTAGTTCCAGATTCAGTTTTGCTAAAATTGAGCTCAAACACATGTATTGCAGCCTGTAACCCTAGCTACCCAGGGGACCTGAGCAGCAAGTTGGAAGCTCAATGCTACTTGGGCTACACAGTGAGTTCAAGGCCAGCCTGCTTCCAAAAACGCTGGGGCATGGTCTGGAGAGAGAGCACTGTTGGTAAAGTGCTCTTCATAAAAGCATAAAAACCTTGGGAGGCAGATCTCTGAGTTCCAGGTTAGCCTGGGCTACAGGGCCAGTTCCAGGACAACCAGAGCTACACAGAGAAATCCTGTCTTGGAAAAAACAAACAAAAACAGCATAAGAACCTGAACTCAATGCTCAGCACCTGTATAAAATGCCAAGAATGGCGTGTGTTTGCCATCCCAATGCTAGGAGGTGGAGACAGGTGGATCACTGGGGCCTACTACCAGCCATCCTTGAGTCCCAGGTCCTGATAGTGGCCTATCTCTAAAAAATAGTTGGTGGTGCACACCTTTAGTCCCAGCATTTGGGAGGCAGAAGCAGGCTGATCTCTGTGAATTAAAGGCCAGCCTGGTCTCCAGAGCAAGTTCCAGGACAGGCTCCAAAGTAATACAGAGTAACCCTGCCTCCAAAAACCAAAAAGAAAAACCTACTGAGAAGCATTTTCACCTACACACAGTACATTTAATACATGTATATATGTACACAATGTACACAATTTCAGGAAAGGGAGTTGGCTGGAGAGATTTCTCAGTGGTTAAGGACATTGGTTCTTCCAGAGGACCTGGGTGTGATTCCCAGTCTATAACTGCAGTCCCAGAGGATATGACATCCTTTTCTGATCTCCCTGGGCACCAGGCACACATTTAGCATAGATATACAGGTAGGCTAAACACCCATACGCACACGATATGCGCACACGGTAAATGTTTTTTGGGGCTAGGAGTGCAGCAGTTCACCGCAGGGTACTTGCATAGCTGTGTTTTAAAATGGTTGCTGGTGTGGTGGCACACACCTTTAATCCCGACACTCCCGTGCAGAGACCAGATTTACATGAGTTGCAGGTCAGCCTAGTCTATATAGTGAGTTCCAAGGCCTACAAGTAAGCTCCTTTAAAAGGGCGGGAGCCGATACATGCGGCACAAACTTGTAGTCTCAGGACTTGGGAAATGGAAGCAAGAGGACCAGGAGTTCAAGGCCATCCTCAGCTACAAAGCCAGTTCCAGTCAGCCCCTCCTATATGAGAGGTGAGATGCCTGGGCGGATAGGATAGCTCAATAGTAAGCGCTTTCCTATCATGTGACACCCTGGTTTCGAATCTCACTGCTTCCAGAAAGATGCATTTCCATGTGATGTTTACAGTGCTGACTAAAGGACCTTGCCTGGAGGAGTTTGTGTTTAAATCGGCTGCACAATGGAATTGTTCCAGGGATTCCCACCTCCAGAGATTGTTGTAATTGTTCTAGCATGGGCCTGGGTATTTGGATCCCCTACCCACTCAACTTTCCAGGTGATTCTAAAGTGCAACTAAGCCTGAGAATCATTGCCCTGTTCTTGGGGCCATCAGCATGCCCTGGGAGCTTGCTAGAAAAAACAGAATTGGAGAACACCTAGATGAGCTGCATCTTAACAAGTCCTGTTAAGGCCAGGAGCAGGTCGTTCCAACTCAGCTGTGCGTGAATAACAAACTCTAAAGACTGGGGTGTTAGGAAAGGCTGGACAAATGCAGGTTGCTAGGTTTCACTTTCTTAAGTCTATGTGACCCTTAAAGTACGCATTTTAAAAATATTTGTGTGAATGTGTTAGTTGAAGTGCACCAGCAGCGGCTGGATGAGGGAATTAGATACCCTGGAACTGGTGTTACAGGCATGTGAGCCACCATGTGGGTGCTGAGAACATAAGTCCAAGTCCTCTGCAGGAAAGTGTGTCTTAACTGCTGTGCTATCACTCCAGCAGAAGGATATGTTTTTTTAAAAAATTGAATTTAGAAACAACCTTATTTTACATATCAGTCCCAGTTCCCTCTCACTCCCAGCCTTCCATGCCCCCCCCCAAAGATAATTTTTTTTTTTTTTTAATAAGCCATTTCTTCCTCTCTTGCTTCTGATGGGGATTCTTCAAGTTTGGATTTATTTTGGTTTCCTTCACCCTGGCAGGGAGAGATAGATTTGGCTTCCCAACTCATGAAAACGTGGTGCTCAAGAGCTCATGAAGTTCTCAACACAAGTCATTGGTCAGACTGTTCACCTACTTACTAATTTAGCAAAAGGCTACGGAGTGCATTCTAAGTGCTAAACACTGATAAATTCAGAGAGGGAGACCCAACTGAGTAGTTTTTAAAAGGCGGGAGTTGAACAAAATTAGAGAGGCTCGCCTAAGCAGTCTGCGAGGGTGGTCAGGGAACTTTACTACCTAAGAAGCATAACAGAGCTCTAATGAGTAGCCATCACAGATGTAATCGAGGTAGGGTAAAGCGCAGTTTCTTCTGCAACTTCTGCAGCTACAGCATCCTTGCAACAGTAAAGAAACGGAGGTAGACTGTCCCACACACAGTCCGCTCGCTCGCTAACTCGGAGGCAAGGCAGACCTGTGCTGTGCGTTTCTCAGTCACTTCTGCTGATCCGCCTTTCCTTCCCCCTCCTGAAAGCACCGAATTTTAGTTTTAGAGCAATGCCGAGCATAGGCACCTGGGGAGCGATTGTGAGGCTCAGGAAACAGCCTGGACGGCAGGAACAAGGAAGGATGCTCCCAGAACCACACCTGTGGGCAGCATCCTCCGAAGAGCTACCCCATTGGCCAAGCGGACGGGACTGCCAAGGGAAGTGGGTGGGGCCTTCTCGTCTGGCCCCGCCCCCTGAGCCTGGCGGCTGTTTTGATTGGCTGATCACTTGGGCTCAATTTACCCCCCCCCAACCCCAGTCACCTGTCTGTCTTCGACTAGGTAAGCGGCCTTTAACACCCACGCTGCATGCCTTCCGTCGTTTTCCCCACCCACTCCCACCACCCACCAATGAGTGCGAGGCGGAGCACACCACGCAACCAATCACGGCCGCCCTCGAACCTGACGGACGACTTCCCGCCCCTCACCGTGACTCCTCCCCGCGGCCAATTGACTTAGGAGAAGGGGGCGGACACATCCAATCAGCACGGCACAGGCCTCCTGATTGACGCTCAGGCCCTCGCGCTGGCGTGTTGTGCTCCGAGGCGGGGAGGAGGAGGAGGAGGAGCCGGGGAGGGCAGCCTGAGCCAATCCCAGGCAGCTGAGCGGGAGGCCAATCGAACGCCGCGCCCCGCGGACAGCAGCCAATCGCAGCGAGGGGGCCGGCCGCATCCCCGCTAGGGACCAATGGGGCGCGCCTTGCGGCGCAGAGCGACGTGCTGCGGGAGCAATGACGGACCTATATTCGGGGCTCGGGGGCGGGCCGGCGCCAGAGACGAGAAGAGAGGAGGGGAGGCCTCCTCCGCCGCCGCCATCTTGGACCGGGCCCGTTCAGCTTCCGTGGAGCCGTCGGCAGCCGCCGCCGGGCCTTCCCTTGAGCCCCGAGTCCCCTACTCGGTCGTCTAGAACAGCCCCGGGCCCACTTCCTCTATCAACAACCCAACCCCACTTCCGGCTTTCGCGCCCTCTTATCGCGATAGCGCCCGGGCTTGGGGCGCGAGGAAAGAGGAGGAAGAAGAAAAAAAAAAAAAAAAAAGAGGCGGCCGGCGGGCGGGCGGGCGCTCGCCTCTGTCTTCCCCTCCTCGCCTGTCGCGATACGCTCCGCAGCGGCGGCGCCAGCTCCTGCGGTGAGAGAGCGAGCGAGCGGCGAGCCGGACCCCTTCCCCTCTTCCCCGGCGGCGTCGGCCGCCTTCCCGCTCCGCGACCCCTGCGCCCCCGCCCCCGCCTGTCGCGGCCCGGCCTCCGCGCCCGCCGGGCCCTGGCTCTGCCCTGGCCGCGCGCTCGGGCCTGGCTGCCCGGCTCGGGCCGGCGGGCGGGCGGCGGGCGGGGACCCTCCACCGCGAAGTCCTCCCGCGTCCCGGTTCCCGCGTGGCAGCGCGCCTGCCCCGGGTGCGAGGTGCCCGCCCTCCTCCGCGTCTGGCCGGCCGGGCTTGGAGCGGAGCGATGGGCGCGCAGCGGTCCGGGCAGGGAGGGCGCTTTCTTAAATGTGCCGTGGGTGTGGGGGCCAGCCCCGCAGTCATGCCCTCTCTTCCCCCATCCCCCGGGAGCCCCCTCCGGAGAGCGTGGCCTCTGTGCACCCGAGAGAGAGCTCCCGCTTGTTGGTGTCTAGATAGGGGGAAGCCTCTCTGGAAGAGATGGATCTGGTGGAGGAAAAAGCCCCAAGACCCGAGCGAGGGTGCAGCCCCCGTTGTGAGTTGGAGCCTAAGCCAAAGTTTTGTCCTCACAGCTCTGGCAGTGAAGTCTCCTAGATGTCCCATAACACCAGTCTTCTTTTAAGGAAGCGTGGCTGTTTTCTTTTTTTTTTTTTAACACTCCCTCCCCAAACCCCGTTGGATTCAGGAGGACTGTCCACCGTATTTGTTGCTCACTTCCTGGCTTCAGGTCTTCCATCTTTGAGGTAGGGTGTCAGCGGCCTGTAGCTTTGGGGATGCAAGCTGTCTGCCTCCCTGGATGTGGCTTCCTAGTGGTGTCAAGTCTGCCGGAGTTGCCGTGTGTGGTGGGAGCCGTTTGGCGTCCCCTGGGCCTGTGTCCGTGGAATGTGAGCTCCCCGAGCTCTCAGTTACCGGTGTGCTACTGTTGGGGATAGTTGACGCACCTCTTAACAGCTGCATCTCAGTTCTGTGACTGTCAGGTCTCTTCTTAGGGTTTGATCTGTGCCTTCACCTTCTCCCCTCCTCACATGGGTTGTTTTTAACATCCCCACACTTGAATCCTCCCGTACCCACCTGTGTGTAAGTGTGATCTCTCGTGTAATTGAAATCCAGTGGGTGAAGGAAAGCGTTGTGCCAGAGCCAGAGTGGTCCATCTCACACAACTGGTACCCGGTAGGGATGCAAACATCCCTTCTCCCTGCAGTTGTGTTGTCTCTGTGGGAGGGTGTTGTCACCAGCAAGGTACTCTTGGGTGTGAGTACCCACACTTGTGTGATTTACTTCTCCTTGTGGTTTTTCTGTGGGTCTGAAGTGAAGGTTCTTGTGCCGTGTGTGGGACTTGGGAGAGGGACTACTGTGGTCACTCGCGTGGGACTAAAGATTGGGGTGACTTTTCAAGGGTTTCTCATCCCTGGCCTGTATGCAGTGGGGCCTCCTACCTACCAGGACCTACTTTGTCTAGCTAACAGAACCCCCATGTGGTGGTGCCAGGGTCCTCTGCTGGTTCAAGTTGCACCTCCCTGCCTCCGTGGGAGCCCTCTTCGCTGTAGGATGCCTCTGCTGTGCTCTAAGGCGCTGTGTGGCCACTCAACAGCACCAGCCTTCAGCATTAAGGCTGTACCCTTCCTCAGGTCTCTGTATGGTGATCTTGGAAAAGTTGTGGATATTGTTTTGTTGTCAGCTGCTGTTGTGAGTCCTGATGTGAGAATGTGCCACAGCCTTGGACAGAGGCACCATCTGGGCCAAGAGGCCCAGCCTCCTCCGTGCTGTCTGAAGAGGGTGATGGTCACCTAGAGAGGGTCTTGGGAAATGGGATGGGCAGTCTTGTGTTGGTGGTACCTCTCGGTTGAGGCGCCAGCACTGTCTTGGTTCCTGGCGTCTCGGGTGTGTGCACACACTTGCTGTGGAGGGACGGCCTTGCCTCCCCTCTCGCTGAGGCGCCAGCCTCTGAGTAGACATTCTTAGGTGTGTGGGCCTTGCCCTCCTCTGGAGCTGTGGCCTCTTGCCAGTCAGGTTAAGGTCTTCTCTAAACACAGCTGTGCCCGATCTTGTGGCTGAAGTATTACACCTGTTCTTTTTTTTTTAAAGTTTTAAATGTTTGTATTCTGTGTGTATGTTGAGTTCCCTCATGCAAATGTACTGTGTATGTGCTGTACCTGAGAAGGCTATTGGTTCCCCTGGAACTGGAGTTAGAGACAGTTGTGAGCCACCATGTGGGTGCTGGGAACTGAACCTGGATTGTCTAAAAAGGGCAACAAGTGCTTATATATATTTTTAAAGTTGATTTTTTTTTTATTTTGGGCATGTGCATGCACATCATGACAGAAATGTGGGGGTCAGAGAAAATTTTTGAGAAATTGATTCTTTGCTTTCACTATTTGGGGTCAGGGATTGAATCCAGATCTCCAGTCTTCATAGCAAGTACCTTTATTTACTCAGCTATCTTATTGGCCCGTGATTATTTTTCACTGCTTTCTTTCATTTTTATTTTTTTATTTTTTGAAACCCTGTCTCACTGTGTAGTCTGGGGTGGCCTGCAACTCACTGTGTGTGTAGGGCACCACATTGGCCTTGAAATCTGTCTGCCTCTGTCTCCCAAGGGTGGGCTAAAGGACCAGCGCCAGCCCAGCATTGTACTCACTCACTTATTCATTACTTGGTGTGTGTGTGTGCTCTTGTGCATGTGTACATGCCAGCATACATGTGAAAGGTAGAGAACACCCTTTGAGACTTGATTCTCTCTTTCTACTGTGGAACCCCTGAGATTGACCTTAGGTTCTCAGGCTTGGTTTATGCGGATCCTACCCGATGGCCCTTGTTGCTCGCCCCTTTAGGATTTTTGTCTTTTTTTTCTTTTGCTGCCACAGTACTGTGTTCTCACTGCAGGGCCGTATCACTTCCTCCCTTGTGCTGCAGTCCCAACCTCTTTGCTGTGGAATCAGGGTAGGGCCTCACCTCCTTAAGGTTGCAGTGTCTGCCCAGAGCCCTCCTGTAGGCCCTTGGGACAGAGTGGGCACTGTAAGCTGTTGTTTAACATTCCTTCCCTCCCTGGTGTAAAAAGGGGCCTTTCTGTGCTGATGGATATTAGAGCCAAGGCTCACTCGCGGTCAAGATCCTGAACACCTCTTGCTGATTCCAGGCAAGATCCCTGGATCAGAGGTACCTATACTTCAGTCTCCTTGGTGGGGCTCTTTGCTGAGTCCTTTTGCTATTTCTTCATCTTCCCGAAGATTCTGGTGTGTGGTGTGTCAGCCAGTCAGATGAGAGTGCTGTTTTTTGGGGGGTGGGGTAGGGGGTTTGATAGGTCCTATACTGAAGAGATTTAAGTTCCCAGAGTTTGAGGTGCCACCCATACCTACTTTCCCACAGAGTAGGACTCCACAGAGTTATTTTTTAAAATTCCTTTCTGAGAAGATGCCAGCCCCATCCTCTCTGGGCTTCTTTTTCTGAAGCCTGCTCTGTAATGCAGTGGTTGCTAGCCATCTGTAATTAGTACAAGTGAAAAAAAGAAAGAGCCAGGGATGACCGCTTACTCCTCTAACCTCAGCATTAGGGAGGTCAAGGCAGGAATGTGGGTTCAAAGCCAGGGATACTAAGACCCTGTCTTAGAAAGGGAAGGTTCAGATTTTCCGTTGCACTGGCTGTAGTACATTAGGCTGACAGTGCACTTTGGAACATTTCCCACGTTGCTTCTTCTGTTAAAACTGTTCTCTGGGTATTTCTTTCCTTGGTAGTAAGGACCCTCATTATGGCTGCCCACCAGGCTGAAACTCTTGGTTCTGGGAGTAGGGCTGTTTCTGTCTTTACGATTAAGAGCTGCTTTAGGGCACCCCTGTCCTGTATGGACTAGTTCTCCGAGCCTTTCTTCTTTAATATACCTGGGGGGTGGGGTGGGGGGCAGGACACAGGCTTCTACTAGCAGCTCAGAAATACCCTTTGCATGACCCTCCCTCTCCAGGTTGCCCTGTTTCAGAGTCAAGTTTTATAGTGTGGCTTTCCCTGTGTATAGACCTTCCCTCTCCATCCTTTGTCCTCGGGCCCCTCTGAGCTAAGCTCACCTTCCTTCAGAATAAAAGTAGATGCCCCTCTGTGCATTTTGTTTTCTGCTCCATGGGTTCATGTTTCTGAGTTTAAATTGCCAGTCTATCTGATATGGAATTCCTCCATGTGTGCAGATCTGCTCTCTGGAAGCCGAGGTGCCTCTTTACTCTCTTATCTTTGTAAGCTTTCTATCTTCTCCCAGCCCTCTCTGAGGTGTTGCTTCCTGCTCCCAAGTTTCTATAATTGTTTTTAGTGTCGGGCTCTTCTGGTCAGGAGCATTATTTGTCTGGGGCTCCAGGATTCTGTGAAATACATTTCTTGGAAGTGTGAGAGCCTCTTGTTTGACATCCTGCCCGTCCTGTGTGAACAGGTCCAGGTTTCATAGTTGGGAAGTCCCCTATTAATAGTCCATCCCCTTTAGGTCACACCTGTATGCACAGCATCCCTTCCTTCCCAGGAGCTGCCAGCCTCGTGTATTTCCCAACTTGCCTGCAGTAGCCTCTCCCAGTTGCCGCTGCTCCAGACCCGTTTAGAGTCCTTATTTCTGGGGCTCATGCTCCACCCCAGCAGTCCACCTGTGTGCTGCGTGTGTGGTGTCATTTAGAGAACAGATACTCTGTACTCTAGAAAACTTCTGCTTCCTAAGTCAGAGGCCCACAAATAAGGTATAGCATTCTTCGTTTCAACGGTTTTCCAGAATCTAGTCTGCCCGTCTCTGTTGGGCAATTGATGGAATGTAAGAACAGGCCAGACCTCCCTTATCAGATAGGAAATGGGGATGTAGCTTGAAAGAAGGCTTGCATGTGCAAGTCAGGTAGGGAAGAGGACAAGTAACTATTTCCTTCACCACCCTACCTACTCCATGATTCCCACCATGTCTCTGGGTTTGGACAAGACAAGGAATAGATGTTAAGTCCTACCCAATTTTTCCCAGCAGCGTCCGTTTCCAAGAGAGTATGAAGAGAGTTCGTCTTTAGGGCAGGGAAGATGGCGGACAAGCGCAAACTCCAAGGTAACAGACTGCCTATTGTAAATGTGGCCACATACCTTCTCTTCTGGGAACTTGTCTTTGGATATTTGCTGCCTTGGCAGGATTCTAACAGTCTTCCTCCCTGGCCAGGTGAGATTGATCGCTGCCTCAAGAAGGTGTCCGAAGGCGTGGAACAGTTTGAAGATATTTGGCAAAAGGTACACAGCCTAAGAACCTCAAAGTCTGGGTCTGTGGGGAGAAGTATCAAGAGGTTCAGAGTCTCAGGGTGACCAGGGAAGCATCTCTAAGATCGGCTGTGGGGAAGAGGGTCTTAGATTTCACAGCTGAGGAAGAAAGAGACTGGACCTTTACTGCTATGGCAAGTTCTGGGAAGCTGCACTCACATTGACTGCTGAATTCTTCATTCCTCAGCTCCACAATGCAGCCAACGCGAACCAGAAAGAAAAGTATGAGGCTGACCTAAAGAAGGAGATTAAGAAGCTACAAGTGAGGGCCTGGGGCTGGACTCTTGTCCTATGGGGAAGGGGTGGGATG
Organism: Cricetiscus sungorus; assembly: GCA_030556225.1. Taxonomy (NCBI): domain Eukaryota; kingdom Metazoa; phylum Chordata; class Mammalia; order Rodentia; family Cricetidae; genus Cricetiscus; species Cricetiscus sungorus. Next base: position 2,957,303 of record JANBXA010000736.1, read on the forward strand.
AGGGGACTTCTGGGTCCCAGGGAGAAGAGGTCACCGAGGGCCCCAGTCCCTAGGCCTGCAGCCCGATTTCCTTGTTGCTTTCTCCTTCAGCGGCTGAGGGACCAGATCAAGACATGGGTAGCATCCAACGAGATAAAGGACAAAAGGCAGCTCATCGAAAACCGCAAGCTGATTGAAACGGTAGGAAACCTCTGAAGCCTGGGGCTCTGTGGGGTGGTTGTATGGTCAGACTCCGGGAAGAGCAGAGATGAGGGCTCGGTCTGAGAGATGGGTCCCCAGGCTGTTTCTAGCATTGCTGGCCCTTCTAGCCCCTGTTCCACCTTTGAGAGCTCTCCATCAATTATACTCTCCACAGCAAATGGAACGGTTCAAAGTCGTGGAACGAGAGACCAAAACCAAAGCTTATAGCAAGGAGGGCCTAGGCCTGGCTCAGAAGGTGGACCCTGCCCAGAAGGAGAAAGAAGAGGTTGGCCAGTGGCTTACGGTGAGTTGGGGCAAAGGAAGAAGTGAGCACATGGGCCCAGACTTAAGTGTATGTCAGGGACTTGAGGACAAACCCCTCTTCCCTTCTCTCCCCCCAGAACACCATTGACACCCTAAATATGCAGGTGGACCAGTTTGAGAGTGAGGTGGAGTCACTGTCCGTACAGACACGCAAGAAGAAGGGCGACAAGGATGTGAGTGGGGGAGAGGCACACCCAGGGTAGGGGTGGATGTGGCCTGTGAACATGAAGCCTCTGGAGGCTTAGGGGAGTCCAGTTCTGTAAGGGAGCTCTGGGTAAAGATTGACTTAGGCTCAGCTGGGACCACAAAGTGAGACACGAAGGGACAGCCAGACTGGGAAGGTACACAGCACCCCTGGAGTCCCAGTTTCTTAGTTGAGAATCCGTAGTTTCTCAGGGCTTGTCCCTGAGAAAGCAATGACTGTGAATACCCAGAAAAGGGTGGTTTGGGCCAAAGCTATGTGCTAGGATCCTGGGTCCTACACCTCTAGGATTGTAGGGTATGAATCCAAAGGGCTGTGTGCTTAATGGTGTCACAGAGAAGGACGTTGGGATAGGATAGTGAGTGACACGTCTCAATGGGTGAGACCTTTGAGAGCCAGGGGCAGAGAGGAAAGAGTGGGTGCTTGACAAAAGGAGGAATTTGGAGCTAGCACTAAGGTGCCGAGTGGTAAAGGGAATTGGAACCTTGAGGAACAGGAGTTCCTCTTATTACTTATCCTTATTGTCTTACTTATCCTTACTTATCCATACTTATCCTTACTGTTGCAGTGAGATGGGATGTATAGTCATAACAGTGGGAGGAGGCCTGGGTGAGGCTTGCTGACAGGTGAGCCAGATGGAGGCCAAGTTGTAGAGCTAGCACAGGCATCATAGGTTTTAGGGATCCCCAGAGTCAGAGGGGTTTGAGGAGGGAGCAGTGGTCCCTGAGATGTCATAAACCTCGGATTGGTCCTCATTGGGACAGAGGGTGGGCAGACTCCTCACTGCCCCATACGAGGAGGGGCTGGAGTGGAGTTTTTGGGGTGCCCTGGGGACGGGGGACTGAGGACAGGTTCTGTGGGGGCAGGAGGGCCGGGCAGGTGCTCTGCAGCCCCTGAGCCTGGCCCTGGGCTCGCCAGCAGAAGCAGGACCGGATTGAGGGCTTGAAGCGGCACATCGAGAAGCACCGCTACCATGTCCGCATGCTGGAGACCATCCTGCGCATGCTGGATAATGACTCCATCCTGGTCGACGCCATCCGAAAGATCAAGGATGACGTGGAGTACTACGTTGACTCATCCCAGGACCCCGACTTTGAAGAGAACGAATTCCTCTATGACGACCTGGACCTCGAGGACATTCGTGAGGCCCTGGGCTGACCTTCATGGCACAGAGGGTGAGGGCAGGAGGCGTAGCCGAGCCAGCTAAGCATGCTGCTCCCCTGCCCCCACAGCACAGGCGCTGGTCGCCACCTCCCCACCCAGCCACAGCCACATGGAGGATGAGATCTTCAACCAGTCCAGCAGCACGCCCACCTCAACAACTTCCAGCTCTCCCATCCCACCCAGCCCAGCTAACTGCACTACGGTGAGGGTCTGGTGTTATTAACAACCTGGGTTCCCAAGGCGTGGAGAAATCAGAAGACCAGTGTTGACCCAGAGAGCAGCTTAGGAAGTGAGGTCTAGGCTTTTTGTGCTCCAGACCCTTGTTGGTGTGGAATTCAAATAAAAAAGCCAAAGATAGGCCCCTGGGGTCCCTGTCGGGGTTAGCATGCATGTGGGTTTGGGTGGTGGCGGGATGCTTAAGGAGGACCTGGGCAGCTGGCTGCTTGCACTGACAGGGGTCCAGGCTGAAGTCTAGAGAGAAAGAAGGTTCCTAGGTGTTAGGATAAAGCGTGAGGAACCTTGGCGGATTCCGTGGTGGGCGAGGTTAACTGAACATGCCAGCCAGCCAGAGCTTAAGTGAGAAGTTTTATTAGACAGGGACGGGGCTTGGGGGAGAAGAGAAAAGAGGTAAAGAGACAGAGAAAGGACAGAGGAGAAGGAGGAGACAGAAAAGTTCTTATCTGCTCCAGGGGAAAAGCAGGAAAGGGGGAGGGAAAAGAGCATGAGTGGGTGGGGGTCCTTTGTACCTGGGCTGACCAGGGCGCTGCCTGAGTGCATTCCGCCAGGTGACAGGGGCGGCCAGCACAATGCCTGAGTCCTTGCAGTAGGTACTCTATAGGGTGGGGTGAGTGCTGCCTCACAAAATGGGACTCGTGAGCTCAGATTTAGGTTGAATGTGTGGGAGCAGCTGTGGCACGGGGGTCAGATGGGCTGTGAGAGATTCAGGGCAGTAAGGGCCCTCCTGGGTCCTTGACGGGTTGCCCTTTGTGTCGGGCCCTGGAGGTCAGTTTTTGAATCTGTTTCCCTACCCCAGGAAAACTCTGAGGACGATAAGAAGAGAGGCCGCTCGACAGACAGTGAAGTCAGTCAGGTGGGTCCACGCCTGAATCTCTGGTGGCCTGTCACCTGTTTGTCCTAAAAGTTGCTGAAGCTGGCGTGCTGGCCACCGTGCTGGCTCCTGGGGCAGTGGCATCCTGAAGGCAGGATGATGACTGGTGCTGAGGCATGGGTGGCCTGAGTGCTGGCCTGCAGAGGAAGACCGGGTGGTGCTGTGGGCAGTGTCAGGTCAGTCACTCGGAGTAAGAGAGGTAACCGCTGGACTGAGCACGGTAGGCCATCTCTGAAGGAACCAAGCAAGCCTGCGAAGCAGTCCTGGGAGAGGAGAGCGGTGTGTGACACTAGCGAATGAACTCTTAGCTCTGTCAGCTTCTAAGATAGGAAATAGGGATGGCAGGAGCAGAAGGACCCACCCCAAAGACCCTGTGGCATGACAGAAGGGATAGTCTCAGATGGGAGGGTCTCAGTGGGCTCCAGGCAGTGGGCTCCAGGCCTCGAGCAGCAGGGGCCATGGAGTGAGAGACGGGGGCAGGGACTCCTGGGAGGGGGCCCAGCTCTGCCACCTTACAGGCTCCCTGACTGTCAGCGGTGATCCCAGGAAAAGTCAGTGGCCAGTTCTCGTGGCACTTAGTGAGAAGGCAGTTGGGAAGTCCAGGAGGCAGTTAGGCATGGCATGCTGTTGTTGACGCTTGCCTGAGGTAGGGACGTCCTGATCACGGTACTCTGAAGCACTGCATCTTCAGTTCTGTGTCCAGCTGTAAAGTGGACTTTTAGCTGACATTCGGAAGTATCCTGCCCCTCCTAGTTCCCTGTCCCAACCAGTCCCAAATTGAGATGATTTTGTTGGGGGTGGGTGGCTGTTTAGCTTTTGTTTAAGCATCTCACTGTGTAGTCTTGGCTGAACTCTCCTAAGAGACCAGGCTAATCTCAAACTCGAGATCTGCCTGTCTCTGCCTCTCGAGTGCTAGGATCAAAGGCCTGCACCACCACTCCAGGTCTGAAATCAAGGGTCTTAATGAAATAACCTGTCAGATTCATGTGGGCTACAGGGCACGATGTCCAGCAAGAACTTTGGACAGCTGAGTGGGCTGGAAATACATAGTTCTTAAACATGGAGTTGATTGAGTTCTCTTTGCCTTGGAGGGTGTGGACAATTGGTAGTAGGTCAGAGAAGATGGGAGATAATAAGAGTGGTCGGTAAGTGGACAGTCTGGCCTAGTACTTGACCCTTTGTTCTTTCTTTCCTGCAGTCTCCAGCCAAAAACGGCTCCAAGCCTGTCCACAGCAACCAGCACCCCCAGTCCCCAGCTGTGCCGCCCACCTACCCCTCTGGCCCCCCATCTGCCACTTCTGCCTTGAGCTCCGCCCCTGGCAACAATGGGGCCTCTACCCCAGCAGCACCTCCAAGTGCCCTGGGCCCCAAGGCCAGTCCAGCTCCCAGCCACAACTCGGGTACTCCTGCCCCCTATGCCCAGGCTGTGGCCCCACCCAATGCCAGCGGGCCCAGCACTGCCCAGCCCCGGCCCCCCAGTGCCCAGCCGAGCGGGGGAAGTGGTGGTGGCAGCGGAGGGAGCAGCAGCAATAGTAACAGTGGCACAGGCGGAGGGGCTGGCAAGCAGAACGGTGCCACCAGTAAGTGCAGGCCAGTTTGGGGGACAGGGCAAGGTGGGCAGTGGCTACAGCTGCTTACACTTGCCCTCCTTTTCCCCAGGCTACAGCTCGGTTGTTGCAGACAGCCCTGCAGAGGTGGCCCTGAGCAGCAGTGGGGCCAGCAGTGCCAGCAGCCAAGCCCTGGGGCCCGCGTCGGGCCCTCACAACCCAGCTCCCATCACCTCGTGAGTTCTGGGGTTGGAGGGTAGGGTTCCGGCACAGTCTCGGCCTTGCTGCACACCCTTGCTGCAGGGCCCAAGTCCTGCGCTTTTTTTGGGTAGTGTTCAGGGCACTCTGCCTTCGGCTCAGCAGGGGTGTCTGTCCCTACTCCTTACCACCCAGGACATGTGTACATTAGTTCCCAGCTTTGTCCTCTCTTACTTTGTACTCGAGGTTTCAGATTGCTGTCTCCGTTTCTGTTTTTGTTTTGTTTTTCAAGACAGGGTTTCTCTGTGGCTTTGGTGTCTTTCCTGGAATTAGGTCTTATAGACCAGGCTGGTCTTGAACTCACAGAGATCTACCTGCCTCTGCCTCCCTAGTGCTGGGATTAAAAGGCGTGCGGCCATCACCACCAGGCCCTGTTTCTGTTGTTTGCTCTGAAGCAACCTGTCTTCCATGGGTGTGGGGCCTTTTTTCCCCCCTTGCTAAGTAAAATGTCCGAGTTTTCCATTTCTGCAAGTGACATCAGATCACTCCAGTTGTTTCTAAACACGTGTTGAAGGAAAGATGTGCCACCATGCCCCTGACAGACAGCAGCCTTAGTGGAATTGCACCATGTGTGTCTGTGTAAGGCCACTGCTACTTCATTCGGCCTCAGTCTGCCCCAGTGTTCGCTCTAGAGCTACCCCGTACCCCGTCTTTTAAGCTGTTGGGGATCCTAAAAGCCTGTATTCACTACTCAGTACCTCTGCTGTACCGAAGAGGATCCCAGAGATTGGTTCTGTTCCTGCCTCCCCAGCTGTTTTGCCTTCAGCCACCCCCTTTGGAGCCCATTTTCTGTGCCCATCCTCCTGTAGGAACCTTATTCTGAGTTGCCTCCATTCTTTACTCAGAAAAGAATCCAGTACGGCAGCCCCAACGGGGGCTGGGAATGTGGCTTCAGGCTCAGGGAACAACTCAGGGGGACCCAGCCTCTTGGTGCCACTGCCTGTGAATCCCCCCAGTTCTCCAACGCCCAGCTTCAGTGAGGCCAAGGCAGCTGGCACCCTGCTCAATGGTCCTCCTCAGTTCAGCACCACCCCAGAAATCAAGGTGAGCTCCTCAGATATGGGCCCTGAGCCCATCCGGGGGCAGGAAGTCCAGTGTATTTGAAGTTCTTCTGCGTGGGTGATGGGGTTCTAGCATGGCTTTGTGGGGAGAAGAAACAAGTGACACCTTGTGGAGAGGCTCCTCTGAGGCTGTGGGTGGGATGGCGGGAGCAAGGACGAAGGACTAGGCCTTACTGGCTGTGACTGGTACAGAATGAGTCTCCGGGAGCGCTGGGGTGCAGGTCTGTGGGTGGGCTTTGCTGATGGAAGGTTTGTACAGAGTGGGTAGGAGACAGCCCTAAACTGCTTCATCGGGGAAAGCAGTGTGGGGGCTGCAGACCCCACCCACTGATGTTCCCAAGGAGACTGAATGCCCAAGGGATGGCTGACACCCTTAAAGCAACAGCAGAGCCTGCAGTCCCGCCAGCCACCTCCCTCAAGGTGTCATACTAACTACTGTGGGCAGTCCAGTGGCGTTTTCCCAGCCTGCAGTGTCTTTATGGAAGTGTGTGCTATGGCCTGTCCACCGTGTTTTGTAGGGTGTTGTTTGTTCTGGACTGTATCGTGTCCCGAGTCACTGGACCATGTTCTGATGGTGACCTCAGATTTCAGCTTCCCTACAGCCACAATGTTTTCTCATAATATGGGTAGATCTTGCAAATAGGGAGCTGGCAACGGCAGAGTAGGCAGAGTGTGCCCGTCCCATCAGGCTTTGCAGTTTTATGTAGCCCAGTCTCTTCTCCTGGTCCTGAGGCTCGTCCCCCTTCTCCTCCCAGGCCCCTGAACCTCTGAGCTCTCTGAAATCCATGGCAGAACGGGCAGCTATCAGCTCTGGTATTGAGGACCCTGTGCCAACGTTACACCTAACGGAGCGAGGTGATAGTCATGGAATGGTGGGGAGGGCAAAAGCCAAGGAGGGACTGAGCACATCCTCACCATTGAGGGCCTGGTGCCCCGTCCCTCCCTACAGACATCATCCTGAGCAGCACATCAGCACCCCCCACCTCAGCCCAGCCACCCCTGCAGCTGTCAGAGGTGAACATACCGTTGTCACTGGGCGTCTGTCCACTCGGGCCAGTGTCCCTCACCAAGGAGCAGCTCTACCAGCAGGCCATGGAAGAGGCCGCCTGGCACCACATGCCCCACCCCTCTGACTCCGAGCGCATTCGGTGAGGGGCTGCAGAAAGGGGCTAGGGCCCGGGACTCCCCAGTCTGAGGGAGGAGCTGGTTCCTGGGTCCTGAGAGACTAGGTAGAGTACTTGTCTGGCAGTGCTGAGGACTTGGCTTGGTTAAAGTGTGCCTCTGAACAGCCTCTGAAGGCAGAGCGGGAACTGGAGTCACCTGGCACTAAACCCTCTCTGGTTCACAGGCAGTACCTCCCCCGGAACCCTTGCCCGACGCCCCCCTACCACCACCAGATGCCACCCCCACACTCGGACACCGTGGAGTTCTACCAGCGCCTGTCAACTGAGACTCTCTTCTTCATCTTCTACTATCTGGAGGTACAGCAGGGCCCCTGGGGCAGCCTCGGGCCCCCCAGCTCCGCCGCCACCGCTGCCATTCCCCCTCGGGCTGGAGGGGCGAGGTGGGTGTCCCACTGCGGCCACTGGGACCGCACCCCTCCCCTCCCCAGGCCCCCTCAAATCAAACCTGTCCAATTCCAAGACATTCCAGTTGCTCAGACTCAGACCGCAGGCCCTAGGCTGTGTACACTTTGCCCTGCCAAGAGCGCTCGGCTCCTGGTAGAGCCCCAGCGCAGTAGGCACTCTCGAGGCCTCCCTGGAGACCTCTGGGAACTGTGTGACCTGGTGGTGGCAGTGAGTCAGCCCCTCCCTGTCTTCCCTTGAGTTGTTTCCTACAGTCTCCTCAGCTTTCATTATGCATTAGTCTCTTCTTCCTCAAAGCTTTTCTGAAAGCAATTCTCCCCTCCTGTCCCATTTTCTTCTGACCACGGTGTTTTGGCTCCCAGCACTGCCCCCAAGTGGACTCGCCACCTCAGCTGGTCTGAGATGGGGCCTGGGCCCAGCCCTGATACCCTGCCCTGTCCCCCTGCTCCCTCCCCAATCTTCCTGTGCATTTTTTCCCAGGGAACCAAGGCACAATACTTGGCAGCCAAGGCCCTGAAGAAGCAGTCCTGGCGATTCCACACCAAGTACATGATGTGGTTCCAGAGGCACGAGGAGCCCAAGACCATCACAGATGAGTTTGAGCAGGTGAGGGCCCCGCCCACTCTGGTACCACTGGGGTATGGCTAGTGTCCCCAAACCCAGTCCTTCTGGCCTTTGACCTTCAAGCACAGTCCTGTAGACAGGCCAGACTGGCCTCGGATGCTATCCCTCTCCATTTGTCAAATTCCTAGTGCTTTGGGTCTGAGCCATTGTTAACTTCTCCCAAAGAGCAGCCCTGGGCACTTTTTCTAGTTGTCATCTCCTGACCTCAGTGGCCCCTTCTTCTTTTCCTGGCAACCAGCACACTGAGCTGGTTGGTGCTGAGCGTACTTGGAAGGAAGTCTGCTTAGGCAGCTTCTCAAGTCTCAACCATTGGTTGATTAGAAGGTCCACTCTCCCAGTACCCCAAAGCCAGCTGACCTGGGTCTGAGCCCAGCTCTCTCTGGGTGATCTTGGACAAGTCGTTCGAACCTCTCTTCATCTGTTTCTCTGTCTGTAAAATGGGAGTATCAGCCCCCATCTCCTGCAGTTGTTAAAGGATTAAATAAGTTAATAACATGTAAGTACTAATGGTGCCTGCTATACAGTGAGCGAGCGTCATGGAGATTTTAATTGTTCTCAGTTGGTGTGTTTCCCCCACCTACACTTCCAGGTGCCAAGCTGGCTCTCATTGGTCCCCATTGTCACAGAACAATGTTCCATCCCCTACATTCTTCCAGATGACTTTGGAGCATTTCAGACACTCTTGCCGTATCCTCTCCCACCCTCGACATGAATACATCTCAGGGCTTCCAGACACTCAGAACCTCAGTTACAGGGGCGTGTGCGTCCCTGCAGAGCACTTGGATGTAGATGCTGCATCTGTTCCTCGGTGTCTGAGCACAAGCGAGGCCTCGGGGCTGTGTTTGTGTGGTACTTAGCCGAGGCCCTCCAGAGCTATAAAGAAGCATGCAGGGGCCCTGCCTGGGGCCTGGCCCTCTCCCCGTCTCCCGTCTCCTCTTCTCTCCAAAGTCAGCGACTGCAAGCATGTAGGCCGGGCTGGCACCTCTGTGTCCCTGACAGCCAGCCCGGATCTTAGCCCCCTCCTCGCCCACTCACTGACCACCTTCTTCCCCGGCCAGGGCACCTACATCTACTTTGACTACGAGAAGTGGGGCCAGCGGAAGAAGGAAGGCTTCACCTTTGAGTACCGCTACCTGGAGGACCGGGACCTCCAGTGACACCGGCCCCCTCTACCTGACCCCTCCCCCGCATGCTGATCCCCCTGCCCAGGTGAGGGCCCTGCCCTGGAAGACTGGGGGAGGCCCAAGGCCATGGGGCACCCTCCCCCCCAGGAAGCAGGGAAAGGGCAGGGAGGTTTTCTCTTCCTCTCTGCCCTACCCTGGGGGCGAGAGCTGCCCCCTCCTCCCCTCCCCAGTGAGGGACATTTTTTGGTAAACCTATTTTCATTTTGGAAAATATTTATGAATAAATAGTTTTATATGACGGCTGGCAGCTGCAGCCTCTCCTATCCCCTCAAGAGTCAGTGGGCAGGAGTGGGGTTCTGCTGTCGGGGGCGCCGGGCCAGCTGGGGGTTGAACTGGGAGTTGTACCGCCTCCTCCGTTCATCTGTCTCTTCCACTTCTGCCTGACCTTGCTGGGATGCTCGGCCTTGTACCCGGGCCAGCAGGGCCTCGGCTCGAGCCCTCTCAGCCGCTTCCCGCTGACGGCGCTCAGCCCGGAGCTGGTCTAGGGAAGGTGGCCTGCAGGGAGTAGACCAAGAGCAGAAAGCTTACGTTCATAGACTCACTTTAGGCTGTGCCTGCCTGTGGTTCTTAGATGCCCCTCCAGGTCAAGCGAGCACACGGAGCAGTTGGCATACTGGGGCCCAGGGACCATTTTCCAATAAAGGGAGGTTAGCCTGACAGAACCCTGATGAACCTAGCACCTTACAGGTAGAAATCTGCTTTTATTCTCTAATCCTAGTGATCCTTAAACTTTGGTTCCCAACATGGGAGGCAGGCAGACGTCCCATTTCCAGGACAGCCAGGACTACACAAAAACCCTGTCTCAAAAGAACAAGGTCAAATAGGAGGCTCTTCCCGTGTGCTGCCTTCTGCTGTGGCAACATAAGGTTCCAGAAAAAGGGGCCAGCCTGGTTTACGTAGCCAGTACAAAGAGGAAAAAGATCGATTATAGAGGAAAAATAAAAACCTGAGTGTCACAAAGATCTTTTAAGGTAGGTTTTTTGAGACAGGGTTTCTCTGTGTAGCCCTGGCTGTCGTGGAATTCACTTTGTAGACCATGCTGGCCTTGAATTCAAGGTCTGCCTGCCTCTGCCTCCCCTTCCCCCAGAGCTGGGGGATTAAAGATGTACACTGCCAGCACCTGACAGTAGGTTGTATCTGTGTATCCACATATCTGTACTGAATTAGAAATGAAAAGAAACTGAGCTTGCTGCAATGGCACCCGCCTTTGATCCTAACAGTTGGGAGGCAGAGGTCAGCAGAGCTGCAGTGAGACCCTGTCTCAAAAGAAAACTGAGGGGCTGGGTAGTTCAGTGGTTAAGAGCACTGGCTCCTCTTCTAGAAGATGGGTTTGATTGCCAGTACTGTATGGTGACTCCTAATTGTTACACCTGTTTCAGAGCCTTCTAGTCTCTAAAGGCACCAGCATGTAAGTGGTACATAAGCAAACATAGCAGATACCCATGTACATTTTTAAAAAACTGAGAAATTCTGCACACAAGCATCCACACATACCATTAGCAATAAGAGGAGACACTATTCTTAAAGCATAAATTAAGGAGGGGGCTGGAGAGAAGGCTCAGTGGTTAAGAGCACTGGCTGCCCTTCCAGAGGTCCTCGGTTCAATTCCCAGCACCCACATGGTGGCTCACAACCATCTGCAATGAGATCTGGTGCCCTCTCCTGGCCTACAGGCACACATGCACACAGAACGCTGCATACATAATAAATGAATCTTTAAAAAAGAACCCTAAATGAAACCTCTCTCTACAGAGGTCTCCAGACCACACTCTTAAGAGTCCACTCTTACTCTTTGGGCCGTTGTTTCTGAGGCCGCTCCTCTCTGGAAGAACGGCTTTCACTGCTGTGCCTTTTCTTTCCCAGGTGCTTCTGCATCTCCCTCAAGGGGTCCAACCGGTTCTTGATCTTCTCGTCTGGGCTCGGGCCTGGAGGGCAGCCCCCTTGCCCTGGGGGTAGCTGGTACCAAGGAGGTTGAGTTTGGGCCTCTGCTGCACTCTGGCCCAAATACGTCAAGATGCCTAGTGCTTTCTCTTGCCTCTCCTGTGGGGGCAAGAAGACAAAATAGTCTTTTCAAGCCCCTTTGGGAGCTGGACATGGCAGTAGGAAAACCCAGAGTTCCCAGAGAGGCAGGGGCTGGTAGGAAGCCATTCAACAAGGGAAATCAGACCAGGGACTAGAAATGCAAAGTGCCAAGGGCTAGTCTGCAGAAGGAGGACAGTAGCCAGTGCAGGAGTGGGGTGGGCATGGAGGGGGAGGGAGTCTAAGGGAAATTAAAGCAAAGCAGAGGAGTGACTTCAGCGGAAAACGTGGGTAGGGGATGCAGCTGAGCCGCAGTCCAATCCACAAGTGCCGTCTGGCTATGCATGCTTATGATCTGGGCTAGCACTCAGGAGGACGAAGCAGGGGGGAGCTGGGGGCACCCTGGTCTCTGTAGCTGAGGTCTCATCTCAGACTAGCACACCTTTAATCCCAGCACTTGGGAGGCAGAGGCAGGCGGATCTCTGAGTTCGAGGCCAGGACCGGCTCGAAAACAATATAGAGAAGCTAATCGCCCCCCCCCCCCCGCCCCCCAGTCAGCCAGCAGAGGCCGCCAGCTTACCTTCTCCTGTCGCTTCTCCTCTTCGTGCTCTTTATTGCCTCTGGGCACGCCTTTCCCCTCTTCCAGGAGCTCCCTAAACAGGTCGATGGGGCCAGAACTTGGAGCCCCTGCATCTGCTGCTTCTAGCTCAGGCAGCGAGTTCTGGCGCCTGGCTTTCTTCCGTAGGAATTCTGTTCGGGCCTGAGAAGAAAGTTACGGGCAGAACATTCAGAACCCAGAAGTGCTGGGGACGGGAACTACCAGAAAGGGCCATGGGCCAGCTGGTGGTGGCACCCCACCTCTAATCCCAGCTGTGGGATCAAGGCCAGCCTGGTCTACAGAGTTCCAGTGAGGGGGAGGGCGGTTAGAGGTACCGGGAACCAGAAAAGACACCATTTCAAATTTGGAGTGAAGAATGTTTTTGTTGTTGGGTTTTCTTGGTTTTGTTTTTTTGTTTGTTTTTTTGAGACAGGGTTTCTCTGTGAAACAGTCCTGACTGTCCTGGAACTCACTTTGTAGGCCAGGCTGGTCTCAAACGCACAGAGAATCCGCCTGCCTTTGCCTCCTGAGTGCTGGGATTAAAGGTGTGTGAGAATGGGTGTTTTTAAGCAGATGGGAGATTCCCAGCCTGGAGTGATGCTAGAAAACCAGCTATCAAAAACCACTGGGCTATAGGGTACCCCAGCATACACATGCACAAACTCCCAAATACAGCTTATCAGGCAGAACTCAGCCTCCTGAATGCTAAAGGCATACGCTACCAACAGTCCCGAAAAATTGGAAAACCCACAGTACTTCATGATCAGATTGACCAGGGGACTTAACTGTAAGCCAAAATAACTGAGAAATTACTAACGCCTGTGCATGTATGTGTGTGGTCTTCAATCCCACATTCAGATGGCAGAGGCAGGCAGATCTCAGAGCTCGAAACCAGCCTGGTCTACGCAGCCAATTCCAGGGTAGCCAGGACTACACAGACCCCGTTTCAAAGAAAGCAAGCCTCTGGGTGTGTTTGGGGGGGGGGGCATGATGGAGAAAAACGTCTAACGGTGTGGACTCCAGCTTGCCCACCCTTTGCCCTCCTCGTTAAACCTTTGCAGTCAGTGCCGCCTGCACCCCTTTAAGGACTCAAAGTTGTTCCGGGAGGGACTTCTCAAGTCCAGCGCTCTGCTGGAGGGGGACACACATACAGCGGCTGCTCAGTAATTAATTCGCTTGTGCGGACGATCCACAAAGTAATCAGAATATCTGCCCCACTCCCATGTGCTAGTCTCTGGTCGCTTCAGCTACGCCAGTGGGGGGATCTAGGACGGTCTCGTGGAAGTTAGCAAAGGATTTGCGGAGAAACGTCGCCAAACACAGACCCGCGCCTTGTGACACCGAGAGAGCCGCAGACAGGCAGGCCGGCCGCCGCGCTTCCGGGCCAGCCCCAGGCTCACCTCTTGCTGAGCGAGCAGCACCCTCCGCTCACGCTCCTTCTCCTCCTCCCGGGCCTGGGCCTCGTCGCGCCGCACGCGGGCGACATTGTCCTTGTTTCGGACGTGCCAGCTCTTCTTGGGCAAGATATTCATGGCTCCGTCGCTGACCTCCGATCAGCAGGCCGACTCTGCAACACTTCCGATTGGCGCCAGCATGCCCCGCCCCGTGGTCCCACCCTTGCCTGTGCATTGGTTCTGGGCCAGCTGCCACGCCCACTCATGACCTTGTTTGGAGGTGATTGGCTAAGGAGCTCTCCATTGCAGCCAATCGCAAAGGTTTACAACCTGACTTGCTCCACCCCGGACGCTGCTCTACGAGGCTGATGACGCGAGGCCCTTCTCCCAGACACAACCCAAGCAAGACGCGGGCCCGGCGGCTCCCTAAACCCTGTCCGCAGCTTCAGGACCGTTTTCAAAATGCATAACGACTCCGGCTGTTGTTTATTAATACGGTTCAACTGAGAATGTGGCACGTGGTGGTGGAGGGCGTAGCACTCGATCCTACAGACGAGAGGGTACCGTGTACTGAGGTGTGCAATGTGTCTGAGGGTCTGAAGGTGGGGCGGCATTTCCAACAAGGCGTCAGATAGCTCCATTCGCTGAGCTCAGAGCCACAGCTCGCTGGGCTAGAAAGACTTTATTCTTCACTTCCTGAGGGCAAAAAGGGGCGTAAGCGAGGCACTCCTCCTCTTCACCCATGCCCTTCCCATGTTCTCAGGGAGCGCTTGTCGGGAAGGAACCACCCTGGCTCACCGTCTCTATCTGGCGTTTGAGCTCAGAAATGAGGCGTCCGTAAGAGTTAGCCAGGGCTACTGAATACACCATCAGGATGCTAAGGGAGACAGGAATGAAAATCACTCCAGAAAAGACACACACACACACCTTCATCATATGGCTCCTTAGAAACCAGGATCACGACCCTCAAAACCCTCTTGAGACGCCAAGGGCCGGTCTTCCATTTTCTCTTGCCTCAGATCCAGGAGTCCACACCTCTGCCCTCCTCCCTCAGACTCAGGAGTCCGGACTCCAACCCAGATCTAGGTAGACCCCCTCCCCCGTTCTCCTCCATCCCACACAGGTAACCAAGCAGCAACCCTCCTCTCTAATACTCAGACGTCCAGCCCCGCCCCCCTTCAAACCCTAAACCACTTATCACATCCAAACTGACCACAAAATCTGGAACCACTCACCAAGAGAGGATCAGAAGGGGCACCGCAAAAGCCTGGGTCCCCAGGAAGTAGAGAAAGTTCTGGGCAGTCTGAGGGAGGCTTTCAATGGACTCAGGGATGTGGGCCCAAATGGACAACTTCCCTTGGAATGGGCCACACAGCTTAGAAGGTGGGATCCTGCAGGCAGAGACACACTGGGCTCAATGACGTAGGGCCCGGTGAGGAGCCCATGACCATGCAGCGGGAAACAGGCGGCTCTTGTACTCACAGGAAGATACTGTAAATCACAGGCACAGCAGAGATCGCCAGACCCAGAAGAAGCACCAGGGGGAAAAACAAATTCGCCGTGGAAGCCCGGAAGGTGCCGGAGGCCGGTGAGTAGATGGAGAAGAGTGTTATCTGACAGGGAGAGGTCGGGAAATGGAGATTTAAGACCCAAGACTCAATCCTTTCCTCTTTTCCCAGCTTCGAAGTTTCGGCTTCCTTTGAGGCAGGACCCAGATTATCTTATCTAAGCCACCTGTTGCTCAGCCCTAGGGGGAAGACTGTCTCCAATCCCTCCTTCTCTGGACCCGGGACTGACTTCCACCGCCCTCCCCCCCCCTGCTGGGTGTGGTCTTCAGTGGCCCTGGCATCATCCTTTCCCTAGCCCAGAAGTACAGTCCCCAAACCCGTCAGCTCAGACTCCAGGACCATCCTCAGCCTCACCTTCTTCAGACAGAAAAGTATCAGGAACTTGGCGGTGTTGATCAAAGGTAGTAAAGGGCAGAAAAAGCTTCCCACCCAGACCACCGTCTGAGCATAGATGAGCCCCAGCACCTCATCAGGAACCTGGAACTCCAGAGTTCCTGCCAGACGGCCCAGAGCCCCAGGACAGAGGCCACAGAATATCCTGGAGGGCAGGATGGGATGTCAGAGGCCTGCAGGTTTTTGGTCTTCCCAACCTTACCATCCGGCCCATTATTTTGTAAAGGATTGTGAGGAGCTGGACTTTTAAGATCTGCGATCTATGCTCCAGAACACGATTTCATAGTTGCATAGCCTAAAAGGCCAAGAGAATAGGAGTGAGGTCAGAGAGAAGTAATCAGAAAAGAAAGTGGGTGGCATGCTGGGTGTGGTGGCTTAGACGGGTAATCAGAGCCCCAGCGAGGCTGGGTCACCCCCAGTTCCAGGCCAGCCGAAGCTACAGTCAGACAGTATCTGAGAAAACAAAAAAAGGGGGCGAAAGAGAAGGCTCGGGATGGAATCGTGGAACCTGATGGCAACAGGTGGAACATCCTGAGTGAGGTAACCCAGTCACAAAAAGACAAACACGGTGTGTACTCACTCATGTATGGCTTTTAGACATAGAGCAAAGGGTTGATTACCTTCCTACAGTCCACACTGCCAGAAAAGCTAGGAAACACGGAGGACCCTCAGAGAGACATACAGGGTCCCCTGGAGAAGGGGAAAGGGACAAGATCTCCTGAGCAAATTGGGAGCACGGAGGGGGGGGGGTCAGGTGGGGGAGACAGAGTTAGGGAGAAGAGGAGGGCATGATGGAGCAGGAAGATTGAGTCAGGGAAAGAATAGAGGAGAACAAGAAGGAGATGGCATAAAGGAGGGAGCCACTATAGGTTGTAAGAGAAATCTGGCACTGGGAAATGTCCAGAGATCTAAGCAATAGTGGAGAGACTGCATTAAATGTCCTTCCCCAACAATGAGATTGATGACTACCTTATATGCCATCCTAGAGCCCTCATCCAGTAGCTGATGGACACAGAAACAGACACCCACAGCTAAACACTGAGCCAAACTCCCGGAATCCAGTTGCGGACAGGGAGGAGTGATGAGCAAAGGGGTCAAGACCCACATTAACTGCTGACCTGAACTCATGGGAGCTCATGATCCCCAGTCTGACAGCTGGGAAACCAGCATAGGACTGACCCAGATTTCCTGAATGTGGGTGTTAGTTAAGAGGACTGGGCAGTCTATGGGGCCTCTGGTAGTGGATCAGTATTTATCCCTAGTGTACAAATGGACTTTGGGAGCCCATTCCACATAGAGGGATACTCCCTCAGCCTTGATACATGGGGAGGGCCTGGGCCCTGCTCCAAATGATATGACAGACTTTGATGATCCCCCATGGAAGGCCTCACCCTCCCTGGGGAGCAGAAAGAGGATGGGATAGGGGTTGATAGGGGGAACAGGGGAGGATGGGAGAGTTCAGGAACTGGGGTTGATATGTAAATATATATATGAGAGAGAGAGAGAGAGAGAGAGAGAGAGAGAGAGAGAGAGAGAGAGAGAGAGAGAGAGAGAGAGAGAGAGAGAGAGAGAGAGAGAGAGAGAGTTCTGTGGTTAAGGACCCATACTGAGCCAGGCATGGTGGTGCACGCCTTTATTCTCAGCGTTTTCAAGGCAGAGGGAGGTGGCTCTCTGTGAGTTCAAGGCCAGCCTGGTATAGAGAATTCCAAGAGACTCTTCTTCCAGAGGACCAGAGTTCAATTCCTATCACCTGCATCAAGTGGCTCACAAACATTTGTAACTCCAGCTCCAGTGGATGGCACTCTTCTGGTTTCCACCAGCACCTATACTCAAATGCACAAACCCACACCCTACCCCACCACCCCACAAACATAACTAAAATAAATACAATCTTTAAAATAGACACACACAAGCTGGGCGGTGGTGGCACATGCCTTTAATCCCAGCACTCGGTTGGCAGAGACAGGCAGATCTTTGAGAGTTCGAGGCTAGCCTGGTCTATAGAATGAGTTCCAGAATAGGCTCCAAAGCTACAGAGAAACCCTGTCTCGGAGGCGGGGGGTGTTGGGGAGGTGGCGGGACACACACATACAAAGCATTTTCTGAACTATCATGAGAACCAGAGTTAAGACCCCAGAACTCACTTAACAAGCCAGGCATGGTGGTATGCCTGTAACCCCAGCACTGAGAGGGACAGAGACAGGAAAATTGCTGGGGCTTGCCGACTTCCTGCCTAGCTAAGAAAATGTGTGTCCCAGGTTCAAGGAGAGAGACCCTGCCTCAAAGAAATAGGCAGAGAGCGACAGAGGAAGAAGTGCAAGGCCCTCTTCTGACTATCCCCCACACAAACACACGTGCACATCAACAAATAAATAAGACAAATGAAATAATAAAAGAGGGCTAGAATGTCTGAGTCAGAGACAAACTGCCTGGTAAAGACCCCAGTCAAAATGAAAAGAAAATAGGTACAAGAGTTGACAGCTGTTCCATGGGAGTGAGGGCTGCCCCAGTAGGGCAGGGCTACAGGGGGGCGGGGGAGGTGGGGTGCGCACTTACTTCCTAGGAAACTGGACCAACAGTATGACCAACAGGCCCATCAGCAGATCAAAGATCACAAGTTTGTACATCTCCTGGCCCAGACGGGTCTCCCAGCACTGGAGAAGGAAGAAACTGGTAGACCAGACCCTCTGACGTGGAGGCTCAAGCATCCGAGGCCCCACAATGCCAGCAAGCATCGGAAAACAACACACTCTCGAAAGCGAACCCGCGGGTGGGGGCTTCAGTCTTATAAACGCTGTGCTGTGTTCACCTTCCTCCAGAGCCAAGCGAGGGCGCTCCCGGCTCCAAGGGTGTCTGTCCTACCTCTAAAGCCCAAGAACGCCACGCCTTCACCCACAGCGTGGCCATCTCACCGGAAGTTCTCTGTAGTTGTAGCCACAGGCCTTGCATCCTTCTGCCTCCATGTTCCCCCCGCACGTGATCTGGTTCCACAAAGACAACAGGAGGAGCACCAGGGAGGCCAGACGCAGAAACATCGTCCTGCAAGATGGAGGCGGAGGGGAGGACTCACACGGACGCGCCGCAGGCCATGCCATCCCCCCCTCCTGCGCACACGCTCACGATCTCCCCCATCCACCCTCCACCTCCCCACCCCCACTCCCCACCCCCCACTCCCCGCACAAAGGAAGGAACTGTGCTTCAGTGTCAGGATTTCAGTCCACAAACCCCTGGATCTCACATGATGCATGGGACTTCCGTGTCTCACACACACACACACACACACACACACGTTTAAATATGTACGTTCCTGTATGTTTGAGTGTGCACCACAGGCATGCTAGTGGACCAGAAGATGGATTCTGATCTCCCCCGACCTGGATATTCACACAGTTGTGAGCTCTCTGATGTGGGTGCTGGGAACCAACTCCCTGTCCTCACCAAGAGCAGTAAATGCTCTTAACCACTGAGCTGTGTCTCCAGCTCTTTTATCTTAAACACAAAATCAAACTCTGTGTGTGTGTGTGTCTGTGTGAGTGTCTGTGTCTGTGTGTGTGTGTCTGTGTGTGTCTGTGTGCCATTGTGCTTGTGTGGGATCAGGGGACAACTTTGTGCATTTGTCTCCTTCCTTCTGCCTTTACGACCACTTTGGGGATGAACTCGGGTCACCAGACGTGGACAGCAAGCCCCTTCATCCTCTGAGCCATCTCATCGGCCCACACTTCTCTGCCTTATTTGTAGACCCAGAGACCCTCTCTCTGCCTGTCCCTTTCTCCCTTCTCCCAGAGCTCCCAGCCCATCCCAGGAGTCCGGACCGAAGCAGGATCAAGACGATCTGGCGGCTGCGAGTGTAGCCCTCTAATGAGGCAATGAACTTGAACACGGGAGGCAGCACGAAGTTGAACACGGAGATGAAAATGGATGGAAGGTAATTCACTAGCAGCTTGAGTATGGGGCTTTGTTGGACAAAGGATGTCTCCTGAGAGGGGGTGTGGAATAAGGAAAGAAGCAAGCTGAAAGTCTGTCCGTCCTTAGCCTCTTTTTACCTTAAAGGACCCCAAAATCCCAGGTCCAACGCCTTCCCTTCCCCAAGCCTCCAAAGAGCCCGGGAGTTCTAGACCTCAGTTCTCTCCCACTGGGAATGTTGAGTTCTAGAACCCTAGGCCACTCCTCCTCCAAGACCCTTGGCACCTGCAGCGTCACGGTTAACCCTGTGGCCCAGAAGATGCCGTAGAAGGCCGCCCCCAGGAGCGCGAGGATCAGCAGGTTGAGCACGGCCCTCAGCGTCCACACCTTGGCTCGCTGGCCCAGGGTCTGCTCAGCAGCACGGCGCCTGACCATGGCTTCCTCCAGCTCCACCTGAGGCCAACAGGAATGCCTGCTGCTGGGGACCCATCTCTCCAGGCCTGGCTCTACTTCAGATGGGACCGATATAGCCCTCTCCTTTTTTTCATACCCTCCCGGGATGTCCAGGGGACTATCTAGTTCTTGCGCCACTGAGGATCCGCAGCCCGGTCCACCCTTCCTAAGTCTATCCCGGAACCCCAAACCTCATCCCTTTGAGTTTCCGTCTTCTGTCCAAGGCCCATCCTTCCCCTGTTGGACCAAGAATCGCAGGATCCACTCCTTTGAGACTCTGGCCACTGCACTTTTCTTTTCTTTTCTTTTTAAAGTCACGCTCCTATTTCGCTTTGGGCCAGTCTCTAGTCCCCTCCATGCCAGGCATTTCTAGTGTGGCTTACCCTTAGCTCTCTGTGTCTCTTAGCAATGCCCTGCCCCTCCTTATCTCAACCGAGTCTTGCCTGGTCCACAACTAGTTGTAGCCCCGCCTCCCCGAGCGCACCTGCAGATCATGCAAAATGACGCGCTGGCGCAGCCGCACGTGCGCTTTTCCGCAGAGCCCAAAATTCCAAGCTGAGAACACCCGGTGGCTGTAGCTGGTCAGAACCTCCGACTCGGCCAACAGCGTCTCCTTCAACCCGGACACCGAACTGAGAGAAGAGACCACGAGAATAGGAGTGTCGGTGCGGGCACCCTACGAACTCAAAGACCTGTGATCAGGTGCCATCTGCCGGCGTCAGAGAGAAACACAACGTCTTCGGAACCGAAGGCTGGCAGAGATCTGGGAAGCAGATATCCCTAAAGGACAGAAGAACCTAGGGGAGGCTGTTAGATCTCCAGAGGAAAGGCAAGCTAGCCAGGAGGTATGCGCTTCTAAAAGCTGAGTCAGGAGGATGTCTACAATCCTGGCTGCACGGTATGTTCAAGGGCCAGCCTGGCTGCGTAGTGAGTTCACCTGACCAGCCAAAGGGTATGCAGGGTAACAGCCTCAGCATGCCCGTTAAGACAAGTTTTTGGGGGAGGGGCAAAGACTAGAGAGACTGAGTAAAGAGAAAGGATGAGAACAGAAAGAAGAGAAAAATAGAAATGGCCAAGGAGACCATGTCTACCTTCACTAGCTCCTCCTCAGTCCCCTGAACAGCTAGGGAGTGTTCTGCATGATCTCTGCATCTGTAGAGACTCCATTCTCTCTATTTGAAAGGGGGGGGGAGGGAGGGGAGAGGGCGGGCATCCTTTTATGCAAATAAGAAGGAATCCCTATATTTAAAGAAAACGGTCACAGAGCTTCTCCCAGCTCCCAAGATTTGAGCATCTTCCCGGAAAAGCAGCTGGGAAGCTGTGTGTGTCTGTGTTGTACGTATGAGTGTTTAGGGGCATGTGGGAATCAGTGTGTGCATGCGGTGTATGCATGAGTATATGGGTGCACTAGGGAATATGTGTGTGCATGCGGTGTATGCATGAATATATGGGCGCACTTATACGTGTGTGTATGTTTGGAGGTGTGTGTGTGTGTGTGTGTGTGTGTGTGTGTGTGTGTGTGTGTTTGGAGGCCAGAAGTGTCTGTCGCTCTGCATTGTGTTTTTTTCAGGTGAACTCTTGCACTGACCCTGGAACTCACTGTTGAGGATAGACTGGCTGGCCAGTGAGTCCCTGGGATCCTCCTGTCTCTGCTGCCTCCCCGCCCCCAGTGCTGGGGGCTACAGACATGTGTTGCTGACACACTCAGCTCTTCTGTGGGTTTCGGGGGTCCAAATCTCCACCTTTGGACTTCTGCTGCAAACACTTTATCCATCAAACCATCTCCTCAGCCTCTGTATCTTGTTCTGTTTGTTTGTTTGTTTGTTTGTTTCAAAACGGGGTTTCTCTGTGTAGCCTTGGCCATCCAGGAACTTACTCTGTAGAACAGCCTGGCCTTGAACTCACAGAAATCATCTGCCTCTGCCTCCTGAGTGCCGGGATTAGAGGTGGGCGCCACCACCAGCCGGCCCATGGCTCTTTCTTGTAGTCTCCAGCACTTCTGGGCTCTAAATGTCCTGCCTCAGGGTAACACTAGATAAGCTGCTCTCTCCCTTCCTTCCTTCCTTCCTTCCTTCCTTCCTTCCTTCCTTCCTTCCTCCCTCCCTCCCTCCCTCCCTTCCTTCCTTCCTTCCTTCCTTCCTTCTTTCCGTCTGCCTGTCTCTTTCTTTTTTGGAGGCAGAATCCATGTAGCCCTGGCTGTCCTGGAACTCACGTCTGTGGACCACACTGGCCTCAGAGTTCCTGCCTGCCTCTGCCTCCCTAGGACTGGCATTAAAGGAGTGGGCCCACATACTTAGGCAGGCAGACAGGATCTTTCTGTGTTGCAGTCCAGGCTGACCTTGAACTCAAAATAAGTGTCCTGCCTCAGCCAGTGACGAGAGACTGCTAGCTTGAGCCCTCATACCCGGCTTTGCAGTAGATGTCAATGCTGAGGAAATGACCCCTGGGGGAGGAGGGGGCTTCTACACCGCCTCCAGTTTCTCCTTCCTGTCAGAGTCAGGATGTGGGTGTCACTAACCGGTGTAGGATGAACAGCAAGTAGATGAGGCCGATGACAAAGACGGAGCACAGGTAGGTGACGGCCAGGTTCGATCGGGGCGGGTAGAACCCATAGAACAGAGGGGACCATTCTAGGTAACCCTGGGGAGGGAGGGAGAGGCAGAGCAAGGGTCATTGTGGGGCCGGGTGGAGGCAGGGGCCAGGGAGCTGGGTGAGCCGGCCCCGCAGGCCATTGAGGAAACCCGGGACCTGGCACCTACCTCTCCTGAGAGCAAGTTGAAGAGCTGAGTGGGGAAGGTGACCAGGCCCTGGGTGTGAGGGGTATAGGAACCACAGGGTGAGGAGATGTTAGGGCTAGGGGGGCCTGGAGGAGGCCCGTCCAACCAGGCGGGGATCAGCTTCATGCAGACTTCAATCACAGAGGCCAGGAGGTTGAGAAAGAGCAGGAAGCGCAGCAGGGAGAAGTAGGACTCAGTGCCTGCTCCAAACTGGCCTGCGGGGGGCAGCATAGAGATCTCAGTACTCTCCAGACTGGGTCCAGGCCCCCAGCCCTCTTCCCTAAGGCCCATCCTCTGCTCCAGCCCGTCCTCTGCTCCTCAGTCTGGTCCATCAGACTCCAGCCTTCCTTCCTCAGACCCCAGAGGTCCAGGCCCCAGCCCTCGTCCTTTAAAGCGGACCACACCCCCGATCTTCTTCAGCGTCCATGCCCAGGGCTGTATAGTTTGAAAGCCTTCTTTCATTTTCCCCTTGGTCCTGGAAAGCCGCCGGGTCCACTGTGCAGCCTTGGATCCAGAGTCAGAGGCCACCTGCTCCCTAGCCTGGCTCTTCCTGGAAAGAAAGGAGAGTCAGGAAATGAAGGGCTTGGAAACCGCCCAGTGGGAACCACCCACCCACAGTCAGAGACAACTCGGCACAGTGAGGGTGGCGATTGTGCTGTACTGCATCCACGACGTGGAATGCTCTCTAGCGATTAAAACAAATCTACTCTGTGTGTAGGAAGCCGGGCACAAACCATGCACGTGCGTACGCTCGTAATCCCACCAGTAGTCAAGCTGAGGCGGGGGGGGGGGGGGGGGGACGGGACGGGGGGGGGGGGACGGGACGGACGACGGACACGGGACACCGGGGACAGGGACTGAGAGACCCAGGCAGGATGGGCTGGTCAGTGAGTGACATGCCTTTGAAAGAAAACGAAGGAGTCAGGTGTGGTGCACCATTCATGCTTGTAGCCCCCCGGAGAAGGACTACTGCAAATTCGGGATCAGCCTGGGATAACAGTGATTTCAGGCCGGCCTGGGTTACAGAGCGAGACCCTGTCTCAACACAACCAAGCAAAATGGCTGGTGCAACGGCTCAGCAACTAAGGGCAATTGTGACCAACTCAAAACTTGTGTCTGATCCCTGAGACCCACACCGTGGGGGGAAGAGCTGACTGCTGCCAGATGTCCTTTGAAGTCACAGACACATGCTATAAGGGGCCCACTCACCAAAATGTGAAAGTAAAAGAACAAGGCCTCCCTTTGAGGGAGGCAGAGGCAGGCGGATGTCTGTGAGTGGAAAGCCAGCCTGTCTACAAATCAAGTTCCAGGACAGCCAGGGCTACACAGAGAAACTGTGTCTTGAAAAAAATAAGCCAACCAACTTAACAAACAAACAAAAAATCCCAAAACAAAAACCTCCAGGAAGGAAAGAAAAAAGGTTGGGAGAAGGGGAAGGAACAAAATTCAGAAATGAAGCCGGGTGGTGGTGGCACACACCTTTAGTCCCAGCACTGGAGGCAGAAACAGGCGGATCTCTGTGAGTTTGAGGCCAGCCTGGTCTACAGAGTGAATTCCAGGGCAGGCTCCAAAGCTACAGAGAAACCCTGTTTTGTTTTGTTTTTTTGTTTTGTTTTGTTTTGTTTTTTTTGTTTTGTTTTTTGTTTTGCTTTTTAAAAAAAAAAAACAAAAAAAAACAAAACACAAAAGTTGTATAATGTAAAGCAGAGGAGCCAGCATTGGACCAAACCAAGCCCTCTAAATGTGGGTGCCAGTTAGGAGGCCTGGGCAGTCTATGGGACCTCTTACAGTGGAACCAGTACTTAATGGATTTTGGGAGCCCATTCCCTATGGAGGGACACTCTCTCAGCCTGGATACACAGGGAGGGCCTAGGTCCTGACCCAAATGATGTGACAGACTTTAATGATCTCCTATGGAAGGTCCCACCCTCCCTCCCTGGGGAGTGGATGGGGGGTGGGATGAGGGGAGTGGGAGGATGGGAGGGAGAGGGAACTGGGATTGATGTGTAAAATAAGATGGCTTCTAATTAATTTTAAAAAAGAAAGAAAGATGAATGATTACATCTTCCCGATTCTCAGCCTGCAGTGGTGGCACATGCCTTTAATCCCAGTACTCAGGAGGCAGAGGTAGGCTGATCTCTGTGAGGCCAGCCTGGGCTACAGAGCGAGTTCCAGGACAGTTCAAGGCAACACAGTCTTGGAAACCAACAACAAACTTCCTGATTCTCTAATAACACAAGGTTCAGAACAAGCCCAGGCAAACCTTACCCCCGCTAGTGGCAATGAAGAAAAGAAGCTGCTGAAACCAGGAAGAGATACTTGTTACAAGAGGTGTCAGAGAAGAGGGACTCACCTGTGTTCCCGCCTTGCCTGCATAGGCCAGGGAAGTTCCCGGGGAGGTTGGGATTCTGTTTGGGCAGTTTCTGCAAAGGCCGGGAGATTCCTTGCTCCATCCTCATCCTCATGTGTCCCCCAAGGGAGCACACCAGGGCCACGGTATCGAAGAGTGGCGGCGCTTGGGAGGTCATTCAGCACGGAGGCCAGCGATGGGCCTGGCCGAGAGAACAGAAGGATTGGGAGACAAGCAGAGTCTAAGCTACAATCCTTTCCCCTCAGACCCAGAAGCCAGGTCCCAGCCCTACTTCATACTGAGGAGTCCAGGCCCCAGCCTCCTCCCTTAGACTGAGGAGTCCAGACCCCAGCCTTCTCCCTCAGACTGAGGAGCCCAGACCCCAGCCTCCTCCCTTAGACTGAGGAGTCCAGACCCCAGCCTCCTCCCTCAGACTGAGGAGTCCAGACCCCAGCCTTCTCCCTCAGACTGAGGAGCCCAGACCCCAGCCCTACTTCATACTGAGGAGCCCAGGCCCCAGCCCTACTTCATACTGAGGAGTCCAGACCCCAGCCCTACTTCATACTGAGGAGTCCAGACCCCAGCCCTACTTCATACTGAGGAGTCCAGACCCCAGCCCTACTTCATACTGAGGAGTCCAGACCCCAGCCCTACTTCATACTGAGGAGTCCAGACCCCAGCCTTCTCCCTCAGACTGAGGAGTCCAGGCCCCTGCCCTCCTCCCTCAGACTGAGAGCCCAGGCCCCAGCCCTACTTCATACTGAGGAGACCAGGCCCCAGCCCTACTTCATACTGAGGAGACCAGGCCCCAGCCCTACTTCATACTGAGGAGACCAGGCCCCAGCCTCCTCCCTCAGACTGAGGAGCCCAGGCCCCAGCCTCCTCCCTCAGACTGAGGAGTCCAGACCCCAGCCTCCTCCCTCAGACTGAGGAGTCCAGGCCCCTGCCCTCCTCCCTCAGACTGAGGAGCCCAGACCCCAGCCTTACTTCATACTGAGAAGCCCAGACCCCAGCCTCCTCCCTCAGACCTAGGAGTCCAGACCCCAGCCTCCTCCCTCAGACCGAGGAGCCTAGACCCCAGCCTCCTCCCTCAGACCTAGGAGTCCAGACCCCAGCCTCCTCCCTCAGACTGAGGAGCCCAGGCCCCAGCCTCCTCCCTCAGACTGAGGAGTCCAGACCCCAGCCTCCTCTCTCAGCTACAGGAGTTCAAGGCCAGCCTCCTCCCTCAGACTGAGGCGAGCAATCCCCAGCCTCTTCCCTCAGACTGAGGAGCCCAGACCCCAGCCTCCTCCCTCAGACCCAGCAGTCCAGACCCCAGCCTCCTCCCTCAGACCTAGGAGCCCAGGCCTCAGTCCAGCTCCCTTGGACCCAGTAGTCTAGCTGTATTCAGGTTCTCTTCCCTCAGGGCTATAGATTCCCTCTTTCCTCCCTCAAACCAGGGACTCAAGGTCCTAGCTCTTCTCCCTCCCCCAGAGGTCCAGGCCCTGGCCCTCCTCATACTGTTTGAAAACCCCAGGCTCAGACATCCTCACCCCTAGTCTCTCCCGCTAAGGTTCCCAGGTGTGAACCCTCAGGTCTCTCCCACATGAAGCGTGAGCCCCAACTTCAACTTCCCGTTCCCTCACTGCGGAGCTTCGGCCCCTCCTGGCCCCAACCCCTGACTCTGTCCTCCAACACTGTAACTAGGTATCTGCGAGGCTCCTCCTCAGGATTTCTGAGTTTCTGTCTCAGGAAACCCAGGAAACGAAATCTCCTGCTCTCAGGTTCAGGGACCCAGCCCTTCTTCCTTGGTGGACGGACCTGACTGCCCAGGACTCATGCCTACCCGTCCTTGACTTGTGGGAGCTGACCCAGTCCCGGGACTGGCCCCAGGCTTCCCGGGGACGCTCTTCCATGTCTGTAGATGAACTTTTGCACCCGCTGTTTGCCGTTTCCGTCTCTAGCGGCCCCCAGGGCGGGGACTCCAGGTAAGGGAGGAGCCCGAGGCGGGAATGTACCTGGCCACCAGGTGGCCTGAGGTGACTATGGTGCACTTCCTACAAAGCCAGCCCTCTGCTTTGAAGGTGTCCTGGGAGTTGAAGTCCTCACTGCCTTTGAGGCTGCGGAATTTCACGGCAGCGGGGGACCTCGCTCGGTACGGCACACCGGTGGCCCGCAGATACACCCACAAACAGATGCTTGTGTAACACTTTATTGGGGAAGATTTACACATTTTGACCTGTCGCAGGCCAAGGATGACTCTGGGTGGCAGGTTGTGTGGAGGCCCAGAAACGGCTCGCACAGAGGCTACTGTAGGAGCATGTTCCCCTGGGGCTGCGTACTTACACTCGGATTTTCTCCTTCAGGGCGTGTAAGATCATGGTCTCTGAAATACTGATTTGATGGTAAAAGCCAAGAATAAAACAGGAAGGATGTTCCTCCCCTTTCCCAGAGCCTGGCCCTGAGGCTCCTACCCCGACGACACTGGGGACCCACTAGTACTTTGTCCAAGATGCCGCATGGCCACTGGCCCTTGCATTCTGAGAAGAGTGGCATTTGTGAGTACCCGAAGACTGCTGGAGGGACAGGGACAAGAGCGGGCAGTCATACCCTGACGTCAGCAGAGGGAGGTTTGGGAAAGGAAAAGTCAGAATGCGGTGAGCCCGTGGGAGAAGGGTACCTCTAGCTTTAAGTCAGAGGCACGGGGTTAGCTGGGAAGAAGGAATCCTCTCCAGGCTCCTAGCCAAACAAGGATTCTTGCTGGGTAAAGGAGAACATAGCCCGGTTCACGGAATTCCCAAGCAAAGCCCGAGGTGGCCGGCTGGGAGGCCGGCACGGCACCCTCACTCCTCCCGGAGCTTTTCCCTGGTTTGGCTGGCGGCGGCCTGGGGCGCTGTCTTCCTCTTGCTGGGGCTGCCCCCACCCAAAGCTAGCCCCAGCCCCAGGCAGGCCAGGGCTAGAACGTGGACCCAGTAGTAGATGGAGGCCCAGTACCGGAGTGTGTCAGCCATGGAAAGGAGGACAAAGCCCATGCACATGTAGTCGTAGGCACGCATCTTCAGGAACCAGTGCACCCAGTCCCAGGCTTGCTGGCCCCTGGCGCTCAGATGTCTCCTCAAGGCTGACTCCAAATAGCCCTCAGCGGCCAGGCACAGCGGGATGGTCATGAAGCTTAGGTAGTAGCCAGGATGGAGGCCATGCCAGTAGGCGCTCAACAACATGGTCCAGGCGCTCCTGGAGAAAGAGATCTGAGTCAGGACACAGAAGACCAGGCTTCACGTCTGCCCTGTCTCACGCCCTCCTCCCTCAGACTGTGGAGCTTAGGCCCACTCTTCCCTTCCGCGTCTTGAAAGCCAAGGGCGTGTTGAGGTTTTTATTTGTTCCCGGGGATGGGACCTCAGTGCCTTGCACATACCAGGCAATACTGATCTACTAAGCTGCATCACCAGCATCCTCAGAGAGCTCCCCCCCCCCAGGGTTTCTCTGTGCAGTCCTGGTTGCCCTGGAGCTTGCTCTTTAGACCAGGCTAGCCTTGAACGCAGAGATCCACCTGCCTCTGTCTCCTGAGACTGCTTCTTTAATCACTACATTTAAAAATATATGTGTGTACACCATGTGAGGAGGCCAGAAGGAGGCATCAGATCCCCTGCAACTGGAGTTATAGATGGTTGTGAGCTGCCATGTGGGTGCTGTGAACCAAACCCAGGTCCTTTGGAAGAGCAGCCAGTGCTCTTAACTGCTGAGCCATCTCACCAGCTCCAACATACTGAGACAACCTCGGGTTTTCTTTTTCTGTGATCAGCAAGCTCCTAGCCTCCTTGTAGATTCCACTGAGGCGACCCACCCCTGGCTCTTTCCTCCTATAAAGACTCAACGTCTTACACTGTAGGTTCCTCCTTCTTCAGAACCAAGAAATGCAATTCATGAGCTCAGTGGTTCTCATTATATGATTCTTGGTTAAGCACCTGCATCAGGAGGGGCTTGTTAGAAATATAAACTCTAGGTCAGGCAGTGGTGGCCTATGTCTTTAATCCCAGTGCTTGGGAGGCAGAGGCAGGCGGATCTCTGTGAGTTCAAGGCCAGCCTGGTCTACAGATTGAGTTCCAGGGCAGCCTCCAAAGCTACAGGGAAACCCCATGTCGGGAAACAAACAAATTATATACTCTAAACTACATCTGGTAGCACACGCCTTTAATCTTAGCACTTCGGATTGGGAGGCAGAGGCAGGCAGATCTCTTGAGTGTGAGGCCAATGCGATCTCATAGTGAGCTCCAGCCTAGCTGGAGTTTCTTAGTAAGGCCCTGTCTAAAAACGGGGTGGAGATAAGGCTCAACAGTAAAGAGTGTTTGCTGCGATTGCAAAGGACCTGAAGATCCACATGGTTGCTCAAAACCATGAGAAAATCCAGTACTAGGAGATCTGATGTCTCTTCCTGATCTCCATAGGCACTGCACACACGCAGTGCAGACACAAACGTGTAAGCAAAATATCTATACACATAAAATGAAAGCAAGTAAATCTGTTGGCCATGGTGGTACACAGCTTTAATTCCAGCATTTGGGAGGCAGAGACTAGCAGATCTATGTGGGTCTGACATCAGCCTGGTCTACAAATAGAATCCCAAGACAGAAAGGGACACAGAAAGAAACCCTGTATCCCCTGCTCTCCCCCCCCCCCCCGCCAAAATTGACTTTGAGACAGGGTTTCTCTGTGTAGCTCTGTCTGTCCTGGAACCCACTCTGTGGACGAGGCTGGCTTTGAACAGGGATCCACCTGCCTCTGCCTCCCGAGTGCCACCAACGCCTGGCTACAAAAAGTAAAATTTAAAAACAAAAGAGAAAACGAATCTCATCCATCAGAAGCTAAAACAGACAGGTTAGGTTAGTATTTGGATGGGAGAAATATAAATTGTAGGGTCCTCTCCTCTGCATTAGAAACCCTGTAGGTAAACCAGGCATGCTGGATACACCTGTGTAGGAGGAGCTGGAGAGTTGGCCTAGCTGTTGAGAACACTTCTTACTCATGCAAAACACTCAGGTTCGATTCCTGGCATCCGAATGGTGGCTCACAACAGTCTTTAATGCCAGTCTCAGGGGGCCCACTGCCCTCTTTCTCACCTTCCTAGGTACTAGGCAAGCGTGTGGAACACATACATACATACACTCATGAAAAACAGTCATAAAACATTAAAACAAATACATTTTTAAAAATAGTCAGGGATGGTCCACTTCTCCTTGGTGGACCCTAAGGTTTGATTCTCTCCCTCCTTTTTGTTTTTTGAGACAGGGTCTTACTATGCAGCCTTGAACTGGTAAGAGATCTGCTTGCCTCTGCCTTCCAAGTGCTGGGATTAAAGGTGTGTGACACCACCATGCCTGTCTGGTCCACTCTCTTACTAAGAGATTAAGTTCTCTAATTTTTTATTTTAAACGTGTGTGGGTGTTTTTGCCTGCGTGTATGTCTGTGTGCCTTGTGCACTCCTGATGCCCTGTGAATGCAGAAGAGGGCTGCCTGGAACTGAAGTTACAGACTGTTGTGAGCTGTCTGTCGTATGGGTGTTGGGAAACCAAATTCAGATCCTCTGCAGGAGCAAGTGCTCTTAACTACTCAGCCACCTCCCCACACCTTACTGTCCTAACTTTTCAGTCCACACATTCAGGCTCTGGCCCTCTCCCAAGGAGGGCACGGAGTCAAGCATCCTCTACTTCGTTTTCCAGCTGGCAGAAGCAGACACTCCTGGGTTCTTTTCCTGCTTGAGGACCTGTCTCTGACACACCAGCATAGTGCAGTGCAGAACAATGCTGATCACACTATGACAAGAGGCAAGGGTGAAACCAGAAACGAATCCTGCCGTGTCTCCGCCCAGAGATGCCAAGGGAATCTCTCAGCCACAGAAAAAAAAAAAAAAAAAAAAAAAAAGGAAAGGCTCCTGACATGGGGTACAGTTTAGTGGTTCTGTTAGAGTCGTCCGAGAAGAGGAAACCTCAATTGAGAAACTAACCCCATCAAATCAGCCTAGACACATCTGTGGAGCGTTTTCTTGATTGATTAATGATCGATGTGGGCAGGTGGTCCTGGGGTGGAGACCGAGCAAGCCATGGGGAGCGCTTCTCCATAGTTCCTGCTTCGCCTCCGCCTCCAGGCTCCTGCCTCGACTTCCCTCCATATCAGCAACTATAAGCTGAAGTAAAACCGTTTCTTCCCCCCAAGCTGGTCATGGTTTTACTGCAGCAATAGAAACCCTAACCAAGACAGTAGTGGAGCTCTTGCCAGGTATGCCTGGAGCTCTGGAAACTAGAAAAGTCTCCAGACACTGCCTTATGTCTCCTGAGGGCGCAGCAATTACCCCTAATTGAGAATAAGTGATCAAGATACTGAGGTGCACTGGGCTTTGACCTGACCCCGATCCCCAGGGTCTTAACAGTGTCATCTATAACTGCTAACACTCAAACGTCCTTTTTTAAAGGGCAAGGTTTCAGCTAGCCCAGGCTTACCTCAGACTCCTGACCCTCCTGCCTGCACTTTGCCAGTGCTGTTACTACACATGCACAGCAAGCACCGCCCGCACACACTACCAGTGAACTACACCCCCAGCCTATGCCCCTGCAACATTTATGCGCGTGTGCGCGTGCGTGTGTGCATGCATGTACTCTTGTGTATCATGAAGCATGTGCAGCGTTGAGAGGGAAAACGTGCTGTAGTCAGCGAAGGGGGATATTTCTCTTATTGGTTGATGAATAAGACACTGCTTGGCTGGCAGAGGCAGGAAGATAGGCGGGGCTAGGAGACAAGGAGGATGCTGGGAAGAGAGGCGTCTGGAGGAGGCAGCATGTAGACACCCGTAAGAAAGGACACTCCAGGTGTTCTCTGGTAAGATAAGGTCATGTAGAAATACATAGATTAGTAGTTAGGGGTTAATAATTAAGACAGAGCTAGCCAGTAAGAAGCCCTAGCTAGCTATTGCCCAACAGTTTTATAACTAATATAGGCGTCCGTGTGTTTATTTGGGGCTGAAGGGCGGCGGGACCTGGCAGCAAAGTCGGCTGCCTCCCTCCTCCTACCACGTGTGTCTTGGAGATGAAGCGCAGGCCGCCAGGCTTGGCAGCAAGCACTGTCTCCAGTTAAGCCACTCACTGGCCCCTCTTTCATTGATGTTGTTTTGAGGTAGTGTCCCACTTTGTTATCTAGGGTGACTTGGAACTCGCAACCCTCCTGCCCCGCCCCAGTGCAAAGAGTGCTACCTCAGTTGGCTTCGGTGTCCACTTCTAACACCGCATCACATTACCATCTGCCTGTCCAGTGGCATCCGATAGTCTTCAAGCTAATGAGATGAAACTCAAGTCTTCCTCCTCACCCATGTCCCAACAGCTTCCCATGCCAGGCGTCCCCTTCTCTGCAAAGGCTTTTCTGAGCTGTGGGGTACTGACAACCCATTTTTGTTCATTTCTGCTCTGCTCCTGCTCGGCTCTCTAAGCCCCAGCTCTTCCTCCCAAAGCCAGTATCATGCCTGTTGAGGGCTCCTCTCCGTGTGTGTGTGTGTGTGTGTGTGTGTGTGTGTGTGTGTGTGTGTGTGAGAGAGAGAGAGATGCTGAAGATGGAATCCAGGGCCTTGCACGTCAGACACAGAGTACATCTTTGTTTCTTTAAGATGTGATTTCACTAAGTTGCCCAGGATGTCAAACTTCCTGCCTCAGCCTCCAGAGTGCTAGCATTACAGGCGTGTGCTATAATGCCTGATTCAGAGTGAATCCTTTTTTTTTTTTTTTTTTTTTTTGAGATAGGGTTTCTCTGTGTGGCCTTGACTGTCCTGGAACTCACTCTGTAGACCAGGCTGGTCTCGAACTAATAGAGATCTACCTGCCTCTGTCTCCCAAGTGCTGGGACTAAAGGCATGTGCCACCACTGTCTGGCTTAAAATTTTCTTAAGTGTGTGTGTGTGTGTGTGTGGTGGGGTTATGCATGTGAGGGCAGTGAGTGCCTATGGAGACTAACACAGAGCGTTGGAAACCCAGGAGCTGGAGTTACTGGTGGCTGTAAACTGGATGTGGGTGCTGGGAACTGAACTAGGGCCCTCTCCAACAGCAACAAACAATCTTAACCACTGGAGTTACCTTTCCAGCCCCTCAGGCTGGATCTTTAAACCATAGTACCCATGATGCCCAGAGAAATCTGCCATCATTAACTATTTTTCAGGAGATGCTGACTCTGTGTCCACTGATCACATCTGGCAGTGTGGAAAATGCTGAGCGTTTGCGGTGCCAACAAACAAACAAAAAACAGGAAGAATGAAAACAATTTAAAAGCTAGACCGAGGACTGGTCTGCAGCTCCCACTGCCTAGGCCACTGAAGGGGTTGAAGCCACCACCGAATGGCCAAGAGCTATTCTGCAGACACGAGAGCAACAACGGAAAAAGGTGGGCGGAAAAGAAACAGTTTAAAAAAAAAAAAAAAAGTTGGCCAGGTAAGGTGGTACAAACCTGTAATCCCAAAACTGAGGGAGCTGAAGTTTGAGACCAGTCTGGTTTATATGATAAGTCCAGAACAGCCAGGGCTACAGAGTGAGACCTTATCTCAAGAGCAAAACAAAACAGTCCAAGCAACAAGCCAGGCATGGCAGTGCATACCTACGCCTGGAAGACAGAGCCAGGAAGATCAGAATTCTAGGTCATGGTTGGGTACCAATTCAGATTAAGGTCAGTCTGGCCTACATGTGACTTTGCTTAAGAACCAACTACTGTCAAAACAGCCCAGTGGGTAAAAAGCCCTGTAGCCTGATGGCCAGAGTTAAATCTCTGGGACCCAGAATGACTACATTGTTGAATGATGCTGACCTTAGGCCCAGAGGATTTAACCACAGCAGGCTCAAGAACTACAAGTCCCATGAGCCTCTTGGCTAGGGGCTCAGCTGGAGAAGCCCCTGACTAGCACAGGACCTCCTGGGAGATGAAGTTCTGCACTGTCTCTGATACTCAGTGGCGGTCCCTCACCTCAGAACGTAGGAGCGGACAGGTGCGCTCTTGTAGATGTACTGTGCCAGCCACCACTGCACCGTCATGTTCCAGTACCGCATGCCATCCCGCACCCGCACGCAGAAGTCTGTGCCGTAGCAGTCGATGTTACGGATGGTCTCATAGTCATACTCCAGGGAAGCTGCATTCTCCGGACTGGGGGAGGTGGAGGATGAGGATGGGGACAGACATGCAGCTCAGCCAGGCCCCTCCTGACACCTGCTTCTGTCCCAGCCCGATGCTAAAGAAATGGTTCTGGACAGGAGTCGGCTCCCTCTCTCTCTCTCTCCCTCTCTTTCTCTGGCTGTGACTTTCAAGGGTAACGGGGGAGGGGATTAGGATAGGCCAGAGGGGGTCAGGTAGGTAGGGCACAGATCACTAATTGTGGGGTGCTCTTGGTAACTAATAGGGCCTGATACAGCCACAAAAAGCCTTGGAAGGCTATGGTTGCTAAGCTATCAAGGCCACTTGGCAACCAAGCTCAGTACGTTGGGAATAGTTTCCAAGCGTGGTCCCTCCTGAACTGTGGGGGCCGGGCAGCTGCCAGGGAAGCATCCACTCTAAAAAGGTGGTTCGTGGTTGCTAGGGAGATAGTCTAGGCCTTGTGACTCTCAATGATCTCCGTTGCTAGGGAAGAGGCATTCCTTAGCAACAAGGCCCAGGCTGTTCAGAAAGATCTTTCAGAACAGGCCTATTGCCTGGTCCTTGAGATTGTTCGAGAAGTGCCACCTCCAGAAATATCAGAGGTTTCCAGGCTCCCGACACCACTGATATCAGCTACAGAGAAAGGTGCTGGGCCTAGGTGAACCTGCAGTGGCTCGTGGACTTGGGAGGAAAGGCATCCTTTACCAGTGGGACTTGCAGACTTAAAACCGCATTGCATCTGCGCCCGACTTCTCTGCAGAACGCCCACGCTCTAGCGGTGGTAGGTCACCCACAGTCACTAGGGCAGTGGTGGTAAATCACATCCTGGAGGTGTCCCTACCCACAACAGGATGGCAGTTAGAAAGCTGACAGTGGATTCTAGAGACCGGGATTTGGTTCATTACTGGTTGCCAGGGATGCCATTTCCCTAGTAAAGGGTTCAGCCTCAGCAATGGGGAGAAGATGACCCGTGTTTGCAGAGAGTGGTGCTCTCCTCAGCTGGAGGAGAGCGGCCAGGGATGCTGCGGCTTCCTTAGAAATAGGGCAAGTGGGAAGGTGCTCTGTGGGGGCATCCCATGATGGGCTACTGGCTCTCAGCAAGACAGGCAGCTCCAGGGGCAGAATCCACAGCCACACACGGCAAGGCTATCAGCAAGAGGGAAGGAGCTACGGTTGCTGGGGACACAGCTTCCTCAGCAGAGGGGGTAGTTCGGTTGCTAAGGAACCGTTTCCCTAGCAACAGAGGGTAGACCCACTGCTACCAAATGATAGTATCTCCAGCAACCAGGATGACTTGGTTTTTTTTTGGGGGGGGTGGTGACACTTCCATGGCAACACAGGGTAGGCATGTGGTTGCTATGATACCGTTTCCCTTTCCCTAGCAATAGAGGGCGATTAGCCATACTGAGGGGTCACAAGTGCTAGCAACAAGGGGCAATCTGTAGGTACCAGGGACACACGGTTTCCCTAGTGGCCAGGGAAGGCAGATGATAGTCACCAGGGGGGCAACAGGCTGTCAACCACAGCTGGTAGCCCTACTCCCTGCTCCCTGGTCTCCTCCCTACTAGGGGCAGAGCCAACCCTTGGTGGTGGGGCCTGCTGGGTCTTGGGAAGCCTCCCTCCCGCCGCCTGACCTGCTGGGGGTTGGGCATTGGAGGGTGGGGCCACCCCCGGCCCGGGCTTTGGCAGCCACGGGGTAGGCCCCGAAGCCCGCGGCAATGCAACCGCACTCGGCCGCAATCCAGGCCACGTAGAAGCGCATGCGAAAGGCGAAGAAGACCGGGATCATGTAGAAGAGGCGGGTGGGCAGCGGGCGGGCGTAGAAGGCGTCCTCACGCACGGCTTCCAGTGGGAAGAGATGGGAGGACAGCAGGAAGAGCAGGCCAAAGAGCGGGGCCGGCCAGGCACGGCGCAGCAGGGGCCTCAGGCTGGGCACGGCTCCCGGGAAGGGCTGCTCCAGCCAATCCAGGTAGGTGCGGTAGCGGAAGAATGGGCCTGTGGAGGGTGGCAAGGATCAGGTGGTTGGAGACTGTGTATAATCTGTGCCTACTGGGGAAATGGACAGCAGGTCTGTGAGCAGGGAGAGAGAGGCTCAAAACTACAGAGAAAGGGTCTAGAGAACCGAGGGCCAAGGGCTAGGGAGAGGAGAAAGTACTGTCAAGGGGAGGAGGAGACAGAAACCCAGGCCAGGAAACCACTGTAGATTTCCCTGACGGGGGAGAGCTGGTTCCCGACCACTTTTCATCAGCTCCTCTGGATGCTGAGCGGGCTTGGGTGGCAGAGGGGAGAAAAGCTGGGACAGGATAGTTGAGGTTCCTGAGGTACAATGGGGTTTGGCCCAGAGCACCAGTGGAGACCGAAAGGATGGGTGCTGAAGCCCTTGTGTGTCCACTGCAAACCGTGAGTACGGGACTCCGTTTATATGAAACGCCTTCATAGGAAAGAGTCAATGGTGTCAGGGATGGAGGAGGTTTGGTGTTGGTGACTAAAGATTGGGTGGCTCTTTTCAGAAACGAGGCTGTCCGAAAGCCAGGGTCGGTGGTAGAACAATCAGCTAGCTCTGGGTTCAATCCCCAGAATTGCATACAACAACAGAAACAAACAAGGAATCTGGCAACCATGCCTGTAATCCCAGACCCTGAGAGGCTGAGCCAGATCCCGTGTTCAATTAAGACCAGCCTGGACTACACAGCAATACCCTGTTTCAAACAAGAGCTCAGTAGAGTGCTTACTGCTTTTCCAGAAGCCCCAAGTTTGGTTCCCAGCCCATATGTTAGATGGATTATAAGTGTAACTCCAGTTCCAGGAGAATGTAACTCCCTCTCCTGGCCTCCACACACAGAGACAAACAAAGCAAGATGGCTTACTGGGTAAAGGCATACACACAGAAGTGGTCATGTGAGTTCTATCCCTCACCTTACAAGATGGCAGGGAGAGAACCAGCTTCAAGGCATTGTCTTTCCACCGCCACACGCACATCAAGGCATATGTACACAAGTGCACAAGTATGCATACGTATACACACACACACACACACACACACACACACACACACACACAAACACACACTACACACTTAAAAAAAATTAAAAAATCAGCCATTTGGTGGTGCAGGCCTTTAATCCTAGCACTTGGCGGGCAGAGGCAGGCTGATCTCTACGAGTTCAAGGCCAGGCTGGTCTACAAAATGAGTTCCAGGACAGCTAGGGCTGTTACACAGAGAAAACTTTGCCGCAAAAACAAACAAACAGACAAACAAACAAACAGCCCCCCCCCCCAAACAAAAAAATTAAAAAACAAAGGAAAACCTATGAGGTAGGTCTGGAGATGTAGCTCAGCTGGTCAGAACTTGCTTAGCATGCACAAGGCCCCGGGTTCCGTCCCTAGCACCAAATAAACCCATCACGATGACATTCTGATTCAGGTCAGGTGGTACACACCTGCCATGTCACCTACCCAGGAAGATGAGATAGGGCAATCAAAGGTTCCAGGCCTGCCTAGGAAACATACAGAGCCCTTACCTCAAGACAGAATTTAACTCGGGAGGCAGAGGCACACAGATCTCTGTGAGTTGGAGGCGACCCTGCTACACAGAGTTTTAGAATAGCCTGGGCTACACAGTGAATCCTCCTCTATGGTAAAACCAAAAGGCTGGGGATGGAACTCCACACTCGAGCATTTGCCTGGCATGTACAAGGTCCCAGGTTCAATGTTTAATACTGTGGCCCCAATCCTCTGCCTAACCCCCAACCAAGAAAAAAAGTAGATATATTTTCTGACACGGAGAGATCCTGAGCTGCAAATATTTGTCCCCTGGATGAGAGACACTGATGGGGGAATGTCCTTCGGGGGAATGTCCTTCTGTATCTATGTTTCTCTTACTGGTTGATGAATAAAACGCTGGCCAATAGAGGAAGGAAGATAGGCGGGGCTAGGAGACAAGGAGAATTCTGGGAGAGGAGGCAGAGAAAAGCTGCCAGAGGGATGTCATGTAGGGACCAGGAGGCTAGGATGTGCCAGGCGTTCTCTGGTAAGATAAGGCCATGTAGAAATACATAGATTAGTAGTTATGGGCTAATAATTCAGACAGAGCTAGCCAATAAGAAGCCCTAGCCATCGACCAACAGTTTTATAATTAATACAGTGTCCCTGAGTTTATTTGGGGCTAAACAGTGGCAGAACCTGGCAGGACAAGAAACCTTCCTGCTACAAGAAACCCCTGGCTTACATAGGCCTATCTCCTTTAGCTCCCCCATCGGTCCCCGAATAGATGAAGACGAAGCAATCCTCCAGGGTTGGTTCCCACAGAAGACAGATATACTCAGGACAGGACAGCAGCTGGCAGAGGACAGGTAGTCTGGGACAGAGCAGGGGACATAAATAGGGACAGAACTCAGGTGGAGCGAGGCAGGTGACCCAGCAGTGCTGGGCGGGCCACTTACCTGTCATGATTCCTACATAGCAGTAGCTATAGCTAAGTGTCTCTATCAAAGAGGGGACTTCGGGCAGGAGGCCCACGGTAGGCTCCTTGCTGAAGCCGGAGGCTATTTCTTTTCTCTGAGCCACATGCAGGTCCTGGACTTCACTGGCCAGACTCACCAGCTGTGTGGGAAGAGAGAGGTAGGCACACGATCAGTGCCCCCAGGCCACCTTCACAGCCATTTCACTTCAGCCTAAAGCTAGGGATGGATGGTATACATATGCAGAGTGTTGGAAGGAACCTCTAATTGGTGGCCACCCCCAGGGCTCAGAACTAGAGGCTCTGACAGCGTGCTAGCCAAGTGCTCTAACACGGAGCCACATCTCAAGTCCCTCTCCCCACTTTAAATCTTGAAACAAGGTCATGATAAGCTGTTTAGGCTGGCCTTGAACTTGTGACCCTTCACACTTGCCTCCTGGAGAGAGCTGAGACAATATACCTGCATCACTAGGCCAAGCTTGTTCCCCTCTTATTATTTACTTATATTTTATGTGCATTGCTCTTTTTGCCATGGGTGTCGAGTCCCCAGGCACTGGAGTCCACACAGTTGTGAGCTGTCAATGTGGGTGCTAGGAAATGAACCCGGGTCCTCTGGAAGAGTTGTCAGTGATCTTAACCGCTGAGCCCATTCTCTCCATCCCCAAGCTTGTTCCTTTCTGACTCCACTGGGTAGGGGTTGGGAATGAAGATGTCCCAACGGCCTTTCTAGATACACTCTACCTATTTTAGCCATAGACAAAACAATGAAAAAAGTCAAACTTCTCAAACTATCCTCAAAGCAACGTGTCCCAAGGTGACACTAAATCACCTGCCTACAGCTCACAGTGTATTAAGCCACTTTCATAGTCATCTAGACAGACAGGGTCTTACATAATCCAGACTATTCTCAAACTCTCTATGTAGCTAAGGATGAGCCTGAACGCCTCCTCCTTCTGCCTTCACCTGAGTACTGGGATTACAGGTGTGCACCAACACACTAGCTTTTTTGTCTTTAAAATATATTTTTATTTCTGTGCCTCTGTGTGTATGGCCTGTGTGTACAGAGGCCAGAAGAGGCCAGAAGAGGCCAGAAGAGGGCATCCTAGAGCTGGTGCTACTGCTGCTTGCCAGCCACTCAGTCTAGGTGCCTGGGTCTGAGCTCAGGTCCTCTGCAACAGCAGCACTCTCTACCATGGAGCCCTCTTTCCAGCCTGTCTGTTTTTCTTTTTGAGGGGAGGGGTGTTTTAATTTTTGGAGACAGGTTATCTCTAAATAGCCCTGGCTGTTCTGGAATTCTCTATGTACGCCAGCTGGCCTCAACTCGGAGATCTGCCTCCCTGGGATTAAAGGCATGTGCCACCATGCTCAGCTTGGGTTTTTTTTTTTTTTTTGTCTTGTTTCGTTTTTAAATGCTAGGATTATGTCCATGAACCTCCACACTTGACTTTGATAAAAGGGTCCTATCTCCTCTCATTCCATTCTACATATTATCGAAGAGGCAAATTTGTTGTATCCCGTCTCCTGGCCAACAAACCAAAATGATGTAAACAAAATGAGAAACTTTCTTCCTGAGGGGATCTCAGTCTCATTTAGGAGTTCCATATTCATCACAGCCAACAGAGCCCTTTGAGGCCTGGCTTCTGCTGCCCATGCAAGTGCATGATATTCAGAAAGCGAACACGGCACCCACCACATTCCCATCTACCAGGTTGACACACACCCCGAAAGGCTCTTCTTCCAACCCACTGCTGAGTTTGCCGTAAGAACAAAGAACTCTGGAGAAAACAGTTCACAGCCTGGCAGGACTGTCCGGGCCCAGAACACAGCAAGAGCCCACCACTATTGTGGTCTGGGATGGGAATTGAGGACCAGTCTCTCTTTGTCCTCTTCCTAGGTGATTAAGAGTCAGACTTGCCAGATGGTGGTGGCACACATCTTTAATCCCAGCACTTGGGGGGAGGAGTTGAGGTTCTACATATCCAGGACAGCCAGGACTACACAGAGGAACCCTGTCTCAAAAGACCAAGGTGGGGAAAAAAGTGTTCAAAGTCATCTTTTCTCTGAGGCCAACATAGGGTACCACAAGAGACTCCTTAAGGACAAAACAACAAATGTCCCTGCTATGCCCTTGGGCCAGATACCTTTTCTCCACAGGGCTATTTCCTCCTCGGAGGATGGTTAGCTACAGACTCAAGACAAGCATGCTGGCAAAGCATGCTGGGCAGGCATATTCCAGGTGTGCCAAGTGGCTTGTGACACAGCACCTGGGATATCTCCTTACCCTGGAACGAGTGGAAAGGTTAAGACCTTCTACAGAGTATGTGAGAGGTGAGCTCTGTCCCCAGGGACTCTCAGGACAGGAAGAGGGAGTACTGTTTCCCAAGTCTCACCTTCAGTGTCAACAGCAGCTGGACAGCATTGGTGAAGGGTGTGGGAGTGGGCAGGCCCAGCAGGCTCAGGGCTCGGAAGAAGAGGAGATAGGAGAAGGTCCATGCAAGAGCCAGGGAGTGACAGGAGCTAGGACAGAGGTGGCAAGTTATGGTGCTGGGTACGGGGACCTGAGCCCCCACTTCCTTCTCCTAAGCGAGAGTTTATGCCCAACCCCACCCCTGATTCAGACAGAAGAGATGAGAGAGGACAGGTGGGTGGCAGCAGGCAGCGACAGAAGAGGCACAGCCAGAGAGAAGGAAAGAATGAGGGGAATTATGACAGAAGCTTTTTGGTGAAGAAGGATACCTAAGCCCTCTCTCTGCAAGATCCAGAGCTCAAGGCGATGGGGTTTAGGGATGACTGGCATGTGGATATACTGAGGACTGGGGTGAATATGCAGAGACAAGAAGGTACAGAACAAGGTAGGGCAGGAAGAAAAAATGGCCAAGGCACAGAGGAGGCAGCGGGAAAGGCTGAAGGAGAGGAAATGGAAGACCCGAAGAGGAAACAGGTTGCTGTGTCCCCTGCATCCTCTTTTCTTCAGTTCTCACCAGGGCTGGGCCTGAATGAGGGCCCAGGTTCCCAAGATGGTAATCAGAGAATGCAAAGTGTGGGGGCCACAGGTGAATAGGGTGAGCCCCAGGCCCACAGCTGCTGCCCCCCATCTCTTCAGCCCAGGTCCTGAAAGGAAAAGGTAAAGTATAAACGTAGGACCTTCGCCATCACCTCCCTCACCCTAATTTTCCACTGGGCATGGAACCTGACTCACCAGCTTTCTTAAAGAGGAAGCCGATGGGGATGGAGATAAGGAGGACCATTAGATATGTCCATTCTTCGGGTGTCATGGTCTGGGGGAGGAAGGGCTCACAGTGAGAACTAGTATCCCCGTCCCTTCCTCTTTTGAGGATAACAGAATCCCCTACTTTTTAAGAATCCAGGCCTCCAGCTCGCTCCTCCTTCCAGGACCCAGGAGTCAAGTTCCCCCCCCCCCCCACAACCCTCTGCCAATGTACAAATCAAAAGTACTTCTACCCCTCATTTAAGACACAGACACCTAGACACCTTCCGGTCCGGAAAACAATCCTTGGCAGGACCCTTCTTCTCTTATAGCACAGGAACCCATCTCACCCCCACCCTCCTCTGAGTGCACAGGAACCCTTCAGAATCCTATCTTGATCCCCAGGCTCCCCTACGTCTCACGGAACCCAAGAACCCGAGACTCCCGCCCCCATGCAGCCCGGAGGAATCCAGCATTTAGCACCCACATGTCTTCAGAGAGCTCTGGCCTCCTCTCCAACCCAGACCCCGGAGAGAAGGCAATGACCGGGTCTGAGCTGCAGCCTCCCTCCGTAGCCCGGCCCCGCGCA
The DNA here is from genome assembly GCA_030556225.1 of Cricetiscus sungorus. Lineage (NCBI taxonomy): Eukaryota > Metazoa > Chordata > Mammalia > Rodentia > Cricetidae > Cricetiscus > Cricetiscus sungorus. The sequence goes on from JANBXA010000736.1 coordinate 2,999,384, forward strand.
GCCCAGCGTGGATCCGATCCCGCCCCCAGCAGATCCACAGGCGGTTACGCCACCCAGCCGGGCCACGCTCCGGTCGCCGATCCCGCACCCCGCCGCCCTGCGATCTTCAGCGAAGCCTCCGTACAACCCCACCCCGGGCTCACCTGAACCGTCCGCGGGGCCGGGAGGCTGCGGAGAAGCCCTCTGCGGCCACCGCCTCTGCTCGGGCCACGCCTCCCCGGCTCAGCACGCCCCCGCACTGCTTGATCCCGCAAGGGCTGCGCGATCCCGGGCCAGAGATCGGCTGCAGGACGGGGCAGGGTACGGCCCCGTAGGAAGAGAACCCAGTCCACACCAGGGCGCCGCAGGAGGGAGCCGGCCGCGTTCTTTCTGGGAGGGCCCGGGGCAAAGAGCTGCCAGTACGTGAGAAGGGGCGGGGTTTCGAGTCAGAGAGGCGGGGCCAAGGCTCCGAGTCCGGAGGAAACGGGTTGAGACTTGAAAAGGGGGCGGGACCTAGCGCGGCGTTCGGAAAGAGGCGAGCCCTCAGCCTCGGGTTCCTTCGGGCGCCCTCGGTCGTTCGAGCGGACCGCGCGGAGGTCCGGGCCACCAAGCTTCCTTCGGCTGGCTTCGGAGACAGTCGGGTTCTGAAGTCGGGGGGTTCGGAATTAGATCAGTGCACGAACTCGGCCGGATGTAGGCGGGGCCGCACGCTTCGGCGTGGTTCGGAGATAATCGGTGCCCGCACGGTGTGGGCGGGGCCACGCCTTCGGCTCCCTTCGGAGACGGTCGGAGTCAGGCGGGGTGGGGGAGTGTGAGGGGGGGGGATGAGCAGGGCGTGGGCGGGGCCGGCTGCCTGTGATTATTTCGGGGAGCTGGGCATGTTTTAGGCCAGCGAGGTCAGAAGCTTTGCTTTAACTTTGGAAATAACCGGGTGTAAGGGGGCCCTGGTTTAGTAACAGGCGCTCGGAGCCAACAGCTTCTCGAAACATCGAGACTTGTTTTTTTATTTTTATTTTATTTTTTTAGGGAGTGGGGGCGGAGCCGGAGAAGACCGGAAGAGGCGACAAGGCGTGATCATCTGTGATGGGGCGGGGCCTACGGGGCTCCTGGGCGTGGGCGGGGCCAAGGCGATGGCCCGCCCCGCCCCGCCCCGCCCCCTCCGCCGCCCCGCCCCGCGGCCCCCGCTTTGCAGACCGAGCGGCGGGCGGCGGGGCGAGCTCGCCTGCAGCTTTTCCGCTCGGCCGGCCGACGTGACGGGGTGACGGAGGACGCGCTGCGCTGCGTAGAGCCGGCCCCGCCTCCCCGGAGAGTGTTGGCGGCGGAGGAGTTGGCTCGCTGGCTCGTCTGACGGAGGGCAGTGCGACGGGCTGAAGGGAAGGGAAGGAAGGGAAGGGAGGGAAGGGAGGGAAGGGGAGCGGAGCCAGGACGAGCGCGGGGCGCCCGGAGTGCGGCTGAGCGGTCGTTCCAGCGCGAACGGGCGAGCGCCCCCGAAACTGGGTAGGGAGGGAGTGGGCGGGGCCGCGGCTGCAGGATGCCCGGGGCTGCCCGGGGCTCGAATGCCGCCCCGAACCCTTGCCTTGCGAGTCTCGGAACGGGGCGGCTGGTTGGACGGAGCCGAGGCCGCCGGGCAAGGCTGACACACACGCTCGGGTCTTCTGGGGGGTGGGGTGGGGTGGGGGGAGCGGGGCTCGCTCTCCCTGCAGCGGGCCGAGCCGACCGAGGATGCAGGGACGTCGAACCTCTTGCGCAGAGAAAAGACAGGACCGGTTTTCTTTAAAGTCCGGCTTAGGCGAACGGGCGGGAAAGGCGAGCCTCGGAAATTCGAAATGGGAGGGGCCAGGTCCCGGGTTCCTAGGGGAGGGTGTGGGGGGCGGGCGGCCCCTCCACGTTCCGAGGGGCCTGACGGACACGCCGGCAGGGGGGGAGACACCCACTCTGCGCAAAGGGCGGCGCGCCGCGCTGCTGCGGCGGAGGTCTCTGGAGGAGAGGAGACGTGACGCGGGGGCACGCGCTTGCGGGGATGATTGGTGGTCGCCGGGATCTGAGCGGGAGCACGGCGGAGGGACCTGGGCGAGGGGCGTGGTCTCCAGCAGTGCTTCCGGGTGGGGCTCGGCCTGGGGCGCAGGTGGCGTTGCCTCCCTCCCTCTCTCCCGCCCCCTTGGGTTCAGGGGCGGGGCCTTGCTTGCGCTGGGGTCGCGGAAGGCTTCGGTCGGGTCCGTGGGGCTTTCTCGGTGACGGACCCCACCCCACCCACACTTTGCAGGAGGATGCTGGTGGTGGAGGTTGCTAATGGCCGCTCGCTGGTGTGGGGAGCTGAGGCGGTGCAGGCGCTGCGGGAGCGCCTGGGAGTCGGGGGCCGCACGGTGGGCGCCCTGCCCCGCGGGCCCCGCCAGAACTCGCGCCTGGGCCTCCCGCTTCTGCTGTTACCCGAGGAAGCACGGCTCCTGGCCGAGATAGGCGCCGTGACGCTGGTCAGCGCCCCGCGCCCGGATCCCCGCAACCATGGCTTGGTAAGAAGCGAAAAGGCCCTTGTGCTGGGAGGGCCTGGGAGGGCCTGTTCTGGAAGGCTGTAGACAGGGTCGGAATTCCTGTTTTCCTGGGGGATCGCAGGCTGTGTCTGGCTTGGGGTTCCAGCTGAGTGTACTTCTCAGGCCTTAGCGTCGTTCAAACGCCAGCAAGAGCAGAGTTTCCAGGAGCAGAGCACTTTGGCAGCCGAGGCCCGGGAGACCCGGCGTCAGGAGCACCTAGAGAAGATCGTAGAGGGCCAGGCTGCCAAGAAGCAGAAGCTGGAACAGGATTCAGGGGCAGATGAAGGCCAAGAAGCCGGTGGAAGCGCAGCTGCCCAAGGGAGTGAGACCGGTGATGATGGCCAGGCTAATGCGGAGCAGGAGGGAGCAGGTGAAGGTAGGGTTTGGAGTTCAGATTTGGACCAGGAGGGATGGAAGCTTTTGGGGAGTTTTTTTAGTTGGGTCTTTCTGGGGACAAGGAGTCCTTGCCTGGTGGAGTCAGTAAATCCTTCTTTGCACCTTCTCCAGACTCTTCATCTGCCCCAGACTCTTCATCTGCCCCAGATTCTTCATCTGCCCAACCAGGGCCTTCAAACGGGGTGACCCCCTTGCCCAGGTCAGCTCTGCTCATCCAGCTGGCCACTGCCAGGCCTCGGCCTGTAAAGGCTAAGCCTTTGGATTGGCGTGTGCAGTCCAAAGACTGGCCTCATGCTGGCCGTCCTGCCCACGAGCTGCGCTACAGCATCTACCGAGACCTGTGGGAGAGAGGCTTCTTCCTCAGCGCAGCTGGGAAGTTTGGTGGTGACTTCCTGGTCTATCCTGGTGAGTTCAGGTTGGGGCTCTAGTGGCTGTACCTTTCTTTCCTGGTGGTCTCTTTTCGTTCTGCATTTTCTCTTTGGTCTCACCTCTGTGCCCTGGGGACCCAGAGAAGGACAGCAAATACTGAGGGCATTCTCACTTGTTTTGAGACAGCAGGGTCTCATCACGTCGCCAAGACTAGCTTGGAATTTGCTGGGTTGCACAAGCTAGCCTTGGAATGCAAAGTCTTCCCTTCTCTACTTTCCCAGGTGCTGGGAGTAAAGGCTTGTGTCAACAGCTGCCTAGGTTTAGCAGTTTTTCATAAATACTGTTTGGATCTGCAAGATTGAGTTAGAAATCCTTACCAATGTGCACAAACATGAGCACATGCACTGCAGGTTTCTTTATAAAACTGAAAGATTAAAAGCAACAAAGTCCCTGGTAAGTTAGAAACAAAACAGCAATTACGACCCAGAAAGGTGGCCCCTTGTTTTAATCATAGCACTGGGGAGGCAGAGGCAAGTGCATCTCTGAGTTCCAGGCCAGCCAGGAGACAGTTGAAAAACAGCACCAACAAAACAAAACAAAACAAAAAACAAAAACCAGTCATCTGTGAAACATAGTATTAACGATCAAAGAGTTAATGTGTAGGATTATAGTTGGGTATGGTGGTATATGTCTTTAATGATAAATGTAGTCACAGCCAGTTTGAGACTAGCTTTGGCTCTATGACACCCCATCTCAACAAAGGAAAAAAAAATGAGGTGTGATAGCCATACCTGTAATCTTAGCACTTGACAGTGTGAGTCAGGAAGATTGCCTCAAGTTTGAGACCTTGTATACGCTGCATAGTGACTTCAGGCCAGTCACTATGCAGGACTGGGTATCAAGACCCTGTCAGGAAAAAAAAAAAAGGTAGGGTCATGTATGTGAAAGATACAATATGTGGTAGATTATGTGTTGATATGGATATGCAGATGCATGCATACCATTTAAGTAGCCCTGACCATCGAAGTTCTAACTAGGTCTGAGTACGGTGTGACATGTGCCTGCATCCCTGGCTGCTCGGGAATGTGCAGAATTTCTTGGACCTGGGATTTAAACATAGTGAGACTCCTGTTCCTAGACAAAACTAGTGCAGCTTAAAATAACTAGTTTAAAGCAGTTAATTACCTAATCCTATACCTTACTTGTTTATTTTTGAGGTAGGAGCTTTGTGTATAGCTCTGGCTGGCCCAAAACTGGCTGTGTAGACCAGAGTAAAAATAGAGCCTGCCTCCCAAGTGCTCAGATTAAAGGCTTGTATCACAGTGCCCTGCATTTTCACAATTTTTAAAGATAAGGTCTACTATGTAACCCTGGGTAGCCTAAGATCTCAGATTCAGAGAGATTTGCCTGTCTGTCTCCAGCGTGCTGTCAAAGGCATCTGCTACCCTACCAGGACTCTGTGTGTGTGTGTGTGTGTGTGTGTGTGTGTGTGTGTGTGTGTGTGTGTGTGTGTGCGCGCGCGTGGCATCATGTAGTTGCTGGGAATTGAACTCGGGACCTCTGGAAGTGGTCTTAACCTCTAAGCCTTTTCTCCAGCCCTTGACTCTTTTTTTTAATGCAAAGTCTCACTATTGAGTCCCAACCTGGTGTCCAGTTTACCACATGACACAGTTGGAAGCAATCTTCTTGCCTCGACCTCCTAAGAGGCCGATTGACAAATGTGTGCCACCACATCCAGCTCTTAATTCTACACATTGAATTAAATCATAAGCTAAACTTTTTGTTCTTTTCCTGCCTCTCTTCTTTCCTGGCTGGCCTCAAACATGAGAGTGGTGGGTTGATTAAAATGCATGAGCATTCAGGCCTGGCACTGACCAGTTAGTTGTGCTGTGTCAATATTTCTAAAACACCTAGTACCATCCTCATCTCCTGTGAAATTGTGTCCAGGCCTCAATCACTGTAATGATTCTAAGTTTATTTTTAAATTTTGCCTGAGGCTCAAAGTTGCTAAGCCTCCAGGAAAACAGTTACAGGATTAGTTTCTCAAGCATTTTGATGTGCTCTTCTCAGCTGGCTGCAGCCTTTTAACAACCAGAGGCTGTCGCTTCTGGAGAAGCTCTTGCCAGGAGCCCAGCTGCCAGGCAGGGGCATAGCAACAATCTCCTAGAATGCCACACGATCTCATGCTTTAGATTCTCACCCCCACCTCCACCCATAACTTTTTATTTATTTGCGTTAGTATGTGTGCATGTGTGTGGCTGCACAGGGAGACTGGAAGATGGCATTGGGTTCTCCTGGGGCTGGAGTTACATGCCGCGGTGAGTTCAGTGCGAATGCTAGGAACTGAGCTGGGTCCTCTGGAAGAGTAGGAGGCATGGAGGCGTCCTTAGGCACTCTGGGGCTCTCCATCTTCAATTTCCCTTGCCTGTGATTCACCCTCTGGTACAGTTGTCTTCAGATTCCACCTATTCCAGGGACAGACTGTCAGCTGTTCAGTAACTAAAGCCATCACAGGGCCTGTGCTTATGTAACACGTGGCTCCTGTGCTACCCTGGCAGAGCTGAGTATTTGCAACAAGGCCCCCAACACTAACCATGTTTACCAACTGGTTCCTCTGTGTGTGTGTGTGTGTGTGTGTGTGTGTGTGTGTGTGCGCGCGCAGCTAGGGGTCTACTGACAGTTCACTTGTATGTATGTATTTTATTTTTCCTAGACAGGGTTTTACTGTGTACCCTTGGCAGTCCTGGAACTCGCTCTGTAGACCAGGTCGGCCTGGAACTCAAAGAGATCCACCAGCCTCTGCCTCTTGAGTGCTGGGATTAGTATGGGACTTTTAATTTTTGTTCTATCCTGGTATACAATCTTTTCCTCTTTAGCATACTAAAGTCTCAGATGGGTTCTGTTTTTGTTTTATAGCTGCGGTGCTAGGGATCCATAAGTGGTCTATTAATGAGCTTGTGGCTTATCTTTTAATCCTGGCTTTCTTACTGCATGGTAAAATGTCTGTATGGTGCCCATGTTGTCCTTGAAGTCCTAAGCCTCCTAAGTGCTTGAGGTTTCAAGCTTGTCTTACTGTATCTTTTAATCATGGTAGTTGTGTATTGTTTAGTCTTATAGATGTACCTTGTACCACAGAGGTAATTATTGTTTTGCTTTCTCTCTCCCTCTCTCTTTTTATTTAATTTTATTGTATGTACATTGATATGAAGGTATCAGGCCCCCTGAAACTGGACTTACAGACACTTGTGGGATGCCATGTGGGTGCTGGGAATTGAACCCAGGTCCTCTGGAAGAGCAGCCACTGCTCTTAACCACTGAGCTATGTCTCCAGACCCCCATTCTGTGCTTTCTATTCTGTTTCTGGCAGTCGTGAAGCCATTTGGGGCCATCATAACCAACCTAGACCACATGAAACCGCTGTCTCAAACAAACAAACAAACCAAAAAAAAAAAAAAAAAAAATGGAGAAAGTGGGTAGATAAAAAGAGAAAATCTGGGGCTGGAGAGATGGTTCAGAGGTTAAGAGCACTGGCTGTTCTTCCAGAGATCCTGAGTTCAATTCCCAGCAATCACATGGTGGCTCACAACCATCTGTAATGACATCTGGTGCCCTCTTCTGGCGTGCAGACATACATGAGGCAGAATGTTGTGTTCATAATAAATAAATGAATCTTTAAAAAAAGTGAGAGAGGCGATCCTTCAGAGTAGAGTAGCTGTATCAGGTGTAGTGATTCATATCACCTTTTATTTCCAGCACTCAGGAAACAGAGGCAGGCACATTTCTGTTGGTTTGAGGCTGCCTTGGTCTATATAGTGAGTCCCAGAACAGCCAGAGCTATATGTATGGAGAGAGACCTCGTGTCAAAAAAAGTAGAGTAGCTGGGTACAAGGGTATGGGTTTCAAAATATTCAGTGTGTGCTGAAATGTCTGTTTAACTCCTAATCCCAGCTACTCGGAAAGCTAAGACAGGAAGATGAGAATGCCAAGGTTAGGGTGAGTGTGGACCATAGGGCAAGTTCAAGACTAGCACGTGCAGTGTAAACCCTGTCTCCAAAAGTACAAAGAGGGAGCTAGAGAGATACCTCAAAGGTGTTGTAGAGGACACAAGCACTCACGTACTGACTCACAACTACTTATAACCCCAGTCTGTGGGACCTAATGCCCTCTTCTGGCCTATGCACACACCAGGCAAGGCACACATGGCACACATATATGCATGCGAGCAAGCAAGCAAGTGAGCACACACTCATACACTTCAAATAAATAGATAAAAGAAAGCGGTAGAGTACTAGCCTAACCTACACAAGGCCCTGGCTTCCACACCTAGCACTGCAAAGGAACGAAAGGTGCAGTAAGCAGAAGGATCAAATGTCAGTCAGTGCCCCAGCCCCTGCAGGGCTGGGAACTTTATATCTGTGTTTCCCACAGGTGACCCTCTGCGTTTCCATGCTCACTACATTGCTCAGTGCTGGGCTGCTGAAGACCCCATCCCTCTTCAGGACCTCGTCTCTGCCGGCCGCCTGGGAACCAGTGTCAGAAAGACCCTGCTTCTCTGCTCCCCTCAGCCTGATGGGAAGGTGGTCTACACCTCCCTACAGTGGGCCAGCCTGCAGTGAGCTGCAGGCCGAGGGGGGTGTGGCTGTGGGCTGTAAGAACCTTCCTGGATGGTCACCCCAGCTTGTCTACATGAAGGCTTGTGTTCTCCCACCCTGCCTGATTCCAGAGTTTTGAACACTACATCCTTTTTAGTATTTTTGTTTTCCTGTTTGAAGGCTGTTTTCCTGTGTTGTTTTGTATTTCTGTTTCCAAACTGTGAGCTTGTTCAGAGTTGAGACTGCTCTTATTGTATTTTGGCTTTTCTGTTTCCTACATGGCAGTTCTCAATAAGTTTGTTCAATAAATGTATTTTGAGTCCTGACAACAACCTTTGAAATGTGGAGCTTTTATTCCTATAATCAGATGAGAAAAGGGAAGAGGAAATGGTTTGCCCAGGGTCAGAAAACTAGTAACTACCAGGCCTGGGGCTTTATACTTGGTCTTTCTGATTCAGGAGTCTGCCTCTTTGCATCCCACTAAGTTGTGCTTTTTACATTTTTTTTATATGCTTGTTTATTGTATGTATACACATACACACACACACACACACACACACACACACACACACACACACACACACACGGGCGCGAATGTGCCATGGGACATATGCGGAGGTCAGAAGACAATGTAAGAGTGCCTGCCTGCCTGTTCTTGCCCTTTGGTGGTGGTACACGTCTTTAACCCCAGCACTTGGGAGGCAGAAGCAGGTGGATCTATGTGAATTTGAGGCCAGCTTGGTACAAAGTGAGTTCCAGGACAGCCAGAGCTGTTAAACAGAGAAAAACCCTATTTCGAAAAAAGTGCTTGTTCTTTTTATCATGTGGGTGTCAGGGTTAACATTCCTGTCATCAAGTACCTTTAACTCCTGAACCATCTCACTGGTTCCCTTGAGACTTCTATAGACTACTTCATATGCATATAAAGGTTATAACTGAAAATTTTCATGAGCTGGTTGTGATGGTGTGTACCATTCCAGTAAGATCTGCTGAGGAGGCAAAGGCGGAAGGATCATGAGTTTGAGGCTATAGAGGTGGCTCAGTAGTTGAGCTTCTCCAAAGAACTTAAGTTAACTTCCCAACAGCCACATAGGACAGATCACAAGTGCCTGTAACTCCATCTTCAGAGAGTTTGGTACCCTATTCTGTCCTCCACAGGCAACTGCACTCAGGTGCATATATCCACACATACATACACATAATTAAAAACAAAGCTGGGTGTGTGGTATGTACCTTTAATTCCAGTGCTCAGGTGGGAGAGGCAGGAGGATCTTTTGAGTTCAAGACTAGCCTGGTCTACATAGCAAGTTCCAGGCCAGTGAGGTCTGTCTCACATAAATACGGGTTGGAGAGATGGTTTATAGTACTAGGTGTTCTTGGGTTTGGTTCACAGTGTACATAGGACTCACAACCATCTCTAAGTCCAGGTTCTGGCCATTCAACCTCTTCTGGCCTTTGAAGGTGCTAGGTGCACGAATGGGATGTGCCTATATGCAGGCAAACCACCTGTGCACATTAAGTCATTTTTAAAAGTTAAAAATTGGGACTGGAAAGATGACTCAGCCTTTAAGAGCCCTAGCTGCTCTTCCAGAGGACCCAAATTCAATTCCCAGCACCCACATGGCAGGTCACAACTGTCTGTAACTCTGGTTCCAAGGGATTTGACATCATCGCACAGACATACAGACAAAATGCCAATGCATGTAAATTTTAGAAATAAAAATCAAGTATTTGACACAAAGTAAACTAGTCTGTCTTCCTGTCCCTACCTGTCCTGTCCCCTCCCCTCACTCTGTCCTCCCAGACTAAATGCACAAGATCCTTGCCTTCTGAGCATATAAATGTAAATTCCTACCGGTCAAACTGGTTAAAATACAAGGAAAGAATACCTGATCTAGGCCTGTCCTCTGAGCTACTTAGGGACAGAGGCAGGAACATCATACCTATGAGGTCTTGAGGCCGGCCTGTCTACAAAGTTTCAGGCCTGTTTCCCCTCAAAAATAAGTAAAGCCGAGTGTGGTGGTGCATGCCTTTAATTCCAGTGCTTGGAAAGCAGATGGAGGTGCATCTCTGAGTTCCAGGCCTGGCTGATCTATCTACATTGCCAGGTCCAGAACAGCAAGGACTAAGTAGAAAGAACGGTCTTGGCAAGGTGGGGAGTAGGGGGCCCTCACCCAAACGACAAAGGAACTATCTGCAAGAAAAATGGGCTGTAATGCCAGCACTTGGGAAGTATATGCAGGAGGATCAGGAATTCATGGTCATATGATGGGAAAGTCTCCCAAAAGCAATCAATACAACAGGAGACGCTTACAGGCCAAGGTGATGGGGGCATTTTCTTACTCTTTCCAGATTTGCTCTAGGTTTGTGTCAAGCTGACAAAAAACCGAACAGGCGCAGGATACATATTTCAATATTATAAGCCCAGCACGGAGGTCTAAAGTGCTAGCTAGTAGCATTTGTAAAGCCAAGACAGAAGACAGTGGTGGGTCTGCCCTGGATTTCCCGTAAGCTTTCCTCAAGGGTCTGTGTTAAAGCAAGCAAGCAAAAAAAAAAAAATGGCAACTGCAGTTACTCAGTGTCTCTGCCCTAGCAGCGGCGGCCTGCGTTAGCTAATCCTTGGCTTTAAACCAGGATGTCTCAGCCCTCGGGCCGCCTAAGCACCCGCATGGGCAAGTCCGCCCAGCGCGGCGCCGCTCTGGCCCACCGTCTCCTCTCTATCGCTCTCCCGCTTCTGATTGGCGGCGCCGCGAGCCGTGCGCGGTGACGTCACGGCCAGGCGACGCTGCTATAAAAGCCGGCCGCGGCGGACGCGCCTCTCTCTGTCTCTGTGCCCGGCGTTGGGTTGAGTCGGTAGGTTCTCTGCGCCGCCGGTGCGTTCCGCCTGGCTTTGGCGGGTCGGCTAGCGGCGTGAGCTTTAGCGAAGCCATGCACGCGCGGGAGGGAAGTGGTTGGACGCCGTTTATTACAGCACCGTGGCGGCGCGGCCTCAGCCAGCCCCGAGTTTCGTAAGGCGGCTCTCGCGAGAGCCGAGCTCGTGCCGGGCCGCGCGGTGCGAGTGCTAGGCGGGCTCCCGCCGCGCATGCGCCGCGCGCGCCACGGCGATTTTCTTTCCAAAGAAAGGGGGAAGGAAAAAACAAAAAAGACAAACCACCACCCGACCCTTTTTGCGCAGGCGCGGCGGGCCCTGAGACGCCAGCATGCCGGTCGCCAGGAGCTGGGTTTGTCGCAAAACCTATGTGACCCCACGGAGGCCCTTCGAGAAGTCGCGTCTCGATCAGGAGCTGAAGCTGATCGGTGAGTGGCCTGGGTGGGGTTGGGGGGCTGGGGTGGTCGGGGGTGAGCTCGGGAGCCGTGGTGGGGTCGCTCTCCCACGCACGTGCTCGCCTCGCCCTGGGCGCCGTCGCCGCCGGGGCTTGTGTCCTGAAGTCGCCTTCCCGCCCCGCCCCACCCATGTGCAGGGGAATACGGGCTCCGGAACAAACGTGAGGTGTGGAGGGTCAAATTTACCCTCGCCAAGATCCGCAAGGCCGCCCGCGAGCTGCTGACGCTGGACGAGAAGGACCCGCGCCGTCTCTTTGAAGGTGTGTGTGTGTGTGTCTGTCTGTCTGGGGTTGCAGACTTTATTCTTTATTAGGCCACGTGCGTTGCAACCGTCCTGGGAGATGAGAGGCTGGGGGGGGGGAGGGAGAGGGGCAGTCGTTGAAGTAGATTGACCTCCGGCTCAAGTAAGTAAGTGTGTGCGTGTGCTGGGTTTGCAGCGGGTGTCAGCCTGCTCAGGGCGATTTTCAGAAACAGATGGACACTCCGGAGTTGGCGACGGGAGGATGGGAGCTGCGGGCATATGAGAGTGGACTTGGGTTTCCTTGAGCAGAAGTGAAAATTGTCAAGGCAACCTCCCAGGGATCACTCTTCTGGTGAAATCGTCTGGCTAGGTTCAGGGAGGAAAAGGCCTGGAGTTTTGGGAGTCAGCACTACCGCGACTCAGATGTAGACTTTCCCATGTGGTAGTCACTGCCAAGAAAGGTCGCTTGTCTCTTGGTTGCCGTTCAGATTAAAAACTGAGACGCTTTAATGCCGGTTTGTGCCACAAGGAGTCTATTCGAGGTCTTAGCCTGTCAGCTTTGGTCAAATGGAGGCCAAAGGACAGTTTAATGGTGGGATGTGTCCTTTCTGTCTTGTTTCTGTTTTCATACTGAATTTTTTTTATGTTTAGGTTGTTTAACAGTAGTAGTATTTCCTTACAGTAATAGTTTAATGATACTTTCCATTTGGGTATGTTTGTGCATTTGTGTCTGATTAGTATTTATAGAACATTAGGATGCTGGAATAAAATAGTTGGTGCATGTTTTACTTTGGTTTGATTCTTTATGCTTAGGGTTCCTTACGGAGTGACTGGGGCCCTCACAGATTAGCTTTCTGGGAGAATAGATGTGGATTTTTGTAGATGTTGGCTTGGTGCTGTGTAGTCCAGATTAACTACCTTTTTGATCTCTGCTTGCCGTAGTTTCCCCAAATACTGTGATTCTTGTGAAAGCAGCCTGTTATCTTAACTTGAAAGTAGAAGTTGTCATCGTATCGAGTAAAGTTGAATGAAAAGTTGTAAACTAGTGGTTTAATACCTGTTGTTGAAAGGGTGATCCAGTGGCCATGTTAGTGTCAAAACCAGGAGCTCTTAGAAGAAAGGAAGGCACGTCGCCGAAGTTTTCCCTGCACTTGCTAACGTGGGTGGAAGGAAGCTGCCTATAACCTGCCTTATTGGAGCTCTGATGTCAGGCCCAATTAGGGTTATACTCTTCCCATCCCCAGGCAATGCTCTCCTGAGGCGCCTTGTTCGCATTGGGGTGCTGGATGAGGGCAAGATGAAGCTGGATTACATCCTGGGCCTGAAGATTGAGGATTTCCTGGAGAGGCGGCTGCAGACCCAGGTCTTTAAGCTGGGCCTGGCTAAATCTATCCATCATGCCCGTGTGCTCATCCGCCAGCGTCACATCAGGTAAGCTATACCCCGGCCTGTGAGCCTTTCTTTCCCTGCCTGCACTGTTGGTTTCCTTTGCTAAGTTGCCGCCTCCCTATCTCCTGTGTAGCCTTCGGAGCTGACAAATCTGAGCTTACCCCGAGGGTTCAGAGAGTGAAAGCTTATGGGGGAATTGGGAACAGCCTTATCTCCCCATAGCCCAGCGCAAGCGTCACTGCGGCTCAAGCCGTACACCTTGCGAAGTTCTCTGCCAGGCATGCAAGCAGCTGGACAGGTAATAGCTCTTGGTGCCTCCTTGGAGGGAGAGGATTGAGTTGATGTTATTGGGGTGGTATAAACCCTGTTAGCTATTTTGCCAGATGATAATCTGAAGTGACTGGTGCAAAGACTAGCTGGAGTAAGTGATTCTTGTGAGCGCTGCACAGGGTATAGGCTCAGATTCTCCTCAGCAGCTTCTTTGAACAGAGATTTACTCTTGTCTGAAGTGGTTTGAAGCTCAGTACTTAATGATGAGGCATTTGTGTGGGTTCGTGGTTCCAAGGCTACCCGGAAGACAGCTGGGTCTGTGGTCAGGAGTGTCCGTCAGCCCATGGACCAACCTTAGCGCTTTAACCTGCTATTCCTGCCCGTTCAGGGTCCGCAAGCAGGTGGTGAACATCCCATCCTTCATTGTCCGCCTGGATTCCCAGAAGCACATTGACTTCTCCCTCCGTTCTCCTTACGGTGGTGGACGCCCAGGCCGAGTGAAGAGGAAGAATGCCAAGAAGGGGCAGGGTGGTGCTGGAGCTGGTGATGATGAGGAAGAGGATTAAGTTAATGCCTCCCTGGACTGGAGTTGCCTAGGTTTCCAGTTGACTAATAAAATAGAATTGACACTTGGTTTGTCGGCGTTCTTCTCTGCTTTGAGCAGGCTGTAGTGGGAGACAGCTACTGCACAACTTGAGAAGCCCAGGAGAGAGGAGCTTGATGGACCACGTGCTTTGTGTTAGCAGCACTTGGTGTAAGTGGTTTCTCAAGATGTGGTTTTGGTAAGCAGGAAATTAGCTAGTGAGTCCTTTGTCCAGAGCTGCTTAAGAAATTTTCAGCTGAGGTTTTTTTACTCATGGTCAGGAGAGAGGGCTGGCTTCCTCTTTCTGTTTTGTCCTTTTGGGAAGCTTGAGTCAGATAGGAGGATGTGAAAAATTGAAAATTGAAAAGCAACTGTCAAGGATAGCTGCTTTGCCACTGTGTTTTCGGCCCTTGACCTGAGCATCAGTTAAAAGTGGCCAGCTTCAGTACAAGACTTTACAGCCTGCCTAGAGTCTGAAGGCAATACAAGTGGCAGCACCTTCACTATCCTGAAGCTCTGTAGATGCTTGAGTAGGTTGCCTAGGAGCTTCTCATTAAGTGGCTTCTAGCCAGATGAGCTGAGAGTCAGTGGCCAGTCTTAGATTCTGGATTGTGCTGAGGGCGTGGGCCTTCAGGGTAGCTAGCTGATCAGAGCATATTGCTGCTGAATAGATAACAGCTAGTGGCCTTGAAATACAGTAATGTAGGGTAGGGGTGAGTTTGAGGGCTTGGGGTTTTTCTGTAGGAGATTGGTCTTAGGTTTACTTTTCTCTACTTTAGTCCTGTAGTGGGATATCTGCCAAGGAACAATTTATATATAATGCCCATGACAGAGAAACTGGTGGAAAAGTTTGTAGTATTAGGAAGACACCATGGCTAGAAAGTACGGTGCTTTGAACAGAAACCAGACTCCAGGTGCCCCTCATACCCCCCCCCCCACACGTTACCTTACAGTGCTGGGGTACTTGGGAGCTGCCATGGTGTAGGAGCCCATTGTCAAGGGGTTGGTTCCACACAAAGGTTAGTGAGAGGGAGAAAACCAAAAGGTGCTGTTGAGCCATCTGAGTAACTGGTCACCAGAAGGACCTGGCACAAAGGTTCCCCAGCATACATCTGCAGACCAGAAAGCACCCAGACATAATCAAGAACAATCAGTATGAGACTCTTCCCAGCCAGAAACCACATCTGTCCACTGTCCATTCTCCCATTGCTTCTCGAGAATGGGTGGCAGTGGGATAGGCATGAGCAGTGGTAGGAGCCAGGACTTGTGTGGGTGGTTCTCAACAGGTTCTTGTCCTTGGGTCTGGTCTCAGTAGCTGTAATAGGAATCTGGAATTAAGACTCAATAAACCTAACCATGGAGGTTGAAGACCTACAGTAAATGTTAAATTAAAGGAATATTCAAAGTTAAACATGACTTGGTATGCAAAAACTGCAAGCATGTGAACCTGTTCCCTAGCACCCATTAAAAAAAAAAAAAACGGAGGTCAGAGGAGAACATGTTCAAAGTGTTTTGTGTGAAGTTCTCAAAAATGGCAGTACTGGAATGGTAGAGACAAGGAGATCCAAATTCGTGGGTTCAGTGAGAAATCTTGGATCTCTGCCCGTTCCCTCCAGAAAGAACCATTGGTAAAGTTATCCAGCGCTGACCTGACTCCACATGTTTAAACATGCACACATAACCCACATGTACACCACATGAAATTTGAGCCAACAGAAGATGGGTTTTCTCTGTTCATGTGTCAGCAGTGTGAAAATGCTATATGAACCAGAACGATGTAGCAGCTCAGGAAAGTCCCTATGAAAGCTCCAGTGATATTTTTGACAGAACTAGAAAATCCTAAACTGGATATGGATGGTGATGGATATTTCTTATCCCAACATTCTGAAGGTCAATGACTTTGAGGACAATGTGGCATATGAAATTCCAGGTCCATTCTGAAGGCCAATGACTGAGGACAGTGTGGCATATGAAATTCCAGGTCAGTCAGAACTATACAATGAGGCTAAAGACACAAATAGAGCCATAAACCTAAGATTATATATATATATATGTGAAAAAATACTATGGAGATTAATTCTAAACAGTGATGGTGGTAGTATCAACATCCAACTTCAAATTATAAATCGAAGAAGTTCAAGTTCAGCAACAATTAAATAGCAATAGCAAGTATGACACCAGCTGGGTTTCTTCATGTCTGAGGTACATCAAACAATGAAAGGAAAGAAAGAAGATAGCAAAGGACCGAGAAACAAACCTACCAGGCAAGTGCTGTATGAGCTACATCTCCAGCCCTTATTTTTACCTTTTATTTTGGGATGTGATCTAACTAATTTGTCCAGAATGGCCCTAAACTTATTCGGCAGCTAAAGTGGATTTTGCATTTTATATTGTCCTGCATCAGTCAGCCTCTGAAGTGTTATCAGGACCATGTCACTAGGCAGGCCCAGCAATTGTTAAATTTTAAGCTACTCCCTGTCTTTGAAACCAGTATTAAAACAAAGAAACAAAACAATATTAAAATTTTAAAAAAAGGAAGAAAGATTTAAAAAAACAAAAACCAAAAACAAGCCAAACCAACAGTGTGGTTGTGATGTACTTAAAATTGTTACTGAACCTTATTTTTGTGTTAATTGTGTGTGTGTGTGTGTGTGTGTATGTGTATGTTTTGTTTTTACACCCCACAGCTTCCCCTTCCTATCCTCCCAGTTCCTCATCCTCAGCCCTGCCCCATCCACTCCTCCTCTGATTCTCTTCAGAAAATGGAGGGCCTCCCATGGGTATATCAAGATGCAGAAGACCAGGCACCTCCCCTTCTATCAGGGCTGGATGAGGCAACCCAGTAGGAGGAATGGGTTCCCAAAGCAGACAACAGAGTCTGAGACAGCCGCTGATCCCACTGTTAGAAGTTTCCCAAGAAGACCAAGTTACACAAATGTAATATATATGCAGAGGGTCTAGAGCAGTCCCATGCAGGATGCCTGGTTGTTGGTTCATTAATTTTTTAAAACAGATCACATCTAAGCTGATGAGAAAGAACTTTCTTCCTAGAATTTCTTTGCCAGGTTTTGCTAATAATTACTTTCTGGTTTGATAAGCTATATTGAGTTATTTCTTCTTTCTCTAGTTTCATAATGTCCTTATTCATTTGAAAAAAAAAAAAAAAATCACCAATGTCCAGGAATAGAATTTCCAAAGGGGAAATTTTCTAGTGACAGTGTTTTCAGTGTGTGGGAGGTCACTCAGATTTTGTATTTAATTTTTCTTTTCTTTTAATAACATGTTTTCATTTGTTTTACACACAGACCACAGTTTCCCCTCCGAGATTTTGTATTTATCAAGCAACAATAACTTTTATCGACATCAAGACATTTGTCCATTTTATGTTATAAAATTGTTGATAGTGTTCTGCTGTTCCTACATTTTGAACAAATGTAGGAGGCTGGAGAGGTGGCTCGGTGGTGAAGGACATGCTATGGGCCGAGTTCACTTGCCAGCACCCACAGTATGTAGCTCATAAGTACCTATAACTCTAGCTTCAGTGTCCACTCTGACCTCCATGGCATCTGTATAAACATGGCATAAAATCACACAGACACATATATACACATTTAAAACAGAGAAAAACAACAAACTTCTAAGAAAATAAAGTGAATATACAGTTTAAATGACAGGAATCAAGGCAGAAGGACCCCAAGTAGGAGGCCAGCCCTTTTGGTATTACGGGCCTATAACACCACAACTATCCTTCATTTCTAATTATTAGTTTATTTTTAAAATTGTTTTATTTATTTCTTGGGTGTAGGCAGGACACCAAGGACATAGGTGGTCAGAGAACAATTTGTGGGAGTTAGTTTTATCCTTCCTCCATTGCTGCTGATAGAACTTACAGGCTTGGTGATGAGTACCTTTACTCACTAGCATGTCACTGTCTCTAGTTTATTTATTTATTCTTCCAGACATGGGTAATCTATGTAGCCTTGGCTATGCTGGAACTCACTATTAGCTCAGATGGCCTCAGAGAACTGCATGTCTCAACCTCCCAAGTGCTATGATTGAAGGCATGCACCACTGCCACCACTGTGCCTGGCCTCTTTATTTTAAAACATGTGTTCCATGCTGGTCTCTTACGCCTATGCTGTGCAAGTGAAGACGAACTCATCTTGAACCACCTGTCCAAGCTTCCAAAATGCTAGGATTTCAGATGTGGACCTTCACCCTGTCCTTTGGTGATTAATGTTGTTTGCAACAAATCCCACTCTGTAGTTCAGACTGGCATGAAATTCATTAGGTATCCCAAGATGGCCACAAAACAAAGGCAATTCTCCTGCCTCAGCCTCACATGGGTTGGGATTCTGGATCTGTGCAACCATGCCTGAAAATGTTCTCATTTCGTGGCTTTGATGAGCAATGTCATTAAAATTAGTACTCAGTGTAAAGCCCTTCCCTTCTATATAATTTCTCATCTCACTTGACTATTGAGAAATGTGCTTTATTTCCAAATATATGATGTTAGTTAAAATGCAGCCAGGTTCCCAAAAGTTCACAGAATCCCTCGGAGGTGTCTGTAGGCCTCCTGGCAGAGGGTCATTGTTCCTCGTTGTTGGGAACAGGACCTGGTCGAGCGACGGCCAGAGCAGCATATACACTGGGCTCCTCTGGGGCTTCTCCAGCCTGGCAGGGAGGAGGTGCAGGGGTCCCCTGTCTGAGTGACCTGCTGCACAGCTGGGCATAGACCACATCCTGGGGCTCTTCGGATTCCGCAGCCTGGAGTGGGAGAGAATGAGAGGAAGGTATATGCTTGTTTTGTGGATGCTGTAGACCCAGGGTGTACAGGACAGCCCGAGAGTCTGTCTCTCTGCCCTCTTCTGCATGTCCATCTTTCGTTTTTGGGTCTTCTCTTGAAACAACAGAAGGCAGGACAGCTTCTGCCCTCCTGAGCCTAGAGTCTCTCACCTGGGCATATGTCTCTCCCTGGGGGTCTTCCTCAGGTGGTCTCTGTAGCAGGGAAATAGCGAGGTGCAGATAATGTCACCTTTGTTCCTCTGTGACTTTGCTCTGGGTAGTTTCCACAGCATGGCCAGAGTGACCCGTTTACATGACAGCGTCCCTGATGGGATCTCCCTGGGCTTTCTTCCAATAGTTCTGGCCACCTATCCTGAAACTGTAATACTTGCTGTCTTGGCTGTTCCCACAGAGTCCATCTTCCTGAAAACACATTTCTAGGGTCTGAAGACATGGCTCTGTGGGTAAGAGCACTGACTGCTATTGCAGAGGACCCAGTTTTGGTTCCCAGAACCCACGTGGCTACCTTCATTCATCTGTAACTCTAGTTCCAGGGTGTCTGACATTCTCTTCAGGCCTCTGAGAGCATCATGCAGGCGTGTGGTGCAGAGACAAATTACAGAAACCCTCCACCCACCCACACAAAATAAAATGTAGAACAAAACCACATGTTTGAGCCCAAGATCCTTCGGTTGCCTGCAGTTGCTGGTGCCCTGGGTGTTTCTGTGGGCTTCTCCATCTGGGCTGCCCCCTCAGATGTCAACCAGACAGATGCCAAGGAGTCAGAAAGCAGACAGCAGCGATGAGACTCAAGATCCCAGGAAACCCAGGACAGAGTGAGGTCACGGCACACAGGAGGCAGGTAGGTGCAGAAGGGAGTGCTCAGCTATGGATGTTGTTGAGGGCCAGGTAAGCGAGAAAGAGAAGGCTGCCTGTAGTAACTGGACCCTAGTTCTTAAAAGAGCAAACAGAGACAGGGTCCTCACCGAACTGTGCATCTTGACACCATCCTCAGGTTCCCTGTCCTCCACCGAAGCATCTGTCATAGCAGAAAAAAAACAAGAGTGCCTCCTGACCAGAGCCTAGGAATATCTCAGACCTCTAGTTTCCTGTGTTGTCCAAGTGGGGACAGAAAAGCAGGGTGACATCCATGTGTTCATAGTGTAAAGTTCAGACCCAAACAGCAAAGACCTCAGAACCCCTTCACCACCCCTGCAATGCTGAGACCTCAGACTCCACTCCCAAGACTCCTTCACCACCCTACAATGCAGAGACCTCAGGCTCCACCCCCAGAACCCCTTTATCTCACAAATACTTTCTTCCCGGGTGGCAGCAACTGGGTTGAGTCTGGAAAGACAAGGAGGTGTCAGGTGGCAGTGAGATGTGTCAGGAAGAAAGGGTCTAGGTCCCTGGTCATGAGTTACCTCTTCTGGCGGCCTCTGTGTCTGATTACTGGCTCTACAGCTCCTGCAGGAAGTTGCAGTTCTGTCTCTTTCTGGCCTGCAAGAGAGAGAAGAGTCTTAGCTGGGGGGTTCCCCCAGGCATGTGCAGGGAAGGAAGGAAGGGAGGCATATTTACAACAAGGATGAGTGAGCAAACGTCCCAGGATATGGCCAAGCTCACAGAACCCTTGACATGGCACAGGTTCTGAGATCATGTGCTTTCTCATCTGAGATCTGCAAGTGTTCCTAGAACCCATCACCACCTGAGACCTTGGTCACCCACACAGGACTTACCACCCTTCCTGAACTTTCCCTGACGCCTTCGTCGGAGAAGGAGGACGATGAGGATGAAGAGGAACAGGAGGAAGGCCACAGAGACTCCGATCAGAGCCTTCAGGTACCTTTCCAGGCCTGAAGTACAAGTGACACCACGAGCAGGACTGTTGGTGCATATCTAAGCACTTACTGTGTGATGGACCCATGGTGGTCTTTGCCCTCATCATCTCCCACCCTCACAACCATGCAACATGGAGTTGTCCCTTTTCCTATCCCCACAGTTTACCTGCCTCAGAACACCTGACGGGAAGTGGCAGAGCTGGGAGTTTACCCCAGGGACTCTGACTTTCATCTCTTTTCTCTCCACCTGAACTGAGCCTCATAAGCTTGAATGAGGGAGCAGGAATGCCCTGCCATGGACCTGTGCCACACCCTTACCTATGTCACCACCATGGTGGGACAGACCTAGTGCAGAATCAGGTTTTGGAAGCCTCCTGTTTTAGTAAAGGTGCCATCTAAGGCCAGCACTGAAAGAAACAGACACATGTGGGTCAGCCCTCTCCCTTTATCTTCAGAGAAACAGCAACCAGCCCAGAATGGGATGGCATGTCCAAATCAGCACCTTCATAAACAGCTGTATCAAGCCCATAATTGGCTATTGTCCATCTGGGTACCACAGCCAACAGAAGTTTACATAGCCTTCTGGGATAGCAGGTAGCAGACAATGTAGGTGAGGGGTGCGTTCTCAGGACCTTAGAGGCTCTGGGGAGGTGACAGTCTGGGATCCCTGCTCTCCACCACACCCACTTGCCCCGTCCTCCAGACTGAGTCAAAAGATCTTTCTGGACACCATCTCCTGTATCCCAACCTCTCAGTCCTGGGCTTCTGGGTTCTCTATTTGCCTGCCACACTTACAAGCTAAGTGACAGAGAAAGGAGGACTCTGGTGGGCTCAGGTGAGGCAGCTTGGGGATGAACCATACTCCTTCCTCTGAGGTGCCTGATACTCACCAGCTCCTGGCAGAGACTGTGAGGGTGGTGGGATGAAAGCTCCAACGGTTCCTAGGAAACAGAATACAGGGGAGGGGGTTGAGGGTTAGATGCTAACTAGGGACCTGACTCTGCTGACTGTGTTACATCTGTCCTGTAACATCCCCAAGACTCTCATGCTTTCTACCCCAAACCTAGACTGCAATAGAGGATGGAGTGGACATTACTTGAGGACCCTGTTGGCATCCACTTCTTTACTAGGGAAATTGCCTTCTGACTCACCCTCCCTGTTGTCTCCTTAGTCCCACCCAAGTTCAGGGCTCTTCTGTTGGATTATAAATCACCTGGGGAGTTCAGGGTCACCTCACCTGAGACAGTGAGCTCCACAGAGGCACTGGCATGTGACAGCAGGTAGGGAGATGAGTCTCGAGAGCCATAGCACCTGTAGGTGCCTGAGAGGGCAGAGGTCACAGCACTCATGGAGAATTCTGCCTGATAGTTCCAATCATGTGACTTTGATTTTATTTTCTGGGGTTTGTGTGCTGCTCCCTCCTTGGACAGAATGAAAGTGTCCACTTTGATTGTTGACTGACACAGCAGCGTCACGTTGTCTCCAGACTGTACTGTGGAGTTTGGCTTCACTGAGAGGGAAGGAGTGAGTGAAACTTGTCCTAAATAGAACAGAGACAATGAGAGGCTGCGATCAGTGTTATGAGCTGAGACTTCACAAGTGTTGGCTCTGAGCCCCTGCGACTCTGTCTTGTCTCTGCCTTAGCCTCTCTCCTGCTCCCTGTCTCTTCATCTGTTCCCGAGGAAGTTCCTGGTCCCTTATCCAGCCATCAGCTCTTACATCCCCGCGAGAGATTATGCAGAGGTTACACACCAGACTGAATCTGTTAAATTCCTCACCTGTGATCATGATGTCCACGGGGTCACTGGATGCTGACCACTCAGAGGAGAGGTTGTATGCACCATAGCATCTGTACTGGCCACCAGTAGTTGTGCTCACAGAGCCCAGTGTGAAGTTGGCCAAGGAGAGGCCAGCCTGGGTCCTCTGGCCATGATGCTGTGTGACTTCTCTTCCACCCACCTTGTACAGAGCAAATGTGTTGTAGTTGATGTCAGAGCAACACTGCAGGGTGAGGCTCTTTCCAGGGTCCAGGATGTGGCCTTGCTGAGTCTGCAGGGAGGGCTTCTTGGACAGGCCTGGAGAAAAAGTGACAGGCTAGTGATTAGTGAGTTTTTTCCCCAAAAAACCTATCCCCTCCCACCTTCCCTGAACATGTGACTTCCTCTCCCCAGATGTCAGGCTCTGGCTCAGAGAACAGGCTCTCCATTTAGTCATTCTCTACCTACAACTCCACAGAGGGGTAGAACTGTGGCAAAGAGCTTGGGTGTCCGGAAAACTTGACCACTGATGTGGCTGACTCACCTGAGATGTGTATTTTCAGGGGGTCACTGGGTTCTGACCACAACTGTGGAGTGTCCTTTAAGTAGCCATAACATCGGAATGTCCCGCTGTGGACTGGGGTCACAGAGCTCACAGTGAATGTGGTTCGGTAGTTATTGTAGATGTGCTGTGGGTCCAGGGGGCTGGAGAACTTCTGATCTTCCTTGGTGAAAACGAAGTTGTCATATCTGTACCATGAGACACACTGCAGAGTCATGTTTCCTCCTGAGGTTACCACAGGGCTGGGCAGTGCTGTCAGGAAGAGGTGACCATTGTACATTCCTAGGACAGAAGGAGCAGCCAGTTACATGGGGTTGCACAGTCACAGTGGTGTCCAGGCCTAGGCTGGGAAACGGTAATACACTTGACAGCAGAGCGTGGGGCTGAGACTTCGACTGTCCCCTCACCTGTCACCACCAGTTCCAGGGTGTCACTGCGCTCTGCCCAGCCAGCTGAGCTGTAACAGTAACAGCGATATTGCCCTGCATGCTGACTTGCCACAGAAGGAATGGCGAGTGTGGACATGTTCCCAAGCTCCATTGTGGTCTGTGTACCCTCTTTATGGAGAAAACACATTTCTGCATCCAGGGTCCCCTCACATGAGATGTTCATGGGCCTTCCTGAGGCGATGACAGGGCCTGGCTCAGCCCTGATGGTGGGTTTGTGGAGGGTCCCTGCCAGGAAATAGGAGAGAAGGAATTGTGTCTGTGTGAAAGTGGCAAAGAGTAAGTTACTTTCAGACAGCACTTTTTAAAAATTTAAGTTATTTTTCCGTCAAAAAACACATCCTGACTGCTGCCACCAAACCTCCCCACTCTTCCAGACCCACTACTCCTGTTCCCTTCAGAAAAGAGCAGTGTTCCCAGTGATAGTAATGGAATATGACATAACAACACACACTGAGACTAGACAAACACCCTATTAAGGCTGGAGAAGGGAACCCAGTAGGAGGAAGAAGATCCCCTGTGCAATCAGAGACCTACAGTCTCCTATAGTTATGAGTAAGGCAGTGGTGGCACATGCCTTTAATCCTAGCACTCAGGAGGCAAATGGAGGCAGATCTCTGTGAGTCAAAGACCAGCCTCTTCTACAGATTGATGTCCAGGACAGAGAGGGATACATAGGAAACCTCTAAAAAAACCAACCAACCAATAACCAAAAGGACCCAGACAAACCAGCACAGCATGTGTGCAGAGGGCTTAGGGAAGACCCATGCGTGAGCCTCAATTATGGCTTCAGTCTCTGTGAGCCATTGTGATCCCTGCTTAGTTTATCCCATGGGCCATGTTCTGCTGGTGTCCTGAGTGCTCAGGTTCTCCAACCCTTCCTCTATCTCTTCTGTGCAGCGCCCTGAGCTCTGGTTGATGCTACTTAGCTGATCTAGAGTAATGGAGAGCTCCAGGAAGATTCCTCCTTGTACTGGAACTCCTGGGCTTTGCTGTCACTCTCTGCCTTGGGTTCTGAGTCTTGTGTCTCTGTCTCCCACTATCTGTGTCTATGGGCTCAGGAGCCCTGGATTCTCACACACCACACACCAAGGCCTCCCTCAGCATCTTTGCCATTTTAGAATCATTCATGGAAATGAGGGGCTCCTCACCTGAGAACAGGAGCTCCAGGGGATCACTAGGTTCTGACCACACCAGTGGCCTGTAACTGTCAATGCTGTAGCATCTGAATGTCCTCCTTTGGCTGGAGGTCACTGGGCCCACAGAGAGACGGTCCTGGTACATCCTAGTAGAGTAGCTATACTGTGAGTCCAGTGTCCATGAATGCTTCTGTGGCCTATCCTTAATCAGAATGAATTTGTAATGTCCTTCACTTGAGACACACTGGAGGGTGACTTCCTGTCCTTCAGTCACCACAGGGCTGGGCTGGGCCAAGAGGAATGGTTTACTGTAGGCCCCTAAGAGAAGAAGGAATTCGTTAAATGTCCTCAAAGGCCTCATTATCCTCCAGGGCTGTGAGAGCAGTCATCCCTGTGTGCAGACCCTCTTCCCTGTGGTCAACCGTGAGCCTGTGGACCCTGTGAGTCCTCTCACCTGTCACAGCCAGCGACAGGGAGTCACTGCACTCTGTCCTTCCACCACTGATCTGATAGCAACATTGGTATCGCCCTGCGTCATTCCAGCTTACTTTTGAGATCGCAAATTCAGCCTTGTTCTTAGGACTCAGTGTAGTCGTTTTCTGTGTTAAACGTGGGTATCCATTCTTATACAGGAAGTACTGTATGGCACCATTGGTCCCCTCACAGAAGAAGGTCACTGCCGTCTCCTCAGGGACCACGGAGTCTGGCTGTACTCTTAGGACAGGCTTAGGGAGAGTTGCTGCAAGGAAAGGATCAGGAAGAAACCAGGACATCCATACTGAGATTGCAGCTCCCGACCTGAACCCTCCCACAGCCCAGAGGCTGCACATGTGCGGTTTCCATCTTCCCTGCCCAGAATGGCTCCAGCAATGATGACAAGTGATGTCAGGACATCTGCAGACCCTCACTCACCTGCCAGCACTGGTGTCCCAAGGCCCAGGGCCAGTCCTGGAAGAGAGTTTCCTGTGAGAGGTTTGTCCCTGAAGCTTGTGAAGGTCCTCGCCTCTACAGATCCTCCTGAATCCCAGGGGTTTCCTAACTGACCAGTGCTGGTCTGTGGGGCAGCATCAATCCCGGATTCCATATCCCCTCCCCATCTCCACATCTCACCCAGACAGAGCAGGGCTGTGAAGGTGAAGGTCATGACATCTCCTCCTGGAGGCTGCAACTGTGCTTATGGCCAGAGCTATGGAGTCTGTCTGAAGGGGCAGGAGACATAGGGTGTGGCCTCTGGAGGCAGAGCCTTCCCTGTGATGTGGTTGTACTTCAGTGGCCACACAGGAAGGGGAACTGCCCTCTACTGACACCATGCTGTGACTTCCCCTAATCTGTGACTAGTTCATGCAGTAGACTCCTTCAATATTTAATAGATGTCGTTTCCAAAATCCCATCAGTGCCTGTGTCATCTGTCCTGATTTTATGTGAATCCTTCCCGATATTTAAAATGTTTGCAGGTTCCTCTGAAGGATCCCAGTCGGTCTATCTGTGTGTAAGAAAATGTAATCTACTTCCTCATAGATACAAGTGCTGGGTGACAAGTGTGCACTGTGGACTGGGGAGATGGCTTACTGGTTTAGAGCATTGGCTGCCCTTCCAGAGGTCCTGAGTTCAATTCCCAGCAGCCACATCATTCCTTACAACCATTTGTAATGAGATCTGGTGTCCTCATCTGGTGTGCAGGCTTACAACCAGGCAAACCGATATTCATAGTAATGAATACATCTTTAAAGAACAAAACAAAATACTTGTGCACTGTTTTTACTGGTTGTTTGTTCCCTTTTGATATGTGTACATTCCATTACAGCTTTATATTACAGTTATTTCTTTAAAGTACACTTATGTAGTAATAATAAATTACGTTCATTTTTTTTTCTTGTATGTGTACATTCACACATGTCAGAGTACACACATGGAGGTCAAAGGACAAATACAGAAGGCAGTTACCTCCTTGCATAACATGGTCAGAGTCAGGGTGAAGGTTGTCAGCAGGAGTTATACACTGGTCCAGTCTTAGCATCATCACTCTCCTTAGCTCTTTTGTTCAGGGAGAAAACAAAAACAAGAACAAAACAACCAACCAACCAAAACAAACAAAAAACCAATTGCATAGTTCTCAATGGTCCTGGGCCAAGGAAGTTACCAGCCTTTTTGATTTTCTTGGGTGCAGGTTGTTGGCGTGGCCACTCTTCTTCTTAAGGCGGTTGACTGTACGTAGGTGCGGGTGTGAGTAGCAAGCATGTGTTTGTCATACTTGTCCTTCTGGAGAGACTGGCAAAGGGATGGCACTATGATGCTACCGTACAGGTCAGCACCAAATTCAGGGTGCTGTTGGCCGGGAGTTTGCCATCCACTATCTGTAGTCAGTAAATATCAGCCAGTGTTGGAATGTTCGGGATGCTTTCATCATCTTGGGTCTTGGTCTTGACATTGTCCATGGAGTCACTGCACTGGGCCTCCACGGGGATGGTCTTGGCCTTCAGGGAACTTGCCAAACATCTCCATCTTTGAGTCTGTTCCACCACCTAGTGGAAGAGAGATTTCAGTAAAAATAGTCTGTTTCTCTTCACTTTTGGATCCAGGGAATGATGGCATGGCATCGAGGATTCTGAGCACATACTCCACCCTTGAGACACACCCACTGACTCCTGTAAAGTGCAATTTCTGATCTTACCTTAAATTTATTTTATCCTTTCTTGTTCTTATACTTAACTTATGGTATTATTGCTGATGCTGATTTTAAACAGGCTTTGTCAGTGGAGCCCTGTCTCTCCCATAGCTGTATATGTAGAGCAGGCTGGGCTGGATCACTCTGCTTACCAAGTTTTTGGATTAACGTTGTGGGCCACCAGTCCCACCCAAGGGGTTAATTTTTCAAAGTTTGAAAATGTCCTATCAACATGTATTACGTTTTGATGGTTCATTTCCACTCCTCCCTCACCCTCTCTTACTGGTACCCTCCTCACTGATCTGATTTTATTTTGATTCCTCCTGTGACCTGCCACTTGATAAAATCAATGGCCCATTCTTTTTTTTTAAATTAATTAATTAATTACTTATTTTTATTTCACAAGTTGATCCCAGTTTTCTCTCTATTCCCCCTTCCCTCTCTCCCTCCTTTCCTCCCTCTTTCTCTCTCTCCCCCTCATATTCACCCTGGTCACCCTCTCCTCCCATTACCCCCACCACACTTCACATGTAGGGCTATGCCATCCAGGTGGGTTCATGTAAATCTGACAAATCTTTTGAAGTAGGGACTAGGACTTCTCTCCTGTCTCTAGGTTAAGTGGTATCCGTCCATGGGGGCTGTGTCTGCAAGGTCCTTTTGTGCACCAAGAATCCATCCTGGTTGCACTGTCTGAGGGCCCTTAGACTGCTCAGTACTTCTAGCTGGGACCCATATTCAGGGGGTCTGAGTCAGTCCCATGCTGGATTCGCAACTATCAGTGTGGGAGTCAACGGCCCCTTCTTACTGTTAACTTTCTGTTCTCTTCCCCCGATACAGTTCAGATTGTGCTCCTCATATTCTTGGACATAGTACTTGGGTTCACACCATTCCAGAAAACTGACTCCCCCATCAATAGGTATAAGATGTCAATTGCTCTTCATCTATGTGTGGGACAGTGTGCTCATCTTCTATCTCTATATTGCATTTCTTCTGCATGGGGCTTTTAGAAGTCATCACAAGCACTGTGGGCACAGATCTGTGACTGTGCTGGAGTGTCCAGAGAAATGTTTATTGTCACCCTCTAACACCTCTTGTCTCAACAATTTTCACCCTTCTCTTGTGTAGTGATCCCATGCTAGAAAGGTGTCACATGGGGAAAGTTCTCTAACTAAGCAAAGGCTGGGTGCAGGCCACACACATGTCCTGTTTGTCATATGGACAATGAGAAAAAGGTCACTGAGTTTTTCCCACTTTTGTGGCTGAGCCATAAAGACATTATTAAATTCTTTTGTGTCAATGTCAATATGAATCATTATCATCTTGTACGTCTGCCTATGTATATCTTTTACTGAGTCAGAAAATTTCTCAGTGGGTAGCGTGCTTGTGTGACATTCCTGCACGTCTGGGTTGATCCCCAGTGATGCATAGACCTGATGTTGTGGCTCCAGTCTTTGACTTCATCATTCAGGAGGTAGAGCTAAGAGTATTGGGGGTTTAAGGAAATTCTTATTAAGCAATGAGTTTGGAGTCAGCCTGGGCTATGTCAGGCCCTCTCTCAAAAAAGCAAAGGAAGCGTCCCCTACAAAATGTGGTGAACATGATCAAATACATCTTTTTCTTTTTATTTTATTGACCTGCATTTGCTTCCACCTTGGTCTGCACTGAGTAGGCAGACAAAGATGCGTACACATACAACACATAAATGTTCTCATGCTTTTAGAGAAAACACAAGGAATCTCCACTGAATTCACTGAGGACCTTGGGTGTCATCAGAAGTTGAGCATGGTTGCTGTAGGCTGGTGTCTCCAGGGACAAAGCAGGAAGCAGTTTTGCAGCCAGAAAAGGAGGGCTGGATGGCCAGGTCTCCCAGGGCTCAGCGGGGAATACCCACTGGACATTATGGGCCATTGGTAGCCTTGAAGCTCTTCAGAAGTTACCAAGACTGGTACAGGGCAGATGGCATCACCATTGGAAGTTGAGTGTCTATGCTCCATCATGGGAATCTCTGGGAAATAGCTTCCCTGGGGTCTGTGGCCCAGGGTACTGTACAGGACCTCCGCATAAGGAGAAAAGAAGGGTTCGATTCTTGGTCTGTCGCTACACAGTGTCCTGTGCAGATTCTGCAGACTGACTAACAGGTCGAAACAGCCTTGCCAGCTCCTCTTCAGGCCCCTGCGATAGAGTCACTGGCAAAGAGCCCTAGTCTTCTTGTGGGTCTTCCTGCCTGGGTGGCCCACTTCCTGTTGCACTCCTGCCCACTCCTGCAGGAAGACCCTGATGTCAGGAATCATCCATCAGCTCTGGGTAGGACTTGGGAGCTTTGGTCTTGTTGCTGCCCATCCGGCCCATCATGGTTTCTCCTCTGCTGTCTCTCAACATTTTGAGTTGGGCTTCTTTGCTCTAATGGGAAGCTTGGTCATCAAGAAAGACCAAGGAAAACTTCCAGTGAAGCCTGCAGGTGCCCCGTTTTTCCTTCTGAGCACTCTTGTGGTCCTCAGAATCAGGAAAGCAGTATGCTGTAAGTGCTGCTGGATGCAGCAGAGTCTAGACTGTGGAGGGAGGGCTCTGTTCACTCCCTGAGCTTCAAGAAGTCTCGATCAAAGACATCTTATGCATGTAACTATCTTCAAATAAATAATGGAGATATGATTAGTCTAGAGCTCCCACCCTGGGGATATGTCCCAAGTATTTCATCATATCCATTTCTAAGGGGATATTCCTATCCCAACTCCAGTGTGTCCTGCATTTTGTGAATGGTCATGGCCATTGTGTCACATAGCTATGGGGCCTCCTTCCTGTTGATTTCACGAGCAGCTGTTTGTCCTGAGAGTCAACGATGGGGCATTGTATTTGAGCCAGTCAGGGCTGCCCTGATTGCCCTGAACTCATTCACACCTACGTCCCACAGATGTCATCGTCAGTGAGATCGTGTGCTATTACAGAAGAACATTGCAGCTGTCTTGTATACAGGAGTGTTAGCACCTGGGCTTTGGGCTGCCTTTTGTGATTGCTACCTTTTATGTTGGGTTGGAGACCCTCTATTTGAAGTATGTATATCTTGTCTTAATTCTTCCTGAAAGGTTCAAACCTATGGAAAACATGGTTGTTGGAGGATTCATAAAACTGAGAGATCCTGTGACTGAGAGCGGCTTTGGTGTTTGTCTTCTTTGGGGAGACTCAGATGAGAGGATTTAGCACGTGAAACTGACTTGCTAAGGTGTACATTGTACAAAAATATAGTGACCCTTGTGAAGTCAAAGTCAGTCAGTTCACTCGAGGCTGATTCCCGTGTTGTTGCAAAAGCCCAAATCCTGTAATGACCCTGCTTTTTCCATGGATCTGAACATCTACATTTGACATGGTTGGGTGAGCTGCAAGTGATGAAGTTGCCTCAGGTGACACAGATGGATTAGATGCTGAGTACCAGCGGAGGCATCACCTTTTGTGGTGGATGTGAAGCACCCAGGGTGTAGGGCCTCGGTTCTTCTCCACCCTTGCCCCTTGGCCTCCACCCACTGCACTCTAGAGGCACCACAATGGCTGCCCACAGAGCCAGATACTCTGCTGGTCTAGTCCTTTAAACCTGTGTGTCTGCTAGCGTTTGCCCAGCTGAGGACGACTCCTGTGGCTTTTGAGAAACAGCTCATGGTGGGATGAAGTGGAGTCTGTCTAAATCCACCTCAGTATTGGGCAGGATGTAAGTGGAGGATCTTGTCCCATCCTGTCCTGCCACTGCCTTTGCCCCAAATAAGCA